>CM060928.1:788533865-789733865 GCA_030765085.1 Allium cepa
AGTGAATGGCAGGTTCTACAACTAATACCGTACAGGGCTTCGTATTGGGAATTGGATTTCCAACGAATGATCAGGCCAAGGAACTTCCCATTGCCACATGAGAATGCCTCTGGATGGACATCCCCGAGAACCAAACCGGATCTCTACCAACACAAGGCCGGGGTTACCCCTAACTGAGTAACAACTGACCGAATATGCCATCCCCCGGTCCTTTGGGACCTTTTCACCGAGCGCTCGTAATCAATTCACCCAATCATAACAAAGTGTTTTCAACATGAGTAAGTATCTGGGCTCCATACCATGATACCACCCTTTTCCAGAAGGAAATGGACACATCCTAAAGGGCGCTACCCCTCATAACCTTGCTGCTTCTTTCCTGTTTTGACCATTTCCGGGATGTGAGGCTCGATGAATTCACGTCCACAAAAACATACTTTATACAAAAGCCATGCTTTGGGTCAACAAATGATCAACACAATGATCACAAGGATAGACGATCAAATAAACGATCCTATCACAAATAATCAACACAATGATCATTTCAGCATCACTCAGCATGTCACATTACCAAATTGGGAATATATCGCTGATAACATTCAACTACATAACCTCTGAGCTCGTACGTCTCAGAGAAGGGTGTTAAGCTAAAAGAATAAATTCTCCGCCACCAACAGAAATATATTTGAAAGAAATCGGCTTTATATCTCAACTTGTAATGTCAGGCATACAATCCATACAAGTCTGTTCCGGGATCGAACAAAACCGAAGGCACTTACAAAGAAGTCTTTGCAATCCGGATATTCACAATCCTGATCGGATTCACCATCACATATGGAGAACTCAATACCGTAGCTACTCGGTGCAGAGTCAATCGACAGGTCATCCTATCGTTTTCGCAAATATCCGGTCTTCAACACCGATCTTCAAATGCAATTCACAACGACGTATCACATATTCGGAATGGGTTATACGACCCCATGGTCCTTTCCCGGTTAACCTGAATAGTGAGCGCTTATTCAAAAATAAGTGTGGCATTCAAATTCAATCAAATCACATCAAATACCCATTCAAAAGGAAATATTGATAGTCGGCTATTGAACTATCAATGGATATGCACAACATCACCAGATTCCAAATAATTTCTCAAATTATTTATTTTTCCAAAATATCTTTACAAGATATCTAATTTCAACACTTCAAAAAAATAAATCAATATTTATTTTTCTAAACCAATCCCACTTTCTTTTATAAATTCCTTAGTGAATTTATATTCCAAAATATTCATGCATATACGATTTCAATTTATCATTTCAATTTATCTTCAAAAAGATAAATTCTAATTATTTACTTCATATTGGAAAAACATTTCCATACTTATTTATTCATAAGTAATTCACAAATCTTTTCATTTTCAACCTTGGAAAATATTCAATATACTTAAATCGAATTAAGTATATAATTCATTCTTTAAGGAAATCATTCTCTTAAACATATTTATTTGGGCCAAAACGAATGTTACGTAAAACATCGTTACGACAACCCAAAATCACTAGTATAGGGATTCGAAATTAAAAATAGATATATAAATCCCAATACTATACAAAACATTTCCTTTCGGAAATTATTTACTATAACAACAGTGTTATAGTCCACCATTCCCTTTTATTTCTCGAAAACGTCTATTTCAACAATGAATGTTGAAATCTATGGTTTCGAATCTCAACACCTTTTTAAAACATCGTTAGATCGTTTTAATTATATTTAAAACATTCACATTCAAACCATTTTCTTTAACATATTGTTCACCATTCAAAAACGTGAATATATTACGTTAACAAATTTTCATTCTTTTATATGTTTCATTTTAAAGGATTATTCACAGTCAAAAATGTGAATATAACTCCATTAATAAGTTTCAACAATTAACTTATCAAAATAAGTTGTTTGCGAATTTATAAACAACGTTTATAAATTCCATTTCTATTTATTTTATAACTACTTCCTTTATTAACCTATTCGATTTATAACTCAATTATAAAACAAAAGTTCACATTATAAGTTAAACACTTATAATTTATTTGTTTACAAGAATCGTTCTTTTAAACATCCCAATTCATAAATCTCATAACTTATAAGATTCATTTAATCAAAAATCCATTCTTCAATTGACTTTACAAATTTTATAAACCTACTGTTTATAAAATTCCATTTATAATCTCACCGTTTATGATTCTATAAATTTCATTCAATTTATGAAATTCATTTTCACTTCATTCAAACACTTATAAAGACTCGTTTTATAATTTCAATATTTCAATTTATAAATATCCATTTATAAATCTCTTAATATAATTCAATTTATATTATTCTTTTAAACCGTCTTTAATCTCCTTTATTATTTCATCATTTTGATTTATAAAATAATCAAATTTTTATAAATCCTATATTTAAACTTTTCACAATTATTTCAGAAATCCCAGTTTAACTATTTTATAAAGTCATTAATTCCTTATTTTCAAAAATCAACTTTTAACTATATTTCTTAAAAATCATAATTTTTATAACTTTAAAAATTATAACGTTTATTTATATAAAATGGATCAATTCCAAAAATATTTTATATTTTCAAAAATCACTTTAAAAATCATTTTAAAATCCCAAAATTTGGTCCAATGATGCTACACACCAAATAGTCAATCACGACTGCAACGATCCATCATATATCGTATATGATAATCCATCAAATATCAAAATATCTGAAATCAAATAAAAACTGTTGAGGAATCCAGTTGGATCCCTCCAACCTGTTTTCCTGCATCCACAAACATTAGCACAATACCAATTTCGCTCCAGTACGAAATTATCGCGGTATATGTTCTTATTAAATATTATCCGCTTAATAACGGCGCAATAGGGTCTCATCCGCTAAACAAAAAATGCGGGAAATCAATAACTCCAATATATACATATGCCAATATATATTGCTATTATATATAATACCAATTTCACTGTTTATGAAATATTCGCGGTATATGTTTTTAATAAATAACATCCGCTTACTAACGGCGCATAATGTCTATTTTAACAATCAATAGATACAATTATCATTCAATCATGCATTCAAATATTTTAAATCTAACTATTTAAAATAAAATCGAAACCGATTCGATTGAGTGAGAAGTTCTCACTACACTCTACAATTTCTTAGTTGGAAGTTTCATGAATGGTTTTGTGGATTGAAAGATAATTGAAGATGAAATCAAGACAATTTCGGCCATTCATTTTGTTAGTGGCGGCTGGCTATTATAATTAGGGTTTGGGTTATGATGTTGAAGATAGTGAGGCCATGGTTCCTTTTATAGATTTTTGAATAAAACACTATTCATTCACAATTTTTCAACTCCGATTTACGCGCCGAAACTGACGTTCCTAGGGTTTATCCCGCGTTCCGGACATAATGGAACAGGTTTCGGAAGCTAATTCGGACATCTGTGCGAGTTATGGCTGTAAACGCTCAATTTAAATTAAACCGATTTAAATCGATTTCTAGGTGTTTTAATTTGTATCGGACAAACGGTAAATCCAATTGACTTGAAATTTGAAACCTTACAATAATATCACATTACGGATCCGATGAAACTGGTTTCGTCGAAATCTGAGACTGTTCAAAAATTGGCTATTTTTACTAGTCGATTTTTAAATATTAAAATATTCAATTTTTACAAATAAACTTTTAGTTCGATTTTAAAAGTTCTAAAATATCATTCTAACTCTAACATGATAAAATAAAATTTTACAAATCATTTTCAATCATATTTAACCCAATTTTCAATTATTTTCATAATTTAACGTATTAAATTATCGATTAAATTATCCAATTAAATCCAAAAATTCAAATAAAAATTTATTTGACTTATAAATTCACTTATTAATATTTAAAATTAATTAAATATTAAAATTTTAATTAATAAAAATTCTGGGTCGTTACAAGGTATACATATAAACATACACATTTCAGGCATTATTCAAGCAACATATATAATTATACTAAAGCAATTTTTTCAACAAGAAGTTACTCACTTTTGTCTTGCAGAATGTACAGAGCTTCATTTGTTTGAAACAGGCTTGTAAAACAAAATAAGCTGAAACCCCTTCTTTGATTCTTCTGGTTTTAGTTGATTGTTTGTAATCTTTGTTTTAAGCTTAAGTTGACATTATTTTCTTGAGGTATCCAGTTCAAATGAACGAACTGGTGAAGATTGCTATATGTAGAGTGAGTTTACAGGGATATCACTTTGTACAGGGTATTTTATATTGTTTGTACAGGTGATTGATATGTTATGGTGGCTGATGTGATTATTACAACAGTGTGATATCTTTGTTTATACAATAAACATGGCTGAGATGCTTGCATTCCTTTTTCTCGGCTAATATCATGCTTTTGCTTATGTACTTGATATGTTATCTTATCTTTTGTTGGCTGATAAGTTGTTTATACAATATCAGGTACAAGTATTTTATTTGCTATGCTTTTGTTTACAGCCTAGATTCTTGTCTTCATTTGTTTATTTACTTACTATGCAGGCTGCCTATTTTCTTTGTCTTGTTTTATTTGTTTTGGTGAGCATATTGTTTATTTAGCTTGCTTTGTCTCGGCTGAAATGTTTTTGTTTGTTATTTTACTTTGTTTTGTTTACTTTGCATATTTATTTACAACTTTGTTTCATATTATAATTCACATCTAATTTGATTTGTTTACTTTATATTTTCTTAGACATTTTATTATTTTACTTTATGTATAACTATAAAGTTGTTTTAGTCCTTTGTTATAAAACTTTAACTTAAACGAAAATATATACTTTTGTTTTAGTTATACTTTTATACTTCATTTACATAGATATAAAGCTATTATAATTATTGTTGGAATTGTTGCCAATGTATTTACTTTATACTTGAATGTATTTGTATCTTTTATTTTCTTGTTTGTACTTAACATCCGTTGATTAATTTTATTTTCTTTTGTTCTTGTATTTTATTTATAAATTCCGATTCGATTGAATTCAAAATTTATATTAATTACCAATTACTTCACAATTTTATTCAGAAATGAAATTAATTATCAATTCATACTCAATTTAAATCTGGGATCGTTACAGACTTCCCCTCTTAAAAGGATTTCGTCCTCGAAATTCGCCAGAGAGAGATAACGAAGATGGATGAAAGATAGAGAAATATCTTTTCAGACCAAACTAGATATCAATTCTGCATTTGGCTCACCAAATCAGAATATCGATAATAGATACAAGAAAATAGAATTTCAAATTTGGTTTTTAAACGAAATTGTTTTATCGATTCGATTCAATTTATCCTCCATATTCTATTAATCAATTTAACTCAATTCAAAAATTTCCAATTTATTTATATTTTAAATCGAAAAACTGATAAGAAACTGATGAAGCACGAAGCAAAAATTTCCTACAACGATTCGTAGGGCCACCATCTCACCGAAACTTCTTCTTGTAGCTGGTACGAAGCAATCAAAGAATTTGGAATCGAATCAAAGGAGATTGATAAGAAAGTTATTTCCACTGTTGTTACAGAGTATCGACCAATTATAGTCGTATTTCCCTATCTCCTATCTCGTCTTCTTCTCGCACTCATTCATACTATTAGTGTATAGTAAGAGAATTTACTGAGGCATTCGAACGAATATCTTAGGGATACACTCATTCTAGGGTTTACTTCACCCTATCTCTAATGAGCTACTTAAGGTGTTATACTCCTGAGCTAAAGTTTTACCTTAGCTCTGATACCAAATGTAACGACGCGGATTTTGCCCGCTCGAAAATCGACATCCATACTTCAAATCGTATTCGAATGCCATAGATTCGACCGTTCAAATCCGATTCGCCGGAGCTTATAACAACATTAAGTAAATAACACATCGAAATAAAAGAATAATACATTGATATACAGTTTTAATACAATATCTGGTACAACAGATGATCCAATAGATATCAATATACATCAGAGATATGATACAATAAATAGCAGCGGAAAAGAAAATAGATGACATCTAGCAGCGGAACAATATAACTCTAAGATAGTCTTCAAAAGAGAACTCCGAGAACTGCAACTCCATTTCCAAGAATCAATCCAGCAATAGCTCGAACTCCCAATAACGATGCACCAAGCTAGGCAAGACTGGTGTGGTCCAAAGACTGAACTAACTCCTGATAATTCACTGAACCTAACTATATGTAAAACCCAACTCTAGACTGCTCGTGTAGAAAATAATGAGCACCCAGAGTTTAGGAAAGAAACAATAAACTCCGGATCAGTCGTGGGACTGGTGTGAGCAACAAAAATAGTTTATCTTTTAAAACATTCAACAAAAGATTTTCAAAGTCAATTCGCAATTCTTTTTAAAAATGAGACTACCATATGACCTCCTGCCACACACACAATGCAAACGCAGACTTGGAGGAGATTTCGTCTTATGTTAGTCAAAGATGCTTGATACGCATTAAAAAGAAATCAATTTTGATATTATTATTAGTGCATAGTGTAGAAGATATTTCGAAAGTAGAATATAAATCTTAGCCAGCATAGGTACCATTATATTATGCTTACTATAGCTACCATATTAGATGGCAGGTTCTACAACTAATACCGTACAAGTGTCGTATTGTTTCTTTGGATTTCCAACGAATGATCAGGCCAAGGAACTTCCCATTGCCACATGAGAACGCCTCTGGATGGACGTCCCCGAGAACCAAACCGGATCTCTACCAACACAAGGCCGGGTTACCCCTAACTGGGTAACAACTGACACGAGTATGCCATCCCCCGGTCCTTTGGGACCTTTAACCGAGCGCTCGTCACCATCATCACACAATCATAAATAAAGTGTTTCAACATGAGTAAGCATCTGGGCTCCATACCATGATACCACCCTTTTCCAGAAGGAAATGCACATACCCTAAAGGGAGCTACCCCTCATAACCTTGCTGCATCTTTCCTGTTTTGACCATTCCGGGGTGTGAGGCTCGACGAAGTCACGTCCACAAAGACACACTTTATAGAAAAGTCGTGCTTGGGTCAACAAATGATCATAGAAATGATCACAAAGATAAACGATCAAACAAATGATCCTATCACAAATGATCAACACAATGATCATTTCACAGCAACACTCAGCATGTCACATTACCAAATTGGGAATATATCGCTGATAACATTTAACTACACAACCTCTGAGCTCGTACGTCTCAGAGAAGGGTGTTAAGCTAAGAGAATAAATTCTCCGCCACCAACAGAAATATATTTGAAAGAAATCGGCTTTATATCTCAATTTGTAATGTCGGACATACAATCCATACAAGTCTGTTCCGGGCTCGAACAGAACCGAAGGCACTTACAAAGAAGTCCTTGCAATTCGGATATTCACTAATCACGTTCGGACTTCCCATCACATATGGAGTCTCTATACCGGGGACCAGTCGATGCAAAGACATTCGACGAGTTGTCCTTTCGCTTTCAAAAATATCCGGTCTTCAACACCGGTCTTCAAATGCTATCCATAACGACATATCACATATTCAGAATGGGATATATGACACAAAGGTCCTCTCCCGGCTAAACCGAATAGTGAGCGCAATATTTACAAGAAATATATGGATATTGAATTTCAATTAAGTCACAACTTAATAATCCAAAACTTTTCTTTCAAATGGCTTAACAAATTACCATTTTCAATCTTTAAACAAAAAGATTCATTTTCACAACCTTTAACGGTTTAAACAATTTTCACGTTTTAATCTTTTAAACAAAAGATTCATTCACAGATTTTCCAAATCAATTTTCATTTCAATTTCATTAACTCGTTAAATCTTTAAATCAAAGATTTAACTTATAGCCTTCAAAACAATTTCATTTCAATTTGATTTAAACAAATCATCAATTTAAATCTGTTAAAAATAAACAGATTTAATTCATAGCTTTCAAAAAGAATTCATTCATAACTTAGGAAAATCATTTCTCTATTCAATCTTGAAATTCCCCTAATTAACTGGAATCTCAGTTCTTATCTAAAAGTGTTTATCATTTGAAAACAACAGTTTCCATTTTGGAAATCTGATTCATTTATACGAGTTGAAATCCTTGGGTTAAATCCAAATTCTCAAATAATACTTTTAAAAGTGGTTTAAATTCATATAACTTATACAGCATCTTAAATTCCTAGTTTCGAATCATGGAATTTAGTTTCACATCTTGAATTTAAGTTCAAATCAAATTATTCAACTTCATATTTTATCGAGTAATTCAAAATAAATATCATCTATGAAATTCCATTTCAAAAGCTTTTCACTTTAAACCCAATCCATTTCCAAAACATTTGAATTCAAATATTCAAATTTAAAACTATTTCAAAAATCTGTGACATAATCGATTTCCTCGTGAAATTCATATTGTGTGTGTATGGTGTGGTCCAGGGGTTTAACACACTAGTGCAATATCATTTCAATCATCACAGATTAAAACATAGAAATATAGTTGATAAGCGATATAAAACTATAACGCTCATCGTCCATTCACAGATTCACAGATAGTATACAAATGTAAATAAATATACACAGCTCAAACTACAGAACAAAATATCACAAATCAGATAGGATAATCAATTCAATGCATCTCGTACAATACAATCATTCATAAGCATTCAATAAACATTTGTAAGCAGGAATAATTAACTGTTTAATCCTAATTAATTCAATTCATTTCCAATTTAATTAATTACTTATGAATTTATTATTAATTCAGATTTATTAATTCCAAATCATTTGATATGAATTAATATATCAAACACTTTAATTAATTAAAATTTTCTTAATTAATCATATTAATTAAATTAACCTCCGAACCCATTTACATAATAAATTAACCCCTTGAGTAATTATCTTAAGAAATTAAACTTTTAATTACTGATCATAAAGTAATTATCTCATAACAAGAAATCATTAATTTCCAATTTAATCTAATGATTTTCTTAAACTAAATTAATTAACTTTAATAAATTAAAGTATCCAAAATTAATTACAATGAGTGATTAATCCTTAATTACTTTCATTAAGTAATTACATTTAACAATTTATAATTGATAAATCTAATACAAATTGTAAATTATTCATCCTAATTAACTCAATAATTAATGGATTAGAAATCATCAAATCTTCATTAACTCAAGTTTAAACTTATTCTTATTTATGATTTAATCATCACTCACAATACGTTTTAAAAACATTTATTTTCCCAATTTCTTTCTAATTTTCATTTTAAAACTTGATACTTAAAATAATTTCCAATTTATCCTAAATAAAGTTTTAAAACTAATTTTTTTTCAAAACCCCTTTTTAAATTTACATATTTAAAAGCATACCTTAACACTTAAAACTTATTTACGATTTAAAATAAAAACTGAACTTAACTTCAGTATTTAAATTTCCATTAAATTATACATTTCAGCTTTTGAAAAGATTAAAATTTTAGAATTGTCAAGTAAAACGAAAACTGAAACCCATCTTTTAAATCTTCTTTTTCTTAGACCCTTATTTTATTTCAAATTTAAATCAAAGATAAAAATAAAATAAAACTTGAATTTAAATTTAAAATCTATTATAAGCTTCGTTTAGATTTGGTTCAGTTTAAATTTTACTAAAATCTGTTAAACAGATTGTTCCCAGGCTTCAAGCCTTGAACCATTTCACCGAGCCAATCAGCGAAAAACTTCGAGACGCCTCCCCCTTTTCTTCGAGTTCAACACGTCTTCCCCTTTCTTCCTCCCCAGTGCACACACATGCACCGTGCACCTACCCACGCTCCTCCGGCCACCGATGAGCACCGCGTCCATCCCACACACCCACTCGAACACGCGAGACCCCAAAGCACCAACCAGATCGAAGAAATTTCGATCAGATCAAAATCGACCCATTTGAACCCACTGACCCAAAAAACCCATCCACGAAAATCGCTTCGCTCCTCCTCCCCCGACCATCAGAGAACCACCACCATCCATCTACGAATTCCCAAACCCCCGTTGAACTCGATGCTTCGTGGTGTTCGAACAGACCCCAAAAAACTCCACTCAGCTAAAACTAGGTTTACCCACTTCAATCGAAAGCCACCATCGCCACAGTGATCGAGAGTGCCTCCGACCATTTTTCATGGCCTCTCCGACCACCCATCTACCTCCCGAACGAACCTCAACCACTCCAATCAAGTGTATTTCCCGAGGCAACCCAAAATCCCTGAATCGATCAAACCAGAAGTCCAAACTCAACTCATTACTAAAAAATGTGATTTGATTTTTTAAAAATCCTAATTTTGGTTTAGTAATCAGTTTATGATCCTGAATCATTGATTTACTAAGATTGAATTTTTGATAAATACTTAAGCATTACTGATCTTAAGTTTTTCCAGAGCAACTACTTCATTTTTAGTTTAAATAAATTTTAACACTTCCTTTGTAATCAAACAGTCAGACCTTATTTTGATCCAAGTCCTAGAAATCAATGTATCCAGAGAAAATGATTAAGAATTTAAACCTGAGTTTGAAGTTTAAAAACAGGGTATCTTCCAGCTAAACCAACATTGATATCATGTCTACTCAGAATTGCAAAAGTAGGTATACATATAAACATACACATTTCAGGCATTATTCAAGCAACATATATAATTATACTAAAGCAATTTTTTCGACAAGAAGTTACTCACTTTTGTCTTGCAGAATGTACAGAGCTTCATTTGTTTGAAACAGGCTTGTAAAACAAAATAAGCTGAAACCCCTTCTTTGATTCTTCTGGTTTTAGTTGATTGTTTGTAATCTTTGTTTTAAGCTTAAGTTGACATTATTTTCTTGAGGTATCCAGTTCAAATGAACGAACTGGTGAAGATTGCTATATGTAGAGTGAGTTTACAGGGATATAACTTTGTACAGGGTATTTTATATTGTTTGTACAGGTGATTGATATGTTATGGTGGATGATGTGATTATTACAACAGTGTGATATCTTTGTTTATACAATAAACATGGCTGAGATGCTTGCATTCCTTTTTCTCGGCTAATATCATGCTTTTGCTTATGTACTTGATATGTTATCTTATCTTTTGTTGGCTGATAAGTTGTTTATACAATATCAGGTACAAGTATTTTATTTGCTATGCTTTTGTTTACAGCCTAAATTCTTGTCTTCATTTGTTTATTTACTTACTCTACAGGCTGCCTATTTTCTTTGTCTTGTTTTATTTGTTTTGGTGAGCATATTGTTTATTTAGCTTGCTTTGTCTCGGCTGAAATGTTTTTGTTTGTTATTTTACTTTGTTTTGTTTACTTTGCATATTTATTTACAACTTTGTTTCATATTATAATTCACATCTAATTTGATTTGTTTACTTTATATTTTCTTAGACATTTTATTATTTTACTTTATGTATAACTATAAAGTTGTTTTAGTCCTTTGTTATAAAACTTTAACTTAAACGAAAATATATACTTTTGTTTTAGTTATACTTTTATACTTCATTTACATAGATATAAAGCTATTATAATTATTGTTGGAATTGTTGCCAATGTATTTACTTTATACTTGAATGTATTTGTATCTTTTATTTTCTTGTTTGTACTTAACATCCGTTGATTAATTTTATTTTCTTTTGTTCTTGTATTTTATTTATAAATTCCGATTCGATTGAATTCAAAATTTATATTAATTACCAATTACTTCACAATTTTATTCAGAAATGAAATTAATTATCAATTCATACTCAATTTAAATCTGGGATCGTTACAAGTGCAGTGAAAGATATTTATTTATTATCTTATTGTGTTAGTAGTTTATATTATATGCACTTAATGCTTTTTAACTGCTCGAAAGTATTTATTATCATCATATTTGTTAATTTTTAACACTTTTATAATCAATCGGATTGAAAAATATTTATGTTAAACTAAAATTTTCTGTTTATAATTCTTGATTTATCAGTCATTAGCGGATATGGTAATTATCTGATATCCGTCCGTATCCGCGGATGCGGATATCCAATATCCAAAAATGATTTCATATGTGGATGCAGATATAGCACTATCTACATCTAAAAGCATCTGTTGACAGGACTAGGCGCTCCTCAAGGCGAACTGCTTGGTCTAATTAAATTCTTCTCTTCTAAATCTACTAGTTACACTTTCAGTTCCTTCATCTCGGTCGGTGTCATCCTACTAAATGGTCTACTTACAGGTTCTGCTCCTGGCATAAGATCTATCTGAAACTCAATGGCCCATTTCGGTAGTAGACCTATGATTGGCTCAAAAACGTCCGCCGACTCTTTTGCTACCAAAACTTGATTCAACTATTCTCCTACTTCCATTGCATTCGGTAATGCACAAGTACTTGAGTCTAATTTCTCTATCGAGCATATAGTTCGATTATGACTATTAGGGTGCCTTAGCGATATTTCTCTATCTTGGCAAAATATCCTAGCATCATGTCTTTCTAACCAGTCCATACCCAGAATGATCCCGAAGCCTACGAAGTCAAAAACATACAACCTGCATGCAAACCAATGAACTAATAAATAAAGTTCTAAGTGGTCACACCTCACTCTGGAGTTGCATCCCCTCCTATTGGATTTGAAACCCTTAAGGAAGTAACATGGTATGAGGGTTCTAAATATAACTTTTCTACCAAACATTGAGATATAAATGAATGCGATGCACGAGTATCAAATAGTACCCTAACTGGTATACTATGAATCAAAAGCGTACCTTCCATCACAATCTTTCCCTTCTCAACAACGGCAGGCCAAGCAAAATTTGGTCCTAAAGCAAAGACCTTTCCCTTGTCCGCTTTGACTAATTCTGGATGCTGATTCTTGTAATGCCTAATTTGGTCACGGATAAAGCACTTCACTCCCTTCTTATCTGCAACCTTATTCCCTTTTGCAATTCGACATTCATGAGCATAATGTCTCATCTTATCACACTTAAAGAAAACTAGATTAGCCTTTGCCTTCTTGGCAGCTTCTCCTTTTAGGGTTCCTTTCTTCTTAAAGAATTTCCTCTTCTCACCCTGAAAACCCTAGGTTTCAACCTGCTTCTCCTTCCCATAAGTAGAAAGCATCTCTTCATTCAGGATTGTCATCTCCACTACAATTGTACTTGGATCATGGAGACGTGGCACAGTTGCTATAACAATCTTGGGTCTTAACGCTCGAATAAACTTCTTGTTTCTTTTAATGACGGTGTCAATGGTAGCATATCCATATCTGGACAACTCATTAAACTTCGTAGCATACTCAATTACCGACATCTCACTAAGCATTAAATCCATGAACTTTCTCAGCAATACTGACTTGGCAACTTCAGACAAAAACCTCTCTTCGAATCTCCTTCCAAACTCTGACCAAGTCATCTCTTCCTCGGGAACTCCTGTGGAAATACTATTCCACCAATAAAGTGCTGCTTCTTGCAACTGTCGAGAGGTAAGTCTCCTTTTCCGCTCATCGTTTAATCCTAAGTCAACATAAATCCTCTCACAGTGCAATAACCAGTTTTCTACTTTGATAGAATTCTCTGTTCCCAAAAACAGTTTCCCACCAAGACTGGTATAATCACTACTTAGCTTAGCATAATTATTGCAAACTGGGGTCACGTGATTAGTTCCTCCAACATTCACAGCATTGCCTCCGACTACTCCTACAGCTGCTCTAGCTTGCATCAGATTGACAAAGAACTGATACATCATCCCCATATCTACTGGTAGGGTTCCAACACCTATATTGGCATTTGGATTAGCATTTGCCTACTGACCCGGATTCCTCCTTGTGTTGGGTCAAGCATTTCCATTAGTTGTGATGCTTCCTCCACCTAGATTTCCTCTTCCATTTCCTACTCCATATCTTCCTTTCTCGTAAATCTGTATATGAGCCTTAGTAAGATAAAGAAGAATGGTCTAAGAGAGAAGGGAGTACGTACTCGTGTGTGTGTATATATATTCAACCCAACCCCGGTCTCATTTTCTAATTTATTAGATTAATTTTATTTTATTTTTTAAATTTACATAAACCTATGCTTTGATATCAACTTATAACATCCCCCCTTAGAGGACCAAAAATAATGGCTACGGATGTCGTAGTCTTCCATAGTTATTAGTTCTCGATGACCAAATGCGATGATGTTAGATATATTGATATAATAGAAACACATGAATATGAAAAAAATTAAACTCATAAAACAAATTTCTCATTCCACTTCAAATCATATTTCAAATTCATCACATAATTCTAATTTCATAAACAACGTTCAGAGAAATATAATTATTACAAAGTATGCCAAGAATGACTTAGAAGATGCCCCCTTGGATGATTAGAGTCTAAACATAGGAAATTAAACAACTTTTCCATTACAACCAAAATATAGTGGATTCAAAATAGAAAGAACTCCTAATAGCTAGCTTGCCCCCTGCACGTCTCCAGAATCTTATTCGTCTACAGGAGAACCTGAAAATCTTAACTCTCAAACTACTTAAAATTAATTGAGCACCCGAGATTTTAATGGGAAAACATAAATTTCGAGTCAGACAAAAAGTCTGGAATGAATAATGACCTACCATCTCGAACCATATACGTATCTAGTCTGACTAAGCAGCTTAGTGGAATGAGGGACTAGTATCTTAACTCAATTTATGATAACCATATACCATACACCAACATCCACAATGATTAAAAATTAACAAAATAAAAGTTACTATGATGATATGCAAACATGCAATATGCACTGGGTTTTCCATCCCCATTTATCTGACCATCTGTCCCAAGTTATAGGGTCACTCTTAACCTATTACTTTTCATGGAAAGACTAATAACCTATTGATCCTTTATTCCTATCTACTTTCATAGTTTTCATGGGGTCATTATGAACCTATTGGTTTCTACCAATACTATCACCAAATTATAGTTTTCATGGGATCTCTATGAACCTGTTGGTATCTACCAATAAATTTCTCCAATCGTAGTTTTCATGGGCTTACCATAAACCTATTGGTTTCCCCAATAACTTCTCTCATGTTATAGTTTTCGTGGGATCACTGTGAACCTACTGATCTCTTCAATAACTTGTCCATACAAAGTTTTTATGGGATCACTAAGAACCTATTGGCTCCTGCCAATAACAATCTCTATACATAGTTTTCATGGGCTTACTATGAACCTGTCTAAACCAATTATTCTTTGACAGTTTTTGGGCATCCTATATTCTGGTTTGTCTGACATCGTGGATGCAATTTTACTCACATAGGAGTTAACTAAATGTATATTCACTACTGGGTCAACCTAGCTGGTTATTCTGCCCTTAGTACCCCAATGCAATTATGGGTTGATTATAAAGTGAATATGTTTACAGAAGAAGCATACATAATAAGTGATTATAACATAAACGTTTATGGTTTAGTTTCCTTGTAATCATTTTCCAAATGATATATGGTTAATACCTTTAACCTATTATCTTTAATAAGGAAAGTTTCTTCCAAAAACACCAAAGTTAAATGCCATTTCAAAACTCTTTCATATTGCTATGTGTTTACTTTTAAAATGAGACGGGGTCTCTTATTTAAAATAAAGGCTACCGAAACCTTAGGCCTTCTTTTTCAAACCTATAAAAATCATATCTTTCGAAAGTATTCAAACATTCCTTTTAAAATACTTAATGATATACCTTTCGATACACTCAAATCTTTCATTTCAAAAGTATTGAAAACTTCCTTTCCAAACCATTAAAGATATACCTTTCGAAAGCATTAAAGCTTATCTTTAGAAGGCACTTGGTTCAAAGAAAATTATTAGAAGTGTAACTTTGAAACCATTTGAAAGTATCTCTTTCGAAACCATTGGGTTTAACATTCAATGTAAATTCTGGGCCAAAGAAAACAAAAGCGAAAGTAACCCTTTCGAAATCATTGATTTTCAAATAAAAGAATTTGGTTCAAAAGATAGCTTCGAAACCACCCTTTCGAAAGCATTGGGAAGCCGGCTTCAAATTTTACAAGGGCGAAAGCTCCCTATTTCGAAAGCATTAATTTAAAATTATAAAGTCGAAAGGCATGAATGAGGCAGCTAGGTTTCGAATAGGTTCTTAAGCGGCTACCCTTTCTAAAGCTTCTTTTTAAAGAAAAATAAGCGGCTCTTTAAACAAAGGTAAGTTGATTAATTTGAAAGCTTCAACCCCTTCTAAAGTATCTTTAAAAACGTGCATTCAAAAGCTTATAAGAATGGCTTCAACCCCTTCGCAAGCATCTTTTAAAAGAAAAGACAAGTAATATATTCGAAAGCTTATAAAAATGATCTCTATTGCTTCGAAAACTTGCCTTCAACACAGTCCCTTCCACCTTTCTCTAATCCATTACATATCAATGGCTTGATATAGTATGTATTGGTTTCGAATGGGTTTACTAGCAGAGGTATGTTGATGAAAGGTAGAAATTGGAAGTGCCGAAGTGGTAAATTATATCAAAACTAATTTTATGCCTTACAAAATAACTTCATTTCATCTAACTTACCATTTTGTCAAAATATAATTAGTTGCCACTTCTTTATCTAAAACCCTTTTTATAAAAAGGCTGCCAAATTCAGTAATTTATAATTGAAATTATTTGAGCAAATAAGTCATTCCCTTCCATAAAACATATAAACATTTAAGTCCTTCAACTTAAATAATTTAGTACCCATATTAAAATACTTAAGAAAAATCCCTAAAAATCATCATAATTCTTTTTAACATGTTTTCTAACATATATAAATTTTAGACCCAAAGTCCTTTATATAACTGCTGAAATAAATTTTAAACCCAAATTATCCATTTCTTTCATTCAAAAACTTCATAATAAATTATCCGTAGCTTGGAATATTATGAAAATTTAAACCCATCTACAAAATAATGTTTTACATAACATATCCACCCGTCATGGCATTCGGAATCCATTTTATACGATTTTATTCTTAAAATCTAATTATACCTTTACATAAAAATCCTTGTTTAAATCAAACATGACATATAATCCATGCATATCATCATTCAATCCATCCAAATGGTTTTAAAATCTTAAACCTGGAATTAAATTATTCAATAAAACATATATGAGATGGTTTAGATTATTATTCACCTTGTTTGGAATAGGAACTTAAGATTTATTCTTGCCTAATTCTTCCTTGCTTGAATCCTTAGCTTCTAATTGGTTTTAATCCCCTTTTCTCTTAGGGTTATGGCCGACCTTAATCTCTTTTTGTTTTAAGAGCGTATAAATGAAAATGAGGTAAGGATTTGGGGGTTATAGGGTTATGGTGTACGATTATTTCCCATATCACCCTTGCCTTACTTAACTTAGTTTTCATCTTATAAATCATTCTTATGAACTTACTTATGAGATATTTTATAAATCCATTTAATTAAGGCACGACCCTAAGTAGTTTTTAAATCTCAACCCCCTTATCACTCTAGTCTCTAAATTATTCTGTTTAATTCATCTAATTAAATTTCATGAATAATGTTATTAAAAATTAAGGGTGTTACAAGAATCGATACTAATACATCCTCGATATCCACGTGCCACAAATTTAAGTGCCAGAAAGGCAAATTGATCAAGGGTGAAAAGAAAATAACATAGAACAGAATAGAAAATAGAATCTCACATGAATGGAATAATCATATCTCATTAACCATAAAATCTTTTATAGTGGAAAATTTTGAATACCGTATCAGAGACTAACCTAGTTTCAGCTTGGAAAGTCATAAACCCTTTGTCCTTACAAATGCTAAAAAAACAAAACAAATGCAACGGTAAATAGAATATGTCCAAAAATTGATGAAGATCTTCATCTTTCCTCTGGAAACTCCAAGCATCTTTAGCTAAACCTGAAACTACTCGGATTTGACCCGAATATTAAAAACATCCGGATCAGGCTTGATAAACCAACGTGAGAAGACTCGAATCATAAATTTATATGACAGTGTTATAGATCAGGTTGATGCCAATTGAAACCTTTGAAAAGAAGTTTATCTCGTAAAACTACGCCGCATATAAATACGGACGTTTTTTTACCTTACGATAAACAAAATACTTTATACCAAAACAAATTTGATATTATCGTTGATGACATTGGTTTGAAAACGCTTTTCAAATAAATATATAAAGAAGGTACCAATACCCGAACAATGTCAAACGGTGTATATGATACCAAAAGGGTAGCCGAAATGTTCGCAAAGCATTACAGCTATTTTGGAAATACAACAAAAACCGTAAAGCTTCTATTGGAATTGGATTTCCAACATGATAGGGAACTAGTGGCCATTTCCTCCGATGTGAAGTCTACGCATAACAATCCTAGTACATGATGAGTATTCACCTTTCTCAAGCAAGCCTCCATACTACATTGTTACACTACTATGGAACAACGTACTTCAATGGTTTTGCTCTTTCTCAGTCGAGCCTCCAATACATGCCCATTTAAACTATTGAGGGTTTAGATTCTACTGGACTCCTCCATCATCAATAACATGGATAGCCTAAAATATATGTCCTACAGACCACATAGTATCCCGTATCATTCATGGCTTGTGAGTCTCGTGATGCTACGCTCTTCTTTTCACAAAGTTATGCTTTGCTTTTAACAAAGCAAATTCCACTTAGATTGCCACACTACCTTTTATAACAACATGCTATTGATTCCACAAAAGTACAATCTTTGAGCTCGTACATCTCAAAGAAGGGTGTTAAGCATAGAAGGGTTACCTTCTACACAACCAAATAGATGTACGTTTGTAGAGATCAATGTGTGTGGTTTTATAAATTCTATGTCAGACACTCATCCATATAAGTTGTCTAGGTAAAGGATAAACCAAAGGCACTCTTCCACTACTTCCTGTTTGGGAATCGCCCCTAGAATTAGTTGTGAGTAGTCCTTGCAAATCAAAGATTTTTATAATGAAGGAACTACTGCCACCATAAAAATATGATATGGGGATTAACCAAAGGTTAGTGGTAAACAACCTTACATCATGAACATCTCCATCTTCAAATCACTATCTTCAACACATCTTCACTTTTGAACATGTATATTGGTTCGAAGTGGTTTTAGGATAGGAATTACCCAAATCCGACCGCGGTTTCTCTGAATCAATCACCGATAATAATACGTCAAGTATGTAGGTAATTATCAAACAACATCCAATAAATTTATCTTTTTATCAAATCAAACATCTTTCAAAAATAAATTATTTTAAACTATTCCTTTATCTTTTAAGAGTATATAGGATCATTAAGGCTCGTTTATCAAATTCGTTGGTTGATTAAAACTTTTTAATCTTGGAATAATTCAAATCATTTCACCTTTTACTTAGGAAAACATTTACAAATCATTTGTTTAAATCTTAACAAAAGATTTCTTATTTTCATATCATAACTTTTAAATAGGTCAAAATCGATGTTATTTAAGACATCATTTACTGTAAATCCAAATAAATAGTATAGAGTAGCAAAGGATCAATTGAAATTAGGTTAATTATACCCAATACCAATTTTTGTATTCAACCTGTATTATTCATCGAATAACGACGAAATCACCTTTTAAATTCACTTAGGTAGTACGAGTTCCCTCATTAGAATTTAATATAGAGCTTAACTAGGATATTCTCTATACCACCAAAATCATACTTTAAAATCTTGTTTGACATTTGAAAAACACCAAATCTCTTTTCTTTTAACTTAAGAAAATGTGGTCCGAGTAGATCCAATTAACTATCCCCTCTATTGAGCCAGTCCCGATAGCTAGAGAGGAACCCAGATATTGGTTGTCCATGCTTGGGTTTAGAGATGATTTTCCTTTACTTAACACAATTTCAAATATTGTTTAAAATAATTCTTCTTTGACCATTTATTTTGATCTCCTTTAAAATAATTGTAAAACTTCAAAATCATCTTGAAAATGCATAATTACTCACTTGGAAAGATTACTAAAGGATTGGGAAAGAATAATTAAGTTAAAACCATAATTTGCATAAGTTACCAAAACCACTGCAAAAACTGCTGCAAATAGAATTTTTAAAGCTTCTTTGTTCAAAATACCAATTCCATTCCATACATATACAATTTTATAACTCAGATTCCTTTTAAAACATTTTAAAAGATTTATAAAATTTATTTCATATTTTTAAAGATTTAAAAACAATAATTTTAAAGCACTTACTACTTTGGTTCCTAAAACTGCTAAACCGCGATGTTTTAAAAAACTTGATTTGGATTTAACTCAAATTCTATTCAATGAAATATTGATTTTTCTTTTTCATTTGAAAACTATACCCACATAGGTCTGGAAAATTCTTATTTCTAAGAATTCCGATATATATTGAATCCTACAGATTGATTTAACTTTTCAAGTCGATGATCCGCCACTACGCAACGAGCTCGATTTGGCTCTATTTTTCAGACTTCATTAAACTACGCCAAAACTTATTAAAATGTTTAAAATATCATAATAAACCATTTTAAATCATTTCAAACTATTTTTAGTACTTAAAAAAACTCCTTTTCCTCTTTATTTCATATTATAATATTATATTACTATAATATTCATTTTTCAACCTTTTTATATTCAAAACCATAAAGAGGCTTAATAAACTCCGTACATATATTAATATGTATTAATTTTTTATTAATTAACTATGGTTAATTAATTAACCACTTGTAGTTTGATGAATATTATTTTCCCATCATTAGCAACCACTTTATCAACCAAATATTAATCCAATATTCAACCAAACATAGTAGTTTTCTAATTAAACATGCATATCATCATTTTATGTTTTAAATAAAAAAGACTAAATTCCAGTACTCACAATTACATCCACTCCGCCAAACTTTCCGGAAGCTTCTTCAAATTAAACCGATGGCACTCAGGCAACACTTCCTTCTCTTTTCTTTACTTTGGAGCTTCTCGACTCTCCTTCCTTGGTTTCTGGGTAAAAATTGACTATAGCTTCGCTATCAACATTCTAATTAACCAACATTTCAACTAATCATCACCTAACCTAATCAAAACATCACCAAAACAACTCTGCTCTCTCCTATAGCTCATGGCCTTCATCCCTCACCAACACTTAGCTTACAACCATCCATCACCACCATCATACATGCTCACGCCTAGATCCATCTCCTCTTTGCTCTTGGACTTCACCACCTTAGCACATGCCATCACCTCCTTCTCCTTCCTATTGCTCTTGGCCATAGGCCATTTTCCCCATGGATGCTCAAAGAAAGATGGAGGGAAGAAGAGAAAAAAGTGTGTGTACGATAAGTGAGGTGTATGGGTGTATTTATAGGTGAAATGTGTAAAATATTTTCCAAAACAACATCAATGGCCTCCCATCACGTCATCCATGTGCACCCATGTGTGTGTGTAAGATGATGTGAGTAAAGAGATGGTTGCTTTATTAGACTTAAGGATAAGAAAATGGAAATATCTTAGATATTTTCATTATTAAGTGCATATGTGTGTGTTTGTGTGTGCGTGTGTATATGTTATATATGTGTATACGTATATGTTAGCACATGTACATGTATGTTATATATATTCACAAGATATATAAAAAATGTTGCAACGACTTAAAATAACTTTCGTTTGACGAAAGGTCAAAAATCCGAAAGCTGAATCTTGGTCACATTTTCAGTTTTTAATCAAACTATTTATTTACATAAACAAAACTAGAGAATAAATTTCTTATTATCTTAGAATAATTAAAATGTGATCATTTGAATTACTAAACCATATAAACCAATATTAAATAGGTATTTACAAAAAGTGATGTCGTATTGATAAAACGTTATGAATTTTCTTATACTTTTAAAACGAGTATATGTCTTTATAAAAATTTATAAATATTTATCATCACTATATAACTTATTAAAATTAATTATTATCACTTTAAAACAATTTTTTGATTATTTAAAATTAATTTAAATTTCCAGAAAATATATAAAAGTGATGATATCCCTTTTGATGTCATAAATATATATTATTTTCAAAAATAAAATAAATAATTTTATTACATATTCTTTCTTAATGTAGAAACAAGTGTATGTAAAACAAATCGTGTGCGACTTTTGATGGTTAAAAAGATGTTTATCGATAAAACGATATTCGGTCATTTTATCAATATTTTTCAAAGAATATATTTTTGTAAACTTTTTTCCAAAACATGATCACCATTATTATTTATCACATAAAACATGATTAATTATGTTTAATAAACCTCTATTTTAATATTTAGAATTAAATATTCCAAATCAAAGTGATAAAATTACGGGTCGTTTAACACAAAGTGTGATATTGTAGACAATATAACATATATGATAATTCCTACTGCCAATGCATAAGGAACCATCGTATATGCTCTAAATTAAACACTTTAATATAGTGTCTGTGTATATTGTTTTCCCAAAATCCTTTTATACTGATTATAAAAGATTTTATTTTCTAATTCGATGTCGAGTATTAAACAACCAAACTGAAATGATTTTTACATGAGTACATCGTTAGCAATCATAAGTTTGTTATTTACTTATAGCAATAGTAATATATTTTAGTACTTATTAATATCATTTCTTATTCATACTTGCTTCATTTGCATTTTGAAAACAATTCAAACTATTTGATTTCTCTGTCGAAATACTTACTTAACTATATTGCTTATCGAATAAGACTTTCGTATCATTTCTTGGATCATACCCAATACTCACTAACTCAGTTATCGCACCCACCGACTTCGAGACATTTCGGTTGTTATGTGAAAACATTCTATTTTAAATCATTATTTAGAATTTTATTTCAAAATATATGTACCAAAGCTCAAAGTCATACCAAGCGATGAATTTTGTGAGTAAAATCTGAATTAACTAAAGCAAGTTGGATGACGAATCTATTACGTTAGTTTTTACAATTAAAATTTATAGTGTTATTCTTATCAATGTGTCTTACATTTCAAATGCACTGATCTTCTTCTTGAAGACACTTTTGCAATCGATGGATCATATTTATGATAGTAATATCAAAATCATATTTTGATAACGTACTTGGAATCCATTCCAGATTTGCACATCGTGCCACATGATAGAGTCAATACTTGTAACAGCCCTAGTTTAGCTATTTATTTTATTTTAATTATTTAACTTTGAAATATATTTTATATAAATTGTGTTTATCAAAATAGTTAATTATTTTATTTGGAGATATATTATATAAAAATTTGTATATGTCAATAAAATTAAATAATAACTGTTAAAATTTAAGCTATTTTTGAACTGTTAAATTTCGCGTTTAAAGGACGCGTCAATTATAGGGTATAAGTGACGTAATAAAACGTGTGTTTTTAAAATGTTATTTTTATGAAAATTTTTGATGTTTTGGACTGCGTCTGTTTAGCGTAGTGTAAAAATCATGTTTTCGTAAAATTTTGGAGAAAAATATCAGTCAGAGATTTTATAACAAACGTTACGTTGCATTAACTGACAGTCTGATTTTAAATAAATTTGTATACGTTTTTCTAAGCTTTGCATAAATTCTTGCCATTCCATTTATTGTTTTCAAACTAAAATCAAATAAATAAAATGAAGTAAAAACTTAACATGGAAGTAACGTGTGAGACAAAAATCCAAGGAGAAATTTGTACATGCCTAAATTGATACGATACATATCAACTCTTTCGTTCATCCTCTGATGTATACTTACCTTTATTTCTCCCCATATCAACGTATGCCTTAATTAAACCTTTTGTAAATCAAAACTGAATTGAATATGAGTTTGCCTTTCCTTTTCTCAGAAATAAAATCATGCATTGATAACTTCCCTTGTTTATTTCTTCAATCACGTTTAAGCATTTATTCAAAGAGAAAGCTGAAGCAAATCTCTCGGCCTTCCAGTAAATTCAAAAACTTATAATTTTTGCAAACTGAACTAAAAAAAAAAAAAAAGAACATAAAGTTACGTACAAACTTTATATCCAGGCTTATATCACGCAACTTTTCATTTTGTACGTTTCTTTTTAAAAAGTTTTGCATTAAGTCTGGCCAGTTTGTTTATTAAATCAAACATAGGAGAATCAAAGCATGCTGAAATCACGCATGCATATTTACATATTTTCAAACTTTATATGTTGTGTAACTGACTAAATCTTATATCACGTAAACATATTTATAACTTTTGTAAATGAAAGTTTTAAATCTCTACAGCTTCCTCTTTTTCCCTGTGTTTTTGCCTATGATCTAGTATGGTATCTGCGAACGTCCAAATACATTTGTAAACATATTTAATACAAATCAAAATTTATGTAAATATAAATGAATCATCACACACGTATTCATATTTACATATTTATATATATAAAACTGATACTTTAAACCATTTAAGCTGCTTGCCCTTTTCTCCCCATTTGTCCATTTGATTCCGCCTCAAACAAATCCTTTTATCTGCAAATCATCAATCTAAAATCACGCCTACATTAAATAGTATAAGATTTTGAAATCAAAGCTTCTCATAAAAATTGCAGTTATCGCATGCATTAAATCTAGATTTCAATTGGCAGTTTTAAATCACGCATTCATACTTAACCTTGCCTATCTTTTCAACTTCTCAATTCCCATGTATATCTCTCTATTTCACCTTTATTGTGCAATAAATAAATAAATAAATAAATAAAATTTTCCGTTCCTAATCACACATATAATTCAAGCAAAGTATCCTGGAAGGAAATTACACAGTCCATATTCATCAAATCTGGAAATTTATAAGGCACGCATGCTTTTGAAAAAAATTCTTATAACGTGCAAACATTTATATTTGGAAGATATATCACGCATGCATTAAAACTGGAAATGAATCACGCAACCTACAGTTAAAACAAATCTATATGTATTTGCTTGAATCACTAGTTGTATCAGCACCTCTGCCGTTTCTTAAGACCAAGGGAATATTGCATTGTATCACTATTTGCCGTTTGTTTGCCTATAAATCAATGTATAAACTAAATCACGTATAAGCATTTATCATATAGAAACTGATGTTTTCATTCTCATTTATCTCTCCTTTAATTCATACGAAGATTTAAAGCAAATATTTACCAAATCAATGCTTGAAATGTGAACGTATTCCCTGACATCTTGTATAATTGATAACTATTGATTTATCTCCTCTGATTTAGCTCGTCAGTTATATTCAAAGCCCTATATATTTATCCCATTGCTTTAATCACGTGAGTAAACAATTAACATAAGAAACTGATGCATTCAATCAATTGTGTATAACTGGCAGCAGATTTGATTTCTCTTCCTCTTAATATTGAAACCTTTATTTCTTTGAAACTGAAAGGAGAAATCACGCATATATGCAAAACGTTCAGATTTCAAAGCAATGCTCCGTTTCTATTCTTGCCATTTTCCCCATAAATCTCTGCAACTACTTCAAAGCATGTTTGCTTTAACCATGCAACTGTTTAATTGGAACATATTGTGAAATCAAAATATATTCATAATGAGCAGTTTAAAATCACACATATCATCTGGAAAGAAAAAAAATATAAATCAAGCACCCTTCAAATGCGCATCAGTTCAAATTTATGTGCCTTGCCGTTTTATCATTTAATCACACATCACATAAATTTGAAGTTATAACAATGTATACCTGCCAAGATACCAGTTCTCTGGTATGAGCTCAAATCACGCAGGAAATTAATCTGGCATTAAATTATCATCAAGCTTTATACGTTGTGAAACTCTTGGCTTCCCCTGTATATTTCGAAGATTTATCCTTTTGCAAACTGGTCAGTAAATCACGCTCATAACGTTCTAACAGAGGAGTGGTAGGAGAGATCAACGCTTACATTAATACTCGTACGTTTCATATCTGACTATTTCGCAAAATCCATCTATATATACTTTGCTTTATCTTCTTTAGTTTCATTCTCTCTTGTCTGTTCTTCTCGGGCTCGAACTCTTATCAGGTAAATGGTCTATGTCATTTTCTTTTCTTTGTTCAGATATTTCCTCTTCCTCGAAAATTTTGTTTTATCTCTGCCTTGCTCGGCCACACTACCATTTATCCACTTTGTTTTCTCTAAGAATCTTATCATATGCCTTGAACAACATATGGATCTGGGTTTATAGAGTTTTCTTTTTTCTTTTTTTTAGTATACATAATTAAGTCAGAGGTACTAACTTTATAGAACTGAGAGGTTACTTTGAAAAAAAATTTACATATGTAAAACCAAGTTCTATCAAACATCTCATTAACCTGAGTTTTCTTTTGATTTCAAAATCATGGGTTCGACTAGGGGTATAATAAGGAATTTGCTCATTTTTCTCCTTTCAGACAAACTGTATTTGTAAACTTAGACCAGGTTTGGGTTCTAGTTTGGGTAAGTCATTGCAAAAGAGGATAGAAGAAGAAAAGAGCATAGAGGCATATATGAGTGAATTAAGAAAACGTAGTTGAGTGGTAGTCTGCATTTATAAAATTCATAGGCTGTGCATATCTGTGTATCACACGGTGCACGAATGGATCAGTAAAAACTTGCTTTGGATATGATGACCAAGCCTTGTGAGTGAATTCATCTAACCTGAGTGTTTAGTAAAAGGCTGGAGTTTGGGGATGCTAGTAATAGTTGAAGATAGGATGAGGTGTGTCTGTACAGTTTTTAAGCCTGGAAAGTTTAGATTGAAGATGGATGAAGTCATAAAGCAATGATGCAAATTAAGTTTAAAATGTAAGATAGTAGCTGGATTTGAAAAAGTGACTCTAAGTTTGAGGAAAATTTAAGCAACAACATTTTCATAATACATAGGAATGCAAGTGTGCACGTGTAAAATGTATATATCACGGCCATAAAGCAAAAGAAGTGTGCACGTGTATGCGTATTCAACATTTTGCCGTTTTGTTTTAGGAAATTTTGTCGTAATTTTTGTGTTAGCACGGTTCACGTTTGGGGTATATTTTGGTCTATTTACACGGTGGAGTGGTCGAGCAAATCAAACCAATTCTCTTCCTATTTTAATTTTTCCTTGACCGTAAATTCTAAAGTCGCGTATTCAATATTTTGAATCCTGTTATAGATTTGAATCTAGGCGACATCCGAAGAATTTTGATCGTTACTCTCTGTCGTTCTTTTTCCGGTGAAATTGTCGTTTTGAAATTCAAATTTTCTGCAGCTTTCAGGTGAGTATTTCTCACCAGACATACGTATTTATATTTTAGTAAATTATTGCAAGTGTATGTGTAAAATTGTATTTCACTATTATCTGTCTGTAGTGTAATATAGAATGACGGACCCCAATTAAATTGACACCTCATCAGTTATTATCTGTTGTATTATATTCTGCAGTTATATTATATTATTGTTTATTTACTGCTTAAATCCCCACTGCAAGTTCCCTGTTATATATATATATTGTTATAGGCTGAAATGATAGGCCTAAATAATTATTACTGTTCACATGTTTGTTAACTGCTGTAAATTTACTTGGGATTGCGGGTTTGAAATGATAGAACCCGGGGTTTTATAAATTACGGGTTGAAATGATATAAATCCGTATCACTTGACCTAGGCTAGAAAACTATATACAGGCCCGTGGTTCTTATAATATTTTCTGAAATATTAAAAAAAATTATTTTGGAAGTTAAATATTTGGGTTAATATCTTTAAAAAGCTTTTATTTGATTTTTGAACAAATATTAAATGTAATAAATAAATAAATATTTGAGTAAAACTTTGGAATATAACTTATGTTGGAAATCCTGAATTTTGAAAGAATAAGATTTCAATTAATAAATAAATAGATAAATAAGTTATATTTGGAAATATTTATCAAGTTAAACAATCTATTACAGCATTTAAATGCTGTCTTTCGAAATTTGACTAGTTTTACCCATAACTTTAGGTAGCATTTCCTAAGTGCTATGGAATCTAGAATTTGATTGCTCTAAAATTTATGGAATTTGATAAATTTTATTTTACCTTAAGTTTTGGAAAAACTTAAGACATAATATTTATAACTGTATTTTCCTAAATAAATTAAAGATAAATATTCTGGTATTAAGTAAATTTTGGGAAAAATTTAATGGTTAAAATTTGGAGTTTTATTTATGGAAATTATGGGAATATTCAAGACTAAAAATATAAAACATTGATTTGTGAAAGAATAAAACCCAAACTAAGTTTTGAATAGTAAATACTCCAATTGGATATATATAAAAATTGAAATGGTTTTGGGAACATAAAGGGATATTTAAATTTTGGTTAAACTTTAAATAAAGAAATATATTTGTGAAGCTATGTAAATTATCTTCTTTACAAAGTAACCATAAAGTTAACCCATTTATATATATACCGTTGAATGTCCAAACCATTGTGTTTGGGAGTTATGGATTTAAGTAAAGTTTCCAAAACATTATCCTTTGAAGATATAATTCAAATATTTGGTCTCCAGATATTATAAACAGTATGGTTTTGGAAAGAATTATATTTGAATATAACGATATCCTATTGTTTTGGGTTTTAAAATGATATCGTATCTATAGTTTTGAAATGGAAATGTTTATTCTGATTTAAAGTATAAACTGTTTTTAAATAACCACGGGTTATAATAACGAAGGGTTGGCAAAGAGACCGGGATCGGATATGGACATACTCTCTGTCGATACCGAAAACCACTTTGACTAACCGTGTACGCGGTGGAGATTCCAGAATGAAGTAGGTTGGTGGTGACGGTTTCTTGAAAGGTATATACGTGGACCCGACTCCCGTGAGTTGGCATAAGGTGGCTAAAACAGGAGCGATTCTCGGATTAATGAGGTAGCTCCTCTGATCGAACGCACTTCTTCGTATACCATTCTATTGCTTATGTGATTGTTTGGGTGCACCCTTTGATTTGGGAGTGTTGTTCGAGGTGGGCGGTTGCTGCGGCTTCGCGTTACCACCGGTCCGGATAGCAATTGGTATATCTACCCTGGCATTGCCTAGTTGTGCCGTGTCACCTACCATATCGAGCCTTGTACGAGTTTGGTTTTCTCCCGTAGCCCGTGTGGTATCCTCTAGTTGCTTCCCGAGTAGGAGGAGCTATGATATTGGATGGACTACTGGGACTATTACGTGTTAAGGGCTATATGGGTAACCCCTTAATGCTAAGAAAAAAGTATGTTTATTTTATAAATAGACACTATTATAATAGCGCAATATATTACATAGTAAATAGTTTGACGGATCCTTAGAGGATGGGCGGTCCCAAGCATCCTTTAAGTTACTTGCTCTATATTACAGTACACTTGATTTAGCTTACATTATATAAGTATGTATGTCCTGACTCGAGTGTTTTGTTTTATTGTATGCTCGGGTCAGCCTGAGTTGCAGCTTCAGTTTCTTCTCCGTAGCTAGGACACTCAATAGATCATTCGTGCTATTGGAAGTTGTTTCAGCCTTTATCCTTTCTGGAATTCAAGACTTTGAAGACTCTCTATCTGTGTATGTTAAAATTTGTATTGAGGATTATAGACAATGTAAGTTCTGTTTTGTAAAGATGTATCAGTGGCTTCATGAACCACTAAATTTTTAATTTCCGCTGCGAGATTCTGATATCTGTGTATGTGATTCTGCGATTTATTTACTGTATATTCCGAGTTTTGCCAAATTTATTCTACAATCTATTATTTTGAACTATTCCAGCTCGACATGTTCTATTATTGTCGAATTCGAATGGTACAAAATAGTGGGTCGTTACAGCTGGTATCAGAGCTTTGGCTCTCGGCAAAACTTAGAATGTATGATAAATTTGATTTATAGAATCACATTCATCCGAGCTTGAATCTCTTCCTTTTCGAATTTGGAACATTCCCTGTGGTTCCAAAGTTCATTCGTGTCCCTCACTTTTTCCATTATCTTTAGATTTTGGAGTACCCCATAACTCCACTTCGGATGATCTTTATAGTGAATTGGCGGTCTCGCCATTATTTTAATAAAAGGGTGAAACTCCTTTACGATTAGCATTGATTCACCAGAGATTTATATTTATCCTCGGTTTGCCTGCTAGTATCTTTGGTTATTCCGAACTCTATCTCTTCAGATCAAATGTAGATTTACACCAATCACATCGATCTGACTCTTTAAGTCACGGTTGACCCGGTCAAGGTTGTCCGCGATTCATATAGACTTACCCAGCTCCTTATTCTGTTATTTAACCATCAGATCTTCTGATTTCCACTTATCTTGAATTTAATTTGATTTGAGTTCATCAAAATTTGAATCTTTATCTTTGATTTGGAAAATTTATTTCTATATTTGAAAATAAAATCTAATATTATATATATGAGTATAATTTTCAGAATTTTATAATTAAAGTAACTATTTGTCAATAGATAATAGTTTCGATTTTATTTATGATTTTGTAAACCATGTGTTTGTCTAAAATAAATAATTGAATATAAACAAATGGTTATAAGTTAATTTAGAAACAGGAATGAATTTAAAACAAGAACTTGAGAATTCGATTTCCGATGGTTTCAAACCTTGTGTTTAAGTTTAAAAGGATATATTACTTAAAGTATTTTCGAATAAAAATTTGTTTCCAAAGAAGTGTAAACATTTGTGCTTTTCTCTTTGTCGCTGGAAAATAATTTCGGTGATGACTGCAGCACCATCGACATTCATTTTCGAGTTTCGAAGTGAAAAGACCATTCTGTAGTCTGGCTACAGTGTTACCTTGAGATTTTAACTGATTTAAATTTCTAGAATATGACTTAAATTATAAAAATTTGATTTGACATATTATGTATACATATTTATTTATCTCTAAACGGTTTGAAGGGAATCAGAAATTTAATTCTTAAATTTTATCTTAAGAAAATTTCAATAAAATAAAAAGGAAAATATAAATTTGGATAAGAAATTCCAACTGGAATTAATTGAAATTTGAAAGTTTTAGTTGTATAATACTCAATTTCATTTCAAAATAACTTACCTTGATTTTCAAAAGTTAACAATGAAATTGGATAATATATAATATAAAAGATTTTATAAATAAAATTTGAGTGGTTATAATAAATGTTATACACTTAAATTTTAGTTATAAAAGATTAATAGAGGAAAAAGAAATGTAAGGAATCTTATTTAAAATAACTTAACAATCAAATTTGATTTAATAAGGAACCTTAAATCTAACCAGTAAATCCTAATAATTCCTGAGAAGAATATGTTTGTAAAATATTGAAGAAATACTTTGTAGTAAGGATTTATAGTTTAATTGATATCTTAATGAATAGAGAAATTTGATTGTTATGATAAATATTTCATTCAGGAAATAGACATGTCTTGAAAAATGGATAATTATGATTAAGATGTATTTTAATATCACTAAAATTTGATAATTGAGAATTTGGTTTTCAAATGGAAATTTCAAGTGTAACTTATTAAAGGAATATCTTAATTATAAAATAGGTATTTTAAATAAAGTGTTAGGTTATTGCTAAATCAAGAGTTAAGTAGAATAATGAATTGATTGGAAAATACTATTATATCTACCGTAGCAGATTATAAATGCTGCTGTTTTTAAAAATAAATGTTTTGAAAATTTTATAATTGAATAAATGAACCTTAAAATATTTCAACTTTGAAATGAGTATTATTTGGCATTGAATTTAAAAGGTATAAATGAAGATTATTTTAAAAAGTGCTATGATTTTTGTAATATGATTTCCAGATGATGATATCTATAAATTTTAACGACCTTCAAAGTATTATAATCTCAAAAGCATTATGATTTCAAATTTATTATCTTATTTTGTTTATGAACTATTTTTAAGTGTCCTTGGTTTCCCTATCTGCTACAGAATGGGGAGGCGATTGCTTCTACCACCTATTTAGGAATCTTTCAATAATCTTTGAAACCTTTGTTACTCATCGAGACCTAAGCACCGTTTATCACCCATGGACTGACGGTCAAACTGAAGAGTAGAACCGATTCTGGAGGATCTTCTTCGTGTTACAAATCCGGAACTATTCGTTTAAGATTCTAGTTTGTCTAGCTTATCCTCTTTTGATTCTTTTCCTTTCGTTCCTTTTCGAGGACGAAAAGTTTTTAAGTGGGGGAGAGTGTAACAGCCCTAGTTTAGCTATTTATTTTATTTTAATTATTTAACTTTGAAATATATTTTATATAAATTGTGTTTATCAAAATAGTTAATTATTTTATTTGGAGATATATTATATAAAAATTTGTATATGTCAATAAAATTAAATAATAACTGTTAAAATTTAAGCTATTTTTGAACTGTTAAATTTCGCGTTTAAAGGACGCGTCAATTATAGGGTATAAGTGACGTAATAAAACGTGTGTTTTTAAAATGTTATTTTTATGAAAATTTTTGATGTTTTGGACTGCGTCTGTTTAGCGTAGTGTAAAAATCATGTTTTCGTAAAATTTTGGAGAAAAATATCAGTCAGAGATTTTATAACAAACGTTACGTTGCATTAACTGACAGTCTGATTTTAAATAAATTTGTATACGTTTTTCTAAGCTTTGCATAAATTCTTGCCATTCCATTTATTGTTTTCAAACTAAAATCAAATAAATAAAATGAAGTAAAAACTTAACATGGAAGTAACGTGTGAGACAAAAATCCAAGGAGAAATTTGTACATGCCTAAATTGATACGATACATATCAACTCTTTCGTTCATCCTCTGATGTATACTTACCTTTATTTCTCCCCATATCAACGTATGCCTTAATTAAACCTTTTGTAAATCAAAACTGAATTGAATATGAGTTTGCCTTTCCTTTTCTCAGAAATAAAATCATGCATTGATAACTTCCCTTGTTTATTTCTTCAATCACGTTTAAGCATTTATTCAAAGAGAAAGCTGAAGCAAATCTCTCGGCCTTCCAGTAAATTCAAAAACTTATAATTTTTGCAAACTGAACTAAAAAAAAAAAAAAAGAACATAAAGTTACGTACAAACTTTATATCCAGGCTTATATCACGCAACTTTTCATTTTGTACGTTTCTTTTTAAAAAGTTTTGCATTAAGTCTGGCCAGTTTGTTTATTAAATCAAACATAGGAGAATCAAAGCATGCTGAAATCACGCATGCATATTTACATATTTTCAAACTTTATATGTTGTGTAACTGACTAAATCTTATATCACGTAAACATATTTATAACTTTTGTAAATGAAAGTTTTAAATCTCTACAGCTTCCTCTTTTTCCCTGTGTTTTTGCCTATGATCTAGTATGGTATCTGCGAACGTCCAAATACATTTGTAAACATATTTAATACAAATCAAAATTTATGTAAATATAAATGAATCATCACACACGTATTCATATTTACATATTTATATATATAAAACTGATACTTTAAACCATTTAAGCTGCTTGCCCTTTTCTCCCCATTTGTCCATTTGATTCCGCCTCAAACAAATCCTTTTATCTGCAAATCATCAATCTAAAATCACGCCTACATTAAATAGTATAAGATTTTGAAATCAAAGCTTCTCATAAAAATTGCAGTTATCGCATGCATTAAATCTAGATTTCAATTGGCAGTTTTAAATCACGCATTCATACTTAACCTTGCCTATCTTTTCAACTTCTCAATTCCCATGTATATCTCTCTATTTCACCTTTATTGTGCAATAAATAAATAAATAAATAAATAAAATTTTCCGTTCCTAATCACACATATAATTCAAGCAAAGTATCCTGGAAGGAAATTACACAGTCCATATTCATCAAATCTGGAAATTTATAAGGCACGCATGCTTTTGAAAAAAATTCTTATAACGTGCAAACATTTATATTTGGAAGATATATCACGCATGCATTAAAACTGGAAATGAATCACGCAACCTACAGTTAAAACAAATCTATATGTATTTGCTTGAATCACTAGTTGTATCAGCACCTCTGCCGTTTCTTAAGACCAAGGGAATATTGCATTGTATCACTATTTGCCGTTTGTTTGCCTATAAATCAATGTATAAACTAAATCACGTATAAGCATTTATCATATAGAAACTGATGTTTTCATTCTCATTTATCTCTCCTTTAATTCATACGAAGATTTAAAGCAAATATTTACCAAATCAATGCTTGAAATGTGAACGTATTCCCTGACATCTTGTATAATTGATAACTATTGATTTATCTCCTCTGATTTAGCTCGTCAGTTATATTCAAAGCCCTATATATTTATCCCATTGCTTTAATCACGTGAGTAAACAATTAACATAAGAAACTGATGCATTCAATCAATTGTGTATAACTGGCAGCAGATTTGATTTCTCTTCCTCTTAATATTGAAACCTTTATTTCTTTGAAACTGAAAGGAGAAATCACGCATATATGCAAAACGTTCAGATTTCAAAGCAATGCTCCGTTTCTATTCTTGCCATTTTCCCCATAAATCTCTGCAACTACTTCAAAGCATGTTTGCTTTAACCATGCAACTGTTTAATTGGAACATATTGTGAAATCAAAATATATTCATAATGAGCAGTTTAAAATCACACATATCATCTGGAAAGAAAAAAAATATAAATCAAGCACCCTTCAAATGCGCATCAGTTCAAATTTATGTGCCTTGCCGTTTTATCATTTAATCACACATCACATAAATTTGAAGTTATAACAATGTATACCTGCCAAGATACCAGTTCTCTGGTATGAGCTCAAATCACGCAGGAAATTAATCTGGCATTAAATTATCATCAAGCTTTATACGTTGTGAAACTCTTGGCTTCCCCTGTATATTTCGAAGATTTATCCTTTTGCAAACTGGTCAGTAAATCACGCTCATAACGTTCTAACAGAGGAGTGGTAGGAGAGATCAACGCTTACATTAATACTCGTACGTTTCATATCTGACTATTTCGCAAAATCCATCTATATATACTTTGCTTTATCTTCTTTAGTTTCATTCTCTCTTGTCTGTTCTTCTCGGGCTCGAACTCTTATCAGGTAAATGGTCTATGTCATTTTCTTTTCTTTGTTCAGATATTTCCTCTTCCTCGAAAATTTTGTTTTATCTCTGCCTTGCTCGGCCACACTACCATTTATCCACTTTGTTTTCTCTAAGAATCTTATCATATGCCTTGAACAACATATGGATCTGGGTTTATAGAGTTTTCTTTTTTCTTTTTTTTAGTATACATAATTAAGTCAGAGGTACTAACTTTATAGAACTGAGAGGTTACTTTGAAAAAAATTTTACATATGTAAAACCAAGTTCTATCAAACATCTCATTAACCTGAGTTTTCTTTTGATTTCAAAATCATGGGTTCGACTAGGGGTATAATAAGGAATTTGCTCATTTTTCTCCTTTCAGACAAACTGTATTTGTAAACTTAGACCAGGTTTGGGTTCTAGTTTGGGTAAGTCATTGCAAAAGAGGATAGAAGAAGAAAAGAGCATAGAGGCATATATGAGTGAATTAAGAAAACGTAGTTGAGTGGTAGTCTGCATTTATAAAATTCATAGGCTGTGCATATCTGTGTATCACACGGTGCACGAATGGATCAGTAAAAACTTGCTTTGGATATGATGACCAAGCCTTGTGAGTGAATTCATCTAACCTGAGTGTTTAGTAAAAGGCTGGAGTTTGGGGATGCTAGTAATAGTTGAAGATAGGATGAGGTGTGTCTGTACAGTTTTTAAGCCTGGAAAGTTTAGATTGAAGATGGATGAAGTCATAAAGCAATGATGCAAATTAAGTTTAAAATGTAAGATAGTAGCTGGATTTGAAAAAGTGACTCTAAGTTTGAGGAAAATTTAAGCAACAACATTTTCATAATACATAGGAATGCAAGTGTGCACGTGTAAAATGTATATATCACGGCCATAAAGCAAAAGAAGTGTGCACGTGTATGCGTATTCAACATTTTGCCGTTTTGTTTTAGGAAATTTTGTCGTAATTTTTGTGTTAGCACGGTTCACGTTTGGGGTATATTTTGGTCTATTTACACGGTGGAGTGGTCGAGCAAATCAAACCAATTCTCTTCCTATTTTAATTTTTCCTTGACCGTAAATTCTAAAGTCGCGTATTCAATATTTTGAATCCTGTTATAGATTTGAATCTAGGCGACATCCGAAGAATTTTGATCGTTACTCTCTGTCGTTCTTTTTCCGGTGAAATTGTCGTTTTGAAATTCAAATTTTCTGCAGCTTTCAGGTGAGTATTTCTCACCAGACATACGTATTTATATTTTAGTAAATTATTGCAAGTGTATGTGTAAAATTGTATTTCACTATTATCTGTCTGTAGTGTAATATAGAATGACGGACCCCAATTAAATTGACACCTCATCAGTTATTATCTGTTGTATTATATTCTGCAGTTATATTATATTATTGTTTATTTACTGCTTAAATCCCCACTGCAAGTTCCCTGTTATATATATATATTGTTATAGGCTGAAATGATAGGCCTAAATAATTATTACTGTTCACATGTTTGTTAACTGCTGTAAATTTACTTGGGATTGCGGGTTTGAAATGATAGAACCCGGGGTTTTATAAATTACGGGTTGAAATGATATAAATCCGTATCACTTGACCTAGGCTAGAAAACTATATACAGGCCCGTGGTTCTTATAATATTTTCTGAAATATTAAAAAAAATTATTTTGGAAGTTAAATATTTGGGTTAATATCTTTAAAAAGCTTTTATTTGATTTTTGAACAAATATTAAATGTAATAAATAAATAAATATTTGAGTAAAACTTTGGAATATAACTTATGTTGGAAATCCTGAATTTTGAAAGAATAAGATTTCAATTAATAAATAAATAGATAAATAAGTTATATTTGGAAATATTTATCAAGTTAAACAATCTATTACAGCATTTAAATGCTGTCTTTCGAAATTTGACTAGTTTTACCCATAACTTTAGGTAGCATTTCCTAAGTGCTATGGAATCTAGAATTTGATTGCTCTAAAATTTATGGAATTTGATAAATTTTATTTTACCTTAAGTTTTGGAAAAACTTAAGACATAATATTTATAACTGTATTTTCCTAAATAAATTAAAGATAAATATTCTGGTATTAAGTAAATTTTGGGAAAAATTTAATGGTTAAAATTTGGAGTTTTATTTATGGAAATTATGGGAATATTCAAGACTAAAAATATAAAACATTGATTTGTGAAAGAATAAAACCCAAACTAAGTTTTGAATAGTAAATACTCCAATTGGATATATATAAAAATTGAAATGGTTTTGGGAACATAAAGGGATATTTAAATTTTGGTTAAACTTTAAATAAAGAAATATATTTGTGAAGCTATGTAAATTATCTTCTTTACAAAGTAACCATAAAGTTAACCCATTTATATATATACCGTTGAATGTCCAAACCATTGTGTTTGGGAGTTATGGATTTAAGTAAAGTTTCCAAAACATTATCCTTTGAAGATATAATTCAAATATTTGGTCTCCAGATATTATAAACAGTATGGTTTTGGAAAGAATTATATTTGAATATAACGATATCCTATTGTTTTGGGTTTTAAAATGATATCGTATCTATAGTTTTGAAATGGAAATGTTTATTCTGATTTAAAGTATAAACTGTTTTTAAATAACCACGGGTTATAATAACGAAGGGTTGGCAAAGAGACCGGGATCGGATATGGACATACTCTCTGTCGATACCGAAAACCACTTTGACTAACCGTGTACGCGGTGGAGATTCCAGAATGAAGTAGGTTGGTGGTGACGGTTTCTTGAAAGGTATATACGTGGACCCGACTCCCGTGAGTTGGCATAAGGTGGCTAAAACAGGAGCGATTCTCGGATTAATGAGGTAGCTCCTCTGATCGAACGCACTTCTTCGTATACCATTCTATTGCTTATGTGATTGTTTGGGTGCACCCTTTGATTTGGGAGTGTTGTTCGAGGTGGGCGGTTGCTGCGGCTTCGCGTTACCACCGGTCCGGATAGCAATTGGTATATCTACCCTGGCATTGCCTAGTTGTGCCGTGTCACCTACCATATCGAGCCTTGTACGAGTTTGGTTTTCTCCCGTAGCCCGTGTGGTATCCTCTAGTTGCTTCCCGAGTAGGAGGAGCTATGATATTGGATGGACTACTGGGACTATTACGTGTTAAGGGCTATATGGGTAACCCCTTAATGCTAAGAAAAAAGTATGTTTATTTTATAAATAGACACTATTATAATAGCGCAATATATTACATAGTAAATAGTTTGACGGATCCTTAGAGGATGGGCGGTCCCAAGCATCCTTTAAGTTACTTGCTCTATATTACAGTACACTTGATTTAGCTTACATTATATAAGTATGTATGTCCTGACTCGAGTGTTTTGTTTTATTGTATGCTCGGGTCAGCCTGAGTTGCAGCTTCAGTTTCTTCTCCGTAGCTAGGACACTCAATAGATCATTCGTGCTATTGGAAGTTGTTTCAGCCTTTATCCTTTCTGGAATTCAAGACTTTGAAGACTCTCTATCTGTGTATGTTAAAATTTGTATTGAGGATTATAGACAATGTAAGTTCTGTTTTGTAAAGATGTATCAGTGGCTTCATGAACCACTAAATTTTTAATTTCCGCTGCGAGATTCTGATATCTGTGTATGTGATTCTGCGATTTATTTACTGTATATTCCGAGTTTTGCCAAATTTATTCTACAATCTATTATTTTGAACTATTCCAGCTCGACATGTTCTATTATTGTCGAATTCGAATGGTACAAAATAGTGGGTCGTTACAATACTATTAGTGGGATAGAGGAAGTTCTTTTCTCGACATTAACAAAATTCATAATTTCTCTTTAATATGTGAATTTATCATTAAGTATTCTAATGTATCTGGTTTATTTATCTAGGTTAATTTTATTCCATTCTTCATTACCGGTTTTATCTTTCTTTGGATTGTATCGAAATTCGTTTTACTACTAATAATTTCTTAAGGAAATTCTTTTGTTATGAAGTTGACATTTCTTGAAACAATAGTTGTTTCTCCATGCAATAAAACATGTATTTATAAACATTTTTTGAGTTGCTTATATATGTATCAAATTGTTTAGTTTACGATTCTTATGTTCATAACATAAATTGATTAATCAATATCGATCAAGCCCAATTTCCTTTGGAATGGTCTACACAAGATCTCTTATAAGCAAGTATTACGTGTAGTCTCTCGACTCACACAACCTATCAACTCCTTGACCTAGGATATGCAAAGGTTTCTTATAAACAATCATCTTGTATGGTCTCGTAAAATATTCTTTAGATGAAATTAAATTTTAATTATGCTTACTCCTAAGTACACGACCTTATAGAAAGAAGTTAACTCAATTTTGCCCGTTATTAATTGTAATTTTTCCAATAAAGATTGATTAATCCTTATCGATACAACATTGTGTAATAGGGAGGAGTGACTTTAGAGACTAAATTTTATTCATTTTAGGCACATTTGGAACTATTTTCCTACATACTCACATATTCAATCAAATCAAATTTTCTTATTTTCTTTGTGTGATATATTTTATGCTTTTATTTTATATTCATTGTACCTATCATAAATACATTACTACGTATCAAATACACATGTTCATTTTATGCTAAATCATCTGTGAATTAAATGAAGTATGTGTAACCATTTTTGGTATCATTAGAAATCCGATTGCATACATCTTTCTGTACCAATCGTAAGAGTTCACCAACTCTTATCTTTCTTCCACTAAACATGTTCTTTGTCCTTAATTCCAAAATAACTGTAAAAAATTAAAGAAACTTTCATGTTATCTTGCTAGTGCAACAAATACAGTTATTCTAGTAAATTTATTTCATAATGAATATTGAAAACATTTATAATGATACAAAACTATATTCCTTTTTAGTCAATATTGAAATTAATTATTATTTTATAAATAATATTCCATATATTTATGGAATAATTTTTCATATCTTGATGCATCCATTGATAAATATTATATGGCATGCTCCTACCATTTCCACTATTACTATATAATAGCGTATGAAATACGAAAATTCATTCATTACTTACTACAGGCTATTTATTTATTTTACTGTAACTAGTTTAAAGTCGAAAGTTTTCGATCGAATATCTTAAACTCGTAGAAACGACTTTTGTAGAAAACAATTTTCTATATCCTAACGTAATTTAGAATAAAATCACATTTCTCATTCCATATTAAGCATTTTTAGAATTTTATACAATTCTCGTTTCTATTGTCCCTTCATGAAGCAAAGTTGACTATTCACTCTCTTTATTCCAAGTGTATCCAACACTCTTATACATTCGCTTTCCTTTTCTAAACGGTTGAACCATTCAAAAAATATCCTTATTATAATCAATTATATTGAATACATGATTTCGCATCATGGTTTATTTGCTTACTTCCAATGAACTAATTTCTTTGTAGTTTGTATATTGCGGCTACGACCGTTCACCATATAACATTTCTATGCGATTTAATATCCATTTCTTAAGAGTTAAAAAATCGTAAAAGACAATAGACGATCTTAGATAAATAAACTCTCAAGTAATTAAGTCATGAATGTTTAAGTGATTTTGTATATTAGCTCATGGATGGGTTATGAAGTGTGAACATGCTTAAGGATTTAAAGTAAGCATATTTCATATTTCTTGTCAATATTAATTCAGTTCAATTATATATCTAAATTGATAAACATTTTATCAATGTTTCTTACTTGCATAAATTTATCGATGTAGATAATTTTAACTTTATATAGCAGATACTCTTACAATATTAGAAAGGTTAAATGTTACCGTTTCATTTTCTAATAAGGCTCTCAGTTGATTTTTTATGTTTCTCAAAACTCTAAGAAAAACATAGAAATTTTTTGATTTCTCTAGTGGGTATTAGGACTCGCTTGCCCTGGGACTCTGACCTTGAGGAAAGCTCAACACATCATAGGCCCATAAGTAATATGTAACACATTACCGGTTGTATCATATACAACTCCTAACCCGTGGCCTTTTCCCTAATATAATCTTGACCTTGAGTATGGCTTAACAAATCAAGAGAGATTATTCACTTGTAGCCACCATTTCATGACAGCCTAAGTATAATTCACACACCTTGAGGAAACTCAACAACTATGTGCGGTTATCTTACCTCATCTATTCTATATATTAATATTACTACACATACATCCCTAGCTAGAGGAAAGCATAATAACTAAGGGGTGTGCAAGTAATCTATTAATATATAAATGGTAGATGACAACTTTTATATTATAGATACATAATCTTTAGTATATTTATTTGAGTGATATCGATTTAGGGAATAATGTATTTCTTTTCAAAATCCCTCGTAATTCAAGTGTCAAGCACATTTGAAATCATGGTATATATACTACATATGTACTTATTCCTTAAATCTCATTTAGGCTTCTTTCTTGTTCCACTTGATTTTATGCGTTCATATATTATATAAGTTTAATTCAATTTAGTTAATTTATATAATAGTCTTATGTATATTATTCACTAAATCATATTTAATTAATTTTAATTTGTTAATTTAATTCACTAAATAATTATATTATCCTTAAATTCAAAATTTATTTTATTCATCCTAAACAATTTAAGATGGAAATTAACTATTACACTTAGAGTTTTACATGTATATATCATTATATATGGCATCTTATTTATTAATTAACATTTAACTGATTTATTATCACATAAAAATATATGTAATTAAAATTATTTTTATTAAATAAGTTAATAAATTGAACTTATTTTAATTTACCTTAAATAATTTAAGATATATATATATATATATATATATAAATGTTGTACTATAACATTTATAGCTATATACACACACACGTATCAACATATATATGTTTTAATTTAATTAATTAACTTCTAGTTATTTATTTAATTAATCCAATTAGTTAAATTTCAAATAATTTTTAGAATACTAATTTATTTTCAAAATAATTTTGAAAAAACATTTTAAAATTTTATAAATTTTGTTTCATATTTTAAAATTGACTTTTAAATTTAAAATATCTACTAAATTTTCAAACATATTTTGAAAATTAACCCAAGGCTCAAAATCAATTGGGCATTTTCTACTAGGGATAACATTGTGACTCACTTCTCATTTCGAGGTAGGTCGGTAGCCAAGTATGGCATGGTACTTAATTGCCCAAACCTAGGATAGATACTACTTTTCTAGATGTCCTACCAAATGGGTAAGCTTAGCTTTCCCTAACATGACTAATTCAAAACCGCATAGATTATTTGGCTTTGATACCGGTATTGGAACCGTGCCAGTCGAAAGTGGGTAAAATAGATGAATTTCAAAAAGTTTCTATTTTGTTCTTAGTTGAGGCTATGATGCTTAAATAGATTTAGATCTAATTTAAAATTTTGAATAAGTTGTAGGGTTATTAAATGAGCAAATCAAATGCACTCATGTGTGATGGTGCAATTGCAATATATGAAAAGTACATAGTTAATGTGAACGTTGTTTAGGCGCTACGATTTACAGCACAACAAACACATTTTTCCTTTATATATACCTTTATCATCCAAAATAATTTTTTATATAATATATATATATATATATATGTATATAATAAACAAATTAAATCAATGTTTTGAAACAAAAAAACATTGAAAATTATGTTAAACTAGATTATAAATTTAAAGTATTTTCTTCAAATAAAAATAACTTAACATAGATCCAATTGTTAATTTAACAAACACATCAAAAGACTTAAATATATATATATATATATGTAAATGTATGTATGTATATGTATATGTATATAAACAAACTAGATTAATGTTTTGGAACAAAAATAACATTAAAAATTACATTCAACTAGTTTATAATTTAAAAGTCTTTTATTCAAAAAAATAACTTAACATAGGTGTAACGGTTAATTTGAGACATAATCGAAATATTTAAAGTTCGCCTCTTTTTTGAAGTAGTTATAAATTTTAAATTCACTCAATAAAGATTTAAGTTGTAACGATCCACTTTTTTGTACGTTTTAAGCAGACACACGTGCCAAATCAAACCATACAAAAGAGCAGATGCTATAGGGGTGAACAAGAAAAGGCAGAGAAACAAGGATCTTGCAGCGGAATGACAAAATATAATAATCAAATAACAGTTCATGAAGCTGTTTACAAACATTTGATTATACTAATATAATACAAAATCAGAGTTACTGACAACAAGAATAAATAAATAAATGCAGCGGAATATAATAAATAATAATAATACAAATCTTCGTCTTCATCCTCCAGAAGTAAGGTCTTTAATCTTGAAATGCTCAGGCTAACCCAAGCGAATTGAAAAGACAAAACATTCGAGTCAGAACTAAAAAAATCTTATGTGAGTTAGATCAACGGTAAATATATATGAGTGGAATGACGTCAGAGATGTTTATGGGGTTTGCCATCTCCTATCCAGTGTCTAATGTGAGTGCAGTAACTTAAGAGATGTTTGGGATTCACATCTCCTAAGGATCCGTTAAACTATCTACTATGTAGTACAATACGCTATTATAATATGTATACAGTAAAATAAAAGTATTAAAATAGCGTTAAGGCGTTACCCATATTCACCTTAACACATTTTTATATATTCCCATAGTCTATACAATACCATAATTCCTCCGTAAACTGGAGGGCTATCAGAGGGCACTCCATAGGTATGGTACAAAACAAACTCGTAGAAGGCTCGCTAGGGCATGTGAACACTGCACTTGGGGCAATGCCAGGGTAGATATACCAACTGCGGATCCTGACTGGTGGTAACGCATAACATCTACTACCGGCCACCTCAGACACACTCCCAAATCAAAATCAAAGGATGGCCACCAAATCAATCGCAAAGTCATAGTATAGTTTCGAAGAAATGTGCCCGATAAGAGGAATGACCTCACTTGGCTCGATATGGATCCTGTTTTAGTCACATCTATGCTGACTCACGGGAGTTGGGTTTATGTCATACCTATGCAGAAATCATTCACCAAACCATCCTACTTCATTTCTGGAATCTCCACCACGTACACAGTTGTTAAAGTGGATTTCTGTATTGGCAGAGAGTATGACAATATGCGATCCTCGTCTCTTTAACAACCAATTGCTTATTACACACTGGATGGTTCTTTTATATTTCACAAATCAATTCACAATTTATATCAAAATATCATATTCAATTTCAAATCATATCTCTGTCGAAATCATATTCACTTCAAACCATATTCACTTTCAAATCATATCGTTTCCAAAATCATAATTTCTCCAGAAATCATATTTCCAAAATAGGTTAAATCCTTACTTCAAAATTGTCATATTCAATTAATTATAACATTTAAATCCCAACTTAGGTTATAACATCATTTAACCTTATTCTCTTTTTAAAGCAATTGAATTGAATATAAACTCTTCCACGTCACTTAGTCTGGAGATTTAGAAATTAGTTTAAATAGTTATAAATAGTTAAAATAATCTAAGATAGTTTAATTATAGGTTAAAATACTTTTAAATTGATTTAACATAGTTATATAATTCAAAATAGATTAAATAAAATTAAAATAGATTAAATAGCTTTAAAATAGGTTAATTAGATTTGAAATAAATTAGAATGGTTTAATTAGTTTTAAAATAAATTAACTTGGTTTAAAATAGTTCGAAATAATTTATATAGTTAATATTGGTTAAATAGTTTAACAAATTTGAAATCTTTTTGATCAGAAATTTAAAATAATACATGTTTAAAAAGTTTATTAAAATATGAATTTGGGATTAATATCGAATTAAACTATTCATTTCATTTCCACACATTGGACCATTTTAAATTTCCAAAACAAAAACCAATTTCAACCCTTTCAATTTTCAAATTTCAATAAACTATTGAATTTCATATCATTTTCAATCCATGTTCAAATATCAATTCGAATTACTCCAGTTTTAAAATATTTCAAAGTTATATTTCAAACAAATTCAATAACTCAATTTCGATCGAATATCATTTATATTTAAAAATTTAACGTTAAACTTTCAATTTCATTTCTTAAAGCAATTCCTTTAAGCCAATTCACATTTCAACATAAAACTTGATTTTCGAATAAAATTCAATTTATATAAATCAAAATTTGTTTCAAAATATCACTTAAGTAAAATCAAAAATTTAGGATTTTAAAATCATTTCAATCCGCAAATTAAAATTTTTACGGTTATATATCATTTTAAACCACAATCCCGAATTAATATTAAAATCCATAAAATTGCTCGAGTCTATCATTTCATCCCATAACGATTTTTCCCCAATCTATAAATCGTTCTGGTGTATATCATTTCAACCCATAGTGAACTTGCAGTTTATAACGATATAAAATACAACATCCATTCGTCCAATATCAACAATCAACATCCATCACAGTCATCATCCATAAAAATTAATAAATATAAATATAGAACTGATAATCAATCGTAGATATTTAACTGGCAATTTATATTCAATAATAAATTAAATAACGATTTAATTCAAATATATTCAAATTAACTGAGATGGCGATTTAAAATATACCAAAAAGCCATAAATAATTTATAATCACATCATAAATTAAATTTAACAAACATAAGAAATTTTTAGAAGTTGTGAGTGGGTTAAAATACCCACCTTTGTATTCAAATTGAATTTAAATCCAATTTAAACCCAAAATTCAAACAGTCTCCGAATTCATTCAAACTAGCACTAAAATGTTTGGAATTTCGATACGATCCTAGGGGAACAAACCCCGCGTAAATCCGACCTCGTATGTAAAAGTTACCATGATTAGAACAATTGAAATTCAAATTTAAATTGAATAAAATAGGATTGCACTGACCACTCGCACAAGGCCACGTCACCTTCATCACTCTCATTCAAACCCTACAGGCCGAACCCATAATTGCCCACGAGACCAGCCGCCATCGTCATCGACGCCGCGCCGCGTCGCCCAGGACCTGGCCCGACCACCTGCTCGATCTCCCAGCGTCCCGTGACCCCCAGCACGATCTCCGATCTTCGACACATCCCCAAAACCAACCACCTCCACAAACTACGAACCCTAGTTGAATTTTATCGCTACATCCAGCCGTCACTTCGCCCAACCAATCTCATCGATGGACAATGCTCGATGCCCTCTATAGCCTGGTATTCCTCGATCGACGATCGGCCGCGGTTGATCATGGCTTGATGAACGTCCGTGGTTGTTTTGGTCGTCTTGGCTAAACCATGGTTCAAATTGAAAACAAATCGTTGTAGAAGAATGCACTCATCAAAAGCTTCGAATCAATATATGATTCGATGTATTTTAAGAAGGTTAAATTTTGGAATCGAATTTGGAATCGAATTTGAAATTTGGGAATTAGGTTTTATCTGCCATTGGAATGAGGAGTTGAGAAGGAGATGTACGTACGGACAATAGAAATAAAAAATAACCTAGTGTTTATAATGAGCTATTTATAGGCAGAGTATAAAATAGAAACAATGGTCAGATCGAATTGGAACTTGAACGATAAACGACCCGAAAAGTCCGTTTTGTCTCCGGAACGAAAATGGGTCATTTCATATATCAAAGTAAATGTTTTCAAATATTTTAAACTCAATGGAACGGTTTCAGGTCCTAATTCCATCGTATGAAGAAGTTATGCTAAAATCAACTTATTTCAAATTGATTTCAATTGATTTCAATTAAATTGATTTCTAGGCTTTCGAGTCCGTATGATCAAACGACAAGTCCGATGGATACGAAACTTGAAATCCTACAATAATTCACTGTTACGAACCTGATGAAACTGGTTTTGTCGAAATCCGAGTCGACGGCCAAAATGGCTATTTTCACATTAATTAAATAAATTTATATTAAATTAATTAAATCAAATTTCCAATTCTAATTTTATTATTCGCAATTTCTATCACCTTAAATCACTTAATAATTTATAATCCCCTAAAACAAATCTCTATATCAATTCATTATTGACTATTTCAAAATTTACAGTGTTTGATTTACAACCGCCACCAATTCTATTAATTATAATTTAGTTCCAATAAATTGTTTTTATTTGGTATTAATATTTATACTAAATCAATTATTACTCAAATAATCATAGTTAATATTTGTTCTATATTTCATTACATTAATATCCTCCAATCTCCCTTTTATTTATATTAATTACTATATTTCAATTATATTGAATTTTGTCAGTTTTACTCATAAATTAAAACTTAAATCTCCTATTAATTCATTCATCTTGGTTTCATTCTTTCATTAAATCAATTACCATATTATGAGATAGAATTTACAATGGTTTCTTCTTATTGAATTAACATTAGTTGATATCTTATTACACTAATATTTCTAATATCATCTTTATTTACACTAACCCAATATTTAATTACATTTAATTGCACTAAATCCAATTATTGTAATTTATATTCCAAAATTTGATTAAATCTTGATTTCCATTCTTATTATTCCACCAATTGTCATATTATGAATAAAATTTACATTATTACCAAATATTATCTTAATTTACATTAACTTAATACTTAATTACATTTACTGCAATTGGTTGCCAATTTAATATAACAGGCTAAATAAATAGGTAACGTATATTAATTGTTACCATTGACTTTAAATCACATTTATAAGTTTATTACTTATAAACCAATGTTACCATTACTTACGTAATACCGGTTTTATTCAATCACCATTTATTATATATTATTTCCTTAATTAATTTTATATTTACATTTGTTTTCATATATTCAATTTATAACCAAATATAACCTTTACATTATTTCATTCATTGGAATTTCATTCAAATTGTTAATAATTTTCTTTAACTAACATTGTTACACTTCATTTTAGTCATTATTTCATTGATAAATCTCAACTTTTTTTTATTTCTTTCAGTATTAAATTACCAAAATCTTCTTAAATTAACAAATTGAATTATCGGAAATTTACGGGTCGTTACACTTTCCCCCACTCAAAACTTTTCGTCCTCGAAAAGGGAAAAGAAAGGAATTTAGAAATCAACATATCTTATTCAAAATATCAAATAAATTTACAAAATAAAATAATTTAAATAAAATATATTAATTTATAAACAATAAATCCTTTTATATTCAAGTTAACAAAAGTTCGGAAAACATTTCATAAAATGTTCTAAGTCCAAAATTCATGAAAAATTTCGGCAGAGTTTCTTTTGTACGGAGAGGCTCAGGAGAAAGTATAATATCAATAAAACAATATATTCATAAATTTTCAAAATAATATATCCCAATACGGGAAAATTATATTGTTATAAACCATAATCCGAGAACGTACCTATTTGTCGGGCAAGCAACGTTTATTTTATGAAACCAAAAGCAGTAGTAATTGCTTCCATAACTTGTATTTTACTTATATAATCCAAAGAAGTTAATAATTATATAAAATGCAATATTTAAAGTGTTTTCAACCACTAACAAACAAATCAATATAAACAATAATCACCTGCAGCCGCAACATACAATCATCATATGAAATTAATATAATCAACCATTTATCCATAGCGAACAAAACAAATGGTTTGTTCGGTTCAAAAACTTTTAATCGCCAAGAATGACAAATAAACTACTCTGTGCACCATTTACTCAACAGTCTTAGATAAAACTCAATAGATTATTCATACATCTTAAACAATTAGAAGTATCCATCCCAACAACCCATAAACCAAAACAAACAATAATTTACAATGTTACTTGAGTTATTCTTATTAAATTCCTTTCACAATTTTTTTCCTTTCTTTTTCATTCATACAAAAATTATTTCTTTAACTTTCATTTATCTCTTACAAAATTTTACTTCCATTCATTTGTTCAGTGTTTATTTCCATTTATTACTTACAAAAATTTATTTTCATTTATTCATATCATGTCAATTTCTTTTTATTGCACTACATTCATTGCTTCCATAAGTTGTTTCCATTCAGTTGTATATAATAACCAATGAATTCCTTATTTAAGTATTACATACATCTTATTGCAGTATAGTTCACATTTATTAATTTATATATCTGGTTTCCATTAGATATTAATATTCATTAGTGTATAGTTTCATACTTAAGTTTCTTACTTTTAAATTTACATTCATTATTCTTATATAATGTACTTGAATATTAACTCTATTTTTCGAATCTTTTTTACAATTTCTAAAGTTATAATCATTTAATTTAGAATAATATTCATGTTCAATTCAATTAATAAGCATATCAATTTATTTGCTTAAATTTATAATTACTGACTTACAATACTTACTTCCCTTCTGAAGTTATAATCATTTAATTTAGTATAATATTCATGTTCAATTCAATTAATTAGCATATCAATTTATTTGCTTAAGTTTATAATTACTGACTTACAATACTTACTTCCCATCACATTTTATATAGTAACATTTCAATTATAACTTAGGTTTATAACAACTATAACATCAAATTCTTATTTATTAAAGAATTTCATTGGATACTTTCATTACTCTAAGTTTTTCTTGTATAATATTCTATTACATTTTCTCATTGAACATTACAACTTTTAATATTTGGTAAGGTATATCTATATGCTTTAAGAATGCAATTGAAAGTTACACGAGTTTATCTCATTTCTTTTAATTAATTTAATGTTCAATGATCATATCCTTTGTTTTATAGGTTACAAATTTAACTTTCTTGAAATTTCATTTATAACCTAGCATTTAATCTCTTATTTCATTTAGAGGTTCGAGTTATTAATTAGTTAAATTCCGTTTCATTAATTAAAATGACTGATTCATAGAAATTTAAGAACTAAATGTCGGGTTTCATTTCACATCATTCAAAAACAATAGATAGATGTATAGACTCATAACTTATCTATCCAATTATATTTAAAGCAATTTGAAATTTATATTTATTTATCAAAATAAATCTGCAGTACAACTACTATAGTGGCCTTCCCACTTTGAAACTCGAAAATGAATGTCGATGATTCGTGCACTCATCACCAAAATTATTTTTCAACGATAGAGAGGAGAGAGCAAAACTTATTTCTTTCCAAAATTTCTTTTAAAACATTTCTTCCTATCATATTGAAATATTTATATCTGATATGCTTCCAAATTATACTAATATCATATTCCAAAATCTTTTTACAGAAATTTCAAAATCCCGAAACTTAAGTTTTAAAATTTCAATTTGTTCTCATTTTATTTGTAATTTTATTTTACAACCAGTATTATAAATTTTTACTACCTAACAAATATATATTACAACCAAATATATCATTTAGAAAATTATTATTATATATATATAAATATATATAGGCAAAATTATTTCGTTTTTCTATATTTCAAAACAAATATTGTGTCAGTCTGTCCTATTAAGTTTTTAGAAATCCCTGTCGATGTCATAGCATCCTATGCATCAACCAGAATTAATAAATACAAAATGGAACAAATTAACACAATATAAAACCTTTTATAACACTAACAAATACGCTCTCTCATATATATACACTCAGCGACTCATTCTAGGGTATTACTACCATATTTAATATGAGTCAGACCCAACAAAGCTAAGGTTATCGCTAACCAAAGCTCTAATACCAACTGTAATGACCCGCCTTTTTGTACGTTTTAAGCAGACAAACGTGCCAACTCAAACCATACAACAGAGCCGATTATTATTGGGGTGAATAAGAAAAAGTAGAGAAAGAAAAAAACAAAACAGAATCTCGTAGCGGAATGACAAAATATAGTAATCAAATAACAGTTCATGAAGATGTTTACAAAACATTTGATTATACTAGTACAATACAAAATCAGAGTAACAGACGATAAGAATAAATAAATAAATACAACATAATATAATAAATAATGATAGTATAAGTCTTCGTCTCCGTCCTCCAGAAATAAGGTCTTCAATCCTAAAATGGTCAGGATGACCCGAGCGAATTGAAAATACAAAACACCTGAGACAGAACTAAAAGATCTTATGTAAGTTAAATCAATGGTAAATAAATATGAGTGGAACTGCGTCAGAGATGTTTACGAAGTTTGACATCTCCAATTCAGTGTCTAACGTGAGTGCAGTAACTTAAGAGATGTTTGGGATTCACATCCCCTAAGAATCCACTAAACTATCTACTATGTAGTAACATGGGCCATTATAATATGTATACAGTAAAATAAAAGTATTAAAATAGCATTAAGGCGTTACGCATATCCCCCTTAACACATTTTTATATATTCCCATAGTCTATACAGCACCATAATTCCTCCATAAACTGAAGGCTATCAGAGGGCACTCCACAGGTATGGTACAAAATAAACTCATAGAAGGCGTGCTAGGGCATGTGAACACGACACTCGAGGCTGGACCTGTCAAAATATGACCCAACCCATTAACCCAACCCATTTATCCTACTTTTAAATGGGTTGGGTCAACTCATTTATGAATTTTATTAAATGGGTAATGGGTTGAGTTGACCCATTTTTAAAAGGATTATAAGTGGATAACTCATTTAACCATTTATTAAAAATATTAAATTTTAATATAAATTTGAAAATAAGAATTTTGAACATACAATGTAGTTTTTCATGAAGATTGACAGTTGTACTTAGAAAATAACAGCTCATCGCATTCTCATATTTGAACTTCATCTAGTGTAGAAGCCGCTATTTTTTTATTCGGATTGCAATAACTTCTTCATACTAACTTAGAATCAAGCGAGACTTCGGCAGATTAACTCATACTAAATTACGGACGGTATGAAACACTTGAATAGTTGATCTTATGAACACATACTGTAGTTTTTTGAGTGGACTGACAGTTGTACTTAGAAAATAACAACCTATCACATCCACATATTTGAACTCCGCCTAGTGCAGAAACCGCTATTTTTTTGTTCAGACTGCAATAACTATTTCATATTGACTCGGAATCAGGTGAGACTTCGACCGATTAACTCCCACCTAAATTACGGACAGTAGGTAACACTAGGATACTTCATCGTGTGAATTCATACCGTAGTTCTCCAAGGGGACTAACAGTTGTACTTAGAAAATAACAGGCTACTACATTCTCATACATGAACTCCGCCTAGTGTAGAAGCCGCTATTTTTTTTTGTTCAGACTGCAATAACTTCTTCATATTGACTCGGAATCAGGCGAGACTTCGACCAATTAACTCCCACTTAAATTATGGACAGCATGTAACATTTGGATACTTCATCGTGTGAAAACACGCTGTAGTTCTACAATGGGACTGACAGTTGTACTTAGAAAATAACAACCTATCACATCCTCATATTTGAACTCCGCCTAGTGCAGAAACCGCTACTTTTTTTTGTTCAGACTGCAATAACTACTCCATATTGACTTCGAATCAGGTGAGACTTCGACCGATTAACTTCCACCTAAATTACCGACAGTAGATAACACTCGGTTACTTCATCGTATGAATGCATACTGTAGTTCTCCAAGGGGACTAACAGTTGTACTTAAAAAATAATAGGCTACTACATCCCCATACATGAACTCCGTCTAGTGCGAAAACCGCTATTTTTTTGTTCAGACTGCAATAACTTCTTCATATTGACTCGGATTCGGGTGAGACTTCGACCGATGAACTCCCACCTAAATTACGGATAGTATGTAACACTCGGATACTTGATCTTGTGAACGCACACTACAGGTCTTCAAGGGAATTGACAGTTGTACTTAGAAAATAACAGGCTACCATATCCTCATATTTGAATTCTGATAACAATTAGAATTAAAATTTAAAACGTAAAAATTAGAATTAGAATTATTTTACATTTATTTGTCTTTTATTAGTAAAATCAAATTCAAATCTTTAAACGGGTTAAATGGTAACCTGCTTATTAAACGGGTTGGATCATAAATAGGTTGGGTCATAAGTGGGTAAAAAAGTATGGGTCATAAATGGGTTGGGTCAAACTCGACCCGACCCATTTTGACCCAACCCAACCCATTTGACAAGTCTACTCGAGGCAATGCTAGGGTAGATATGCCAATTACGGATCCGGACTGGTGGTAACGCATAGCAGCTACTACCACTCACCTTGGACACACTTCCAAATCTAAATCAATTGGTGGCCACCAAATCAATCACAAAGCCATATTATAGTATCGAAGAAATGTTTCGATAGGAGGAATGACCTCGATTGGCCTGGCATGGCTCTTGTTTTAGTCACATCTATGCTGACTCATGAGAGTCAGGGTCATGTCATACCTATACAGAAATCGTTTACCAAACCATCCTACTTCATTTCTGGAATCTCCACTACGTACATAGTTGTTAAAGTGGTTTTCGGTATTTGCAGAAAGTAAGACAATATGCGATCCCGGTCTCTTTAACAACCAATCGCTTATTACACAACGGATGGATCTTTTACTTTTCAAAAATCAATTCATAATTTATATCAAAATATCATATTCAATTTTAAATCATATCTTTTTCCAAATCATATTCACTTCAAACCATATTCACTTTCAAATCATATCGTTTCCAAAATCATAATTTCTCCAAAAATCATATTTCCAAAATAGGTTAAGTCCTTACTTCAAAATCGTCATATTCAATTAATCATAACATTTAAATCCCAACTTAGGTTATAACATCATTTAATCTTATTCTCTTTTTAAACTAATTGAATTGAATATAGACTCTTCCACGTCACTTAGTATGGAAATTTAGAAATTAGTTTAAATAGTTATAAATAGTTAAAATACTCTAAAATAGTTTAATTATAGGTTAAAATACTTTTAAATTGATTTAAAATAGTTATATAATTCAAAATAGATTAAATAAAATTAAAATAGAATAAATAGCTTTAAAATAGGTTAATTAGATTTAAAATAAATTAGAATGGTTTAAATTAACTTGGTTTAAAATAGATCAAAATAATTTATATAGTTAATATTGATTAAAGAGTTTAATTAATTTGAAATCTTTTTAATTAGAAATTTAAAATAATACATTTTTAAACAGCTTATATTAAAATATGAATGTGGGATTAATATCAAATTAAATTATTCATTGCATTTCCATATATTGGACCATTTTAAATTTCCAAATCAACAACCAATTTCAACACTTTCAATTTTCAAATTTTAATAAACTATTGAACTTCATATCATTTTCAATCCATATTCAAATATCAATACGAAATACTCCAATTTCAAAATATTTCAAACAAATTCAATAACTCAGTTTCGATAGAATATCATTTATATTTAAAAGTTTAACTTTAAACTTTCAATTTCATTTCTTAAAGCAACTCCTTTAAACTGATTCACATTTCAACGTAAAACTTAATTTTCCAATAATAATTCAGCTTATATAAATCAAAATTTGTTTCAAAATATCATTTAAGTAAATTCGAAAATTTAGGATTTTAAAATCATTTAATTTAACCAATCTGGTGTCCTTGAATAATTCTCTACCCTAGGGTCAAGTGATATGGATATTTATCATTTCAATCCGCAATTTAAATTTTTACAGTTATATATCATTTCAAACCGCAATCCCGAATTAATATTAAAATCCATAAAATCGCTTGAGTCTCTCATTTCAACCCATAACGATTTTTTCCCAATCTATAGATCGTTTGGGTATGTACCATTTCAACCTATAGTAAACTTGCAGTTTATAATGATATAAAATACAACATCCATTCATCCAATATCCATCAGAATCATCATCCAAATAAATCAATAAATATCAATATAGAACTGATAATCAATCACAGATATTTAACTGCCAATTTATATTCAATAATAAACTAAATAATGATTTATTTCAAATGTATTCAAATTAACTGAGATGACGATTTAAAATATACCAAACTGCCCTAAATAAATTCCTAATCACTTCGTAAATTAAATTTAACAACATAAGAAATTTTTAGAAGTTGTGAGTGGGTTAAAATACTCACCTTTGAATTCAAATTGAATTTAAATCCAGTTGTGATATCCCGGAAATTTGAGGCAATATCAATTTAATAATCTGTGATAAAATTGAATTGATTTAATAATATTTGTTAATAATAATTTGAATTGATTTAATAATTTTTTTTAAATAAATAATTAACTGATAAATTATCTTTTAAAAGCCAATTAAATTGTTTTCTATTTATAATATATATATCTGTATATATTGTAAATAGCTAACCTTTGTTTTAAGTTTAATAAAATGAAAACATGATTTTTAACTCTAATATTTTTGGAAAATTAGGAATTTGATTTTTATTTAATAATAAATAAATAATAATATGATCTTAAAATACCCAAGATAAATTTAAATTGTTTAGAAATAAAATTTAGCTTAGAGTTTAAATTTAAATAAAAAGCTTTGTTTTGTTTTATAACTTGATAAAATAAGTGACTTATATTATAGAGAATAGTTCTTTTATAAATTATTTTAATTTAATAATAAGTTATATTTAAACTATATCAATATTGTAATATCTTTGAAAATGGGTTTTTAATATAAATAGAAGTTGTTATTTTAGTATATGTATATTTTTGCAAAGAAGTTATGATATGTAAATTTAAAATAAAGACTTTCAAAACAAAAGTTAAATAAAATAATACTTTGTAAATCTTAACATAAGCATTTAACTGTTTAAGTTTTCAATAAAAGCAACCCATAAGTAAATAAATATATAAGTTCAAACTGTAATAGGTCTGTAAATAAAAATGTTTTAAATAGAAATGCAAAGGCATGAAACAAAGCAAATTAACAAAGTAAGAAATAAAATATACAAATGCAAGAAGCTTATAGACTAAGATTTAGATAAGTATGAAAACAAAATAATAAAAATCGCCAGACAACATAATTTTTTGCTGTCTGTAAGAATGCAAAACAAAGTAAGATGATAAAAACAAAACAAAGTTAAGTAAAAATATCTTTGTGTGTTCAGCATATATAGATAGTTTGTTATGCAAGCTAAAGCAAAGCATAGTGGGAAACTAAGTAAAATATCTACATATGAAATGATTAAGTTAGCTAATGAGGAAACAAGAGTACATTAACAATTAATGCCTACTTTTACTTAGCACAACCTTATGTCCATTCGAAATGGATTCAAATCATTTCAGCCTCCTATAAACAAAGATATGCCTGATAAAACAAAATGTATACAGTGTACTTACATACACCTGATCCAGTTATCACCTTTCCCCCCTGAAACTTCTTATATACATCTTGTTTTAGTTCGTTCATAAAAATATATAAAACCTGAAACAAAGAAGTAACAACATACACTTCCATTTAGACAAACTCAACTGTATTTACAACTGAAGATAAGCAAGGGAAGATTTAGGAAATGCAGGCAAACCACTTTACAGTTTTTAAGATCCAGATTTTCAAGCAAACATGCTTTGTTCATTCTTTTTCTCACAAGCAAAGTGAGTAACACCTTTCATTTTAAATACTTAAGTATATGTATATGTTGTTTAATTATGACCTGATATGTGCATATACCTTGATGAATTTCTGTGTTTATGTGTTACTGCATGTATGAGTGTTTGACAGTCTGCAATCACCGCTGTTTGTAAAGGGTAGTAACATCAAAAAAAAAAACAAAATTTGAATGGTTCAAATATAGTTTTGTTCAGTTGCAAATTCTTCTCTGAAACTTAGTAGTATTGCTCTGTGTTATGTAAGGGTACTGGAATGAGTATCTCTGGGTTCCCTCTGTTTGGTTTCAGGTTTAAAAATCTTCAACAAAATTTCATCTTCTTGTTCTTAATTCAAACTAAAACAAGACATGAGTTTGACATAAGATGCTGGTAAAATAGAGACTTGACTTTAAATATTTCTTAAGGAAAAACAGTAGTGTAGGTTACAGGAAAATATCAAATTATAGTAGAAACTAAAATAAGTTAAACTTCAATGAATTTAATTTATGAATTCAGGGTTACTTCAGTTTGATGATTGCTTAAGATCTCTGTTCAAGTTCCTTCATACAAATGTTTTAATTTCAAAACAGTTTCCTCAAGATATAATTAATTATGTGAGCTTAGTGTTAAGCCAATATAAGTTGTATATTCTAAACTAAATATTTAAACATGTTTAAAGTTAAAACAGTTAGATCCTAATCTCTGAAAACTGATGTAATTTATATTTTTTAGGCATAGGTTGACCTGAGTTTTTAAAAGCAAATTTTTTTAAAATAAATACAGTTCTTAATGAAACCTAGACAGTGTGGTTGGGAAGATTATCCACTCTGGTTTGTTCATTTGTTTGCATCATTGGTTGTATCCACTGTTCCATTTAATCAAAGCATTGCTTTTATGTATTGCCTGTGTACTGTGTAACCACTGATCAAATAAATGTGACTGGGTATACTTGTGTGTGGTCTGCATCTATATTGTGTAGTAGTTTGAGCATTGATCTGGTTGAATTGATTATCTCACATGATTGGTTGAGCTGTTCCAGTTGCCACTCTAACTTGGTAATGCCATTTGAAGTCTGCACTGACCTGAAATGTACATGGGTTGGACCACTAAATTTTTTTTGGCATGTCTCTGTTTGTTTTCATGAATCTGGTGTTGCAGTGATCCTACCTTTGACTGAGTTTGATTTGTATTTCATGTTATTTCCTCTACCTGTACTCAGTTTGGGACTGAATTTCAAGCTTGTTATGGCCTCTGTCTTGGCAAATGCATGATTCTGTTTCACTGCTGTTTCCATGTTTTGTATAGTTGAGATGCTGTCATTTTAAGCCTCGGGGTGTACTCGAGTTTTTGTGCATAAGACTCGAAGCAATGACATTATTGACTCGAAGCACATTTGCTCTGGTCTCGGGTAGTATACATTTGCTACAGGTAGCTTAAAACTGCCTGCAGTTTTAAATTTAAACTAAAATTAAAAACAAATTAAACTGCAAGCTAGTTATAATCAGTGTAAAATTAGTGTAAGGTTTGATTTAAATGAAAGTCAAATCTAGATTTAAGTTTAAATTAAAATTTTGTATTTTCTGAATTCATTTTGAAAGTTTCAGGTTTAAAACCTGACAGCAACTAAAACCTGAAATATTTGATTTAAACAATGTTTTAAATTCTATAGTGAACTCAGCTTTGAATAACTATCTTAAGGTTTTAAAAATAGGTTTGGATATGAAAAATCAAATTTTTAAAACAAAGTGTTGAAGGGAAGTTTAAATCAAAGTTCTTAAATCAAAGGTAAATCAGTTTTAAAAATGTCTTTGGAAATTTAAATTTAAATTAAGATTTAAACAATTGAATTTAAAGGCTTTCTTCTTTGGAAATTTAAATTTAAATTAAGATTTAAACAATTGAATTTAAAGGCTTTCTTTTTTAAGTTTCATGTATATGTAATTAAAGTTATTCACAAGATTATAAATTGAATTTAAACTTGATAAATGTTTAAATAAATAATACTTTTGAATCTTAAATTCCAAATGGAATTCAAATTTAAAATTTTGGAAGGTAAAATTTTAACACACATAGATATTAATGAAGTCATTAGTAAAGAAATAAACTATCTTAGGAATAACTAAGGAGTAAAAATATTTAATGAATAAGTTAATTAATGAATGACTTATGTATTTAATTTATAAATTAATAAATTAGATTAATTTATAATTAGGAATTAATTAAGAAATAAATGTGGAAATGTAATCATGGTAATTAACTAAAGGATTATTAATTAAATTCGTGAATATGATTAATTTTGATAATTAATCAAAATTTATTAGATAATCTATTATAAATTGTTAAATGTAATCACTGGATAAAAGTAATGAAGAAATTAAGTACTTATTGTAATTTATTTGATAAAATGATTTATTTAAGTTAATTAATTTTGTTTAATTAATTTAAGAAATCATTTGATGATTTGATTTGTATAATCACTTAGTGTATTCAATGGAGCATAATTACTTGAGGAAGTAATTAATATAATTACTGAATGTAATTAGTGAAGAGGATGTTTAATAAAGTAATTGGGATAATTACTTTAATAATTAATCAAGGGATTAATTAAACGGAGATAATTAATTATGGGATAATTAATTTGGTAATAAGTAATTAAGGGAAGTTAATTACTGGTTGATATTAATCGAGGTGATTAATAATTGTGTTTAATTAAAGTAATTAATAATGAAATTAAGGATAGTTTAATTAAGAAATAATAAATAATGTAGTGATTAATTAAATATAATTTAATTAATTGTATTTAATTATAAATAAAGTAATTAAATGTTAATTGCTATAAATGGTTTAGAATAATTAATTTGTAGAATTAATTAAAGACTAATTACTTATTGTAATTAGACGGTGATTAATTGAAGAAGTTAATCAAGATAAATATCTAGAAATTGATTAATTAAGTTGATTTAATTTAATAGTTGTATAAGCAAGATTTGTAGATGAAGTAATTAACTTAATTTACTTTAAATTAATTAGAAATAGAAGTAGTTAATTTAATTCATTTTAAATTAATTACGAAATGGTATGATTATAAATCATTGCTTATGGATGAATGATAGTGATATTTTATTTGATGGTTGTGCATTCAGATCTGACTTGAATACTATCTATGTGATATGGATGCTTGATTTAAAGTATGATAATATTTAATTATCTGTTTTGATGATAATATGAATTATCTGTTTATGATGATGTGATTATCTATTGTGATATTATGAATTATCCATATGTGTGTATATTGATGATATTGAATTGAACTGTTAAGACTAAATAGACAACTTGGCCTTAAAAGACACGTTTTGGATTTCGATGAGACCGGGATCGGTTTTCCGCATTAGGAACATCCGAAAACCACATCGATTCCAAATTAACGATAGGTCGTGAATCTGAAGTGAAGATGAAGATTCAGAATGCAAGGGTTATCGTCGTTAACTCTGAGGGTGATTCCAAAATGAGTGTAACGAGATAATGCCTTCGGTTTCGTTCGAACCCGGAACGAACTTGTATGGATTGAATGCTTTCAACACATCGTCAGGTGGGCGATGAGCATTCTAAGAAATGTGTTCTATAAAGGTAATCGTAGCCTCAAGCCTCATCAACCGGGAATGGCTAAAACAGGGGAGGTGCAGCAAGGTTAGGTGGGTCATGCCCAAGCAGGACAAGGATATTCCCCTGTCTAGATGTCCCTTTTATTTCGGCTTAGTGGGCAGTAGCGACGGCTATCTGCGGGGTTATCTTGTTCGGGACTGTTCAGTAAGGAATGGTTCCGGCCTTGTGTTGCAGGGGATGAAGGGAGTAATCCTCGGTACGGTGATCTAGGCCACGTACTGTGACGGGCGGTACCCCAGTAGCCCTGCCATTGTATGGAATCCACAATCCAATAAGTGCCAACGGTTTTGATTGTATTACCCACTTTTGTGGCTAGTAGCTGAAATTTAATGAATGTAACAATTTCGGCTATTTTCTATTTACTTGAAAACCCTTGACCTATTATAATATCACAGAATTTCCTATCAAATGTTTTGGTTAGCGTAAGGTAAAAACTTTTCCATGTTTATGTGTGGGAAGTCTTACGTGATACCTTTGTTTTCAAAAAGATTTTCAAAATTAAGCAACTTTAACCTGTTACTCATATCAGACCCATGTCTGACCCGGAGTTTATTTTTGTTTTTCATAAACTCTCGGGTACCCAAATTTTTACGAGTAGCCAAGGGATTCAGGTTAGCTTTGACAAATTCTGGAGGAGCAATGGAGCAGGAGGCTTCAGCGTTGTAGATATATATTTTTAGTTCCGTCGTGTTGGTATCTCTGTGTTGACTTGTGTATTGAGTTGTATAACTAGACAGGTGTTTATAACTGTCTAGTATATGATGTATTGTCTGTATAACTCTGATTGATGATGTATATTATGTAAATACTTATGTGATTATTATAATTTATCCGTTCCGCTGTGAGATTCTGATGTTGTTGTTCTTTCTTCTCTATCCTTTCTATTTTCTCATCCCTTTCTTTCTTCAAGACGAAGCGGTTTTCTGGGCATAGAAAGCCGGGTCGTCACACCAGTTTAAATCGTAAATTCAAATAGTCTCCGAATTCGTCTAAACAGACATCAAAATGTCCGAAATTTCGATACGATCCCAGTGGAACAAACCACGCTTAAATCCGACATGGTATGTAAAAGTTATGATAATTAGAACAATTTAAATTTAAATTTAAATTGAATAAATAGGATTGCACTGACCACTCGCACAAGTCCACGTCACCTTCATCACTTTCGTTCAAACCTTACAGGTCGAACCCATAATCGTGCACGAGACCAGCCACCATCGCCGTTAATGCGGCACCACGCTGCCCAGGACCTAGCCTGACCACATGCGGTATAGCCCCGCGTCCCGTGACCCCCCAACATGATCTCCAATCGTCGAAACATCCCTAAAACTAACCACCGCCACAAACTGTCGAACCCTAGTTAAATTTTATCGCCACATCTAGCTGTCACTTCGCCAAACCAACCTCACCGATGGACAACGCTCGGTGCCCTTTACAGCCTGGTATCCCCCGATCGACGGTCTTCCACTGTTGATCGTGGCTTGATGAAGGACCGTGATTGTTTGGGTCGATCCTGGCTAAACCATGGTTCAAATCGAAAAAAAATCATCGTAGAAGAATGCACTCATCTAGAGCTTCGAATATATATATATTATACGATATATTTTGAGGAGGTTGAATTTTGGAATCGAATTGGGAATTGAATTTGAAATTTGGGAATTAAGTTTTGTCTGCCATTGGAATGAGGAATTGAGAAGGAGATGCATGTACAAACAATAGTTAGAAATAACCTAGGGTTTATAACGAGCTATTTATAGATAAAGCTGAATAGAAAGAATGGACCTGATTGAATTGGAACTTGAACGATAAACGACCCGCAAAGCCCGTTCTGCCTCCGGAACGAAAATAGGTCATTCCATATATCAAAATAGATGTTTTCAAATATTTTAAACTCAATGGAATAGGTTTTAGGTCCTAATTCCATCATATGAAGAAGTTATGCTAAAATCAACTTATTTCAAATTGATTTCAATTGATTCCAATTAAATTAATTTATAGGCGTTTCGAGTCCGTACGATCAAATGACAAGTCCGATCGTTATGAAACTTGAAATCCTACAACAATTCACTGTTACGAATCCGATAAAACTGGTTTTGTCGAAATTCAAGTCAGTAGCCAAAATAGCCATTTTCACATTAATTAAATAAATTAATACTAAATTAACTAAATCAAATTTTCAATTCAAATTTTATAGTTCATAATTTCTATCACCTCAAATCACTTAGTAATTTATAATCCTCTAAAACAAATCTCTATATCAATTTATTATTGACTATTTCAAAATTTACATTGTTTGATTTACAACCGCCACTAATTTTATTAATTATAATTTAATTCCAATAAATTGTTTTTATTTGGTTTCAATCTTTATACTAAATCAATTATTACTCAAATAATCATATTTAATATTTTTTCTATATTTCATTACATTAATATCCTCCACTCCCTTTTTATTTGTATTAATTACTATATTTCAATTATATTTAATTTTGTCAGTTTTACTCATAAATTAAAATTTAAATCCCGAATTAATTCATTTATTTTGGTTTCATTCTTTCATTAAATCAATTACCATATTATGAGATAGAATTTACATTGGTTTCATCTTATTGAATTAACGTTAGTTGATATCTTATTACACTAATATTTCCAATATCATCTTTATTTACACTAACTAAATATTTAATTACACTTAATTGCACTAAATTCAATTGTTATAATTTATATTCAAAATTTGATTAAATCTTGATTTCCATTCTTATTATTCTACCGTCATATTATGAATAAAATTTACATTATTACCATATATTACCTTAATTTACATTAACTTAATACTTAAATACATTTATTGCAATTGGTTTCCAATTTAATATATCAGGCTAAATAAATAGGTAACGTATATTAATTGCTACCATTAACTTTAAATCACATTTGTAAGTTTATTACTTACAAACCAATGTTATCATTACTTACATAATAGTGGTTTTATTCAATCACCATTTATCATATATTATTTCCTTAATTAATTCCATATTTACATTAGTTTTCATATATTCAATTTATAACCAAATATAACCTTTACATTATTTCATTCATTGGAATTTCATTCAAATTGTTAATAACTTTCTTTAGTTAACATTGTTACACTTCATTTTAGTTATTATTTCATTAATAAATCCTATGTTTTTTATTTCTTTCAATATTAAATTACCAAAATCTTATTAAATTAACAAATTTAATAATCGAAAATTTAGGGGTCATTACTAAAAGTTTTCCCCTTTTTTGAACAATGTATGAATTTTAAATTCACTTAGTATTTAATAAGAATAATGATCAAAATTGTTTCAAAACATCTTATGCTGAAACCACTCAATTCTTAATATTTGTAATATGAAACTCAATCGAATTATAAAATTGTTTCAAAAATTTTTAAACAATTATTTTTTGAAATAAAAATTAGACGACTTAGGCATATATAATTTCATGATAATGAGATTCAGATCAAAATCACATACACAATATGAACAAACAAACAAGAGAAGTGTTTAATCCACAATTATTATTAGCACATGAATAATAGATAAAAGAACAAGGGATGCTAAAACATATTAACATGATGTCATTACAATTAATTCAAGGGATCTCCAAATCATAATCCAAAGTTCATATAGGTAAAAGAGATAGAATAGGAGGAGGATTAGAAGCATATATGCATGATAATTTATATATAAATTAAATAAAAGAATATCTTTTAGATGCAGCTAAGAGAAACACCTAAATGAAGAATTGATTCCTAGATTTAGTGAATCGATCTCAAGATCTTGCAACAACTGAGAGGTAACCACCTTTTAATTTTAATTTTGTTTGAATTTAGTTTTGGAATTTTATAACCTTAGACTCCATGGAAATTCGCCTAGTTGGATGTGAGAAGAATGACCAATGGTAGAGGCAAAAAATGAATTAAAGGAGGAAAACAAAGATCACACTAAAGACACGATGACCCACCTTCCTTTAATTGAAATTTGCCTTTTCATTTCAAAATAGAAGACTCCTCTGACTTCTCAATGCATGGCCAACCATGTCATGGATTATTTGGGCCCTAAACAATAAAAAAAACCAATTAGTATTATTTCCATTTAAATCCAATTTAATTTTCTATCGATATTGAATACCGATATGCACGCTTACAACTTTTATATGTACATTTTATCAAATAAAAATCTAATAATTAATATTTGAAAAATATCAATTAATTTAAAGTTTATTTATTATTTATTCTTATTTAAATCGAATTTAAATATTCTGTTGATATCATATATCAACACGGCATTTATAACATTTATATACACACCTTTTTAAATACTAATGGTATTAAAAAATTAAATAGAATTCAATAATTATTATTTCATAAATATTAACTAATTTTCAACGATTTAAAATTAACTAAATCATATGGTTCACTCGAAATATTCATTATTTCAGTTGTGTGACTCAAAGATGTTAATTCAGTTAGCGATTAATATTGAAAAATTCAAATATTAACGTTCACACATAGGTATTGGTATGATATTTTGGCTGAAGTTATCGCTTATACACCTTTTGTTAAAATCTAATTTTACTTGTTATAAGCGATCTCTAGTAGTTACGATCATTTATATTAATTCTCTTTGTTAAAACTATGCTACAAAAGAATTACGGAGTTTGGTTTTGGTCAAAATTCCAGTGTTTTCCACATTCAACTTTGTAAGTTGAAATACAAAGCCTTTTTTTCAATAATAACATTTATTATTAACTGTACTACTCTTGTCAGAGATTTTGACTTTGAGTTGTCTGTAATTGACCGTGAATCTAACCTCATATAACCAAGAAGACAAATCCTCTACTGAATAGTGTTTCATTTCTAATGCTTCAAGTCAGACTTAACGATAGTCATTCGATGGAATCCATGTCATGATTTAACTATAATCAAAGTAGTGTGTCCATAGTGAAGTTCCATAGTATTTCAAATCGAGAGAATTGTATAACATCATCAATTCGAGATTGTCTGTTTAATTTTGGTTATATTAACCAACGAAGAGCTCTCGAGTGAGTCAATCCATAGTTATCTAATAACTATCAGTATGTAACCCCTTGGTGCCATCAACAAGCACAAGAAATATGTTGTCTAACATTTAAAGAGCATTATGTCCTCTAATCTCAATAGACGATCAATATCCTTTTTCACCATCTTGACTATGAATATTTAAAACAATATGTTGTTTTCAATGTGATAAAATTCTCAGGATTACAACACTTTGTAATTATCATCACACAATAAATCATTTAAGGATTTTCAATCTGTATACTTAAAATTAACTACCTAATCATTTATATCACTATATAATAAGTGTATAATAGAAAGAAAACCACTTTATTTTGAACCAACTTGGTTGTAGAGTTAGATTTATGTATCAAATTACATGATTACCCTTGGACATATCCCAACTTTATCACCATAACCGTGGAAAGATCTTTGAGATGACTAGGGCGAGCTGGCATAAATTTTCCAGAATAAAGGAAAACAACCAAAGTATAATAAGTGAGGAGCTTACTACCACTTCTACAAGGTGAACAGACATCATTTTGACAACTGCTGTTGCTTAAAGAACAAGATAGAGAGATTGGTCTAGAAGGGCTCTCTGGGCAGTTTTCATCAGAATGCTGCAATATGTCCGCTTCAGAGCCAATAGCTTGATGCTAGAAATTATTCATTGACCATCACATAGTCAGATGGGGGTCATATTTCCCTATCAGGACCCTATGGTAGCAATAGTGTAAAATTCTAACTGCACTATCAAGAAAGAATTCATTAATCCTGAAAGCTCGGTCGATGCCATTTTCAAAGCTTTATATGACAAGATGAAGTGGTTAGTAGAAATATTGAAGTCCAACCCAGTACCTACCTATGGTTCAACAATACTACAACAATTCCAGTGGTTTTGCCAACACTCCTTGTTATGGCAGGAACCGTGCCTCTACATAAATCATCCTATGCATAGTTCTTTATAGCAAACAATCGTCTCCCTACAATGCCTTCTTGAAAAGGCCTAAGCTCATATTAGGAGTGGCTATTCTCATAAATACTTGCTTATAAAATGTCATACCCCTGTCGAGATAGGAAGCAGTAGGGTGAACAACTTTTAGCTAGGAAATTATACAATGTTACTTTAGATCCTACTAATAAAGTTGTGTTGAATTATACTATCGTGTCTTCTAGTATGTGTAATAGTGATAAAGTACAAAATGATAAGCCAGTTCAAGGAACTGTATCGATATTTGATATCAAGACTGGGACTAAAATTGAACAACCTACGAGCATAATGCTAGTATGAAATAAGAAAAGAGATTACTTGCATATGATCGGGACTGATGAGTGTACCTCAGTGAAGCTGCATAGAATATAGATAATATAGCTTCATCAAAGACATACGCAGTAGAAGATGAAGTAGACCCTATGTTAGGAATAAGTGATTTTTTTTTAAAACCAATAGATTGATTTAGAGGATATACAACTAGATCCTGCATACCTATTAAAAGTTGTGAAAATTGAAAGAAAAAAACTAAGTATAAGTTGTGCGCAAAGTCAATCAATTTCTTAAAATGGTTTGCTAATGTCTTTTCCTAGACCCATTCAAACATAATTGGAATAGACCTGGCTATCATTTGCCACACCATTAACATCAGTCAGATGTGCATCCTAAAAAAAAGAGAGGCACATTTTGGACCAATTAATATATAATGCACTGTACGAAGAAGTAAAGAAACTAAAAGAAGATAGTTTCATTAGGAAGGTCAGTTGTCTTAAATGGATGGCAAACCCGGTTTTAATAGATTAACCTAATGGGGAAGCAGTGAACCTGTATAGACTTTACTAATATCAACAAAGCCTGCCCTAAAGATTGCTTTTCTTTTCCCAGAATTGATTAGCTTGTAGATGGAATAAGCAAACATGAATTGCTCACTTTGATAGATACTTACTCAGGTTACAGCCAGATTGCGATGTTTGAACATGATTAGGACACAACAATTTCATCATAGATAAAGGGTTATACTGCCACAAAATCATGCATTCGGGTTAAAAAACATTGGAGCAACGAACAAAAGATTAGTAAATATAATGCTTTCAAATCAGATTAGGAAGATGGTGGAAGTATATGTTGGGACAGGTCCATTTGGAAATGGGTAAAATTGGGTAAATTAAAAATAATTCTCAAAGCAAATCTTAGATAGGCTTATAAAAAAAATTAGTTAGATTGTAATATGTCTATATTCTAAAGTAATGTTATATTTATTTAGATGTTTTATGTTTCATTATTTAGGTATGTGAAAATCACATTGATATACTGACATGATAAGATAACAATTGTAATATACACATATATACAATAATATAATAACATAATCGTAAATTCAAAGCATATGGAAACTATATATGTAACGACTTGGCATTTCAAACCATTCAAATCGACAATTATCCACTCATGTCAGACTTGAATTGCTCAAAACAATAGATTGTTAATTTATATTTGGCAAAACTCAGCATATACAGTAAATAAATCAATCATAGAATCATTAACACAGAGTTATATAACAATAAACAACGGAATAGATAAATAGTATTTCATGAAGCTACTACAGAACATCAGAGTTAAAAACAAAATACAATAGAAATCTCGAATACATAGAAGTCTCAATACAGTCAAATGAAAAAATCTGAATATAAACAACTGGGAACAACTGAATAACTGAAAGCTGAATAAATATAGACGGATCTCCAAGCGAAGCTCCAAACTCCAATGGTGAGTCTCAAATGCTGTGACACTCAGTCTGACCCGAGCATAAAGCAAACACAATACACTCGAGTTAGGATTAACATTCTTATGCTAATAAATCAACTCAAGTGAAATGCCAAGTGAAATATAGGTAACTTAAAGGATGTTGGGATTCCATCCTTTAAGGATCCATTAAACTATTTACATACATAGTACAATACGCTACACAGATAATGTCTATAATAAAGCAAACTATTAAAATAGCGTTTAAGGTATTACCCATATCTCGCTTAACACATTTTTATATGTTCCCTAATCAATACAGTACCGTAATTCCTCCGTAAATTGGAGGGCTATCAGAGGGCACTTCATAGGCACGGTACAAACCAAACTCGTAGAAGACGCGATAAGGCATGTGAAAAGACACGCGAAGCAATGCTCAAGGAAGGATACTACCATTTTGCACTCACAGACTGGTGGTAAAGCGTAGCAACTACTACCGTCCACCCTGAGACACACTCCTAAACCCAATCAAATCACAAAGCCATAAAACCGCATCAAAGAAGTATGCCCGATAGGGAGAGCGACCCCTCTTGGCTCGGTATAGCTCCTGTTTTAGCCATATCAAGCTGGCTCACGGGAGTAAAAGCTGCGCTAATACCTCATACAGAATCGTCGCCAAACCATCTTACTTCATTTTGGAATCTCTACTACGCACACAGTTGTTAAAGTGGTTTTCGGTATTGGCAGAGAGTATGACAATATCCGATCCCGGTCTCTTTAACAAGCAAATGCTTATTCCACATCCTAATCGTTTTATAAAAACTCATATTTATTTCAAAGCCATATCATTTTCGAAATCATATGCACTTTCGAAATCATATCACTTTTGAAATCATATCACTTCCAAATCATAACCACAAAATAGTTTAGAAACCATATCAAACTACTCGCATTTAAATCTATTAAATCTAAATCATAACAGTTCCAACTTAAATAGTTTATGTAATGACACAGATTTTTAGCCATCTGATTTTGGGATAGTTAGCTAATTTTAATTTTGGAATATTAGTTTCTAAAAGTCGAATGGATGAGTTTTCTGACATTTAAGATATCTGAATCTATATATTGATTGAAACTATATTCAAAATTAGAATAAAAATTCTGGATGTGAGAAATTATATATACATATATGTATAAACTCCACCATTAACATTTAAGATGAAATATCCATATAGGTTTATAAATATATAAGCTTTATGATGTTTATATATATATATATATATATATATATATAAGTCTAGATATATATGATTATAGAAAATATAGTATATGAAAAACTTATGCTATAAAAGTTAAAAATAATATATATATATGTGTGTGTGTGTGTGTGTAGTTATATATGTTATAAAAGTAATATATATATATATATATATATATATATATATATATAAAGATGTAAGATAGGAAGTAAAATAAAAATGCACATTGTATAGACACACACACACACACACACACATATGTGTGTGTGTATGTATTTTTGGCAAAAATATACGTGTGTGAATAAATTTGAAAACAATTGAACATGTAAATATATGCAAAACATGTGTGTATTTAAATATATGTGAATATATATGGTAACATAGTGTAAATGTATACATGACTATATATATATGCATATAAATTGTGACGACCCGAAATTTTGAGCAATATCAATTTAATAATCTTTGATAATAATTAAATTGATTTGACCATTTATATTATAATTTGACAAGTTAAAATTATTTTAAAGGTTAATGATAATAATTTGTTAATATCTATTAATATTTTTCTTTGCAATATAAATAAGCAAGATCAATTCTTTTGAAGTTTATAATAATTTGATTTGGAAATATTTATTTTGGTAAATAAGAAGTTTTTAATGTAATAAAACTTTATATTCAAATTGTAATATATATAAATGTATATATTGTGATTTGATATTTGTTTTAAAATTTAATATGGAAATTAACAAATATAATATTGTAATGTTTTCTATTTGAAATGTGTATATATATTTGTATATATATGTTTGAAATAGGAATTGTATTAATTTGAATTTAATAAGTATTTGCAAACTTTAATAAATATATAATTTGTAAATTGAAATGTTAATTTGATTTAAATGCCTTTGAAATGATATTTGGAATTTAAATTTTTATAACAAAGTTAATTGCTTATTATTATAAACATATAGTTCAACTTGAGTTTTAGATAAGATTTAAATTTAAAAGTTCATTTGTTTAATAGTCTTTCAATTTTAATTTTAACATAAGATAAATTGTTTTAAAATTTATATATGAAGAGTTAAAATACATTTAATTAAAAACATAAATAATTTATAAACTAACATGAAGTCACTTTTATATTTATCTAAAAGCTTATTTTTTCAAAGGATAAGTATGTACATTTTACAATCATATAAATATTACATAATAAAATCAATAATTAAGCATTAAAATACAATACATACATATACACATTTCATACAAGGTTTAAAATAAATTATAAAAGGGAAATAACATTTAAAACATTAATTAAACATTAAAAAAACACTTGTAAGGATATTTGGCTTATTAAAAGACATTTGTAAGAATGTAAACATATAAGGGACAAGTGGCAATTCTATTGATAACTTAATTTAAAATTTAAAGTTTGTAAAATATGAAGAAGGATTTTACTATTAATTTTCAGCTAAGAAATTATTTTCTTCTTTTCACAAAAAAAAAAGGAATACAAATCTGAAACTTGTAAAAAAAAAAAGAATAAAGAAACCTGTAACAAGAATGAGATGCTGGGAATTTCAATCAACAATGCAAGATCTTCAGGTTTCTTGTTCAATCATGCAAGCTGGAAATTTAAACACCTGAAAACAAGATTTCAGATACAATCAAACATTCATATGTAAACTTCAATAATACAACAGCTAGATCTAATTCAAGAACATGCAAAGGAAATTGCAAAGCCTGAAAATCGAAGAACAGCTTCTATCAAGTGAGTAAACGAATCTTAAAAACAGTTTTAAACCTGAATTTCATCTTGTTTTTGAATGATGTCTTGATATCTGAAATATTTGATTTGAAGTGAATGCATGTTTTAGGAAGTATGAATAGTTGAATGCCTGTGAATTGAAACTTCTTCTCTGTCCTCTGTTTAATCAAGTGAGTAAATTGAATATTTTAAAAACAGTTTAATCTTGATTTCAACTTAGTAGTATTATGATACCATGATGTTATAAGGAATAATTGATTTAAATTCGATGCATGCTTGAATTATGTAGGTTGAGTGTCTGTAAAGGAAAAATATGTTACTGGGTATATAAAAACAGTTCAGATTTTATAATAAATTCAATATCTAAATTTTGAGATCGAATTAGCTTATGATTTATGAATAAAAGTTGTTTGTAATCATCTAACTTATCATCTAAAAATGTTTGTAAGTTTGAAAATCGAATAACTAGTTTAAAATTTTCAAATTTACAGTAAAATGGTAAGTTGGGTCAAAATTTTATTAAATAAATTTTATGTTTTGATTACATGAGTGGAATAGCAATTGAAAACCATGAATTTTAGTGTGATTACTACAATTTTTATTTTGGTAATTAATGAGGTATCTCGGGTTATTGGTTTTGGGTAAATTGGTCGATTCATGGCGAACGACGGCGAATTGAACCTCGTCGTTGAGCATGAAGGAGTAGGGGATAATGGTGATCATGGGAAAAATGGAATTTGAATTTATTATGGATCGAGGTGGTTGGAATTTGTTAGAATAGGGTTTTGCTTCCTGATCTTACTGTCAGTGTTCATCTAGGCTCCGCGATGACGCAACGCAACTTAAGGTGATCGCAGATGGTTCTGGGGTTGCGGGGGAGTGAGATGGAGTACGGTGGTGGGGCGTGGTCTCCGGTGAGGGGGATGGCCGGCGGTGGTTGAATTTAAGGATGGAGCTTTCGAACAGTTTTGGGTTGAAGGTCGAGATTTCGTTCTCGATCGAATTTGGATTTTCTGGGTTTGGAAACTTGATGTTGGGGATGTGAGCGACTTGATGGAGGCTGGCATGGAGTTCTCCGTTGATCGGCGTGGTGGTGCACATTTACGTGCACATGTTCGTGCATCTGTGATGGCCGCGTTTGGGGTTGGAGAAGAAGAGGGTGGAAGCTCGAAGATCCCATCGTGTTTCTGTTGTTTGGACTCGAAGCAAGGACAATGGTGGAAAGCACAGGAAAGTCTCGAGGTTGACGCGAGTTTTTGGAGAGGGTTACTCGGGTTTTAGTGGGGTTTACTCGGGTATTAGGTATTTAGGTTTTAGAACTAGATGTTTAAGTTGTTAATACAAAGGAAATTTGATTTTAGGAATTAAGTTTTTTCTAAAACAAAGGTTAAACAAGTTTCAAAACTAAATTTGTTTCAAAGTTAAGTTTTAAACAAGTTTATATATCTTAAAATATGGAAGTTTTAAAATAAAATAAGTGTATTTTGAAATAAAGTTTGTATTAAACTTTAAATAAATAAATTTGGAAAGGTTTCAAAGATTTAAAAGTTTAATTTAAAATGAGTTTATTTATAAATTGATTTCTAAAAGGTTATATTTTATTTTAAATAAAGTATAATGATTAAGAATTTGATAATCAATTATAATAAAGATTTATATTAGAATTTTTATTTATCTAAAGACAAATAATTGTGAGAATAATTGTGATAATTCAATTTTAGTTTATAAGTAAGTGTTATTGATTAATGATTTAATTAAGATGATGTTTTCTTAATCAAGAATCTTTATAATATAAGAAGTTAAGAATCATTTAATTAATTTTAAATGATTAAGTTAAATAATTAATTAAATGATTAATTAGCGATTAATTAAGATAATCACTTATGGGTTAATCTTATATAATTACTTGGGAAGTAATTAAGGTAATTAAGTGGTTAAGTACTAGAGGTAATTAAGTAAGAGTTAATTACATTATGAAAAGTAATTAAGTAATGTGATTAAGAGTTAATCATTTGAGTTATTAATTAAAGAATTAATTAATAATTAGTTAAAGGTTTAAATTATTTAATTAATGGTTAAATTAATAAAAGGATTAAGAGTAATTAATTAAGTGATTAATTACTTGTAAAAGTAATTAATTAAGAAAGAAATTTAATTAATGGAATTAATCATTAATTAATGAAAATAATTAATTAATTGTTAATTAATAATTTAAGGATAATTAATTTATAATTAAGTTGTAATTACTAAATGTAATTAAAGTAATTAATCAAAGGTGATTAATTAAAAGTAATTAATTAAATGTAATTAATTAAAAGTAATTAATCAAGTTTTTAATTAAAAGTAATTAATCAAATGTGATTAATTAAAAGTGATTAATCAGGTATGATTAAAGGATAATTAAGGAATAATTATCAGGATAATTAAAGAATAGTTAATCAAGTATGATTAATTTTAGAAGGTAATTAAGAGGTAATTACTTAGTATAATTTGAAAGTAATTAATAAGGATGATTAATTAATATGGTAATTAAGTAATAATCACTTAAAGTAATTAAGTGATAATTAATCAAGGAAGATTAATTGAAATGGATAATTAAGTGATGTTAATTAATTAATTTGTAATTAATTAATGAATAAGAAGTTGAATTGAAGATAATACAAGTGATTAATTAAGGATTAACTTAATTTAAGGATTAATTAAATTAATCAAGTTTGAATCAAACTTGTTTATGAATGATTAATGATTGGATGATATATATATATATCCTTGGATGAGTTAATGATATTGGTTGTTGTTGGATGACATTGATTGATGGGTGATGATGTGAATATGCTATATTTGAATGCGATATATATGCTGCTTTGTGATATGTATAGATACATGTGATAATAAATGATTATCTATCTGTGTTGTGAATACATCCATTTATGTTAAGTGATATTTTCTCAAATATCTATTGTTTAAATCCCTTAAGTATAACTTGGACATTAAAATGGCGTTTGGATTCGATGAGACCGGGATCGGGTTTCCTTATTTGGATATTCGAAAAACACATCGATTCCAATTAAACGTAGGTCGTTAATCCAAGTGGAGCGAGTGAAGACTTGAGGTGTAAGGGCTATACGTCAGTATAACTCTGTGGGTGATTCCGTAATGAGTTTGACGGAATAGTGCTTATAGATTCGAGATGGTGATTTAGAGTGCAAGGGCTATGGTCGTTGACTCTGAGGGTGATTCCAAATTGAGTGCAACGAGATAGTGCCTTCGGTTTCGTTCGAACCCGGAACGAACTTGTATGGATTGAATGCTTTCAGAACATCGTCAGGTGGACGATGAGCATTCTAAGATAGATGTTGTTGGGGATGCGGATTAAGGGTCTTAAGGCTGAAATAACATTAGAGGGGGGGGGGGGTGAATAGTTTTTTAAAGAATATATGAACTATATGACTAAATTTTAAACTTTCAACACAAATCTAAATAGAATTCTAACACAGAGTAATCACAAAACATATAACAAATGCAAATAGTAAAGTAAAGCAAGTAAAATGAAAGAACACACTGGATTTTATACTGGTTCGGAATCCTCCTACATCCAGTCCTGCACCAACGCAATATCCTTATACAGATTTTTATAAGCCAATATCCAAATTACAACCCTAAATTTCTAAGGCCTTGAGGAACCCTCCTATCTCCGAGTATGGGGTAAACTCTCTTGATTTACGGGACACAAGATCACCCTAATACTTTCTAATAACAATCCTTTTGAATGAATAGACTCTATGGACTTTTTGAATACAAATTAATCCTATAACTTTGAATAGCACTTTGATCTTTAGTAGAATGATGGAGAATCAAATAGAGAGAGTATCTAAATGATTTCCTATTGAGAATTTGGCAGAATGATGGCACGATCATGAAAATATGAAGTTTTATGGATATGGAATGGTGGAGAAGAAAGAGTGAAGAAAAATAAGAAAGTAGTTGTTAAAAAATTCGTTTTGGAAGCCTTTATATAGATGCACAACAGTCATAACCATTGGCGAAAGGTTTTTGAACGAATGGACACTTCTTTTGAAATTTGAATTTTGAATCCAACTGTCACCATGTCGACATGGGGTATCCCCATATGTCGACATCCCTCAGTTCAAAATTGTAGAGATGTTGTTTTGTAAAAGCATTTGAATTTAAAACAAGTTGAAACTTCTCTGAAGCAAAATAAAGTGTTTAAACAATATTTTAAGATAGTGAATGAATATAAAACATTATTTTAAATATATATATATATATATATAATTGATATAGACCGTCAATTATATAAGTAATATTTAAAATCAGAATAAGTTTTGATGTTTTAAAAATAGAAGTTTTTAAAATCAGAATGGAGGAATATTTTAAGGCTAAAACAAAGTTTGAAAACATTTTTGAAAACATGATTTTGGAAGCTAAAACATTTTGAAAAACAGATTTAAAAACATTTTGAAAAATCTATTCAAACTGAAATTGCAAGAACCTTCCTACAGAGCTCCTCCATCGGACTCGAGAACTTGTACAAAGTAGTTTAAATGATTTTGATTTTCGTGGGTTTGTAATCCACTTGTCATAGGTTTGTAAGCTACTTGTCGTGGGTTTGTAAGCCATTGGTTTCGATAGAAATTGGGTTCCATCCCAAAAGAAAATTGAAAGAAAGATGAGAGTGCTATTATGAAGTTTTAACAAAATACTAGACACTTATCTTGAGATCTTGAAATCTTGATTCTCAAGAGTCTTGAATCTTGGATCTCTAATCCTCATCTTGATGCTTGAGTCTTTATACTGATCAGTCTTCGATAATACCTGCATATACTTCCTATATACATATATATATATCTATCTATATGAAAATGTTAGTATATATTTTATAAAGTAAAGTATAATAACTATATAACGTTGTTGTCATCAAAACATCATCAATTCAGTTCTTAACAATCTCCCCCTTTTTGATGATGACAACCTTTATTTATAAAATATTCTTGCCATACCATAACTCCCCCTTACTCCGTGATTTCTTCTTAAAACTACAACTCCCCTTTATTCCATGACTCCCCCTTACACCAAGCACATATATTTTTATAACTTTCTCCCCCTTTGTCATCAACAAAAAGGAATAATTACTTAAGAATTCAAGAATGATTAGTATGAACAAATAATATGTATAGAGCAAGCATGAAACAATGAGTATAAGTGAACACATTTTAGTTATTACAACATATATAAGAACATACTTAAACACGAACAAACAAAACAATTTAAAACAAAGAATAAAATGAAGGTACGCTTTAATGGCGATCCTTAACTATAGGAGACTTATGAATCGAACAATTGGGGTAGTGGAGACAAAAGTTTCCACGCTGTTCATTTATGTTTCCATTAGTATCAACAAGGATCTCACCAATGCAAATAACGCTCTCGTCCGTATTCATAGGGACTTCCGGTTGAGGTAAAGGTTGATCTTCCTCTTGGTCTTCTTGTGGTTCTTCTTCCTCGGATTCCATGGCTTGTGAAGAGTCTTCAATATTAATAGGATTTGTACAGTTATCCATAAGGAATTTTTGTACATTCCTAATAATATTCCCTTGCCTTTGTTGTTCTCTAGCCATCCTAAGTTGACTTACTTGAATTTCAGTCAACAATTGAAGGATATCTTTCATCTTCTCTTGCAATTTGATCACTCGAGCGTGCGTAGATCGTTGAAATGGACCAGAATGAGGAGATGTGGGTGAAGTGGGTTCATTAGTAGAAGAGGAGGCCATTATTTTATTGTTTCAGAAGTTATTTACAGAGAATATAGTGAAGAAAGAGGAGAGAAAACGAAATAAATAGATAAATAACCAAATACCTAACTTTGGAGGGAAATTCTATTTTCAAATTTTTGTTGGGTATGTCGACATCAAGGGATGGGGCATGTCGACATGTCTTTAAGAAAAAGTGTAATTTTTATTTTGAATTTTTATTGATTATATTTTATATTTCATATTTTGAACAAATACCTAATTCTCTTCTAAATTTAGTAAAATTCTGTTCGGTTAACGATTTAGTTAATATATCAGCAATTTGTTTTTCAGTATTTATATAATCTAGAGTTATTATTTCTTTAGTTATATTATCTCTAAGCAAATGATGTCTTATATCAATATGTTTAGTTCTAGCATGATGAGTTGGATTTTTAGATAGATTTATTGCACTAGTATTATCACAATATATTGGTGATTTACTTATGTTAATTCCAAAATCTTTTAAAGTTTGTTGCATATATATGACTTGTGAACAGGCCAGAGCAGCAGATATATACTCTGCTTCAGTTGTTGACAAGGAAACAGTATTTTGTTTCTTGTTGAACCAGGAAACCAGTGAATGTCCTAGAAAGTGACAAGTTCCACTTGTACTCTTTCGGTCTGATTTACAACCAGCATAATCAGCATCACAATATGATATTAAATCAAAAGTATTATTTTTAGGATAAAATAAACCATAATCTAAAGTGTATTTTACATATCTTAAAATTCTTTTAACAGCTTTTAAGTGAGTTTCTTTAGGTTGTGATTGGTATCTTGCACAGAGACAAACACTATGCATAATATCAGGACGACTCGCTGTTATATAGAGTGCGAACCAATCATTCCCCTATATAAAGTTTGATCAATATCTTTTGATTTATCTTCTTTACTTAAACCTACATTTGTTGACATTGGAGTTGGTTTCCCACTAGAGGTGCTTAAACCAAATTTATTGATTAAGTCTTTAGCATATTTTTCTTGACTTATGAAGATTCCATTTTCTACTTGTTTAATTTGAAGCCCTAAGAAGAAACTTAATTCTCCCATGTGACTCATTTCAAATTCTTTAGTCATTATATCTGAAAATTCTTTATTCCTTATGTTATTAGTTGATCCAAAGATTATATCATCTACATATATTTGAACCAGTTGAATATCTTGATCATTTCTTTTAATAAAAAGTGTTGTATCTACTTTACCAATTTCAAAACCAGATTGAAGTAAATAAGATCTTAGTCTTTCATACCAGGCTCTAGGAGCTTGCTTTAGACCATATAGAGCTTTCTTTAACTTGTATACATGGTTTGGAAATTTATTATCTTCAAAAAGTGGAGGTTGTTCAACAAAAACATCTTCTTTTACAAAACCATTTAGAAAAGCACTTTTAACATCCATTTGATATAATTTGAAATTATTATAATTAGCGAAAGCAAGTAGAATTCTTGTAGCTTCTAATCTTGCTACGGGGGCAAAGGTTTCATCATAGTCAATTCCTTCTTCTTGACAATAACCTTGCGCGACTAAACGAGCTTTGTTTCTTACGACCTCACCGTGTTCATTCATTTTATTTTTATAAACCCATTTAGTTCCAATTATACTTTTATCCTCAGGTTTAGGAACAAGTTCCCATACATCATTTCTGGTAAATTGATTCAATTCTTCTTGCATAGCAAGAATCCATGAATCATCAGACGATGCTTCCTTTGGATTTTTAGGTTCAATTATTGATATAAAGGCTACATTACTCATACTACTTAATTGATTTCTAGTTCTTACTACAGATTCAATATTTCCTAAAACATTTTCTATAGGATGATCTTTTGATATTTTAAATCTCTTATTAGGTTGATTTATTTTACTAATAGTTTCATTAGATTGATTTAAATTTATAAAATCTTCTTCATCATCTATTTGTACAATATCTTTAAGATTTTCATCAAAAGATACATGCATAGTTTCTTCAATAGTATTAGTTTTTAAATTAAAAACTCTAAATGCTTTGCTTCTATTAGAATAACCAATAAAGAATCCTTTATCAGCTTTTGGTTCAAATTTATCTAAATTATCTTTTGTATTAAGTATGAAACATTTACTCCCAAATACTTTGAAATAAGCAACTATAGGTTTCTTATTATAAAGTAATTCATATGGAGTTTTATTTGTTAATGGTCTAACTAAAATTCTATTTAATATATAACAAGCTGTAGCAACTGCTTCAGCCCAAAAATATTTAGGTAAATTACTATCAGAAAGCATTGCACGAGCACACTCTTGAATCGTTCTATTCTTATGTTCTACTACTCCGTTTTGTTGTGGAGTTCTTGGAGATGAAAAGTTGTGAGTAATTCCCTTCTGAGTACAGAAATTCTCAAAATTTTCATTTTCAAATTCACCACCGTGATCACTTCGAATAGTTTTAATTTTGAAAGAATGTTGTTTTTGAATTCTTTTAGAAAAGTTTTTAAATATTTCAAAAGCATCACTTTTATGTTTTAAAAAGATTGTCCAAGTATATCTTGAATAATCATCTACTATAACAAAAACATATTTACTATGGTTAATTGATTGAACTTGAGATGGACCAAATAAATCTAAATGAAGTAATTCTAGAGGAGTAGAGGTAGAAATAGCATCTTTTAATTTAAATGAACTTTTCTTAAGTTTTCCTAATTGATAAGCATCACAAATACTATCTACTTTAAAGTTTAACTTGGGTAGACCTCTAACTAAGTCAAGTTTTGATAGCCTAGATAATAATTTGAAATTCAAATGGCCAAATCTTTTATGCCAAATCCAAGGGTCACTTATATTAGCCAAAAGACATAGGTTATCATTTGAAATTTTCATACTAAGGATATAAATATTTTTCTTCCTAATACCTTCAAAAATTATATTAGACTTATCATCTTCAATGTGACATTTATCTTTTTCAAATTTAATTTTGAAACCTTTATCGCAAAGTTGACTTATACTAAGCAGATTATGTTTTAAGTTCCTAACTAATAAAACATCAGAAATAAGTAAAGTTTTAGAGTTACCGACATTGCCGACGCCAACCACATATCCTTTAGAGTTGTCACCAAAATTGACTAATCCACCATCTTGATAAGTAATGTCCTTGAGTATCTCGGGATTTTCAGTCATGTGCCTTGAACAGCCACTATCAAGTATCCATTTATCTTTCTCAATTTGCACAGTTTGTCCATTGGGTGTTGATTCGTCAAAAGCCATATAACATGTCTGTTCCTGCATAACACACCAATTCAGTAGATAACTTGATTTTTCAAAATAACTATATGCAGACTTATGAAACTTTGATGAAATGCATATATTCAAAACAGTTTTAACACAATTTTCCAAAAATGCCATTTTTATATTTTTCAAGTTTCAAATTATGAAAACAATGAAAACCAATGCTCTGATACCAATTGTTGGGGATGCGGATTAAGGATCTTAAGGCAGAAATAACACTAGAGGGGGGGGGTGAATAGTGTTTAAAAAAATATATGAACTATATGACTATATTTAAAACTTTCAACACAAATCTAAACAGAATTCTAACACAGAGTGATCACAGAACATATAACAAATTCAAATAGTAAAGCAAGTAAAAGGAAAGAACACACCGCATTTTATACTGGTTCGGAATCCTCCTACATCCAGTCCTGCACCAAGGCAATATCCTTGTACAGATTTTTATAAGCCAATATCCAAATTACAACCCTCAATTTCTAAAGCCTTGAGGAACCCTCCTATCTCCGAGTCTGGGGTAAACTCTCTTGATTTACGGGACACAAGATCACCCTAATACTTTCTAATAACAATCCTTTTGAATGGATAGACTCTATGGACTTTTTGAATACAAATTAATCCTATAACTCTGAATAGCACTTTGATCTTTAGTAGAATGATGGAGAATCAAATAGAGAGAGTATCTAAATGATTTCCTATTGAGAATTTGGCAGAATGATGGCACGATCATGAAAATATGAAGTTTTATGGATATGGAATGGTGGAGAAGAAAGAGTGAAGAAAAATAAGAAAGTAATTGTTAAAAAATTCATTTTGGAAGCCTTTATATAGATGCACAACAATCATAACCATTGGCGAAAGGTTTTTGAACGAATGGACACTTCTTTTGAAATTTGAATTTTGAATCCAATTGTCACCATGTCGACATGGGGTATCCCCATATGTCGACATCCCTCAGTTCAAAATTGTAGAGATGTTGTTTTGTAAAAGCATTTGAATTTAAAACAAGTTGAAACTTCTCTGAAGCAAAATAAAGTGTTTAAACAATATTTTAAGATAGAGAATGAATATAAAACATTATTTTAAATATATATATATATATATATATAATTGATATAGACCGTCAATTATATAAGTAATATTTAAAATCAGAATAAGTTTTGATGTTTTAAAAATAGAAGTTTTTAAAATCAGAATGGAGGAATATTTTAAGGCTAAAACAAAGTTTGAAAACATTTTTGAAAACATGATTTTGGAAGCTAAAACATTTTGAAAAACAGATTTAAAAACATTTTGAAAAATCTATTCAAACTGAAATTGCAAGAACCTTCCTACAGAGCTCCTGCATAGGACTCGAGAACTTGTACAAAGTAGTTTAAATGATTTTGATTTTCGTGGGTTTGTAAGCCACTTGTCGTAGGTTTGTAAGCTACTTGTCGTGGGTTTGTAAGCCACTGGTTTCGATAGAAATTGGGTTCCATCCCAAAAGAAAATTGGAAGAATGATGAGAGTGATATTATGAAGTTTTAACAAAATACTAGACACTTATCTTGAGATCTTGAAATCTTGATTCTCGAGAGTCTTGAATCTTGAATCTCCAATCTTCATCTTGATGCTTGAGTCTTTATACTGATCAGTCTTCGATAATACCTGCATATAATTCCTATATACATATATATATATATATATCTATCTATATGAAAATGTTAGTATATATTTTATAAAGTAAAGTATAATAACTATATAAGGTTGTTGTCATCAAAACATCATCAACTCAGTTCCTAACAGATGTGTCCTATAAAGGTAATCGCAGCCTCAAGCCTCATCAACCGGGAATGGCTAAAACAGGGGAGGTGCAGCAAGGCTTCGTCGGTAGCTCCCACTGGAGAGCAAGATACATCCCTGTCTAGATGTCCCTTTTTATTTCGGCTTTGTGGGCAGTTGGTCTGTAGCCAACTGCGGGGTGGTCTTGTTCGGGACTGTTCAGTAAGGAATGGTCTCGGCTTTGTGTAGCAGGGGAGTTAGGGTGGCTCCTCCGTACGGTGATCTAGGCCACGTACTGTGACGGGCGGTACCCCAGTAGCCCTGCCATTGATGGAAACCCAATTTTCCCTACGAGACCCTATGGTTTTGTTTGTATTACCTGCTTTTGTGGCTAGTAGCTGGAATTTAATGAATGTAACAATTTCGGCTATTTCATATTTATTTGAAAACCCTAGACACTATTATAATATCACTGGATTTCCTATCAAATGTTTTGGTTAGAGTAAGGTAAAAACTTTTCCGTGTTTATGTTTGGGAAGTCTTATGTGATACCTTTCTTTTCAAAGGATTTTCTAAAGTTAAGCAATCTTAAACCGTTTACTCACACCAGACCCCTGTCTGACCCGAGTGTTTATTTTCTGTTTTATTAAACTCTTGGGTACTCATATTATATATGAGTAGTCAAGTGATTCAGGTTATCCTTGACGAAATCTGGAGGAGCTTTGGAGCAGGAGGCTTCAGCGTGTAGATATATGGTTAGAGTTTCCGCTGTGTGTTATTCTGTGTTGATGTTCTTGTATTGTATATTAGACAGAAGTGTTATAACTGTCTAAATTGAGATGTTTAATTGGGTACTCTGATACTATGTATATGTTTCTATATTATATTTAAATCGTTCCGCTGTGAGATTCTGATGTGTTGTTTTTCTTTCTTTTCTTTCTTTTCTTCTTCTATCCCTTTCTTTCTTAATTAGTGATGCGATTTTCTGGTGCTAGAAAGTCGGGTCGCTACAGTTGGTATCAAAGCGTTAGGTTGAGTGAATAGCTAGGCTTTGGAGTGGTGTCTATCTTGAGAGAGCGTACTTGTAATTTTTGTATATATACTTATATATAACTACCAAATCTGTTGGGTTATCTGTTCGGATTTTCCAACATAGGTTATAATGATGGATAAGGTAGGAGTGTGTGGAACACGACTACCTCTATTGGTTGAGGCTTATATGTTGTAGTTGGGGATGTGTCTGTCGAGATTGTAGATCTAATACCGTCTCGAATAAGTTTTGTAGATTGGTAAAGGATTTCTTTGAGTCCAGAGGAAGTATTTTCAAGAATTGGAATATATTCTTGAAGTGTGAGGTTGATTTGCTCTCAAGTGAGCGGGATTTCTAAAAGCTGAATCTGTTCGCTGAGAAGAAGCAAGTGGGGGTATCTTGATAGCTTCAAGAAGGAATAGCTGTGTGATGGGATGCAGTATCCATAGGTGTTTCTGAAGATGTTCTTATGGAGCAAAGTTTATGGTGGTATTGAAGGAACTGTGATGTTTACTGCAACGAAGATTCGGATGTTTAGAATTTTCTGGATCTCAAGTAAGGGTATCTTATTTGTATTGAAGTATGAGACTAAGGTCGATGAGTTACCTCATTTCGGACATGGTCTCAATTGTTTTCTTGAGAAGATAACTGTTGGTGTTAGGTTGGAGTCGAGTTTCTTTGAGGAGATGTCTACCGTCTCAAGGATTTTTGGTGGAATTGGGTAATAGTTTTGAGTTTCAGAAGCTTGTGGTTAAGGATGATCTTTTAGCTTAGCTGTATCATTGAAGTGAAGTTTGGAAGCAGCAGCGTGACCTATTTCTTTGATGGTTCAGTAATCTTTGGGATTCTACTATCAGCAGACCAGGCAGATGGTGAAGGCTTATCCTTTTCTTCGGAAGGCTCGGCACAGAAGGATATCTGTTGGAAATAATCTATCATTTTCTGGTAGATAAGCCATTCGGGAAAGATTGATCTTGATTAGGAAAGTTGTTCTAGTTGGTGAAGACAGTTCTTTGGAATCTGAACTGAGTGGGATCGCAAAAGTGACTTGCGATTAGTTTAGGAATCTTTGAATATTCTTGGTTTGGGAATTGAGGCATCTCGAGTAGAGGTGAAAGCTATGAAGTAGTCGGAGATTCTCTAGATGCTTTTTGAGGAAATCTGAGGTCTACCCAAATCGGAGATTGAGATTTCTTATCAACTTGGAATTAAGGAGTAATTTTGATGGTTCAATCTTGTAGTGGGATGACTCTTGGAGCGAGAAGAGTTTGGTGAGGCAGCTCAAGATTCTTTGGATTGATCATCTTATTCTAAGTTTAGATTCTGTTGAGATGTTTTGATCAAGAAGAATGGTCACTGAGATTTTTATGAGTCAAATGATCTGTGTATGGAGAAAGATTTTGCTTGTGTTCTTCGATAGCATTCTCATCTACTCTAGATCAGAGTTGTGCAGCGAAAGCAAGTTAGCAGTTATTCTAGAATAGGAGCAACATGATGTTGCAGTAGAGGATTTCTACTGGAAATTCAAGTATGAAGGAATTTTCCGGATTTGGTAGGCAAGGTTGTCAAGTACAACTGTTTGGCTATTCTAGATAAGAGAGGTAGGTTTGAAGTCCATTGATGTTTGTGGTATAGAGTTGTATTTTGGATTTCAGCAAATTATTTTTGGGAAAGCCATTTTGTTGAGTGGGACCTGGAGATTGGCCTGATTTTGGTCCAGTTTGTTTCATGAAGAAATTAGCAAGGGTTAGGCTGATCAGGAATATTGAAGGTGACTCAGAGCATCTGAAGAGTTTTGCAGTTAGAATTGAGGAAATTTGGAATGTGTAGTTAGAATTTGGATATTGAATTAGTTTTATCCGATCAAAGGAATTATAAGACTAGGTAAAACAGGAGAGTTCGCTCTGGAGGTATTTTGAGTTTTCCTGTGTTCTCTAGAAATTAGATTTTAATCTACAGGATTTAATTGCCAGTCCGGATAGCTGGAAATTCATTGTATTTCACATATCTCTGAGGAATATGTGTACGATTCTTTGAGTGATAGAATCAGTAGTTCAGAAGGGATCTGATAGTTGGGATGGTTTTGAGTTTAGTCTGATATCTTGTTCAGATTTGAAGAATCAGACAAGGGAGTTCTTGGTTTTAGTAGTGTAGTTACTTAAGAATTGTAGAGCGAGTATTCCAGTATAGGTACCTGGAAAACTCTAGATAATATTAGTAAGTTCTATTCAGAATTTTGTCTGGATTGATAAAATTGTTTATTTGAATTGGTTGCTATGATTGATTTTATGATTGCTGTTTGAAATTTAATTTCTTTAGCTGGGTTATTAAATTATCTTTGCTTTTAAATTTCGGGGACGAAATTCTTTTAAGGGGGGAGGAATGTGACGACCCGGAATTTTGAGCAATATCAATTTAATATTCTTTGATAATAATTAAATTGATTTGATCATTTATATTATAATTTGACAAGTTAAAATTATTTTAAAGGTTAATGATAATAATTTGTTAATATCTATTAATATTTTTCTTTGCAATATAAATAGGCAAGATCAATTCTTTTGAAGTTTATAATAATTTGATTTGGAAATATTTATTTTGGTAAATAAGAAATTTTTAATGTAATAAAACTTTATATTCAAATTGTAATATATATATATAAATGTATATATTGTGATTTGATATTTGTTTTAAAATTTAATATGGAAATTAACAAATATAATATTGTAATGTTTTCTATTTGAAATGTGTATATATATTTGTATATATATGTTTGAAATAGGAATTGTATTAATTTGAATCTAATAAGTATTTGCAAACTTTAATAAATATATAATTTGTAAATTGAAATGTTAATTTGATTTAAATGCCTTTGAAATGATATTTGGAATTTAAATTTTTATAACAAAGTTAATTGCTTATTATTATAAACATATAGTTCAACTTGAGTTTTAGATAAGATTTAAATTTAAAAGTTCATTTGTTTAATAGTCTTTCAATTTTAATTTTAACATAAGATAAATTGTTTTAAAATTTATAAATGAAGAGTTAAAATAAATTTAATTAAAAACATAAATAATTTATAAACTAACAAGAAGTCACTTTTATATTTATCTAAAAGCTTATTTTTTCAAAGGATAAGTATGTACATTTTACAATCGTATAAATATTACATAATAAAATCAATAATTAAGCATTAAAATACAATACATATATACACACATTTCATACAAGGTTTAAAATAAATTATAAAAGGGAAATAACATTTAAAACATTAATTAAACATTAAAATAACACTTGTAAGGATATTTGGCTTATTAAAAGACATTTGTAAGAATGTAAACATATAAGGGACAAGTGGCAATTCTATTGATAACTTAATTTAAAATTTAAAGTTTGTAAAATATGAAGAAGGATTTTACTATTAATTTTCAGCAAAGAAATTATTTTCTTCTTTTCACAAAAAAAATGAATACAAATCTGAAACTTGTAAAAAAAAAAAATGAAGAAACCTGTAACAAGAATGAGATGCTGGGAATTTCAATCAACAATGCAAGATCTTCAGGTTTCTTGTTCAATCATGCAAGCTGGAAATTTAAACACTTGAAAACAAGATTTCAGATACAATCAAACATTCATATGTAAACTTCAATAATACAACAGCTAGATCTAATTCAAGAACATGCAAAGGAAATTGCAAAGCCTGAAAATCAAAGAACAGCTTCTATCAAGTGAGTAAACGAATCTTAAAAACTGTTTTAAACCTGAATTTCATCTTGTTTTTGAATGATGTCTTGATATCTGAAATATGATGTCTTGATATCTGAAATATTTGATTTGAAGTGAATGCATGTTTTAGGAAGTATGAATAGTTGAATGCCTGTGAATTGAAACTTCTTCTCTGTCCTCTGTTAATCAAGTGAGTAAATTGAATATTTTAAAAACAGTTTAATCTTGATTTCAACTTAGTAGTATTATGATACCATGATGTTATAAGGAATAATTGATTTAAATTCGATGCATGCTTGAATTATGTAGGTTGAGTGTCTGTAAAGGAAAAATATGTTACTGGGTATATAAAAACAGTTCAGATTTTATAATAAATTCAATATCTAAATTTTGAGATCGAATTAGCTTATGATTTATGAATAAAAGTTGTTTGTAATCATCTAACTTATCATCTAAAAATGTTTGTAAGTTTTAAAATCGAATAAATAGTTTAAAATTTTCAAATTTACAGTAAAATGGTAAGTTGGGTCAAAATTTTATTAAATAAATTTTATGTTTTGATTACATGAGTGGAATAGCAATTGAAAACCATGAATTTTAGTGTGATTACTACAATTTTTATTTTGGTAATTAATGAGGTATCTCGAGTTATTGGTTTTGGGTAAATTGGTCGATTCATGGCGAACGACGGCGAATTGAACCTCGTCGTTGAGCATGAAGGAGTAGGGGATAATGGTGATCATGGGAAAAATGGAATTTGAATTTATTATGGATCGAGGAGGTTGGAATTTGTAAGAATAGGGTTTTGCTTCCTGATCTTACTGTCAGTGTTCATCTAGGCTCCGCGATGACGCAACGCAACTTGAGGCGATCGCAGATGGTTCTGGGGTTGCGGGGGAGTGAGATGGAGCTACGGTGGTGGGGCATGGTCTCCGGTGAGGGGGATGGCCGGCGGTGGTTGAATTTAAGGATGGAGCTTTCGAACAGTTTTGGGTTGAAGGTCGAGATTTCGTTCTCGATCGAATTTGGATTTTCTGGGTTTGGAAACTTGATGTTGGGGACATGAGCGACTTGATGGAGGCTGGCATGGAGTTCTCCGTTGATCGGCGTGGTGGTGCACATTTACGTGCACATGTTTGTGCATCTGTGATGGCCGCGTTTGGGGTTGGAGAAGAAGAGGGTGGAAGCTCGAAGATCCCATCGTGTTTCTGTTGTTTGGACTCGAAGCAAGGACAATGGTGGAAAGCACAGGAAAGTCTCGGGGTTGACGCGAGTTTTTGGAGAGGGTTACTCGGGTTTTAGTGGGGTTTACTCGGGTATTTGGTATTCAGGTATTAGAACTAGATGTTTAAGTTGTTAATACAAAGGAAATTTGATTTTAGGAATTAAGTTTTTTTTAAAACAAAGGTTAAACAAGTTTCAAAACTAAATTTGTTTCAAAGTTATGTTTTAAACAAGTTTATATATCTTAAAATATGGAAGTTTTAAAATAAAATTAGTGGATTTTGAAATAAAGTTTGTATTAAACTTTAAATAAATAAATTTGGAAAGTTTTAAAGATTTAAAAGTTTAATTTAAAATGAGTTTATTTATAAATTGATTTCTAAAAGCTTATATTTTATTTTAAATAAAGTATAATGATTAAGAATTTGATAATCAATTATAATAAAGATTTATATTAGAATTTTTATTTATCTAAAGACAAATAATTGTGAGAATAATTGTGATAATTCAATTTTAATTTATAAATAAGTGTTATTGATTAATGATTTAATTAAGATGATGTTTTCTTAATCAAGAATCTTTATAATATAAGAAGTTAAGAATCATTTAATTAATTTTAAATGATTTAGTTAAATAATTAATTAAATGATTAATTAGCGATTAATTAAGATAATCACTTATGGGTTAATCTTATATAATTACTTGGGAAGTAAGTAAGGTAATTAAGTGGTTAAGTACTAGAGGTAATTAAGTAAGAGTTAATTACATTATGAAAAGTAATTAAGTAATGTGATTAAGAGTTAATCATTTGAGTTATTAATTAAAGAATTAATTAATAATTAGTTAAAGGTTTAAATTATTTAATTAATGGTTAAATTAATAAAAGGATTAAGAGTAATTAATTAAGTGATTAATTACTTGTAAAAGTAATTAATTAAGAAAGAAATTTAATTAATGGAATTAATCATTAATTAATGAAAATAATTAATTAATTGTTAATTAATAATTTAAGGATAATTAATTTATAATTAAGTTGTAATTACTAAATGTAATTAAAGTAATTAATCAAAGGTGATTAATTAAAAGTAATTAATTAAATGTAATTAATTAAAAGTAATTAATCTAGTTTTTAATTAAAAGTAATTAATCAAATGTGATTAATTAAAAGTGATTAATCAGGTATGATTAAAGGATAATTAAGGAATAATTATCAGGATAATTAAAGAATAGTTAATCAAGTATGATTAATTTTATAAGGTAATTAAGAGGTAATTACTTAGTATAATTTGAAAGTAATTAATTAGGATGATTAATTAATATGGTAATTAAGTAATAATCACTTAAAGTAATTATGTGATAATTAATCAAGGAAGATTAATTGAAATGGATAATTAAGTGATGTTAATTAATTAATTTGTAATTAATTAATGAATAAGAAGTTGAATTGAAGATAATACAAGTGATTAATTAAGGATTAATTAAATTAATCAAGTTTGAATCAAACTTGTTTATGAATGATTAATGATTGGATGATATATATCATTGGATGAGTTATTGATATTGGTTGTTGTTGGATGACATTGATTGATGGGTGATGATGTGAATATGCTATATCTGAATGTGATATATATGCTGCTTTGTGATATGTATAGATGCATGTGATAATAAATGATTATCTATCTGTGTTGTGAATACATCCATTTATGTTAAGTGATATTTCTGAAATATCTATTGTTTAAATCCCTTAAGTATAACTTGGACATTAAAATGGCGTTTGGATTCGATGAGACCGGGATCGGGTTTCCTTATTTGGATATCCGAAAACCACATCGATTCCAATTAAACGTAGGTCGTTAATCCAAGTGGAGCGAGTGAAGACTCGAGGTGTAAGGGCTATACGTCAGTACAACTCTGTGGGTGATTCCGTAATGAGTTTGACGGAATAGTGCATATAGATTCGAGATGGTGATTTAGAGTGCAAGGGCTATGGTCGTTGACTCTGAGGGTGATTCCAAAATAGATGCAGCGAGATAGTGCCTTCGGTTTCGTTCGAACCCGGAACGAACTTGTATGGATTGAATTCTTTCAGAACATCGTCAGGTGGACGATGAGCATTCTAAGATAGATGTGTCCTATAAAGGTAATCGTAGCCTCAAGCCTCATCAACTGGGAATAGCTAAAACAGGGGAGGTGCAGCAAGGCTTCGTGGGTAGCTCCCACTGGAGAGCAAGATACATCCCTATCTAGATGTCCCTTTTTATTTCGGCTTTGTGGGAAGTTGGTCTGCAGCCAACTGCGGGGTGGTCTTGTTCGGGACTGTTCAGTAAGGAATGGTCCCGGCTTTGTGTTGCAGAGGAGTTAGGGTGGCTCCTCGGTACGGTGATCTAGGCCACGTACTGTGACGGGCGGTACCCCAGTAGCCCTGCCATTGATGGAAACCCAATTTTCCCTACGAGACCCTACAGTTTTGTTTGTATTACCCACTTTTGTGGCTAGTAGCTGGAATTTAATGAATGCAACAATTTCGGCTATTTCATATTTATTTGAAAACCCTAGACACTATTATAATATCACTGGATTTCCTATCAAATGTTTTGGTTAGCGTAAGGTAAAAACTTTTCCATGTTTATGTGTGGGAAGTCTTACGCGATACCTTTCTTTTCAAAGGATTTTCTAAAGTTAAGCAATTTTAAACCGTTTACTCACACCAGACCCCTGTCTGACCCGAGTGTTTATTTTCTGTTTTATTAAACTCTTGGGTACTCATATTATATATGAGTAGTCAAGTGATTCGGGTTATCCTTGACGAAATCTGGAGGAGCTTTGGAGCAGGAGGCTTCAGCGTGTAGATATATGGTTAGAGTTTCCGCTGTGTGTTATTCTGTATTGATGTTCTTGTATTGTATATTAGTCAGAAGTGTTATAACTGTCTAAATTGAGGTGTTTAATTGGGTACTCTGATACTATGTATATGTTTCTATATTATATTTAAATCGTTCCGCTGTGAGATTCTGATGTGTTGTTTTTCTTTCTTTTCTTTCTTTTCTTCTTCTATCCCTTTCTTTCTTTATTAGTGATGCGATTTTCTGGTGCTAGAAAGTCGGGTCGCTACATAAATGTTGATACATAAGGGGACATCATCGTGGAAAGGCATCATTTCAAGCATACAAAAACATTAAATCAAGTCAAAAATAAAATAAAATCAAGTCACATGAAAAATAAAATCAACTTTGTATTCAAATCAAGTCTACATAATTTCAAATAAAAATAAAAATAAAAATAAAATAAAAGGACCTATTCATGAGAAAACCTTCAGCCTTGTTCAAAACTATTCCCTCACACACACACACACACATATATATGTGTGTGTGTGTGCCACTGCCTTGTATTGGCCAATGTATACCATTCAAACATTTAAAAAAAAGAAGTTGCCATTAAAACAAAAGAGGATCTGCCATTAAAACATAAATAAACAAAGATTTTCGAAGGCTTGAAGTAAGAAGGCTTAAAACAATGCAGCAGTTCAACACCACAAAGAACAATGAGTAAAATTTAATATTTTACCCACTGGAAATCTATGTATGCTTAGTTATGCTGGTAAATTTAAGTAAATCATTGATTTTGTCAATTATTTATGCAGTAACAGTATCTATGTGTATGTATATATGTGTGGTTAGACATGATGAACACATGTAACTGTAAATATCACCTCTGTTCCTTTTTAAAAAGAAAAGAAAAAAGATAAGACCTTTCATCTTTAAAAATCATAATCTCTTTATCCGGTTAGTTTTAGGTTATGATTCCAAAAAGGGAGTTGGTTGTTTTTGAGTGTAGATTCTTCTAAAATTCTTTTCATGTGATATTATGAAGTATAGAAGGAGAAAATGCATTTTACAGTAAACAACCTTAAAATGAACAAAAATTCAAACATCGTAATTTAATGAACGGTTTATATGTATGTGATCGTTGTAGAAAATGGAGATTTTTAGAGGTAGTTTGGAAATTTTTAACAGTGGTGGTGATAGAAATGTTGATGTGATCGTATTCGGGTGAAAAGTCGAATTCAGGCGACAACGTTGATTTTTGGCCAAGGTGTTCAGCGTGGAGGAGGTTCGAGAGGCGGCGCACTTGGGAAAAATGTCGAAATAAATTTTAGGTGGCTGTGGACGCTAGGCGTGGTGGAAATAGGGTTAAGGTGGGATGTTCGTGATCGTGATTCGTGTGATAATGGCGACATCGAGAGGAACATGGAGGCATGCGTGTACGGGGGATGAGTAGGATAAACAGTGGCAAGTCTTCGGGTGAAGTCTGGTGAGGAACGATGGTTGGGGTGGTCATGGCGAAGCGTTTGAAGGGGCATAGCCTTGTTCCAGTTTTGGTAGGAAGGCTCAATTTCAAACCCACCATTCGATCGTGGTTCCAAGTTGATAGACTTGGACCAAAGGGTTGTGGGTTACTCGTGTGGTTGATTGGCGGTGAAGTTTTGATGGCCGATGGGTCGGGGTGGTGCATGGTGCATGCGTGCACTTGCGTGACCATTTTCATTCCAGGAATGTTTGTTTTTTTGGGACGATAAAGAACAGGGGAGGATGAAGTTTGAGGTTTGTACTATTTTTTTTGTTAGACCATAATGGTCGAAGCTTTGTTTATAAAAAGAATAAAGAAATATAGTAATGTTTTTGTTAATAATCTTTAAAATTAAGAGCATTGTTATCATGCATTTTAAACCAAATCAAAATATAGAGGTTTTTCTTCCCATTGGATCACATCACCTAATTTTATAATTTAAAATTATTTTGTTAAATTACGGCAATATAAAATTTGGTTATTATAATAATTAAAGAAAACGAATAATTAAAGTCATAATCGATTTAACCTTATTTAAATTAGTAAAATAGTAAATAAATGGATTCTTTTAACTAATAATAAATCGTTTTTCAATATCCTAAATTTATAAATAAATTAGGATTAAAATATAATGGATTCAGTTGCTTGAAGTTAATCAAATTCTAATTCGTAAATTGTTTAATATGAATTATTGATCGTTAAATTAGTTAACGATCTATGCTTTGGTTTATTGTTATTGGATATTTTTAAACAGTTCTTATCTGTGTCATTTAGTGGCCAAGCTAAATTAAATGGTTGGAAAAATAAGGTTGTTACTTTTTGTTTGAAATAAACATATGTAGTAAATTCCCACATGTGTATATTGACACTCTGAAATAAATTGTTTATTTTAAATAATTTATCCTTTTAAATTTATTGCTTGGATTCGAAGAGACCGGAATCAGATATCAGTGTTATCCAGAACCACTTCGATTTGATAACCACTGCGAACCTTTGCGGTTTTGATTATAGAATTAAATATGCTGGAATTGGATTAATTTCACAAATTCAACTATTTAAAATAAGTAGTTGTACTAAGACATTGACAAAATATCGATGGATTTCTGTAAAAGCGTTTGGGTTAAAATAAGATGAAAACTCATCCTGTTTGTACGAGTTACTTTGGTTTTTCAAAAGATTTTTTTATGACTCAAGTATTTCAAATTAAGTGGGTTTTACTCACACTGATTTCCAACCTGACTCGGGTAATGTAATGCTCGGGTTAAACCGAGTATTACAGTTTGCAGGTTTGGACAGTTTTGGAGATCAGGAGACGAGTTGGATGGCAGAGACATATTGCACATATTTGATTATATTCCGCTGTATATTGTAGGCCGTATATTCAGCATTTATGGACAAGTTATTATAACTGTGCAGATTATATGGGTGATGGTTGTACTCTGATAAATTATATGTATATTAACAGTTACAGTTTTCCTTTGTATAAAATGCTATTATTGTATATTATATTTTGTTCCGCTATGAATGTGAGATTCTGTGTTGTTATTTCTGTTTTTTCTTCTATATCTTTTATTTTTAACCTTAACAACCTGGTATTTCGGCGCTCGATTGTCCGCCATTCTATACAATGAACATATTAGTGTCGATTTTCGGGGGTTGAAACACCCGGTTGTTGAACATGGTATCAGAGTTGAAGGTTAAGCGAGAACCTTGGCTCTGGTGGGCTTTACTCATCGGAGATAGGGTTAGTAGTACCCTAGAATGTGTATTGTATATCAGGGTGTAAGTGTTATTATCTTATATAATGATTTTAAAAACGATTTTAAAATAATTTTTATATAAGATTATATTTTGATATATAAAGAATTTTTTTTAAATTATTATAGTGTATTAAGGTGATTGCTTGTTATTATTTATAATTAAAAAAATTATAAGATTTAATTGGTTAAATATATAAAACAAAATAGGAATTTGATAAAAATGAATTATGTAAATAAGTTAAGCGAAAAATAGATTTAAACTTGAATTCAAATCCCAAAAAAATTCGAAAGAATTTTTTAAAGTGCTTTGAAATGAAGTAGGTTTACCTTGATTGTATTTTGATGTATAGAAATAATTTTTCAGAAAATTATTATGGAATATATGGTATGTTTGGTTTCAAGATATTCATATTGATTATTATCAAAAGTTGGTTGTTGTGTCTTAATATAGGTGTTTGTTACAAAGTAAACAATGATGAAATGGGGTAAAGTGTTTTAGTGAAGTGGAAATATATAAGCATAAGTTATAAGTGTGACTTATAAATTAAAATGGATATAAATTGAGAAGTTTTGAATCTAAGTTTCGAAAATTTTGAAATGTGTTTCAAAGTGTTTGAGAAAATAATAAGTAATATTATTTATAATATTTTTGATATAGAAAATTCTTGTTTTAAACAAGAGTTGTTTTGAAAATTCTAAAGGAATTTGTTTTGGATAGAAACCAAGGTTGGTTTAAAATTTAAAGTGTGACTTGATATGTAAATGTGTGTATATATATATATATGTATACATACATATATATAGATGTATATATATATGTATACATATATATATGTATACATATATATAGATGTATATATATGTATACATATATATATGTATATATATATACATATATATATATGTATATGTATATGATTTCAAAGTTGATTTGAAATAAATACTGGTGTTCGAATTTTGGAATCCCCCTTGAAATGAGAAGTATAACCTAAAGGAAACTAAGATTTTGAACTTCTAAGTGGGAAGTGATATTTATAAGAATTGGATTTGGAATGCAAAATTTGAATTGGGTAAGTGTAAATGGATTGAATGAATTGGAAATTTTACTCAGGCCAAGTTAAGAATTGGATTCGGAATGCAAAATTTGAATTGGGTAAGTGTAAATGGATTGAATGAATTGGAAATTTTACTCAGGCCAAGTTAAATAAGTATTAAACTTATAACCTGAAATTGAAAATTTCAAGGTGAAATTGAATTTAACTTATGGAAGTTAAATAGGTTAAATTGTAAAAGAAAAGGTATAGAATTGATAAGGGGTGCAAAAGAAGTTAAGTGTGTATGAATGAATTCAAAATGATTTTTGAAATAAAAGAGGTTTCAAATTCTGGAAATTTGTGGTAGATGCTATTGATTGCTGTTTAGATAATTTGGATGTTTTTTCATTTGATATATCCTGCTATCATCTTGTATGTTATTTGTAGAATATAAAACTATAAATCGAATTATTTCGATTAAATTAAGGAATAGGTTGAATTGATATATATCCATCTCTGAAATTAAATAGAAATAAAATTTTGATTTGAAACTATTTAAACGATTTTGATTTTAAGAAATAAAATGAACTTGAGTTTGAAATGTTAAAAATGAACTTGTGAACGGGATTTTTTAAAGAATTAGGTTTAAAATTTTGATGTCATGATAGGGAAATCAATTAAATTCCGAAAATTGATTTGTTTAAAAAGATTTGAACTCTCACTCGAACCTCGAAATAAAATCCAAGGAAAAAGTAATTTAAGTGGATATTTCGACAATTGGGACCGAAATTGAATTATTTTGAAAGATTTGGATTTTTAAATTGAACACTAAAGGATAATTTGGTTTGAGTGATTTAAATCGGCATTTTGAAAATTGAACTCAAATTTACATAAATCAAAATGGTTTAGATTTGAAAATTGAATTGAAAATTAATTCAAATTGGAATTAAATTGAATAAATTGGAACTGTAATCGAAATGGAATTAATTTGAAATCGAAATGAGAATTGATTTGAATTAGAATGAGAATCAAAGTTAATTTGAATTGAAATCGAAATTTAATCAAGTTAATTGGAAATGGAAATTGAAATTGAGTTGAATTAGAAATGGGAATTTATTTAGTTTGACTTTGAAACTATTTTAAAATAAATTATTTCAATATAGACATTTTAAAATCCATCTACTTAAATATTCAAATTATTTTGATTTTTTAAAGCTAATTACTATACAAACCATTCTTTTTAAAACTCAAAACTATCTTATATTAACTATTTAACTATTTTAAAAACCATTCAACTATTTTCTAAATTTAAACTGGTCAGAATGGAATTTTTTTAATATTTGAATCATGGATTTAAATACGAATTAGGATAAAATTGAACTTATTACCCATATGAAAATTCGAAGCAATCTCGAATTGGAACTGGAATCGAGATATTAAGGTAAAAATGATTTTGAAGTGAAATGGTATATTTTGAGTAAATATGATGATTTTAAAATGAAGACTGAATAGTTACTATAACTGAAACTTACTTTATAAGAGGTAATAAATGTGACAAATAACTTTATAAAGAAATCGAACTTGGAAATTTGATTTGGCATAAATGAGATTATGTATATTATTTATATATTCAAACTTCCCTTGTTGAGTTTATAGCCATAATGAAAACGATCTTTGAAAGATATTTCAAATACTAAATAAGTTTATATAAGAATGAGGTGGACTCAAAAATTATTGATCCGAAAATTATTCAAGTTAGAAAGAATGATCTTATATGCATATGAACTGGAAATAGTTTAAGAACCTATTGATTTTTTAAGACTTTTGACTTTTGGAAAATAGTCAATTTTGGAAATTGGGTAAACAAAATTTGAAAACTATCAATTTTGAAGATATCAATTTTGCATAGCTAAAGTTTATATGTGATGCATATAAAGAGTATGATTTGAAACGTACTATATATTTATATAGTATGATATGTTTTAAGACAAAAGTATGGAAAGACACCCCCATGAAAGTCGAAACTTAGAGTAGGAGATCCATCGGGTGCTTCTGCCTAGGAATCCACAGGGTGGGTTCAATGAAAATTGGGATCTTATAGGACGTTCGGACAAAATTCACGAGTTCCTAGTGATCACTTGTTGGGTAGCGTAAGTTTAGTGTTGCTAATGCCTATAGTTACATGGGGTTTTTCTCCGATGGCAACGTAACCTCTTTGTAACTGCGGTCTATCGCAGTTCCACTGCGTAAGTCGAATGGCAGTGATTGCCTATATACTATGTTTGATTTCACTGGGATAGCGATGTGACATCGGTAGATTGCGATCTATGTGGTTTGGTTCCATAGTGTAATTCGGATGGCAGCGATTGCCAACAGTCTACGTTGGGTTTCACTAGGATAGTGACGCAACCTTTGTGTAGTCTGCGATCTATGTGGTAAAGTTTCATTTGGTAGCGTAGTTCGAGGGGCAGAGAGTGCCTACATATTACTTATGGTTTTGCTTTGATAGCAACGAACCTTTGTGTAGCTGTGGACTAAAGTGTTTTCATGGCGTAAGTCGAGGGGTATTGATGCCTGCAGTTATCTTATCGATTAAGCTGGGATGGCGATGCAATCTTCGGTTTAACAACGATCCATGGTGGAAGGGAGTTGATACTTTCCATAGCATTTTTGAACAAGATTTTCAAGTATTTTCACTGGGTGTTGAAACGGGTTTACTAAGTACTTACATATTTTCAGTCCTATGCCTGATCAACATATGACTAAATTTCTGTAAGAACAAGGATGGACTTGTTAAGACATCGAGCTATGAAAAATGTTTTAGTATAAAATTAGCTTGGTAATACTATGTAATTTAAAGTGTATATATTTATTTAAGTTTTATAATAAAGGAGTAAGGAGTTTAAATGTTTAAAAATGATTTATTTAAGTAAAATACATCAGAACTAAAATTATTTTGTTCCTTTTCGAGGATGAAAAGTTTTAAGGGGGAGGAATGTAACGACCTGGATTTTCAGCCATCTGCTTTTGGGATAGTTAGCTAATTTTAGTTTTGGAATATTAATTTCTGTAAGTGGAATGGATGAGTTTTTTGACATTTAAAATATCTGAATCTATATATTGATTGAAACTATATTCAAAATAAAAATAAAAATTCTAGATGTGATAAATTATATATACATATACGTATAAACTCCACCATTAAAATTTAAGATGGAATATCCATATAGATGTATATATATAAGCTTTATGATGTTTGTGTGTATATATATATATACATACAAGTCTAGATATATACGGTTATAGAAAATATAGTATATGAAAAACATATGCTATAAAAGTTAAAAATAATATATCTATATATGTATAGTTATATATGTTATAAAAGTAACATATATATAAAGATGTAAGATAGGAAGTAAAATAAATATGCACATTGTATAGATATACATATCTATATACATATATTTTTGGCAAAAATATATGTGTGCGAATAAATTTGAAAACAATTGAACATGTAAATATATGTAAAACATATGTGTATTTAAATGTATGTGAATATATATGGTAACATAGTGTAAATGCATACATAACATATATATGCATATAAATTTTACACATAATGGGACATCATCATGGCAAGGCATCATTTCAAGCATACAAAACATTAAATCAAGTCAAAACAAAATAAAATCAAGTCACATGAAAAATCAAATCAACTTTGTATCCATATAAAGTTTACATAATTTCAAATCAAAGTAAAAATAAAATAAAAAGACCTGTTCATGAGCTAACCTTCAGCCTTGTTCAAAACTATTCCCTCTCACATATATATGTGTGTGCCCAGCCTTGTATTGGCCCACGTATTCCATTCAAACATTAAAAAAAAGTATGCTTCCATTAAAAAAAAGAGAATCTACCATTAAAACATTAACAAATCAACATTTTCAAAGGGTTGAAGGAAGAAAGCTTAAAACAATGCAGCAGTTCAACACAGCATAGAACAGCGAGTACAATTTAATCTTTTACCTACTGGAAATCAATGTATGCTTAGACATGTTGGTAAATTTGAGTAAATCTTTGATTTTGTCAAATATTTATGTACTAACAGTATTTATGTATATGTATATATGTGTTGTTAGATATAATGAACACCTGTAACTGCAAATATCACCTTTGTTCCTTTTTAAAAAGAAAAGAAAAAAGATAAGACCTTTCATCTTTAAAAATCATAATCTCTTTATCCTGGTAGTTTTAGGTTATGCTTCCAAAAAGGGAGTTGGTTGATTTTGAGTTGTAGATTTTTCTAAAATTCGTTTCATGTGATATTATGAAGTGTAGAAGGAGAAAATGCATTTTACAGTAAACAACCTTAAAATGAACAAAAATTCAAACATCGTAATTTAATGGATGGTTTTTATGTATGTGATCGTTGTAGAAAATGGAGATTTTTAAAGGTAGTTTGGGAATTTTTAATGGTGGGTGGTGATAGAAGTGTTGAGGTGATCGTATTTGGCCGAAAAGTCGAATTCAGGTGACGGCGTTGATTTCAGGCCGTGGTGTTCGGCGTGGAGGAGGTTCGGAAGGCGGCGCACTTGGGAAAAATGTTGAAATAAATTTTAGGTGGCTATGGAAGCTAAGCGTGGTTTAAATAGGGTTTAAGGTAGAATGTTTGTGTTCTTGATTCGTGTGATAATCGCGATGTTGAGAGGAACCTGGAGGCATGCACATAAGGGGGAATGAGTAGGATAAACAGTGGCGAGTCTTTGGGTGAAATCTGGTGAGGAACGGTGGTTGGGATTGTCACGCCGAAGCATTTGAAAAGGCATAGCCTCGTTCCAGTTTTGGTGGAAATGCTCGATTTCGAACCTGTGTTCGATCGTACTTCCAGGTTGATGGACGCGGATGAAGGGGTTATGAGCGACTTGCATGGTTGGTTGGTGGTGAAGTTTTGATGGCCGATGGGTCGGGGTAGTGCATGGTGCATGCGTGCACTTGCATGCACATTTTCGTTCCAGGAATATTTGTTTTTTGGGAAGATAAAGAACAGGGGAGGACGAAGTTTGAGATTTGAGTTTGGACTGTTTTTTTTTCTTGGAACATAGTGGGGATGGGCTATTCTTATAAAAAGTATAAAGAAATTTAATAATATTTTTGTTTATAATCTTTAAAACTAAAAACATTGTTATCATTCATTTTAACCCAAATCAAAACATGGAGGCTTTTCTTTGCATTGGATCACAACCTTAGTTTTATAATCTGAAATTATTTTGTTAAATTGCGATAATATAAAATTTGGTTATTATAATATTTAAAGAAAATATATAATTAAAGTCATAATTGATTTAACCTTATTTAAATTAGTAAAATAGTAAATAAATGGATTGTTTAAACTAATAATAAATCGTTTTTAAATCTCCCAAATTTATAAATAAATTTGGAGCAAAATATAAATGGATTCAGTTGATTGAAGTTAATCAAATTCTGGTTTATAAATTTTTTAATATGAATTATTGATCGTTAAATTAGTTAACGACCTATGCTTTGGTTTATTGTTATTGGATATTTTTAAATTGTTCTTATCTGTGCCATTAGTGGCCAAGCGAAATTAAATGGTTAGAAAAATAAGGTTGATACTTTTTATTTGAAATAAACATATATAGTAAATTCCCATATGTGTATATTGACACTCTGAATATAATTTGTTTATTTTAAACAATTTAGCTTTTTAAATTTACTGCTTGGATTTGAAAAGACCGGAATCAGATATCGGTGTTACCCGGAACCACTTCTATTTGATAACCACTACGAACCTTTGTGGTTTTGATTATAGAGTTTAATATGCTGGAATTGGATTAATTTCACAAATTCAACTATTTTAAATAAGTAATCGTCTTGGGCATTGTCAAAATATCGATGGATTTCTTTAAAAGCGTTTGGGTTAAAATAAGATGAAAACTCGTCCTGTTTGTACGAGTTACCTTGGCTTTTCAAAATATTTTTTTATAACTCAAGTATTTCAAATTAAGTGGGTTTCACTCATGCTGGTTTCTAACCTGACTTAGGTGTTACTTTATTGTAATGCTCGGATCAGACCGAGTATTACAGTTTTCAGGCTTGGACACTTTCGTAGCTCAGGAGATGAGCTGGATGGTAGAGACGTATTGCACGTATTTGATTATATTCCACTGTGTATTGTAGGTCGTATATTCAACATTTAGGGACATGTTATTATAAGTATCCAAATTATATAGGTGATGATTGTACTTTGATAAATTGTATGTATATTAACAGTTACAGTTTCCGTTGTATAAAATGCTGTTATTGTATATTATATTTTTTCTGCTATGAATGTGAGATTTTCTGTTGTTATTTATGTTTTCTTCTTCTATCTCTTTTCTTCTTAACCTTAACAACCTGGTATTTTTGACGCTCGATTGCCCGACACTTTATATAGCGAACGTATTAGTGTTGATTTTCGGGGGTCGAAACATCTGGTCGTTACACATGGTATCAGAGCTGAAGGTTAAGCGAGAATCTTGGCTCTAGTGGGGATTACTCATTAGAGATTGGGTTAGTAGTACCCTAGAACGAGTTGAGTGTATTATATACGATGGTGTACTTGTTGTTTTCTTGTATAATGATTTTAAAAACGATTTTAAAATAATTTTTATATAAGATTATATTTTGATATGTAAAGAATAATATTTTTAAAATTATTATAGTGTATTAAGGTGATTGCTTATTATTATTTATAATTAAATAAGATTATAAGATTTAAGTGGTTAAATATATATATAACCAAATAGGAATTTGATAAGAATGAATTATGCAAATAATTTAAGCTAAAAATGGATTTAAACTAGAATTCAAATCCCAGAAAAATTCGAAAGAGTTTTTTCAAAGTGCTTTGAAATGAAATAGGTTTACCTTGATTGTATTTTATGTATAGAAATAATTTTTCAGAAAATTATTATGGAATATATGGTATGTTTGGTTTCTAGATATTATAATATTGATTATTATCATAAATTGGTTGTTATGTCTTCGTAAAGTTGTTTTTTATAGAGTAAACAATGACGAAACATGGTGAAGTGTTTTAAGGAAGTGGAATTATATTAGCATAAGTTATAAATGTGACGTATAAATCAAAATGGATCTAAATTGAGAAGTTTTGAACCCATGTCCTAAATTTTTTGAAATGTGTATCAAAATGTTTGAGGAAATAATAAGTAATATTATTTAGAATACTTTTGATGTAGAAAATTCTTGTTTTAAACAAGAGTTGTTTTGAAAATTCTGAAGGAATTTGTTTTGGATAGAAAGTAAGGTTGGTTTAAAATTTAGAGTGTGACTTGATGTGTAAATGAAATATGTATGTATGTGTGTGTGTGTGTGTGTGTGTGTGTATGATTTCAAGTTGATTTGAAATAAGTGCCGGTGTTTGAATTCTGGACCCTCCTTGAAATGAGAAGTACAACCCAAAGAAAAATAAGTTTTTGAACTTATAAGTAGGAAGTGATATTAATAAGAATTGGATTTATAAATCCAAATTTTACACATATTAAAATAAATATTTATATTATAATTTAAAATCAATAATTATCTAATCCGTATATTTCCTTCAAACTTTGGAAATCATTTTTTAAAAATAAACTAACATTGTCCGTATATTATTTTCTATCCCATGTTCATGTGACGCCGGTATTTATCATTTCAATCCGCAATTTAAATTTAATACTTTACGGGTACATGTCATTTCAACCTACAATCCTAAAATTGTTCAGGTATGTATCATTTGAACCCATAGGGAATTTCTAAACTAACAGGGAACTTGCAGAGTGAGAACAAATAAAATAATAATATAAAATGACATAGCCTATCAATAGATATGATCATAATTAACAATCTTATTATATATACAATATGTTTTTGGTGTCAATAATGTCAATTATCATAGGTGAACAAATTCAAATGATATCATATCATATTTAACAATTAAATAACTGAAAATTTAAATTTAACAACATATTTCAATCATCATTTCATGTGAATTAAATTTACTAAATATAAGAATGTTAATCGTGAGTGACCGCTCACCTTTCGTGGCTATGGAAACAACGATAACAAGATATCGATAGACACGGATAAGCATATGAAGGAAAGCAAAACTGCTGCGACAAATTCTGCCAGTGACAAACTGGATGATTAGAATTCAATGAAAACAAATCAATAGCTAGATATTGATGGAACAAAAATATACGTATATATACATATTTTTTCTTCTTAAAAGTCAATATTCAATTTAAAATCCATATTGAAACTAAAACTTCATATTTTATTCTATAGATCAATATTTTATTAAATCCATATTTTTAAAATTTAATAACATATTTTTTTAAACATAATATGTATATATTTAAAGCTATCACAAAATTTTATTTTAAAGATATTAACAACATTTAAGTAAATACTTCAAACAATTTATATACATATACTTTTAAACACACACACACACATATTAAAGCTAGAAAAAAAACAATTTTAACAGTATTAACATAAATTTAAGTAGATACCTTAAACACATATTATATATATACACCTTAAAACATATTATATAATACTCATATCATCTTATATAAACACCTTTATAATAAAAGAGGAGGCTGCACCGGGTTTTGATAGTAAGCTTATGGCCTGGCTTCAGTTGCGAGACTATTCTGGTGGCGGAGGCACATACAGGGGAGTAGGGAGCAGCTATTCGAGAAATTATATGCTTCTCATTTTTTTTAAAAGGAAGCAAGGCTGTTCATGGGAAGTAGAAGCTTCGGCTAACAAGGGAAGCAACGACTATTAACGATGTCGTGGTTACAGATGTGATGCAGTGGGCATAGGTGGATGGGTTCATGGAGTAGTGGGCGGAGTTCAGTGACGTGGCAGTGTGCTTCAGGTTGCTGAGATCTGGTCGGTGGTTACTTGTGTGTCAGGCGTTGGGCTGGTTACAGGCGCATGAAGGATGGAGCTTGGGTGGAGGGCAACCATGGTGTCGAAAGAGATAGGTGAGGGATTTGCGCCGCGTGGGATGATGGTTTCAATGAAAAACAAAGTGACGAGCGAGCTATAGAAAAAGTAACTTGATTTTCTCAACACTATATATATATATATATATATATATATATATATATATATATATATATATATATATATATATATATATATATATATATATATATATATGGCATGAAGATGGATGGGAAGGGATTCGACGACCATAGGGTGAGGTGAAGGCGGGTTGGGTTTCCGATGGATTAGAGGTAGGAGAAGAACGATTGTTGAGTTTAATGGGAAGGAGCTAATACGTAGAGATGGTAGCTACGTGGAGGAGAGATCTTGAAGGGGTTGTGGCGTGAGGTTTCGTGCCTAAAAGTTACAGAGGGGAATAACGAGGGAGTGAGATCGGAAATGAAAAAACATGAGCAGGTTGAAATATATAGATATAAACATATATTATATTTCCCTTTTTAATAATATAAGCACAGAACTGAAAGGGGAGATAGAGAATGAAACGAAGCACAAATATAAATTGAACCGGTGGAATAACAAAAGCGATCAGCTATTAAATTCTAAAAATATTAAAAGCTATTGTCCATTGGTTCTCCCAGAACAAATAAAAGGACACAGGGAACCAAAAAGGGTACTGATACGGCTAATCATTTTGCAGATTTCTCCACGTCACACAAATAAATATACTGTGGAGATCAGCGACGAGACAAACAAAATGGTACACAGATATGAGTGATACAATCATCCTATCAAAAGTCGATATTCGCTGCCAAAATGCTGCTACCGTCGAAAATAATATAAACAGAGTTAGAGCGGTCCAAATTTGGAGAAATGAAATATAACATCTCACTCAGAAAATGATAAACATTTTTATTATATAAAAATATTCAGATTTCAAAGCTATTTTATTTTCATCTAATTTCAACAGATTTGATAATTTAAATATAAATTTCACAACCAAACAACTTAAATAATTTCTGATGAAATTTTGAAATTTGCTACATTTAAATAGACGTGTACAAATATCCAGTTTTCATTGTAAAGATTTAATATTTAATTTCTATAAAATTCTATACGTTATTAAAAATCGTTAAAAATTATGGGTCTTTACACCATACATACATATAATTGTATGGTTTTGCAACTAATTTATGCATGCATACATATACAAATGATGAATAATTAAGTAGTTCATATAGTGAATCGAATTCAAAATGAAAAACCTAAGATTCTTAACGTTTTAATTGTTTATCATCAACTAATAGGAAAAACTAACAATGATTTAATTATCATCAATAATGATACACACACAGATATGTGTGTGTGTGTATTCCATTTTAGAATTAGTTTCAAAATTAATACGTGTATATAATTAATAGAACCTAAAATATCTTTATTAATTGATGCATATGTTAATTAATAGATCATAATTTTTTATGTTTATGCATACAAATAATAAAATTCAAAATAATTTTATTCAACTTTCAAAAGTCATATTTCATATATAAGTCTAAAATCTAGTTTATCTATACAAATCATAAAATTCAAAATAATTTAATTGGTGATACAAAGTCATAATTTACATATAAGCAAAAAACTTAATTTGTACATACAAGCCCAACAATTAAAACTTTAAAAACATTAAACTCTATTGATGAAAAGTTGAATTGTATGTTTATATGACTTCGATAATAAACTATCAATAGTATTATGCAATTTTCATTAGGGTTTAACTTTACAACAAATCAGTTGATGTAAACAAATTATATTTGATTAATTAGTAATTTTAACAGTTATATAAGAAATTGTTAATACCTCAATTATTGATTTGATAATAACAACCTTGATAACAACAATCTACATATATAAAATATAGATACTAATGTTTTGCCAAGTTATATAGTAGGCAGTGCATGATATTACACAGGTGTCAAATTGAAGACTGTACAATACAATGACTCCAGTAACGAACATAAAGACTCAAGAGTACAAAGACCAACATATGATGATCTTAAGACTATAATATAGTGCATAGAGTCATAAAATATTGTTAAAGTCCCTAGTAGTAATCTTTGATCTCTATATCCTATTTTTCTATCTTTTATATTTTTAAAACAAAATAAATATTCAAAATAAATTTTAAAATATTTTATAAAAGTTTTTTAAAGATCAAAATATTTATTATGTTTAATGTGTTGTACAAAGTATAAAATTATTTTGCAAGTATAGGGTTTTGAAACACTTTAAAGGGAACTAAGTTTTCAAAATTTACAAGCATATGTCGACATGTACGAGACGGTATGTCGATATACATGCCGAAAAGTTGCTTCTCAAATTTTGAAATGTAGTGTCTATTCATCATAACTCTTCGCGAACCAAAACTTCTCTTCATTTACTATATAAAGAGGAATTCAAACGAATTTTTAGTAGTTATTAACTTATTTTCTTCCCACCTCTTACTCTCTTGAATAAACTCCATTGAAATTATATCCTTTTGTAACATTTCTAATTTTAAACAACATTATCCAGGATATTTTATTAGATAAATTAAATAGAATAATGTAAATGTTAAATGATAAAGGGATTGATATTTGAATAAATATAAGTGGTCATGCTTATTAATCTAATTGGGCTAAAGAATGGTTTATAGACAAATTAAATTATGAAAGAGTATAGTAGGATTTAGCTAAATATAACCTTACCTATATATATATATATATGTTTACCCTTAAAACCATTCACACTCATGTTCATTTTCTTACAAAAATGAAAAAGTAAGTAAAGAAGATCATGCCGACCATTAAAAAGAAAAGAAGAAGAGGAAAGTCAAATAAAAAGAAGAGAAAGTATAAAGGGGAATCAAACCCATCTCAATCCACTTTCCTTATCAAAGATTAAGGTGAATAATAATTTCCGTCTCAATTTGTTGAATATTTGTTTCAGATTTAAGTTTAAATTCATATACGAGATGTTTGATGATGGTATGCTTGAATTATGTTTATTTAAATTTAAACAAGATTATTTAAATGATTTTTCACATGGTTTTAGACCTAACTATGTGATATTGATGTTTAAATGCCATAAAAAAAATTATATGTCATGCAAAACGTGATTTTAGAATTAGGTTTTAAGTTTGATAATTTTCCAAGCTATAGAAAGGTTATTATGAATTTTTGAATGTAAATATAACATGTTGGCTTTATAAATTTTTTTCATAAAATATATTGAGAATTTGGATTTGAAATTTTGATATGTTAGATAACTTGATCAAAGTAAATTTCTATGAATTTTGTTTAGACTTTTCTTAAGTGATTTGATATACAAATTAAATTATTTTGAGAGGAGGGCCTTTATAATTTAATTGTATTTGCAATGGGAGGTTTTATCTGTAAAATTCTAAGTTAGATACTGATACTAAATAAAAAGGCGGTTAGTTTTGGAATGCATGGGAAAACTTAAGGCAATCAAAGAGAAGTTTACATATGGCAGGTTGGTTGATAAAAGATACTTAAATTGGGCATTTACTAATTCTAAACCAAAAAAACAAGTTCCGCCTCTATTAAATGTACCTTTCGCCTTCGACAAGGTCGAAACCAATAAGGTTATCATCTAGGTGGTACGTAGTAAATTAGAGAAAAGCAAAAGGTATGGCGTCGAAAGCTTGGCTTTCGATGGAGTCGAAAACTTAATTTGTTTTAAAAAGTTAAGCGCATGCCTTTGTTTTACTAAGCTTTCATTTTAGTCGATACGTATTTTTTCGAAATTAATTTTATAATGGCCTTCTAAGGGGCTGCCATGTTTATTTTAAAAGAAAAAGGTGTTTCGAAGGAGTTCCTTTAATTATAAATAAATGTTTCTGAAAGAAGGGGTTTCGACACTGTCGAAGCCCTACCGTCCATTCTTTTATCTTTCGAATGTATTGAAGTTATCAATGTCATCGAAAGGTACCATATTTTTTAACGCATATTAAGTTGCTTCCTAAATGCTTTCGAAATAATTATGGGTTTCAAAGGTAATGGCTTTAAAAGGGATTTTGAAGCTATGCTTCAGTGTTTAAATGTATGCTTTCAACTCTGATGAAAGGGATGGCTCCGACACCATTGTAAATTCTCTAACATTTTTATATGGTAATTAATGGTTTTGAAAAAGATACTTTCGTTTATATTTACTTTGACCCAAATGATATTTTAAAGGTAAGCCCTATGATGTCGAAAGGGAGACTTTCAATACTTTAGAAAGAGATACTTCTAATGGTTTCGAAGCTATGATGCTAATAATTAATAAGTAACACTTTATTATATTCAAAAGGTTTAAAAAGAAGGATATTAAAGTTTTTTAAAAACAGTAGTCTAATTTTTTGAAAGGTGATATATGCTTTCAAAGGATATTATCCAGTGAAGTCAAAAGTAAGGTTTCGAAGATTTCGAAAGTATAGTTTTCAAAAAAATCCAACCTCCTTTAAAAGCAAAACCATGGCATATTAATGAAAAAATTATTTTGAAATGGAATTTATGAAGAAGTCTTGATGGGTTAAAAGAATTAACCAAGTTATATCATTTGCTTCTCTATATATTTATATATTCACCTTGTAATGAATCCTAAACTATACTTTGGGAAAAGGTAGAGTAACTAGTTAGGTTGACCTAGTAGTGAATATAAATTAAGATATTGGCAGAGGCCAATAGTTTAATGGTATGCCCATGAAAACTGGGTAGGGGAAATGATGTTGGTAAGGGCCAATAGGTTATGGTTAGCCCTGAAAATTATGTATAATTGAAGAAGTCAGTTAGATAGGTTTATAGTTATCCCATGAAAACTATATCTGGATAAGAAAATGAAATATTGAAAGTTAGTCAATAGGTTCCTAGTTAGCCCATGAAAACTGGGGTAAAAAGAAAGATATTGACAGTTAGTCAATAGGTTACTAGTCGTCCCATGAAAACTAGGATAAAAGAAATGATATTGAGTTACCAATAGGTCCATAGTGATCCTATGAAAACTATATAAGTGGACAGGGAGTCCATACATATTTAACCAGTTATTAGATAGCCCATGAGAATTATTAGGTTAATAGTATTCCTATAAACTATAACTATGACAGATATTAAAAATGAATGGAGAAGGGTAATCCAGAATTGATTCAATTGTTTTGCATATCATCATATAATAATATTTTGAATTAATTTAAGCATTGTGGATGCAGGAGCACAGAAAATGGTTTATAAAAGTTTTTAAGATACTAGTGAGGGGAAACCCATTTCGTTAAGTGGCGTGGTCTCACTATATCTAATTGATTTGATGTTGATTATTATTCATACTAGGCTTTATGTCTGACTCGAAGTTTATGTTTTCCCCGTAAACTCTCAGGTACTTAATTGATTTTTAGTAGCTTGAGGTTTGTGGTTTTCGGGTATCTCTTAAGACAAATAATCTTCTAAAGTCATGCAGGAGGCATGTAGTGAGTTCTCCCTCATATGATTCTGCCGTGTTGTTTTGTTAAGGCAAAGTTGTTTATTTCCTATTATATACTTTGATCACCAAGAGGGAATCTTCATATGTCACTCTTGAAGTTTGTTGTAATAATTATATTCTTCTGAACGCGGTTAACGTTGTGGGATTATGTAAGGAATGCTGAAATGGGTTTATGGAATGGAATTTGAAAGTTGTCTTGAAAATTTTAAACTTTTTCCATACCATGTGTTTCTGATATATCCATTTATCTGACATTACCGTATTTGATCGCCTAGGATTAATAACTATGGATGACTGCAATATTCAAAGCCATTAATTTTTGACCTCCAAGTGGGGGATGTTACACCTTTTCGCTTCAAAATCAAATAGAATCAATTCAGATTTCTTTGTATTGATTCAATATTACTTTCTTACTGTTTTGAAATCATCTCTCTCTTAAATCAACGATCAAAGTGTTGTCCAAAAGGCTATAGGATTCATTCTAACCAAAGATTAAGGAACTGTCTCTGGAAAAACCATCAAACTCTATTTGTATTTTCTCAGGTGTGCTTGTAGCTTGTTAAATTCAACTGGGGTGCTTATAGCTCGTTCAAATGAAGTGAGTGTGCTTGGTAGTCCGAAAATCTGAAAGGGTGTGCTTGTAGCCCGTCCAAATCAAGTGGGTGTACTTTGAGCATACAAAATCATGACGGTATGTCTCGTAGCCTTAGAATCGAGATTGTAATTGGGTTCACCTTCTGCCCATTTAAAGATTGACATTTGGAAAGAAATTCTCACAAGAAATTGTCCGGGACTGGATGTTGGAGAAATTCGAGCTAGTATAAAATCATTGTTGCCATCTCTTTAACTCTTTACTTTGCTTTACTACTTTTATTTTATCTGTGATTGCATCTGTGATTATTTAATAGTATAATTCTTTGTTGATAATTTGTGATTTAATATCAAACTTGAAAGAAATTTGAAAGGAATTATAAAAGTAAAAAAACACTATTCACCCCTCTAGTGTTTAATTAGCTTTAAGATCTATAATTCAGCAAACAACCTTTGGTATCGGAGCACTAGGTTTTCAAAAACTTGTAATTTGATTTTTGAAAAGTATAAAATTGTTGGCAACATTTTTAGTATACTTGTTAACACTTTGGAGAAGGACAACCTACTACTAGACCCTCAATTTTTAATGAAAATAATTACACTTAATGGTCCTATAGAGTGAAGACTTTTGGTCGAATTGTTTAGATATTTGGAATATTACACAAAATGAGTACACATAACCCCAGACTAATTTTGCACAATGGACTACTGACTAAAAGACATTTGCACCGAATAATTCTAAAGTCATGGATATTTTATTTTATTTGCTAGATAAAAATGAATTTAATAGAATCTTTATTTGTAAGTCTACATATGAAATTCGGAGACTACTGCAAGTTACTAGTAAAATTAAACAAACCAAAATTTTTATGCTTACTAGTTAGTTTCAATTGTTTCAAACGAATCCAAATGTGCCTTTCTAACATTTATTGTAGATTTCAAGATATAGTGCATTCAGTAGTAGCATTAGGTAAAAACTTTTCTAAAGAGGACCAAGTCAGAAAAATCATCAATTCAATCTCTTCAGAATGAGATCAAAAGATACTAGCAATAGAAGAGGCTAATGATATTAGTAGTCTAAAAATTGAAGAGCTAATAGGCAATTTAATGTCCTATGAAACACAATTGTAGGATGGAAAGGAAAGCAAGGCAACAAAAAAAATCCATCGTTTTCAATGCAATAATTGACGGCCAGGATTCAAACGATGATAATGACAAGGAAATTACTTTCGTGACCAGAAATTTCCTGAAGTACAGAAAGATGAACAACTTTCGAAAACATAAAATCAAGATTCCTAGAATAGAAAGTGCGACTCAATGCTTCAACAATGATGAATCCAACCATTTTTTGAGAGATTGCCCATATCAGAATAAATCAAAGATCTCACAAGTTACTGATTCATCCAAAAAAAGAAAAAGACTTTACACAACAAGAACTCGACCAAGTGTTGTTACAATTCGAATTTCACATCTATTCAGGAGAGGACCAGTATGAAACATGATCTAAATAAGAACTAAAGAACTCGGCAATGACTCGTGAATGAACAAACGTTGACGAGAGCCAAGTTTATATATATGTTCTATGTGCCATAAATCAACATTTTATTCTTAAAATTTATAGGAATTAAATGCTCACCTGGTGTCAATTACAACAAAGAACGACAGATTACTATCATACAACACTCAGTTGCAACAGTACAATAATTGGCAGCCCACAATTCATTATTTATATCATTGAAGGTCATTCAAAGGTTACATCTTTTGATGAAAAGATAAGAACCACTCAGCAAATTGGATAGAACTTTCTTAGAATGAAAGGTGTAGCCTTTCAAAGTATGTCGTGTTCACACAAGACGTACTTTGGGGGGAAAATGTTATCCCGCCCTTTGGAAAGGCCGTGACACCAAGAACTTGACTAGAAACTGAGGATAGTTCGTCCTGGAGATCGTTACTACACAGATCTACTATGGATACCGAGGAATTTTGTCCTAGTTCGGATCGAGGTACAATTGATATGACAGGACCAACAAAGCTATGAAAGCCAACATCTCAAATTTCAAGTCAATCGAAGTTCATATGCTCAAGATATGATCGATGCAAATAAAGGAAATCAACTCACTCGCATCCATCATTTTGCATTGATCAGGTCACATCCATCATTTCACATCGATCAGTTTCGCATCCATCAAACATCCATCGATTCATATCCATCACGTACTATGGATCATGTAATATGGATATACGATAATACAGAGTATAGTGATGATAGTAATACTATAGTTAATGCGGAATATAAAAGCGGTATAGTAAAATTACACCAGAGATTTCTATACTGGTTCTGAGCACCGTCCTACGTCCAGTCCCAGACTTCTTCTGGAATTTCACTAAAAAAAACCCTCATTTAACCCAAAGGAACAGATCTATACATCCCTGAGTAACCGAACAGGGACATGAGCATCATAATAGGATTTCGTCTCAACAGCCGAAGAGGACTTCACTCGCCTGAGTAGAAAACATGACTTCAGCAAATACAGAAAATAGTTTTGACTTTTGTGTGTTTTGAATAACATGGATTTGTCACTTGTAGTACACCCTTCCTATAATCTTCTCCTCGAGTATGTGTGTATATATATATATTTGAAGTATATGAAGAATAGAAAGTTCTAGTATTGCTTTAATGCAGAATAATTGAAAGTATGATAACAAATAGATTCCAGAGAATTAGATCTGAGAGATAAGAAAATTTGATTGTGATTAAGTGATTTGGAATCAAGTTGAAGTATGTATTTATAAAGGTTACAAAGTAGCGACTATTGATGAAGAGTTTCGATTGAAGTGTTGCGTCCAAATCTTTTCGTAAAGGTTCGTATCTCTTCACAAAAGTCGTGTCTTTTCGAAAAGTGGCTATCTTAGAAATTCAGTCAACTGAACCTCTGGGTCAGTCGACTGAATATTCAAAAGAATTTTTAAATATAAATTAGTATATCCATGCACCTGTGCATGTTGCACAATATTTCCAATGTTAGTTGACTGAGCCTCTAGGTCAGTTGACTAACTTGGTGAAATTTGTACAATATTCACAGTTTACATAGATATATTAATTTCTATAACTTTAAAGCACTTTTATAATTTAATTATATGCTTAACTATGTATAAAATATTTGGGAAATAGAATGATTAAATATATAAGCTAATATATATGTAAATGAGGAGAGATTTTAACAAAGTTGACCTATGACTCAAAAACAAAATAATATAATTGGTGCATCGGTTTTGAAGTCTTGTCCTCTTGTGGTATATATTCTCTTTTTGTCATAGCAGTCGTCAAATCTGTATGTCGTAGTGATAGCTTTGTGTCATAAATCAAAACCAAGTCTTAACATTCTCCCCCTTTTTGATTGATGACAACCTATAAATAGATATAGATTTCGACTGTATATATAATATAAATAGTTACTCCCTCTGAATCTTTGACGCTCTATATCCTGCATTCTTAATGTTAGTAATAATATTTCTCCCCCTTTGTCATCGACAAAAAGAAATAAAGAACATGAACAATATAGAACAAAATAACTACTACTTATAATGTAAGGTATCAGAAAGAATTAATATTTAAAGCATGTGATACACAAAGTTCTTATAATTTCCTAATTTTTAGGAAACCATACCCATTTGGGTCCGGTTGAACCTTTAAAAATATAATTTTCATTATTAACTACCATATCAAAATAATCATCAATGTATTTTTCTCTATTTTTTCAATTAATAGGAACCTAAATACTTAGAATTTTTTTATTCATATTTCCCATCAATGATCTTCTAAAGAAATTACTAATATTATTGGTCAAAGCAGTATTTGAATTTCTAGAAAAAATTGGATTTAGACTTTACTCGTAATCTAGTACTAGCACTAACATATTTACTATACATGAAAGCATATCTAGTGCTATTTCTATGATCAGTTTTATTATATCCTAAACCACTTTTATCATGTAAAGATCTAGAACTGGATAAAATCATGTTTAAATTGTTTTGGCCTTTACTAAATTTTGTGACTTCAGTGTTAAGTTTATCAAATTTAGTTTTAAAGTCACAATCATTATTTTCGAAAGAAGTATTATTGTTTTTGAAAATATCAATTTGCTTGTTTAATTCAGAATTCTTTTTTTTTTAACTTACAGTTCTCATTTTCGAGAAGAAAAATTCAAGATTCTGTATTATCTAAAGATGATTGTAATAAATCATTTTGTCTTTTCAAATCCGTGACTTCTTCTGAAAAAATTTCTTTTTCTTTTTCAAACCTAGTATTTTGTTCGTTTAGAAAATCTTTAAGAGCCTCAAAATTATTTTTCAAAACACCCTGTTGATTTTCTAAATCTAATTTTTCATTTTTCAGTTTCTCATTTTTAAGTTCAACGGATTTCATCTTTTCTAAAATAATAAAATTAAGCTTTTAAATCTTATTACTTATACTAATTAATTCATTATTATCTTTTACTGAAATTTGTAAATTAGAAAGTACCTTTTTGTAGTCCTCACTGGTGGCTTTGACAAAGATTTTGCCTGTTGTATTTCGACTGGATCATTTTCTGGTCATTATTCTATGATGTTGTGACGATCGATAGAATTTCAGGCTCTGATACCAAATGAAAGTGTACTATGGATCGTGTAATATGGATATATGATAATATAGAGTATAGTGATGATAGTAATACTGTAAATAGTGTGGAATATAAAAGCAGTATAGTGAAATGACATCAGAGATTTTTATACTGGTTCGGAGCACCATCCTACGTCCAGTCCCAGACTCCTTCTGGAATTTTACTAAAACAACAACCCTCACTTAACCTGAAGGAATAGGTCTATACACCACTGAGCAGCCGAACAGGGTCCTGAGCAGCAGAACAGGATTTCGCCTCAGCAGCTGAAGAGGACTTTACTCGCCTGAGCAACAGAACAAGACTTCAAAAAATACAGAAAATAGTTTTGACTTTTGTGTGTTCTAAATATCATGGATTTGTCACTTTTAGTACACCCTTCCTATAATCTTCTCCTCGAGTATAAATATATAATTTGAAGTATATGAAGAATAGAAAGGTATAGTATCGCTTAATGCAGAATAATTGAAAGTATGATAGCAAATAGATTCTAGAGAATTAGATCAGAGAGATAAGAAAATTCGATTGTGATTAAGTGATTTGGAATCAAGTTGAAGTATATATTTATAAAGGTTAGAAAGCTGCGACTGTTGAAGAAGAGTTTCAATTGAAGTGTTGCATCGAAATCTTTTCATAAAGGTTCGTATCTCTTCACAAAAAGTCGTGTCTTTTCGAAAAGTGGCTGTTGTAGAAATTTTGTCGACTGAGCCACTGGGTCAGTCGACTGAAATTCAAAATAATTTTAAAATATAAATTCGTATGTCCATGCACCTGTGCATGTTGCACAAAATTTCCAGTGTCAGTTGACTGAGCCTCTAGGTTAGTCGACTGACCTGGTGAAATTTGTGCAATATGCACAGTTTACATAGATATATAAATATCTATAACTTTAAGACACTTTTATAATTTAATTATATGCTTATATATGTATAAAATATTTGGAAAGTAGAATGATTAAATATATAAGCTAATATATATGTGAACGAGGAGAGATTTTAACAAAATTGACCTAAGACTCAAAAACAAAATAATATAATTGATGCAACGGTTTTGAAGTCTTGTCCTCTTGTAGTATATATTCTCTTTTTGTCGTAGCAGTTGTCAAATCTGTATGTCGTAGTGATAGCTTTGTGTCATGAATCAAAACCATGTCATAACAGGTTTTACTTCGTATCCATCAAATTGGCTTGACTTTGTATCCATCAATTGGAATCAAATTCGTATCAATTCCAACTGCACAGTTCATATCAATTGATCAACGATCGATACGAATAAATCACTGAATGATCGATACGAAGTAGCATCTTCCATCGATACGAAATAACATCTAGCCATCGATACGAATTGGCCCCTAGCCATCGATGACCTATGAGCATCGATACGAACAGAGCCTCAAATGATCGATACAAAGGGAACACGTAAAAATCGTCGACTTAGTCACTCGACATAAAAAGTGGATCGATCCAATAATTTAGCGCCACGTCAACTTGCAGGCACGTGCTCAGATGGTTACAAACAGATCGATGCGAATAGAAGCAATGCGAATTCATTAGCCTTCAATGAACCCAAACTTGCATCGATCACAACTAAAAATCTAAAAGCCCAAATGCCTCCAAAATTTCACAGGAGCTTACGCGCATCCCCAAGCATGTTCATAATTGATCTCGATTTGATTGGACGAGATTTTTATCGATACGAAATTCGTTTGTATCGATCATGGGCCGAGTGTCATGGGATCGATTGTGTGGGCCCACCCACGTGAGAGTAGAGATATTTCGAGATCTGCACGAGATATTTACAGCCTACACCTATAAATAGCATCCCAGGACCTACAGAAAAAGGACATTTTGGTTCTCCTATGTCCATACTCTACCGAAACCATTGTAGTGCTTGAAATCACTGTGGTACTCGAAATTCGCTGTTGTAATTCATTGTAACCATCAACTTTTTTTAATAAAGATCAGTCATTTCATAGTGGACGTTGGCAACACGCCGAACCACTCTAAACCTTTGTGTTTCTCTGCTATTTTTTTGATTATAATTTGGATTGTTTGTTAGATAATCCTCTTTTACATTTATTTTCTTCATTTTTATCTCTTCAAACACTTCCGAAGAGTATTGTGCCCAATTTTGATACAAATACTTTGGTGCTTTCACCGAGAAAACACAGTTTTTTTCCTACTCGTTGGATCTACTATCGATATCAGATTGCATATATCTAAGAAGAAGATCCAGATTTCAAAGTTTAAAGTTCTTCCATCCTATTCAGATTTGCATCAAGTCTAGGAAAGAGCTTCGCTATCCATCACGATTAACACAAGGGCTACCTCAGCTGCCGCAGATCCAGAAGGACGAGACAGACATAATCCCATAAGGCTACCACCTGCCGATCAGAACGCTGTCGGACCATTAGATCCGCAAAGCCCTATCACCAAGGAAGAGTTTCAAATGCTAATGCAAGAGCTGACACAGAGTTGACAACAACTCACTCAACAACTCCGTGCTAATGTAGAATTGACTAACCAATTGAATCGTCAAAGACTAAGGTGATCCAGGAGAGATCAGGCTTCCTACTCATCCACGGATAGTTCAGCCTCTTCAGACTACCATCATAGATCCATGCATCCATGGCTAAATGGAAGTTATACCCAAGCTATTGGACATCAACATACTCTGAATATTGGGTAATCGAGAGTTGGCCTGTCAACCAGCTATTAGATCGGACCCTCCTTCTGGGGAGGTTCTGTTCCTCACCGTGTTACAAATATCTATACTACCGCCGCTGCTGGATTGTGAGTTGATGCCTAAAATCGGACAGATCCGAACCATTGCCTACATGAATACACTCTCGAACCTTATGTTCCAGGGAATTTGAGCCAAGGAAGTGAGACATGGACCGTCGACCGCGTCCATCCCAATCTCGTAGTGTGGAACCTGACCACACCTTGGCTCAACGAGGCCAAAACATCCCGATGCGGGACATCCCGACAACGATCCGTCAGATAATCTGAGAAAGTCAAGGCCTCACATTGACGATCGGGGAATCTCCTAGAGTCACACTTCTTTTACTGATGAGAAACTCTATGCTGAACCACCTCGACGATTCAAGATGCCTACTTTACCCGTTTATGAAGGGAGTTTCGATCCCAATCAGCATATCTTAAAGTATGAATGGTTAATGAATGCTGCATGAGCCGATGATGCAGTTAAGTGCCGAAGTTTCCTGATTTCTTTGGAGGGCACAGAGACTATGTGGTTCACTCGTTTACCACCTCGATCGATATCGTGTTTTGATCGGCCAACAATGAAGTTTGTTGAGCAGTTTCGCATGCATGTAATAAGGCCGAAGGATGTTAATACTTTGTCTAGTGTCACTCAAGCTCCTGGAGATATACTCAAAGGTTATTTGGAGAGATTTCACGCTACATGCACTGAGATTAGCAATCCCAATGATAACTCCATTCTGATGGCACTGGCTAAGTGGATTGATCCCGGTTCTGAGTTCGGCAACTGATTGGTCGGAAAACCTCCTACATCATTGGACCATTTCTATTCCAAGACAGCCCAATTCTTGAGAAAGAAGGATGTGAAATAATCTAGAAAAAATGATGACGCAGGGCCTAGTATGGAAGAAATTCAGAGCAATGCTGCTGCTAAACAGACCAGGGAGAGTTTCGAAAAAGTGCAATTGAACATACAACGTAGGCAAAATCAACAGAAAGGCGATGGTAATCAAAATTGGAAGCGGGATCAGAATCGTGGTCCACTGCGTAGGGCTCCTATATTGATAATTATACTCCTTTGAATACGTCGCTAGAAAATGTATATTTATAGACCTGCAATACTATTCAGTATAAGAAACCCATTCCAAAACAGTCATTGGAGAGACAGATTCAGACAGGGAAGTTTTATAGATTCCACAAAAGCTACGGCCGTAACATGAACGAGTGCCTTCGTTTGCAAGACATCATTAAAAAATTGATACGTGAGAGAAAATTGGAGCAGTTTGTGAAGGCGCCGCAGTTTGGAGGTGCGGGCCTATCAAATCAGAACCGTGTGCTGAATCAGGTGAGACCGGAGGAACCCGCTCGTACCGGAGGAAGGTTGGTGATAAATACTATTAGTGGTGGTCCTCATCCAACAGATTGAAGTTGGAAGGAAATGGAGTCGTATGCCAGTTCTATAAGGCATGCGAGCTTCGAATGTTGTAGTAGTTTGGAAAATAGGGCTCCAGCCAAGCAACAGAAGACAATGACTTACGACATCATCTTTCGAGACAAAGACGCCGACCGCGTCGAAGCCCTGACCGTCGATCCACTTGTCATATCAGCTCAAGTAGGTCCTTCTTGGATGAAGAGAATCTTGGTAGACAGTGGAAGTTATGTGAATATATTGTTCAAGTGAGCCTATGACCAGATGAAAATGGAGACTAAAGATTTGAAGCCTTGTTAGTCCCGTATTCATGGTTTCAATGGAAGTGTGACTATACCCGCTAGAGTGGTGGAATTGCCAGTGGAGTTAGGAATTGGAGAATGCTGGAGAGTCCGGATGTTACAATTTGTGGTGTTGGATATAGAATCGCCATATAATACTTTCTTGGGCCGACCGGCCCTAGCTGAGCTCAGGGCTGCTATTGCCCCATGGTGTCTGACTCTAAAGTTCCCTACCAATCATAGGGTTGGAGTCGTTCAAAGAGATCAGGCTGCTAGATGAGCCTGTTATGTTGCCGAGCTGCGAGATGCGCAACAAAGAGAAAAAGGATATGGAATAGAGGAATCTCTCTGCGTCCGCTTTGTTGAAAATTGATAATTGGTGCCTGGGCCTGGGCCTACGCACCCCAACCAATTCCAAAGAGATCTTGACCTGAGTGATACCGAATGCGAAGACGAAAGTAAAGACTATCAAGATTCTCTAACCGAACTGACGATCGATGTCCCAATCGATGATAGCGACGATTCTAAAATGATAAAGGTTGGATCTCAGTTTATCCAACAAATGCAAAAGGAATTGGTTGAATTTCTCCAGGCAAACCTCGACGTGTTTGCCTGGACACATTCTGACATGTGTGGAATCTCCCCAGACATCGCGAGCCACACATTGAACATTGACCCATGGTATGACCCGGTCAACCAAAAAAGGCGTGGTACGGATCCAAAGAGATCTGTCGCCCTTAAGGAAGAAATAGATAAGCTTAAATCGAATGGATATATTCGAGATGCATTATACCCGAAATGGGTATCCAACCCTATACTTGTCCGAAATCCAAAGGGGAAATAGAGAACGTCTGTCGACTACTCAGACTCGAATAAAGCTTGCCCTAAAGACAATTTTCCACTTCCTCGAAACGATCAGCTCGTAGATTCAACGGTTGGACATGAACTCCTATCTTTCACAGACGTGTATTTAGGCTACAACCAGACACCCATGCACTTGCCCGACCAGGAACACTCCAGTTTCGTGGTTGATCTGGGACTTTATTGCTACAGGGTTATGCCTTTCGGACTCAAGAATGCCGGAGCAACTTCCCAATGCCAGTTAACTGAATGTTCGCTAACCAGATCGGAAAAACCATGGAAGTGTATGTAGACGATATGCTGGTAAAGTCACGATTCTCCGCTGATCAAATCATAGACCTGGAATCAATGTTTAATATCCTCTAAGAATATAAAATGAAGCTCAACCTATTGAAATGCCACTTTAGGGTTGCCTCCGAAAAATTCCTTGGGTTTATCATAAACGCTCGAGGAATCGAAGCTAATCCCGAAAAGATCTGAGCAATTAGAAATCTTGAGACTCCAGGAACTAGAAAGCAAGTCCAGAGCCTCAATGGGAAAGTAGTAGCACCGAGCAGGTTCATTTCAAAATCCATTAACAAGTGCATTCCCTTCTTCGATCTGATCCGAAAAGGGAAATAAAACTTTGAATGGACTATAGAATGTAAGGGCGCATTCCGAGCACTAATTCAACACCTCTCCACACCGCCTATTTTGTCAATGCCTATCGATCACGAGAAATTGTACATTTACTTGGCGGTATCCGAAAACGCAATCAGCGCTGCCCTAATTCGGAAGGAAGACCGAATACAAAAATCAGTCTACTATATTAGCAAACGACTCACCGGAGCTGAGAGAAATTATCCTAAGCTAGAGAAGATGGCTTGTTGTCTTGTTATTGCCTCATGGAAGCTCCTTCCATATTTCCAGGCTCATCCTATCACCGTTTACACCGACCAGCCGTTACGACAGGTCCTTACGCGGCCTGAGGCGTCTGGTAGGTTACTCAAGTTGAATATCGAGCTAAGTCAGTTTGATATTACTTACACTCCAAGGCGGGCAATTCAAGGAAAATTCCTACAGATTTCATAGCTGAATTTACCATCCTAGAGGACCTGCCTGAAACCAATGAATCTCCCAAGTATATCTGGAAGCTGCATACTAACGGTGCATCGAGACCATTGCTTAGGTGCTAGAGTTGTACTTGAAACTCATGAAGGTCGATCTATATGTTATGCATTGAAGTTTTATTTTCGAATGACCAACAATGAAGCTGAGTATGAAGCCCTACTTACCGGATTGAGGCATGCCAGAGATTTGAGAATCATTGCTGTGGAGATTTATTGTGATTCGCAATTGGTCGTGTGTCAAGTTCGCGGGGAGTATGAGGCCAAGGACTAAAGACTGACCGCTTACCTTGCTTGGGTTCAAGAAATATTAAATTAGTTCGATTATTATGCCATCTAATGCATACCACAAGAGCGCAATAAAAAAGCCGATTCATTAGCAAAGTTAGCCCACACAGATGAAGCACAAAAAATGGGACTCGTTCCTATGGAAACGTTGTCTTCCCCAAGCATCCAACATATGGAGACGGATTGGGTATTTGAGGTCATTCGTGGTAAGGAGTCATGGATTCCTCCGTTTAGAAATTATCTTGAGCACGGAACCCTGCCAGAGCGCATGAGTGAAAAGAGACAGATTCTTCGAAAAGCTTCGCGTTTCACTATTCAGAATGGAGTCATGTATAAAAGAGGATACTTTGTTCCTCTACTCTGATCTATCGCTTACGATGAAGTCAAACAAGAATTGCATGATGTGCACGAAAGAGAATGTGGCGATCACAGCGGGAGGCAAGCTCTTGCCAAGGAAGTGCTCTGATATGGATACTATTGGCCGACTGTAAATCACGATGCATTGGATTACGCCAGAAAATGTGATAGGTGTCAGAAGCATGCTCGGTCAGTCCGTGGCCATTTCCGATACGGGGAATCAACATCATCGGCTCTCTACCTCTAGCTAAAGATTGTGCGAATACTTTATCATCGCAGTTAATTACTTTACTAAGTGGGCGGAAGCTGAGACTCTTGCTACAATCACGACGAAGAAGGTGATCAACTTTGTAGTCTGCAACATTTTCTACCGATTTGGTCTTCCACACACCATCATCACTGATAACGAAACCCAATTCGACAGTGTTGAATTTGGGAATTTCTGTCAATGATCCCACATTCAAAAGAAATTCTCCACAGTCACACACCCTCAAGTGAATGGACAGGTTGAAGCTGTGAATAAAGCTATAAAGTCTATTCTAAAGAAACGACTAGGAAAGGTCGGGGGCAAGTGGGTCGATGAACTTCCTATGGCTTTATAGGCTTACCAAACAACCCACATGTCCGCAACCGGCCACACTCCGTTCTCTCTTTTGAACGGTTCAGAAGCCGTTATTCTAGTCGAGATGGAAGTACCTTCTCATCGTGTGATTTACTATGATCCAAAGACAAATGCTATATTAATTTCCGAATCCCTAGATTTATTGGATGAGAAGCGAGAAGAGGCTGGGTTAAGGGCAGCCGCAAACCAAAATCGAGTTGCCCGATTGTACAATGCCAAGGTCCGACCTCGAACCTTCGAGCTTGATGACCTCATCCTCAAAAGAATCTACCCGGTCCCTTCGCACATGAAACCAACATGGGAAGGGCCATATGTAATCGAACAAAAGCTCAGAGATGGCAAATTTAAATTATCGACCGTTGACGGTCTTACTCTGCCAAGATCTTGGAACAACGAAAGTCTCTGTCGCTACTACACATGATAAGCTTTAATTATTTAGTCTACTTTCTGTTTGTAATTTGTTTCCGCATTTCGAAATTTGAATTTGTAATAAGGCAACTAACTTTGTCGTATTTTCTTATTTCAGCAATAAAAAGCAATCTCTTCGAGCTAGAACTATGATTAATGAATGCGTCATACAACTATCACTATGTAATGAGAGCTAAATTCCGCCCGACGATAGGGTTTATTCAAATAGGGAGTAACTGTGATATGATCGGTTACTCACTAAGTGAAACCCAAGCTTGGGAGCAAGTCATTGCATCGAAGTCAAAAAAGGATTAGTACACGACAATCCTTTAATTAACTCCAGATTCCCAGAGAGCGAACTAGAGTATAAACTTATAAATGCGTTCTCAAAGAGGGTGGATCCGTCCACCTAACGGATTTACCCGTATTTTGATTAAGTTTGATGAGGATGGATCCATCCATATAATGTCCTCGCTTGTAAACTCAGGGTGGATGTGAACCGACCATCCACAATTTTGATAGATTCATCGTTCTCGAAGTACGAACGAAATCCTAAATCCTGAATAGATGTGACTGATCATCTGTTGGCCAACTCCAAGTTCCCAGAGTGCGAACTGTGGTATAAACATCAACTAACTCCGAGTTCCCAGAGTGTGAACCGAAGTGTCAACATCAACCAACTCCAAGTTCCCATAGTGCGAACTGGAGTATAAACACCGACTAACTCTGAATTCCCAGAGTGCGAATCGAGTATCCACATCAACTAACTTCAGATTCCTAGAGTGCGAACTGGAGTACAAACGTCGCTAACTTCGGATTCCTAAAGTGCGAACCAGAGTATTGATGGCAATCAACTCAAAATCCCCATAGAGTGGATTGAAATTTAAGCACAAACTGGGTGTGAATCGACCACCCATAACACAACTCCGAGTCCCCAGTGTGCGGTCAGAGGATAAACATAAATCAGGTGTGATTGACCACCCACGAATCAATACAAAGTCCTTAGTGTGTGGACACATTTATAAATGTTAAACAAGCTTGACCAGCCACCCGCGAAAATAACTTAAGTCCCCGGAGCATGGACGTAACAAAAACTTAAAGCCGGCATAATTGACCTTCGACGAATAAGCGCTATCCCCATAGTGTGGATGCGATTACCAATTGATGAACGAGTGTGGTTCGACTACTCGAATTTTCCATGATAAAAATTTGTTTCATAAAGATCGAGATCGATGTGTTGAAGGCAAATAGCGATTACTGACCAATCTTTTCATTATATTCCCGAATCTGGGGGCAGGACTTAAGTATCGATAGTGCGATATCAGAGTTCGACTTAACACTCGATCGCGATCCGAAACGCTAACCCCGGGATGCGGCAACTAAATCTGAGTCCAAGTTAAAGAACTAAAGCTTCACAAGTGTATCGAAGGAAACGCTTAAGCAACTGAACACAAGTTGTACTAACGACAAAATGGAATTTTATTTCAACTATTCGTGGAAGAAAATTAAGTACAAGTTTATCCCAAAAATCCTACTAGCAGGGGCCGAACCGCATCTATACACGGCATAAAAAGCTAAATAAATTCCTATCTACTCAAAAATGAGCCAAGGTGGCGTGTCTACTATTTTTTCTTTTTCAATTTCCCCTTCGGTGTGGACCTGCTGGAGCTGCCACTTGCTTTTCTCTTTGAGCCTTTGCCTTTCGACGGCCGATCTCCAGGCGGGGGCATTATATCAACTTCCTCCTTCGAACTCACGTGTATGGGAATATTTCCTGAAGGCAGAGTCGGAGGGACCGGATCAACTGTTGGAGGCGGGACAGGCACACTGGTGTCAAAAATCGTACCACCAGGAGATATCATTCTTAACGGAGCTGAACCGGGTCCCGACTTCGCACCTCCAAAACTACTAGCTCAATCTGGCGCAGGTACCAGTCACAACTTAGTAGTTCCTAACTGCTTCCAACAACATTAAAGAAGGGCTATCTCCTCGACTCTTAACATTAAACAGGTATCTGATTTCGATCGAGGTCGAGGGTCGAAAAAGATGCTCCATGATTACAACAAATAAACTATCTAGCAGTGCATATCCGTTGGGATGTAGCTACGAAGGGGCGATTCCAAATAAAGCCAACACTTCTCTAATATATTGGTTAAATGGAGGAAGTGTTCCTGTTCTACATGCATGGTGATTAAAGGCAGTTAACCCTTCCGAGGAAACATGTAGTATGTCATTCGGTCTCGGTAATAATACGTCATCCAAAGCAAACCGTGCCTTAGGCATATCCACCCCAACATATCTTCGAAGACGTTGGACGACACAGAATCTTGTGGGTTCCCGATAAACCTGGCACCAGGCAGCATATCCGGAGCCGGATCTATAACTTCGGCCATGATGACTGGTATCTCTATGACTAAGGGAGATGGACTTTGAAGCTCCTGCCGTGAACTTATGGATTTCATAACTAATCAATTTATCAAAAACTATCATTAGATGATAATAAGCCCGTGTGTTCCCTAATGTGAAGTGCATGAATGTATTGTGTAGTGTAATGCTGTATATTATTTAAGAAATTCTACGAAAATTGAAAGGTGGTTGAATGATGACACTTCAGAATTTAATCGAAGTGGTCGTCATCGCTGGCCGTCACAACCGTGCCATCCAGTCTTTGGGGACCGATCCAAGTTAAAGGTCATTACATTTCGTCAAGTTACAGTTACATCGATGAGCTTCGAAAGGCAGTCAAATATGCAGTTAACAAGCTATGTAAAATTATGTAAGGAAGAAACTTGCCGGAGTCAAGTGATTAGATGTGCAAAGGTTTTTGTGTCCATTAAAAGTTAAACTTCGATCAATCCCCAGAAGTATGATTCGTGTTGATCATAAGAGATTGTTCGAACGTTCATAAGGCGTCATTTCGTATCGATTGGGATCCATCAACTTCGTATCGACCAGGTGACGTTGGGTTTCGTATCATTTCCTGGCATGACGTTCATATCGACCATTTGCTTCTTGAATTCGTATCGATCATTCCAAATCAATGTGAAATATTCCCAAACCAGAATGATACGAACTTCATCATCATAAGTGCTTCTGATCGATACGAACTCCCTCACTTGAAATCGATACGAGGTTAGATTTTGACCATCCCATCATCGATACGACATTGAAGCCAATCCATCTTCCACGAATCATTTCATATCCCTATGCCTTCTTCCCCAATCGACATGAAGGCTTTTGGAACTCTTCATCAAACTCCTGCCATCTACAGCCACCACATCGAAAAATCAGTCATAGATACATGTCGAATGGAAAAAGAGTTAAAATCCTCTCATCCTAAGTAGATTGTAGTGGATTGATTATGTAATTCAAGCAACAGATTCAAGGAGTTTATGGGTTGGTTAGTTTGGAGACGAGCTATCTTCTTTTCTCAGGTAGTTGAACGATACGAAGGAAGAATGGAAAGTGAAAGCAAATAAAAAAAATTCTGAGTGCAAAACATATTTATATGAATGTATAACTAGGAAGAAATGGTTTGCCTCCCAGTGTCAGTGACCGATAGAAGCAGTTTGCACATCACCGATGCGAAATCTCATCTTCGTATCCATTTACTGTCAACCTGAAACCATAACTATTCATATCCGTCACTGATCCATCGATGCGAATAACCCTACTTCGTGTCCATCCCTCATCCATCTAATGCGATAGCCGTTCATATCCATTGAATCCCATCGATACAAACGCCACAACCAAGTCATGTTTTGACTACCAAACTCCATCGATATGAAATGCCTATTTCATATCCTCATCTTGAACACCTTAAGATCTCGTACCCATCGATACAAACTACATTAAAATAACAACCAAATTCATGTCGATCGACATCAATACGAACACAATTTTTCGACCTTTTACATCGATCTGGGAGAGGATCGATACGAAGAGACGTTCTAAAACGACCACCAAGTGTTGTTAGAATTCTAATTTCACATTGATTTAGGAGAGGATCGATACGAAACTCGATCTAAACAAGAACAAAAAACTTGGCAACGACTCGTGAATGAACAAACGTTGACGAGAGCCAAGTTTATATATATGTTCTATGTGCCATAAATCAACATTTAATTCATAAAATTTACAGGAATTGAATGCTCATCTGGTGTCAATTACAACAACAAACGGCAGATTACTATCATACAACACTCAGTTGCAACAGTACACAGGCAGCCCACAATTCATTATTTATATCATTGAAGGTCATTTAAAGGTTATATCTTTTGACGAAAAGATAACAACTACTCAGCAAATCGGATAGAACTTTTTCAGAATGAAAGGTGCAGCTTTTCCTAGCCCGTCATGTTCACACAACACGTACTTTGGGGGACAAATGTTATCCCACCTTTTGGTAAGGCCGTGACACCGAGAACTTGACTAGAAACCGAGGATAGTTCGTACTAGAGATCGTTACTACACAGATCTACTATGGATATCGAGGAATTTTTTCCAAGTTTGGATTGAGCTACAATTGATATGACAGGACCAACAAAGCTATAAAAGCCAACGTTTCAAATTTCAAGCCAATCGGAGTTCATATGGTCAAGATATGATCGATGCAAACCAAGGAAATCAGCTCACTCGCATCCATCATTTCGCATCGATCAGTTTTGCATCCATCAAACTTCCATCGATTCGTATCCATCACGTACACTCTACTTCATATCCACTTGGCCTGGTTCTACTTCGTATCCATCAAATTGGCTCGACTTCGTATCCATCAATTGAAGTCAATTCGTATCGATTCTAATTGCATAGTTCGTATCGATCGATCAATGATCTATATGAAGTAGCATCTTCCATCGATACGAAATAACCTCTAGCTATCGATATGTAGTGCCCTCTAGCGATCGATAAGTAGTGCCCTGTGAGAATCGATACGAGCAGAGCCTCAAATGATCGATACGAAGAGAACATGTAAAAATGGTTGACTCGATCACTCGGCATAAAAAGTGGATCGATCCAAGAATTTAGCGCCATGTCAACTTGCAGGCACGTGCTCAGATCGATTTGAAAAGATCGATGCGAACAGAAGCGATGTGAATTTAGCAGCCTTCAATGAATCCAAACCTACGTTGATCCTTACTCAAAATCTACAAGTCCAAATGCCTCCAAATTTTCACAAGAGCTTACGTGCATCCCCAAGAATGTTCGTAATCGATCTCGACTTGATTGGATGATATTTTAATCAATACAAAATTCGTTTGTATCGATCACGGACCGAGTGAAAACGTCATGGGATCGATCATGTGGGCCCACCCATATGAGAAAAGAGATCTTCCAAGATCTGAGCGAGATATTTGCAGTCTATACCTATAAATAGCATCCCAGTACCTATAGAAAAGAGACCTTTTGGCTCTCCTACGTCCAGACTCTGCCGAAACCATTGTAGTGCTCAAAAATCACTGTGGTACTCGAAATTCACTGTTGTAATTTATTGTATCCAGCAAGCAAAAGTTAATGAAGATCAATCATTTCATAGTGGACGTAGGCAACACGCCGAACCACTCTAAACCTTTGTGTTTCTCTATTGTTTTTCTGATTATAATTTGGAGTGTTTGCTAGATTATCCTCTTTTACATTTATTTTCTTCATTTTTATCTCTTCAAACACTTCCAAAGAGTGTTGTGCCCAATTTTGGTACAAACAGATACTTTCTCAAGAGACAATGAAATAGATTCTAAGAATGTGAATATGTATTTTATGGCAATAACAGACTAGTCAGAATTGATCAACAAAAAGCGGAAAAAACAATACCTTTTATTTAATATTTTTTTCATTTTTTAACTGTTTTTAGTTTTTAGGAGTATCTATATATTAACAATAATATTGGATGAATAAAAATATATAAGTACAAATATATAGGAATATATTATCTTAGTTTTAGCTTTGAATTTTTTGGGCTATATGATGACATACCACCAGACTGTATGTCAACATACATGCCGGAACTTCGAAGTTTCTTTTCAAATTCAAAATTTTAGTTTCCTACTCCTTTTCATTTATTTCAAAAAATGAAAAACAACTTTTGAAAACTAAAATGTTAGTTCTCTCTCAATTAATTCATCATATCTCTATCTATCCAATCACTCACTTCGTTTCAAAATTCAAAAAAACTCTTCAATATCTTATCTCCTTAAAAAATCAAAAATGGCATCCTTAAGTCAAACCCATAAGTCCATAAGGCTCTCTAAGAGAACCAAAGGCTTTCTCTTCAATGAAAAACAAGCCACTGAAACCTATATGGGGTACGCTACTTTTGGAAAAGTTTTTCCTGAAAGATTTTCTAAAATCGAAGATTTTTCTCTTATGGTTTACAAGATATTTGTTTTAAAAGTGAAATTTTTGGTTTAATAGGCTCTTCTTAAAACAAGTTTGATCGAAATGTTTTATGCTAATTTAAATGGAAAACCTTTTTATGGAGAAGAGGAACAAATTTGGAGTAGTGCAAATAACACTCGAATTGTTTTAAATTGTGAACATTTGGGTCATATACATGGTTGGAAATCTAGTGGAATTGACCTCTCAACTTTTTAAATCGATGAACAAATTGTGAAGATTTTTACGACATTTTTGAAAGTGATGAACAGTTCGATTTTAAACACAATAATCTTCGAACAAAATCAAGACTTATGAGTCTCATTTTACAGCAAAGTATCACTCCAAGGATGAGCAATTATAACAACCCTACTCCAAAAGTTTTTAAAGCCCTTTCCGCCATTTATGGAAACTACAACATCCATTGGGCATAAGTCATTTGGATGAATTTGTTCAAAATAACATTTCTAGACACGAGAACATACTCTACCATGGCGTGTATCTTACTAGAATTTTCATATATTTTGATGTTGATTTAAGAGGAGAACAAATTCTTCCTCGAAAAATTTTCGATAATGCTAACATTTCTCTTATGCACATTCCACCTTATTTCGAACCATATAAGACACTTCCCAAAGGGAAATAAAGGTTGGCATATGAAGAGGAATGAGAAATTCAACAACAACAACAAGAAGGCGATGATATGGATATGGAAGAAGAAGAGAGGAGGAGGAGGAGGAGGAAGAAGTAGACACTTCTTTGGAAAGTTTTGATGAACTATCTCACCCCTTCAATAAAGAGATCATAAGAAACCAAGAAAAGCATCTTCAAAACCAAAAGAAGCTTAAGTGTTCGTTTAATAAAAAAATCACTTCTCTTTCCAACGAATTGGACAAATACTTTGGAAAGATCATTCACAAGTTCGGTGGAAATTCAACATCATCATCTACAAATTTTAAAGGCTATCCAGGTATTTCCTTATGATATCTAGCTTTGTATTTAATAGTAATGTGTGTTTTCAGTTTAAATTAAAATCATTTTCATGTATTTGTTTCAAAATTCATGTACTTTTCTATTCCTAGTAATGAAAATTATTTCTTACTGTTACATGTTTCTATTAATCTCTAGAAAGTATAAAATATAATGGTATAAGTTAAAAAATCATAGCAAAAACATAATTTTTGCAATTTATGATGTGTATAGTGACATACATGGACCTTATATATCGACATATAATGGCCAGTTGGCAAATTTAAAATTCAAAATTAAAATAACTACCACCTATTCAAATCATTATAAACAACTTCTCACTTCTATTTAAGCCTATTTCTTCTAGAAAAATTTATTATTCATTCTATTCTTTCTTCCTTTTCATTCTCAAACTCCTCTATTAAAAATGACTTCTCCGCATGGAAAATTATGTGAAAATGTTGAAGAAAAATTTCAACCCTTTAAGAATAAGTTTATTTTTACCTTGAGAAAATAAAGGCATTTAGAGTTAAGACAAATTCAGATGATCAAGAGAGGCATTTCGATGCCATTCGATGGATGATTGCTTCCATAATCAAAGATGATCAAAATAATAACCTAGAATGCTATATTAACAAAGATATTGAAGATGGGATGCCATCAAAGTAGATCCAATCTTTGGTTCCGATGGTTGAGTAGAAGTTCCATGGAACTTCTAGTTATTAGGTTTGGATTTCATATGTGTGTGTATATATACACACACACACACTCTTAGGATTTTATTTGGTTTGGTTTGTTGTGCACATTTAAATTGCATTTGTTTGTCTTGCTTTGGATGTTTTCAGATTGACATTTGGATTTGTGTGTTTAGGATATTTGGATTAATTGTACAAAATTGATTTTTAATTAATAAAAAAGGTGGTGTTAGTGCCAAAATTGGTCACTAACACCCAAATCTAGATGAAAGTACCAAATCACCTTCACAGAACACAAATAGAATGTATGTAGAGAGTACAAATATGAAGAATAGTAAAAATTAAAAAGAAAGCAGTAAGAACAAAGGATTTATAGTGGTTTGGCTGACTCCGGCCTATGTCTACTCAAGAAATTTCCTTTTTATTGATGTTAGAATCAATTACAGTAACAATCCAGGGTTTTTGAAAAAACAATGACAGAGCAGCCTTAGTATAGAAGATGAAGGGAAATAGAATGAAGATCCCTTTTCTGAACCCCCACATGCTATATTTATAGGCGAAACCCGAGTTACTAGGCTTCCTGAGTAGTCCGGGCCCATCAAGACTATAGCCGAGCCAACATCCGTCATCATGACCGACCCCAAGCTCAGATACACAGAACCAATATCGCCTCGGGAACGACATGAAGGTGACCTAGAGCAAACTTGCTTGCGACTTGAAGTAAACAGGGCTGGAACTCGAAGTAACTTGCTCCATAACCCGAAGCCAGATTGTATCGAACCATTCTTGTCGATCCAAGTATAAATCTATGCCAATCCCGAACCACCTTCCTACCGAACCACTCCATCCAGGCCGACCTACACCATCAAGGCCGAACCACCTTCCTACCGAATCACTCCATCCAAGCCGACCCACACCATCAAGGCCGAAACACCTTCTTACCGAATCACTCCATCCTGGCCGACCCACAACATCAAGTCCAAACCACCTTTTTACCGAATCACTTCATCTAGGCCGACCCACATCATCAAGGCCGAACCACCTTCCTATTGAACCACTCCATCCAGGCCAACCTACACCATTTTGGCCAAACCACCCTAGCTGACCGAGTTTAGCCGATCCATACATGCCGACTGACTTACTACCTTCCATGCCGATCGGCCCTAACCTGACTAATCCAGAAGTGTCGAACCAGATCACCACTGAGCCACATCTGCCGACCCGCTCAGGCCGAGCTACTCGTGCCAAACCACTAATGCCGAACAATGCTATGCCGAACCCCGGCTTCACAATCATATATATCATCCATGATTGATTGTCTGTCCATACAGTTGACTTAAACCAATTGTATTCCAGCCTCGACAAACGAACAGTCAATTTAGCTAAATTCGCATATCCACGATCTTGCCAAAAGGCGGGTTAACATTTGCCCCCCCCAAAACATGCCTTGCTATTGGAAGGTGTGTTCTGAGTAGCCTCAAATCCGATATCCGAAGTTCATATGTTATCCATAGTCATACTTTCCGGTTTATAATCCAATCCATTTTATCCTAGTGCCATTGTCATGTCCTTATTGGAATCCGCAACTGCTCCAAGTTAATATACGATTCTGAATCTAATAACCAATAACCAAATCCATGACCACTCCGGACCGTTATCCTGTTCCGACCTCGACTCTCCCGCCAAGGGATTTTACAGTCTTCGGCCTTGGTTCTTCGGCCAAGGACTTTTTATATTCTCTAGCCTCATCTCTCCGGCTAAGGACTTTTTATATTCTCTAGCCTCGGCTCTACGGCCGAGGACTTTTTATATTCTCCGGCCTTGGCTCTTCGGCCAAGAACTTTTTATATTCTCCGGCCTCGGCTCTCTGGCCAAGGACTTTTTATATTCTCTGGCCTTGGCTCTCCGACCAAGGACTTTTTATATTCTCCGGCCTTGGCTCTTCGGCTAAGGACTTTTTATATAGTGTTCGAGCCCATTCCATCGCTCTCCAGCGAAGGGACTCGTAGTCTGCAATCATTGCCCTGTCTCTCCGATCGCGTCCGTGATCGCGAGAATTGTTTTATTTATTACATTAATAAAAATCCAATTATTAAAATGTTTTTACAGCTAGGGAAAGCCAAATAAAAGTCTGTACATCCAAAGGGGAAAACAAAGTTTTCGGGGAAACGAAAAGAAAAACAAGATTTCATAGACTTGAGCAACACGGTTTATCATCACCTCAAAGCATGCCTAGAGACCGTCCTCGATCCCATACATGCGTAGTGACTTAGCTAAATCGCTTCGAGTTCTATTACTTATTCAAAGCCATAAATCTGTTTAGTTGATAATAAGCTGACGTTGCCTAGGTCCAGTGCCACCTCTGTTCGAGGTGGGCGGTGGCCGCTCCTGTTCCATTTCCATATCTCGATTCCTCACATACTATTGTAGGTGACCATTCCTTACATGCTCCTCAACGATATCTTTCAAATGCCTGCAGTCATTGGTGTTGTGCCTATCCAGCTCATGGAATAGGCAATGCTTTCCTGATGCTCGCTCGTATTCAGAAGGCTCCCTCCTTGCCGGCCTTCAATACTGGAGGCGCCGTCGAGTATCTAAGTAAATCCTTTATAAAGTCTTGGTTAAATATGTGTAAGAAGAAAGTTTTGACTCCCTCCAAGGCCTTTTTGAAGTGCTACCATTGTCATTCATTTTTCTTTTTTCCTTTATCATCTTTATTTGGATCCTCCCTATGTGGACCTCCATCCCTTACTGCATAAGCTTCAACCTTTCTCCCTTCTCTCTCAGCCTACGCATCTTCCTACCTCAGGAACCTTTCCGCCTCATGGTAGAACTCCTCGAGATCCCTCCATGGTTCCCATTCCAATGATATCTTGAAATACGAATTATCTACAATTCCTCAAAGTGCAGCCATCAAAACCATCGATGGATCAAGTCGATCCACTGAAGCCACCTCCGCATTGAAGCCAGTCAAGAAATCCCCGAACGACCCTCCTTTCCATTGTTTCATCGATGTTAAAGTCATCATGTTCTTGGGCTTAACTATATAGACCCGAAACTATCTCATGAACTTTTCAATCAGCTCTGTCCATATGCCGATAGAGCCATTTTCTAGCTATCTGAACCACAATGTTGCAATATCTGTCAAATACAAAGGGAAGCATCATGCCATGACCTCCTCCGATGCCCCCAGCACTTCTATATGCCTCACGTACCTCATCAAGCGAACAATGGGATTCGTTCTTCCGTCATACATCTCCAGTGTTAGTAGTCTAAAATCTAGCCATTTTCTAGCTTTCTTGATCGCAGAAGCAAAGGGACTCCTATTCACATCTTCCAAATCTCTATTTACCAATCCGCCTCTCATGGCTCGCCTAACCATCTCCGCTAACCTATCACTGTCGTCGACCTATAGTCCTTGTCAGTTACCTTCAATCTGCACCCTGAGTTCACGAGTGAATCCTGGGACCTGCTTTCCTAGATGAGCATCCATTCCTCTATCGAAACCATGTTGTACAGCTCCACCTAGTACTCCGCTCGAGATTGGATCAACATGCTCCGAAGAAGTGCCCCCCAGTCTTGGTGCCGCTCCTGATGGTCCTGCTCTATTTTGAATTCTGGTTGTTTCGTGCTCCGACTTCTATTTCCAGCGTCTCTTGCAGTTACCTTCCCTTGACTCCGCACTCCAACTTGTGCAACTTGTCGAAGTAGGTTTTGCATCATCTCCTCTTGTCTTTTCGGCATTGTTTCCATCTCGTCTCTGGTGATAAAAATCAAGGTCTGATTAGCTCTCGAGGAAGCCTTCTGACTCCCCTCATGCTGACTCCTTTCAGTCCTCTATCTTCTTGTCGATTGCCTTGCCATAGCATTCCAGATCCAAGTATTTACGTCTTCAAACCAAAGTCCAAGCTGTAGGTTCCCTTAGTTCTAGCCTTCTTATTGAAAGCACCAAAACTTTAGCGCCAAAATTGGTCAGTAACACCCAAATCCAGATGAAATCACTAAATCACAGTTACAGAATATAGATAGAATGTATGTAGAGAGTACAAAAATGAAGAACAGTAAAAATTAAAAAGAAAGCAGTAAGAATAGAGGATTTATATTGGTTCGGCTGACTTCGACCTACATCCACTCCATAAATTTCCTTTTTATTGATGTTAGGATCAATTATAGTTACAATCCAGAGTTTTTGGAATAATAATGGAAAAGCATCCTTAGTATAAGAGATGAAGGATCACAGAATAAAGATCCCTTTTTGAAGCCCAACATGCTGTATTTACAGGCGAAACCCGAGTTACTGGGCTTCCTGAGTAGTCCGGGCCCATCAAAACTATAGTAGAGCCAACATCCTTTATTATGACCGACCCCAAGCTCAGATACACCGACCCAATATCGCCTCGGGAATGACTCGAAGGTGACCCGGAGCAAACTTGCTTGCGACATGAAGTAAATAAGGTTGGAACTCGAAGTAACTCGCTCCGTAACCCGTAGCAAGATTGTACCAAAAAATTCTTGACGATCCAAGTATAACTCCATGCCGATCCTGAACCACTAAACCACGTTCATACCGAACCACTCCATCCCGACCGACTTACACCATCAAGGCCGAACCACCTTCCTACCAAACCACTCCGTCCATGCCGACCCACACCATCAAGGCTGAACCACCTTCCTACGGACCCACTCCATCCAGGTCGACCCACGCCATCAAGGCCGAACCACCTTCCTTTCGAACCCCTCCATCCAGGCTGACCCAGACCATTAAGGATGAACCACCTTAGCTGATTGAGTTTAGCCGATCCATACATACCGACCGACTTATTCCCTTCCACGCCCATCGAACCTAACCTAACCGATCTTGAAGTACCGAACCAGGTCACCACCAACCCACATCCACCAACCCACTCAGGCTGAGCCACTCGTGCCAAACCACCAACGCCGAACCGTGCTATGCCGATCCCTGGCTTCACAATCATATTTGTCATCCATGATTGATCGTTTGTTCATCTAGGTTACTCAAACCCATCGTATTCCAGCCTCGACAAATGAGCAGTCGATTTACTTAAATCCACCTGTCCACGACCTTGCCAAAAGGCGGGTTAACAGGTGGTGATATCTTATTTATTACATATCATAATCATCATTTATATTATATATCATGCCTAGTCTACTTAATCATTTACGTACTTAATTATTGATTTTTACTCTATTGTTTCTAAGTAATTGATTTGAGGGGAGTTTTTATTCCTTTCATCCATTTTTATCGATGATATAGGAGGAGAAAAATATAAAATATACATAGCATATATACAGGATTATTAAACAGTTGTCATTATAAAAAGGGAAGATTGTTAACACCTGGTTTTGATTTTGATGATAAAAATCTTGATAACAATAATATACATTTGTATAAAATACAGATACTAATGTTTTGCCAGGTTATGTAGTAGACGGTACAAGATATTACATAGATGTTGAATCAATGGTTGTACATTATAAAAACTCAAGAAATGGACCTGAAGACTCATGAGTACAAAGACCATGATATGAAGATCCCAAGACTATAATACAATGTATAGAGTGATAGAATATTGTTAAAGTCTCTAGCAGCAATCTTTGATCTCCACCTCCTATTTTTCTATCTTTTATATTTTTAAAACAAAATAAATTTGAAAAATATATATCAAAATATTTTATAGAAGTTTTTGAAAAAATATTTATTATGTCTAAATTGTTTACTATTTCACAAAGTATAGGGTTCTCAAAATATTGTTGAAGAGAATTAAGTTTTCAAAATTTACAAGCATATGTCGACATATACCCAGATGGTATGTCAATATACATGCCAAGAATTTATTTTTTGAATTTTGAAACGAAGTATTTACTCGTCTTAACTCTTCGCAGACAGACATATCTCTTCATTTACTATATAAAGGGGAGTTCAAATGAATTTTTTTAGCAAATATTAACTTATTTTCTTTCTTCCTCTTACTATCTTGAATACTCCATTGAAATTATACTCTTTTCTCTTCAAAATCAAATAGAACCAATTCAAATTTCTTTGTATTGATTAAATATTACTTTCTTACTATTTTGAAATCATCTCTCACTTAAATCAAAGATCAAAGTGTTATCCAAGAGGCTATAAGATCTATTGTATCTAAAGATCAAGAAATTGAAAAACCATCAAACTTTATTTATATTTGCTTAGGTGTGCTTGTAGCCCGTTCAAATCAAATGGTGTGCTTGGTAGCCCAAAAATTCGAGTGGGTGTGCTTGTAGCTCGTCCAAATTGAGTGGGTGTACCCCGAGCCTCGAAAATTAGTAGGGTGTATCTCATAGCCTCGGAATCGAGATTTTAATTAGGTTTGCCTTCTGTCCACTGGCGTCTGAAAAGAAATCTTTAGAAGCAATTGTATGGGACAGGATGTAGGGGAAATCCAAACCAGTATAAAATCCCTCGTGTCATCTCTCTAATAATTTACTTTGCTTTACTTCTTTTATTTTTATCTCTGATTTCTTCTGCGACTATTTTGTGTCGATAATTTGTGATTTAATATCAAACTTGAATTTTTTTAAAAGATCTACAAAAGTTAGAAAACACTATTCACCCCTCCTCTAGTGTTTAGTTATCCTTAGGATCCATAATTTCTCCACCAACAGAAATATATAAAGATGATCTATCATCATATATTGGGTTTAGGAATCATGTAATCAAATAAAATATGATGTTTACTAATTTGTGATACTACTGCTTACCATACCTGATATGTGTATGTCTCCTAATCTGATTCCACATGTTTGATCTTGTAAGGATTAAAGTAATATCATTAATGAAAGACAAAAGGCTTTTAAAATACCAGAGACAAAGGGTATCCACCAAAGATGTATTGGCTAGGAATGAAAAATCTCCTTTTTTATCCCATCCAAGAAGAATAATGAAGGAGTTTGAGAAGGTAGTTATAGAACCTTTATTAGGAGAGTTATCTACCACTAATGACTTTTAAAATCCAAAGCCAAAATTCACTTCACTTCCTCTTATGTGGTTGACTCCTTTTCCCTTTAATTGTGCATTTGTTTGTATATCTAAACTCATTTAAGCACATTTAATATTGTATATTAATACGTAAGTATAACGCTTATATGCACAGCCAGATAATTATTAAAATCATCCAAAAAATAGAAAGAGCTGTCAAAATTATTAATGGCACCCCCGAACGCTAAAAGAACACATAATTAATGTACCTCATATATTAATTAATTAAATTATATTATAACACATTATAACTAATTAAATTAGGTGATATTTCGGAGATTGCATAGATCTAGTTATGCGACTCACACATATGAATTCATTTAGCAATTAATATTTAACAATTTGAATATTAACATTATATGTCACCTTAGCTAATGGTGTGTTGATTTGGCTAAATTCATCGCTTACAAATCTTTGTGGTAAAATCAAATTTTAGATCAATTTAAGCATCACATTTAAACAATGATATGTTCTCAACACGTTCTCTTTGTCGCCACTATAACAAATTCAATATCTGGAGTTTAGTTATGGTTAAAACTCCAACGATGTCTATATACAACTATTTGTCCATCTCCAAAGTCTCTGGTTTAATAATAACATTTATTATTAATGAACATGCACCTTTTGAGGACTTTTGACTTTGATTTGACCACGGTTGACCATGATGCTATCCGCTCATAATGAAGGAGATGAATTCTATATTTAATAATGTTTTATTACATACGCTTCAACATAAACCCAATTATAGCCATTCAATTATTTCCATGTCATGTTCTAATTATAATCGAAGTGGTGTGTTGGCATTCAAATTTCATAGTATTCTCAAGTCGAAATGCATAACACCGTCACATAGAGATTTCTTATTTTGGCCTTGGTTATTATCAACTAATAGGAAACTCTCGATTGAATTATTCTGTAGTCATCCAATACCTACAGCTCTATAACCCCTTGGTGACCCTTGCAGCCATGACTAAAACATTGCCCATCATGTGGAGAGCATTATGTACCATGTCTCAACGAATGTATCAAGATTCTTTTCTCAAAACATCTTGACTAGGAATTGTTAGAAATGAAGTATTTTTGACTTATGATTCGATACAACATTTGTAACTAGGATCGTATAATACTTTTAACGAATTTCTATTTATTAAATGATTGTTAACAAACTGTTTATATCACAATATAACATTATATGTAATGGATAATAAATTATAAAAGAATACTGTACTTTGAACGAGATTGGTTTCAACGTTAGGATATGTAATGAACTTCTCAATTTCCACTAGGGCATAACCCCTTAATTTCAATCTTGCATTTAGGGCATCTTTGGATCCATAATCCAATATTTCTTGATCGACAACCTAGTTCGAACTGAGAGATGGCACTTGATGAATGGGTATATATATTAGTATATTATATATACTATATTATTTTTTTCTTTATTCGTCCATTCGATAAACCATTATTCTTATGGCAGTCACAGACAATGCGTCCAATCTTTTCATGTGTTTGTGATTCCTTCTGTAATCCAGTTGCATTACCGACCTCATAATATGTTATTGGACACTCAATCGTGGGAACGTCTTTATCTAATCTATAAATTTGCATATACACATTTTACTATGGCACTATCTTAGGAAATGCACACATCCTACTAGAACTTACTGCAACTCTCCCTTTTGGAACTCTTTCATTATAAGACCGTAGTTAGGGTTGAACCTTTATATTTTAAAATTATTTTACCACACCTGATATTTTTAATAAATTTTTAGCATGAACATCCTTCATAAGCATTTCATTGTTTTATAAACAATTCTTGGTATTTCATAAATACTCGAGAACACCTCACTTGGTAAATTTTCAGACTTGATTTCATCAGCTTATTGTACCAAATACATACATACATACATACATACATACATACATACATACATACATACATACATATATATATATATATATATATATATATATATATGAAAATCTAATTTAGCATGCAACATGGCTGCAACGAACCGGATTTTCGGACCAGTTAAAGTTGCTAAAAAATCCGTCCGTTCAAAAACTACTAATGAAAATACCAACTTAATACATCATATTTAATAAATATTCAACATTACTAAATGTATAGGATACAATTTCAATTATACAACTTATCAGAGTAATTTATTTATTTATTAATTCTACAAAGTGTGCTCTACACATACCAAATACAATGACTATAAATCCACCATTGCACAACTCTAATGAGAGAGACAATACTATACTTACCTGCTAACGCAATAAACAATGTAAATGCAGAATAAAATAGTAAGCAGAAAAGAGATATTAACTCACGATAATTAGCAAACAATAAATAGAAAAAAATGTTATATTATTATTGGGGCTGCATCACTACCACTTGTTTTGCCTACATACCTCAATCTAATTGGGCACCTAATTAGATACAGGATCAAGCCAATGTAGTTCTCCTACCGCAAATAGGACTCATGAAGCCTACGATGTAACAAACAAATATGCAATTCCCAAAACTATCCACTTAGGCTAAATCTTCAATTTTAGATTTTCAAATCTAATTACCTTTACGGAAATTATCTCATTGGACTTTATTCTCGAATTACTGTTTCAAAACTTTTGAAATAAATATTTTTTTATTCAAATGAGTCATTTACTTCGGGATCTGAAAACAAATCACCTTTTGAAAAGTTTATTCGGAAATCCCAAATACTGTAATAAAAACATATCAAATCATATGCAACCAGATTGAGAGATTTCTCCCAATAACAAGGCAACTGGGTTCCAGCCTTCATACAATCGATAAATAAGTACATCCCTCTATTCCAAGAGCAGACTATAAAAAAGCCCACTTTTTAGTTACGGGTTACCCGAATCATTGGTAACATAACAAATCATTTTATATCCCAAAGCGGTAAAGTCATTTACACTAATAATTACAAATACTTCAAATCTATAATAATTTTCATTTCTAAATCCTTTCAAAAATCATATTATAATCATCGGGTCTAGTCCTTTAAATTCTTTCTGTTTTATAAAACATTGTAAAACCACTCATTATATAAATCACTTTAGAATATTTATTCTCAAATATCTTTTTTCTCTTTTAAAGGAAAACATTTCATAGCATTTCAACTTTAAAATCAATCTTCAAATAATTCTTTAAATTAAAGTGAACCAAATATTACCGTTGAACACCTTATAGTCAAATCGTGAAATAAATCACAAGGCCTACAATTATTTTCTACCAAGTCCATGCATATTGATAATTAATTACTCATAACTAGTCGAGCAAACTCAACAATTAATAAATAATAATCAATTCTCATAAACTGGTCGAGCGCAATTCAAACAACCAAATAATCAATTAACAAAATAAATACAACAATAAATGATAAATCAACACTTTATTCTATCAAATATTTATAACACTTTTTATTTTAGCTTGGGTTAAAACGGTTGATATTTATTTTGGAGCATCTGGGCTTTTCTTTCGACATGTTCCGTCCCTCTCCCAAGTCTCCTTGGATCTCACAGGAAAAACACATGTGCTAGTCATTTCCGCATATCCCATTAAGCTTTTAACTTCTAAATTTTAAATTACTTAATTAACCATCCAAACATAATATTGAGCAAGGAAATCAAACCATTGTTTTAGAAAACAAAGTAAAAAAGCATTCAACAAGGGTTTTCAAACAACACCTAACACTTAAAGTTCTTTCAATTTAGCAATGGTTTTAATGAACTTAAAATAAAAAAATAACTTACTTTGGATTCCACTCTGTCAAATTTTAAGGCAAGGAACTAATGGTCTAATGCATACTTCCTACCATGCTTGGAGCCAAATGAAAATAAGCCCAAATTCCTCCTTCCTAATGCTTGGCCAAGGCTTGAAATGGAGATTGGTCGAAAGTATAGAGAAGAAGTGGTAGAGCTTTGACCTTGAATTCATAAAATTAGACTCGAAAAATAGGTCATCGTCTCTCTTTTTTTGACTCTTTTACTCTCAAAATTTGAAAAACTGATTAACTGAAAAGTTGTTGAAAATTATTTTCTCTTGAATTAAAAAAAAATTGCTTGATTTTGATTAGTTTTGAGGAAGATATGATAGAATGAAGAAGAGGTATTGTCGGCTTGACAAAAATAAAGCCCGAAAATGCACTTTAAAGAATTGAGTTCCAGGTATAGCAAATCTCAATACGGGAAGAAGTAATCAACATAAAAGTTGTAGCTTCTGGAATTTAATAAGGTTTGAAAAAAAGCTTTTCTTAATTTGGATCTGATATTATCAAGTTATGATCATAATAAAATGGACTATTTTTTGGCTTAAAAACTGGGCTAGAAATTGCACTTGAAAGAAGTGTAATTTGACATAGTTATCTTTAGATTGAGACAAAGTGGTCAACCTGAAAGTTGTAACCACTGGAAAAATACATGGTTTGGAAAAAGTAATTTTGCATTTTGGTTTGGTTTTGAAGAAGTTATGGCCGAGGGAAGAAGAGGTAAAATATGGAGAAAAGAGGAGTTTGATTTGAAGAGGACGAACATTTATTTCTTTTGAATATTTCATAATATTTTGACATTATCTCTTTCTAATTTTTTTCTATGGCTTGGGAGCCATTAAAGAGAAGAGGAAGAAGATGAAGAAGCTTGAGAAAATAAGAAGAAGAAATGTTAATGAAAGTGAAGAATGGTCTTATTTATCGATTGTATGAAGGTTGGGACCCAGTTGCCTTGTTATTGGGAGAAACCTCCCGATCTAGTTGCATATGGTTTGATATGTTTTTATTATAGTATTTGGGATTTCCAAATAAACATTTCAAAATGTGATTTGTTTTCAGATCCCAAGTAAATGACTAGTTTGAATAAAAATATATATTTATTTCAAAAGTTTTGAAATAATAATTCGAGAATAAAGTCCAACGAGATAATTTCCATAAAGGTAATTAGATTTGAAAATCTAAAATTGAAGATTAAGCCTAAGTGGGTAGTTTTGAGGATTGCATATTTTTTTGTTGCATCATAGGCTCCATGAGTCCTGTTTGCGGTAGGAGAACTACGTTGGCTTGATCCTGTATCTAATTGGGTACCTAATTAGATAGGGGTACATAGGCAGTCACAAGTGGTAGTGATGCAGCTCCAGTAATAACATAACATTTTTTCTATTTATTGTTTGCTAATTATCGTGAGTTGATATTTCTTTTCTGCTTACTATTTTATTTCGCATTTACATTGTTTATTGAGTTCGCAGGTAAGGATAGTGGTGTCTCTCTCATCAGAGTTGTGCAGTGGTAGATTTATAGTCATTATATTTGGTATGTATTAAAGCACACTTTGTAGCATTAAAAAATAAATAAATTACTCTGATAAATTGTATAGTTGAAATTGTATCCTATACGTTTAGTAATGTTGAATATTTATCAAATATGGTGTATTTAGTTGGTAGTTTTCGTTAGTAGTTTTAGAACGGACAGATTTTTTGGCAATTTTAACTAGTCCGAAATCCAGGTCGTTACACGTGAATATAAAAGAATTTAATCTTATAATTTGAGAATTCGAAATCCATTGATTTTGAAAGCTATTTTTAAAATTTAAAGAGGTTATATTGTTATAAATCTAAGTAAGATAAATAAATTTGGAATGAATCTTATTTAAGTGTAGTAAAATAGCGAAATTATATGAGTAAGATTTATAAGTGTGAATTATAATAAAAAGGAATTTTTTTTTAAAAAAGGATGTAAAGCACTGAATTCACTATTGTTGTTGGGAAATAATAAAGGTGATGAGTGTAGCATCATCAGTATCATTTTCGAGTTTCTATGTGATGGATTTGCTACCGATAGTAAATTGAAAATTGAAATTTTGTTGTGATGGACAAATTTGATTTAAAATCCAGATTCATAGTATGAGATAAAAAAATTTAACTTTGGTAAAGTTGAAATAAATTTGAGTTAGCATAATAAATATATGATTTGAAATTTAACAAAAGGAAGGTTAAATAAATTAAATTGAATTTGAACTAGATTAGATAAGTTATTGAAATGGAAATTAAACTTAAATGGTAAGTGATTATATAATATGAATTTGGAAGCTTGAATAAATAAGTTGTAAAAGTTATAAAGTAAGAAAAAGTAAGTAAAACCAATTGTTAATATGGTTAGACAATTTTGTTAAGCAAAACAAAATATGATTTTGAATAGTGATATGAAATTTGACTTAAATAAAATAGAAATTTGAATCAAATTAGAGATGAACTTAACTTATATAGTGGAAGTAAATGTAAACGAAGATGAAATGAAATATAACTTAAGTGATGTTGAATGAAGTTGATTTTGATATCAAAATGAATTAATTAATGAAATGAAGTCATTAAAGAACATGAATTTGAGTTATATAATGGAATTCAACTTAGTGGTAAAATGAATTAGCATTAAAAATGTTGTTGTTAAGAAGTTGTGAATTAATAATAATATTGGAAGCGTTGTATAAAATGTGAATATACCAAATACTAGAATTTAATCTAAATTGAATATTAAACTAACTGGAATTAAAAGTGTTAAACCGAATTAAAGGTAAGTAAATATGAATGTTGAAAGCAAGATAAGTAAATTTGGTTATGTTGGTTATGCATTGGTTGTTAGATGGTTGTTAGTTGATAATTTAATGAAATTGAATTAATCAAATTGAAAGCTAAAATAATTGAATTCAAATAGGAAGTGAAGTAAATCTAAATAGAATTGAATTTGATTTGATTTGTAAGTAAACAAACTTGAATGTGATTAGTGAATGTAAACTAATTGAATTTAAACAAATAAATGTTAGAAAATACAATGTTAATGAATCAAATATGATTAATTGAAACCAATACGATGAATACTAATAAGAAGCAAATTTATATTGATTTGGTTATGGATTGATTGGATAGATATTGGTTTGTTGGATGCTAGTTAGATGATTGTTGTTTGATGGATGAGTTTGATTGCTTTTGCTATATTGGTTTATATAGTTGTTGTATTGGTATAAGTTGTATATTGGTATATGTTAGCCGTAAATGCTCGCTAATAGTATATAAGGTATATATCTCTAATTATATATCGTACTTTTATATTTATTCCCTACGGGATGCCTCATCCTCGAAGATGAGATGTGTGCGTGTGTGTGTATGTTGTGATCCTACTATGATTGAACTGCGCAAAGGAGACACTGGTGATTTTTTTTGAAAGTTTAAAGCGTTAGAATTTTTTTGAGATTTTGGAAAAAAATTATGATAACTATACTTTTGATTTTTGGAGTTAAAAGTTAAACGATACTAGTTGTTTTGAAAAGATAACTATAAATGGATTTGAAACTTAGAAAATTTTTTGTAAGAAGTTTAACTAATGATTTTTGGAAAAGTAAAAATGTTTAAATGAATTTGAAATCTAATTTGAACGAGTTGTTTTGAAAAATTAATGGATTTTGTGACTTTTTCTTACTTGGTAATTTCGAGGACGAAATTCTTTTAAGTAGCGGAGAATGTAATGACCAAGAACTTTGGTCATTTTAAATTCATATATTTAATTGATTTTAAATATTTACAGGTTAATTTTATAAGCCGAATAACTTATATTTGAAATATAGTGATTTAATTGGATAATCAAATTGATAATTTAATATTTGAAATTGTAGAAATAATTGAAAAATGGGTTTATTATGAATGAAAATGATTTATAAAGTTGAACTAAATTCTATTTGAATTAGAATGATGTTAGAGAACTTTTAAAATTGAATTAAAAGTTAATTTTCAGAAATTGAATATTTTAATATTTAATTAACATGGCAAAATAACTATTTTTCAAATAGTCATGAATTTCGACAAAACTAGTTTCATTAGATCCATACTGTTATATTATTGTAGGGTTTAAAATTTCGTGTCAATCGGACTTACGGTTTGTCCGGAGCAAGCTAAAATGCGTAGAAATTTGTTTAAGTAATTTGAATTTAAATAGTCGATTCGAAAACCTATCTTCCATATATGATCGAATTAGCTCTCGATATATATTCCATTATGTTCGCAAAAGGGAAAAACATTATAAACGTCAGGCCGCCCGCTTCGTTTCGAGTTCAAAAAATTTGACGATGAATAGTGTTGCAAAATTTTCTATAAAAGGACTTGAATATTTTTTATTCTCACTCAAACCCTAGTTTTCTAGGTCTAGCTGCCGGCTTCGATTCAATGGTCAATATCATAGAATTTTCTTCCCTCGATCTCTCTAAATCCATAAACAATTAGTAAAATCTTTCAACTACAAAATTGTTGAACATCACGAGATCTATCGATCCAACAACTGTGATCGAATTTAAGGTGATGGATCGTCGGTAAATTGTTCATGAAGGTCGGCATGTCATGTACCATTTTTGAGGCATAGGGATGATCGGAGTTCATGGTTCTTGGGGAGTCACAAGCTTTCATTCGGTGGTCTTGGATCAACGTGGAGTAGAGTAGTGGAGCTGCGACAATCGAGTGATAAAGGCGGCGATGTGAGTTTGTTCGAACGTAATAACGTTGGGGGGAAGAAGGTGCTCAGTGGCCATGATCTGCTGTGGGGAAAATGTGCAGCCTGGATTGATTCTAGGTTAAGAATTTTTTTTTGAAACTTATATATATTTTAATTCATATAAACTTCTAAACGTCATAACTTCTTCATACGAGGTCCTTTTTTGACAAATCATGTTGCGGTAGGTCCGTATTGGCGAGCACTACATTTTAGAGCTGGTTATGAGTTGATTGGAGCTAGTATAAATTCTGGGTAAAATTAAACGGCAGTTTAATTTTATTCGGAATAAAAAACTGCAACTGTTTTTGGAACCAAAGTGAGTACAACTCACTCCTTCTGACTCATTGATATTTTAATATAAGTGAGAATAAATATTATTTATGATGATTGATGATTGTTTGGATGATATGTGATATATTATCTATATATTGATTGGTATTTGGATATATTCTTGCCTATTGTAGCAGAAGAGACCTTATACATTCCCGTGTATGAGAAGATGACCCTTTGTATGCGCATCTACCTCGAAGTGGACATTGTACACATATTCTAATATATATATTTGTTGCAGGTGATGGGTTGGAGGGATCCAATTGGATTCCACACCATTGTTGATTTATTTGCAAATATTGTGATATATGTTGTTATGATGTGATATATAACATTTTGGATGCTGTGATTGATGTATTTAGTGTTGTTGCAGCATTGGGCCTATTTTGGTGATTTTAAATATTAAAGTGACGATTTCAAATAAAAAGGGATTTTTAAGTGATTTTGAAAATAGACGTTCTATTGAATTTTGAATTGTTAAGGAATGGATTTATTTTGAATAAATAGAAGTTATAAATTTTACGTTATAAAAATTATGACTTTTGTGAAATATAATCAAAATATTATTTTTGAAATAAGGAGTTAACTATTTGGTAAAATAGTCAAATGGGATTTTGTACTTATTATAAACGATTTACATATAAAATTTTTATAAAAATGATATTTTTATAAATCAAAATGATGGTAAATAAAGGAATTTTATAAATTGATGTTTTTATAAAATAGAAATGTGAATTTATAAACATTGTTTTATAAATGTGAAATCAATTGATTTTGATAAGTTAATTATAGAAGTTTATTAAAGGAATTTCATCCACTATTTTGCACAGTGGATAATCCTTTAATTTAATATGCAATAGTAATGAATTTGGTAAAAGGATTATATTCACGATTTTGGACAGTGGGTTATCCTTTAATAAATGTGTAGAAATGTTGGATTTGGTAAATGAATTATATTCACGATTTTGTACAGTGAGTAATGTATTAAATAAAATGGATATGTTTTGGAAAGTGCTCTTTTAGTTTAAAAGATAGGTTTTGGAAATGGCATTCAAATGAAGTTAAATGGTTTGAAGATGTTTTAAAATGTGTTAAGTATCGAACACATAGATTTCAACATTCATTGTTGAAATAGACATTTTCAAGAAGTAAAGAAATGATGGACTATAACATTTTTGTTATAGTAAATAATTTTCGAAAGAAAATGTTTTGTATAGTATGTAGGATATATCTATCTAATTTTCGAATCCCTATACTCATGATTTTGGGTTGTGGTAAACGATGTTTTACACAACATTCGTTTTGACCCAAATAAATGTGTTTAAAGAGAATGTTTTCCTTAAAGAATAAAATATATACTTGATTTTGATTTAAGTCTATGTAATATTTTCCAAGAGTTGAAAATAAAGTGGTCGTGAATTACTTATCATTAAATAAGTACATGGAAATGTTTTCTAATGTTGAAATGGTTTGGGATTATATCTTTTTAAAGATAATTTAAAGGGGATATTTGGCAAGTGATTTAATTAATAAAAGATTAATTAAAAGGGTCCAGTAATTGTTATGGTGCTAAATATTTGTTTGTTTGCTTTGATAGTTAAATAACCGACTATCAAAATTTGGCCATTTTAGTTCCTCAACTTGATGTGGGAACTATTTAGTCGTACATTTAGTATGTAGCCTTCTGTGTAGGCTTGATTATCGTTTGTGTTGAGGATGTTGATTCATATAGCGCGGAGTGTTACTCCAATCTACTGAGCTTCCTTCTTCGCCGAAGGATAGCAAGCTGAAAGTTGGAGACATGATAGGTCTATGAGAATTAGTTTCTGTGTGAGGTTGAGAAACGATTTTGCGTTGTTGGTGCGAAGAGACTAGATCGGTTTATTCGAAAACCACTTAGGACCTACATATATGCGACGATTGTGTAGGTTGCTTGTGATGATATTGATATTCCGGATTTTCATAGTAGGGGACTGCTTGTTGATCGTTTTGGGTTAAAATCCCAATATACATATAGTAGCAGCGGTCTCTTCATTATGAAATATCCAATGCAAGGACTATTTGCTACTAGTCCTATGGATTTCCCGATAGGATGTTGTAGGAAAGTACTTTCAGTTTTTCCTGTTCCTGGACAACTTGTATGGATGTTTATCTAACATTGAATTTTTGAAGATTACGTAAATTGATTTTTACAAACGTACATCAGTGGTGGCGGAGAAGGCAATTTCTTTCAGCTTAACACCCTCCTTGAGATGTATGAGCTTAAGGGTTATATTTTTGTGGAAGGCAATTAGTAGTCAATGGAATGGCCATGTAGCATCCTAAATGATGTGATATGTGATTGTGAAAGGTAATCGTTACCTCTGGCCTCATCAATTGGAAATGACCAAAACAGGGTTAGATGCAGCAAGGGCACTCCCCAGTAATATATGATCATCCTCTTCTAGATATATCTTTAAAAGCTATAACATCGTGTATCTGATTATTTCGATTTGTATGCTATGAGGGCCCTCAGTAAAGGTCGGTAACGACTGGAGGATGATATATTTGGTACCATCTAGTTATAGAGGTGGGCCGGTCTTGTGTTGGTAGAGGATCCTTTGTGATGGTCCTCGGTACATTCTTCTAAAGATGTACTGCCCAAATGTAGTCCCTTTACCTAATTATTTGTATAGAAATCCAAAATCCACTGCGTGACTGCCATTTTGATTGTATTACCCATTTTGGGCTATATGCTGGAATTTAATCAATGTAACCATTTTGGCTATGATTAACATTATTTGTGCAATAGACACTAGTATAATATAAGAGGAATTGATATGAAATGTTTTAGTTATCATAAGGTAAAAACATGTCCGTGTTTATGTGTGGGCGTGTCTTACGAGATACTTTTGTTTTGATAAAGGAAAAGTATGGTAATTTAATAAATTCCGTTGAGTATGTTTCTCACGCTGGTTTACCAGACTGATCCGGGTGTTCTTCCCTTTCAATGCTCGGGTAAGACCGAGTATATTCATAGGTTCAGATTTGGTGCTTTTGGAGCTTCAGTAGGAAAGCTGGAGATCTTCATTTTCGTATACACGTATCGGTTTTGTTTATACGCTGCTTTGCTTAGTAGTTTTATATTATTGGCAATTGAGAGGACATGTTATTATAACTGTCCACACTGTTGGTTATTGATTGATTGTTGAACTCTGATTGATGTATGTATATACAGTTTCTATTTTGTAAAGATCATTGATATGATATTATATGTTTTCCGCTGCAATGTGAGATTCTGTATCGTTCTTTTTGGTTCTATCTTCTCTCTTTCTTCTCTTCTCTTCTTCTCTCTCCTTTTCTTTCTCTTGACTTTCCATCAGTCATTGCCTTTTAGGTCGGATATGTATGGATTATTGTCGATTCAAAGGGTACAGATTTGCGGGATGTCGCAATGAAACTTACTTCCAATGCATAAGATATATACCTCATTCCACAAAAACGTTTACTGTTTGGAATTTTTATTAAACAATTTCAATACTAGTATTATGTACTGCATTTGGATAATCCTAGCATCCCACTATGTCATATATACGGGGAATTAGTGTCAAGTCTTTTATATTCAACTATCGTGCATTCTATTTTTAGTCCTAGAAATTATTTAGTACAGTTTTCAATCTTTGTTTGTTATAGAGATACACTTCCTCTACGTTTTGACTCTGATCAAATATTTTTAATTTTACTCAAACTTTATGTTCCACTTTTTATATGTTTGATTTAAGATTATGATTTAATCTCAAATTCGTAAGATCTTTATCATTCCCTATAATCTCAAGAAATATACTATTTGAATCAATAGAGTTCAAAAACTTGTAGGTGAACTCCTAATGGAATTAAGTAAAGCGGTCGGTAAAATAAATATTAAATTCAATATGAATCGATCAAATAATTTTCCAACCGTCTTTAGTTTAAGTGTATAATTCTCGATTACAATTATTGCATCTGATCGATCATATCTCATTTGATATGCCTCAAAAATCATATTTCGTTTGTATGTTTGGATTCCATTCAAGAACTTATCAACATCTTGCCGCAAAGTCTATACTTTCATGACTTGCGAGCAACTATGGAGGTTAATATTCAACCTTCTTTTCCCGTATTAGGAAAATCACATTCTCTTCAACGTATGAGGCACCTTATTAGACGATCCAATTTGATATGTCCTTATTTGGCTAGATTAATTTTGTGTTATTTATGTATATTCATTTTATCATACCGAATCGTATCCAAATCAACCACATTGTCACTAATTTCATTTAGAATGAAATTCCTCGTTTAGAAAATGACTTCTCATAAAACAATGTCTTATTTGTTAACACGATTGAACAAGTTTCTAAAAGATTGTATAATTTTCATGATAGTAAACCTAGCATCGAGTTTACACAATTCACATACTAAATGTAATCTAGAAAATTTGTATCCTAACGTTATAAGACGCAACCCATCCTGTATCATACATACATGAAATCATAAATTTGGCTTTAGATAATGCCAGATTAATATATGTATTTACTAATAGATGCATATAGATTAGGAAAGATTGAATTCAACTTTACTCTTGTAAATCTGATCATCGTTTGATTACACCTTATACATCATAATATAATAAAGGAGGAATAACATTTGAGGTACAAGCATATTCTATTTTAGGTGTTTATTGGCACTGTATATCTAATAAACTCAACTTATTCGATCATATCAAATCGTTTTACTTTTTATCTCTTTTGCACGTTTTCAATATTTCTAAGTATACTATAGAAATTTAGCTCTATGTATCAACATATATAAGTTTATATCTCATACATTCAATAATAAAAATGAAGTAAGTGGATTTGATTTTGGAATTTTAGACCACGATATCAGTGTCGGTCTTTCCTAAATGTAATGGTTATTCGAACCCAAACTCATTTAGAGTGACATATTAAGATACTCCATGGTATCAACCAAAGTTGTATAAGCTATAGTCATATTCCCACCGAATGTGACCACTGCTATTAATCACTCGAGACATACTTCATCATGATTCACAACCATAAAAATATGAATCATTCTTTACATACATACATACATACATACATACATACATACATATATATATATATATATATATATATATATTGTAATATATCTCAATAATGTGACGACCCGCCTTTCTGACCCCAGAAAGGCGTATCATCATTAAGAAAGAAAGGGATAGAAATAGAAAAAAAAATAGAAAGAAAGAATAACAACATCAGAATCTCACAGCGGAATGGGACAAAATATAATACATCACATAACTATTACATAGTTATACATACATCAGAGTTATCCAACATCATACAAAAGGACTGCCATATACATACATGTCCATACATACATCCAAAATACAACATACGCTAACTACACAGCGGAACTACATATATAGATACATACGTCTGGTCTTCTTTCCTAAAGCTTCTCCATAAAATCAACACCCCCAATACCTATCACTTGGCTACTCATAAAAATTTGAGTACCCAAGAGTTTATGAAAAACAAAATATAAACTCCGGGTCCGACATGGGTCTGGTATGAGTAAACGGATTAAATTTGTTTAACTTTGAAAACTATTCGAAAACAAAGGTATCACGTAAGACTCCCCACAAATAAATACGGGTAAGTTTTTACCTTACGCTAACCAAACATTTTATAGGAAATCCGATGATATTATAATAGTGTCTAGGGTTTTCAAGTAAATAGAAAATAGCCGAAATTGTTACATCTATTAAATTCCAGCTACTAGCCAAGAAAGTGGGTAATACAAATCAAAACCGTAGGGTCTCGTAGGGAAAATGGGTTTCCAACAATGGCAGGGCTACTGGGGTACCTCCCGTCACAGTACGGGGCCTAGATCACCGTACCGAGGATCACTCCCGACCCCCTACAACACAAGGTCGGAACCATTCCTTACTGAACAGTCTCGAACAAGATAACCCCGCAGTTGTGGCCAACAACTGCTCACACAGCCGAAATAAAAGGGGACATCTAGACAGGGGTATACCTCGTCCTGCTTGGGCATGACCCACCTAACCTTGCTGCATCTCCCCTATTTTAGCCATTCCCGGTTGATGAGGCTTGAGGCTACGATTACCTTTATTGAACATTATTCTTAAAATGCTCATCGTCCGCCTGACGATGTGTTGAAAGCATTCATCCCATACAAGTTCGTTTCGGGTTCGAACGAAACTGAAGGCATTATCTCGTTACACTCATTTTGGAATCACCCTCAGAGTTAATGACGATAATCCTTGCATTCTGAAACACCATCTCGAATAAATCATACATAGTCATCACAGATATATCCAGAATATATTAAAACATATCACCGAATATCATCAAATAGATATCAGAGTCAATCAAACAGAATTACCAATTCATACCAAAACAGTTTGGTTTACTTAACTTAATTATTTGCTTAAGAATAAACTACTTTATTCTACTTAATTAATTACTGATTAATTAACTTATTAATGATCAGTTAATTACTTAGTTAATCATTAATTATTAATTTATTAATCATTTAATCTTTAATTAATCATTTAATTAATTAACTTTTATTCATTAATTATTACTTAATTACCCAGTTAATTGATTTATTCTTAATTATTAATTAATAAATTTCTTATTAAAATTACTTATTTAATTATCACAAATTATTTAATTAATCAATTATTATCAATTCTATTAACTATATAATCCTTAATTAATCACTTAAGTTAATTACCATTAATTAACTTTAAGTAATTAGCTAACGTTCTTAAGATTTAAATTGATTTAACACATGATTAATTTTTAATTACAAAATTATTTTAAAGTTATTAATTTAACTTCAAGTATAAATTAATTTACATTCTAATTACTTTATATTAATCAACTATCTTTACAGACTTTCCTTATTAAACCTTTAAATCAAATATTAACCTAAAACTAACTAATTACTTATTTAACTTAGTTATACAAAATACTTAAAATAAAATTATGCACGTCCATTAAGGAGTGGACCCGAGGTAGCACCACCCCTTACTCGAGAAAGTCTCAAGTTCCCCCGTGTTCTTCCCACGTCTCTCTTTCCCATTCCACCCTCTTCTTCTTTTTCCTGGTTTCTTTTCTTCTTCTCATTATTTTTTTTGTTACTTAAGTTATAAATGCAATTACTATAGTATATAAATTCTCACGCGCGCAACCCAGAAAATACTCGATGCAAAACCAGTTTGACTCACGCAAGAGCACGCGATGGCCGTGGCAACCCAACCGTACATCCCATCGCCACCGTGCACGTGCACGGTGGTTCGACTCACCTCCGGCATCCCCTGTCGCCACCCACAAACCATACTTCGTCCCTAGAATCGAAATCAAACTGCAACTTCGCATGAAATCATCAAAATAAAAAAAAAGACCTGAAGCACGAACTGTCCAAACGAACACACCGGAAGAAAAACGCCTCGGCCTATCAACGGCGACCACCTGAGGCGATGGAACTTCCCCTAAACCTCGACCACATCCTTCCCTAACCCCTCCCGGAATCGCGTTCAACTCGATTTAACATAGGGATCCGAAAACTAAAATTTACAGAGCATTTAAAAACTCATGAACAAAACCCTACTTTTGATTCAAACCCAAAATTCCTTCATTGAATAATTTTTTTGGCATTTTTCTTGTGACAATACAACTTCAATCCTGCTTCATACTAAATTTCAGAAATAAAAATTAATCCAATCAACAGATATTGTAAAAAATCAATTTCGGCTTCTTTATAAAACTGCTCCTATTATCTTTGCTTAAAAATCATAATTTTTATGTTAAAAATCGTAACTATCTGTATGAAATCAAAATATGTTATTGAATCCCTAAATTTAAACATTCGAATTTTTGACTTTTAATTTCTTTTACCTGTAACTTGAATAAACGGTATTTATAAAAACTGTTAAACTTCAAACAAGGTTGCAGGCCATCGATTTAAGATAAACAACTTAAATTAGCAACAATACCTAATTTTTTAACATTTATATGAAGAAGTATTTACAAATTTCTCTGTTTTACTTTGTTCAGATACTCAAACTTCTGAAGAACAGCTATATAAACTACCAGAGCAACAGGAAGTACTCAGGGCTACTTGTTTAAGCAGACATCAAAGCACATACCATTTGTAAGTTAAATATACAAGTTTAAATTGAAAATAATAAGTTTACTCACAAAAAACATGATTTAACAGAGGGTAGTTTTCAGTTTCCAGATGAACACAGAATTGAAACCAGATATGTATAGGTCATCATATTATCATCAACATATCATACACACACATGAACTTAAAACTAAATTAAAAGTTTGTTTACTCACCCTAAAATTCGTTGGACAGGAAACAAAGTTAATGAAGACTGCAGATGAATTCCTGAACACTTCACTGCTTTGATAACTTGTTTGAAAATATAAGGTGATGTTTGTTTCCTCTTTGTTTTCTTCTTCTCGGGTCTGCTTTTAGGTTTTTGTTAAGTTTTTTTGTAAACGAACATAAAAATATGATGGATATATATAGAAGTAACTGAACAGTATAGGTTGTATCTAGACAGTTTTTATTTGTATTGCCATTCTTTTTTTTAATTGGCTAAGTATTATACTCTGCAAAATGAAATTATCACAGAAATTTCGGCTGCAGTACTTGCTTGAACAAGATGTTGTGCTAATTTAATGCTTATGCTTTCATTTATGATAACATGTAATTAATGGCTTCAGATTCTTGCTATTTTTATACAAGACAAAGATTTTTTTATTTTATTGAAGTGAAAATCTATGTTTTCTTATGCACATAAAATTTTCAGCAGCATATATTTAAATCTTTTTGTACCGGACAAAGACATTTTGAACATTTTGTTGTACATATGTATGTTACAGATTATGCATAAAGATATTTTATATTTAATTTGTATACTTGACTCTTTTGCACACTTGTTTCTACAGCAACTTGATATAATTAAAAATTATGTATTGTATAAATGGGTTTCACAGGTAAATGTTTTAGGCTAACTTACCCTATATATATTGAGTAAACTTAACATAGTCATTGTTAGCATATTAATTTTATTTTATTTATATTGTTCATGTATGATTTTAGTTTACATACTCCTTTAGTTTTGTTTTCTATTTGTTTGTACAACCAGATTTGTTTTGTGAGCATATATATATAACTCGTCTTGATTTAATTCTCTTAAGTGTGCATTAATATGTTACTTAACTAAGATATGTTTTTCACATCAATGTTTATTTTATCCTATATTTGTTTATACTTATATCTATTGACAGTTCTCTAGTTTTTAATATATATGTAGATGTTCATAAGCATATATTTGCATTTATAACCATACTTGAGTTGTACTATGTTTTAAAGTTATAAGATTCAATTTTTTTTTTCCAAACCATGTAATTGTTTAAATATCTAAAAGATATCTTTGTACTTTTTAAACATTATTGAAATTTTAAAACTCTTTATTTTATATTTCAGACGATATTCATTTTATTCTCATGTTTAGATATTGATAAGGTCTATTTCACTTATATTAAAACACATATTTATATCTGTTTTGAAAATAATAAGTTTATATTTCATTTAATCTAATTAAATACCCATTGATAAAATGTTGCTAAATTTCCGGGATGTTACATTCCTTCCTCCTTAAAAGAATTTCGTCCCCGAAATTTAAAACAACAGTTAATTCAAAAGCTTTTTATATTAACAATCCAAACATACATATCATCCATACAATAACAACAATCAAACAGTCTACTCTAACAAACATCACTAGTTATCTGAACATAAATCTGGATAAGCATTCTTAAAACTATCGAGAGTTTCCCAAGTACAATCTCTGGGATCCTCACTCCACTGCACCTTGACGAGTTTCACCACTTTGTTCCTGAGTTGCTTCTCGTCTTGATCCACAATCCAAACTGGATTTATGACCACAGTCAAATTGGGTTCTACTTCCAAATCTTCTTGATTTAATGGTTCTACAACAAGTGATGGATCATGAACAAATTTCCTTAAATGCGATACATGAAACACATTATGAATCCCAGACATCCGTTCTGGTAATTCAATTCTATAAGCTACTGCTCCAATTCTCTCCAACACTCGAAATGGTCCAATGTATCTCGGAGCAAGTTTTCATGTCTTTCCGAATCTTATATCACCTTTAATTGGGGAAGCTTTGACAAAAACCAAGTCTCCCATCTCAAATTCCAATGGTCTTCATCTTCTATCGGAATATTTCTTCTGTCGATCTTGAGTAGCTTTAATCCTTTTCTTGATAAGCTCAACCTTCGCAGAAGCTTCTCGAATAAGATCGGGTCCGAGCACAAGACGATCCTTCGATTCAATCCAACAAGATGGGGATCTACACGGTCTTCCGTATAAAGCTTCATAAGGAGCCATCTTAATACTTGCTTGATAACTGTTATTATAAGATAATTCCACTAGATGAAGATGGTCCTCCCAAGATCCTCCAAAATCTAAAACACAAGCCCGTAGCATATCCTCAAGAATACGATTAACCTCTCCGTCTGTACGTCCGTTTGAGGATGATAGGCTGTACTCAATCTCAAATTTGTTTCCATTGCTGATTGCAGAGCTTCCCAAAATTTGCTAGTGAAAATAGGATCACGGTCACTTATACTATACTGACTGGAACACCATGCAATCTAACTATCTCCTTCAAGAAAATTTCCGCCAGAGAAACTGCAGTACGGGTTGCCTTAACTGGTATAAAATGGGCACTCTTAGTTAAACGATCTACAATAACCCATATACCATCATTCCCTTTCCTGGTTCTAGGCAAACCATCGATAAAATCCATCGAGATCATCTCCCATTCCCAATTCGGAATTTCCAAAGGCTGCAATAATCCGGCAGATTTCTGTTGATCACCTTTAACTTGTTGGCAGATGGCACAACTGTTCACAATTCTAGCAACATCCTTCTTCATATTCGGCCACCAGAAAACTCTCCTCATGTCCTCGTACTTCTTCTAAATTCCCGGATGAATATTCAATTTGGAGCGATGACCCTCAGACAACACTTCCTACCTTAGATCACTATCATTCGGAACACAGATTCTCCCATTAATACTTAATGTTCCTTGGCCATCAATTTCAAAACTAGGACACTGACCCTTCCTGACTCTTTTGATGATCCACCTCAACATCTTATCAGATTCTTGCTTGCTTGAGATCCTTTCAATAAGAGATGGAACCACTTCCAGAAGAGATAGGACCGCGTTCCTGCTGAGAGCATCAGCTACGACATTCGCTTTTCCCGGAGTGTACAGAATATCCAAATCATAGGATGCAAGAAATTCAACCCACCGTTGTTGTCTCAGATTAAGATCTTTTTGAGAGAATAAATATTTCAATGGTTTGTGATCCATAAACAATTCAAATTTCTCTCCCAAAAGATAATGTCTCCAAATTTTCAAAGCAAAAACAATGGCTAGCAGTTCAAGATCATGCGTAGCGTAGTTCTTCTCGTGTGGCTTCAACTGCCGACTAGCATACACAATAACCCTTCCGTTCTGCATTAGAACTTCTCCCAAACCCACCATACAAGCATCAGTATAAACCTCGAATTTGCTCTTCCCATCCGGAATAGCAAGCACTGGTGCACTAGTAAGCCTTGTCTTCAATTCCTGAAAAGCTTCTTCACACTGGGGCGTCCATTTGAATTTCGCTCCTTTCCTAGTCAGCTTAGTCAAATGTGAAGAAATCTTGGAATAATCCCTGATAAATTTCCTATAGTAGCCATCCAATCCCAGAAAACTGCAAACTTCCGTCGGTGTTTCCGGCTGTTTCCATTCCAGAATAGTTTCAACTTTCGCTGGGTCTACAGAAATGCCTTCACCAGAAACAATGTGCCTTAAAAATTTCACTTTCGATTTCCAAAAATGGCACTTCAAAAACTTCGCCTTCAACACATGCTTTCTCAGAGTTTCCAATACAATCCTCAAATGCTCCCTGTGCTCTTCTTCAGATTTGGAGTAGACCAAGATATCATCAATGAATACCAGTACGAACTTATTTAATACATCCCTAAAGACTCGGTTCATGAGGTCAACGAAGTAGGCAAGAGCGTTGGTTAACCCGAAAGGCATAACCAACCACTCATAGAAACAATTCGGTCCCCTAAATGCAGTTAAGGGAATACTGTCTTCAGCTACCCTCAACTGATGGAAACCTGAAGCTAGATCTAGTTGAGAAACGATAGAAGCACCATGCAATTGGTCAAAAAGATCATCGATGCGAGGAAGATGATATTTATTACGGATAGTCACTTTGTTCAATTCTCTATAATCCACATAGAACCTCAATGATCCATCCAATTTGTTCACAGACACTGCCTCCGAACCCCAACAAGAAAAACTGGGTCTAATCAACCCTTTCTCTAAAAGATCTTGAGTCTGCTTAATCAACTCTTCTCTCTCCCTAAGAGCCATTCTCCTACTGGGTAGAATCACCGGCACAGCTCCTGGAATCAAATCAATATGGAACTCTATTTCTCGATGTGGTGGCAGACACTTAACTTCTTCAAATACATCAGGAAAATCTTGAACCACGTCGATATCTTCAATCTTCTCTTCAGAAGACTCAATTCCATGCAAAAGACTGCTCAAGTGAATCCCAGAATTATCACATGACACTCTGGCAATTCTACCCAGATCAGTTTCCAACGAAACTGTTCTTTCATCACAGTTCAAAACGGCTTTATACTTATCCAGCCAATCCATTCCCAAAATAAGATAAAATCCCTTAAAATTCAATACATACGGTTCACAAGAAAAACTGTGGGATAGATAAGAGATCTTCAAGTCCTTACAGATAGTGTCTAATTTGGTCACCTCTCCTATAGGATTAGATACCAAGATAGGGCTGTCTATAGAACTAGGGGTAAGAGAGAACTTTTCAACAGAGTCCAGAGAAATAAAACTCAAGGAAGCACCCGAATCAAACAAAACTTTAATATATTTTCCATCTAAAAGTAAAGTACCTTCTAATACTCCTTTGCCCATCGAAGAAGAAGATGGTCCGGCTTCCAAAGAAAAAACTTTATTTTGAGGCGCCCTCTGCAGAAGTGGACAATTCTTGATCATGTGTCCTGGCAGATGACAATTAAAGCACAATGATCTCTGAACCATAGCTGATCCTGGGCCACTATGATGCGGTTGCTTTTGCTGCTGCTGGAATCCTTTTCTAGGACATTTATTTGCCAAATGTCCTTCCTGTTGACAAATGTAGCATTTGTGTGATCCGTTGTTATTCCCAGGTTTCTTCTTGTTCGGCTTTCTCCATTTGGGATCGAACTTTCTCTTATTCGAATTAGTGTAATTCCCACCTGAAGCTGCAACTGGAGCCACAGATTTCTTACCCATCAAACTTTCATATCTCAATGCCATATCAATCAAATCAACAAAAGATCCTTTCAGAAGCACCGTCAATTTTCCATGGAATTCAGGCCTCAATCCTTGCACAAATTTCTCATTCTTTTTAAGAGGAGTATCGATGAGTCCTGGACCATAACAAGAGAGTTCGTTGAATCTGGTTTCATATTCCAAAATAGACATGCTACCCTGCTTCAAATACAGAAAATCCTGATACAATTGGGTTCTCCCTGCCGTCGGCATAAACTTCTCTTCAAACAACTCCTTAAATTTGTCCCATGAAATGTCATCCTCAGAAATATTTGCAATTGTTGAATCCCACCATGCTACTGCACCACCCTGCAATTGCCACGATGCCATTTGCCTCTTACGCTCATCAGACAATTTCATGCTCTTGAAAATACGCTCGCAAGAGCATAGCCAGGCTTGAACTTCAATTATTGACTCTGAACCTTTGAATGGTTGGCCTCCGAGATTCTTAAAATCTTTGCATAAAGCTGCAAAACTAACTTGAGGCGGTACTGGATTGACAGCCTCACTAGCATTTTGACTCCGTTCATCATCTATTGAAGTACTGGCCCTAACTCTACCTCTTCTTCCGGAACTCATGTCGGTCACCTGAACAGGTAACACAAATTTAGATAGATATATATAATTATATGAAAATAGAAATACGCACTCTCAAGATAAATATAACATAAGAGCCTATATACTCGCTCGACCTAGTGCTCTGATACCAACTGTGACGACCCGCCTTTCTGACCCCAGAAAGGCGTGTCATCATTAAGAAAGAAAGGGATAGAAATAGAAAAAAAATAGAAAGAAAGAATAACAACATCAGAATCTCACAGCGGAATGGGACAAAATATAATACATCACATAACTATTACATAGTTATACATACATCAAAGTTATCCAACATCATACAAAAGGACTGCCATATAAATATATGTCCATACATACATCCAAAATACAGCATACACTAACTACACAACGGAACTACATATATAGATACATACGTCTGGTCTTCTTTTCTAAAGCTTCTCCAGAAAATCAACACTCCCAATACCTATCACTTGGCTACTCATAAAAATTTGAGTACCCAAGGGTTTATGAAAAACAAAATATAAACTCTGGGTCAGACATGGGTCTGGTATGAGTAAATGGGTTAAATTTGTTTAACTTTGAAAACTATTCGAAAACAAAGGTATCACGTAAGACTCCCCACAAATAAATACGGGTAAGTTTTTACCTTACGCTAACCAAACATTTTATAGGAAATCCGATGATATTATAATAGTGTCTAGGGTTTTCAAGTAAATAGAAAATAGCCGAAATTGTTACATCTACTAAATTCCAGCTACTAGCCAAGAAAGTGGGTAATACAAATCAAAACCGTAGGGTCTCGTAGGGAAAATGGGTTTCCAACAATGGCAGGGTTACTGTGGTAGCTCCCGTCACAGTACGGGGCCTAGATCACCGTACCGAGGATCACTCCCGACCCCCTACAACACAAAGTCGGAACCGTTCCTTACTGAACAGTCCCGAACAAGATAACCCCGCAGTTGTGGCCAACAATTGCTCACACAGCCGAAATAAAAGGGGACATCTATACAGGGGTATACCTCGTCCTGCTTGGGCATGACCCACCTAACCTTGCTGCATCTCCCCTATTTTAGCCCTTCTCGGTTGATGAGGCTTGAGGCTACGATTACCTTTATTGAACATTATTCTTAAAATGCTCATCGTCCGCCTGACGATGTGTTGAAAGCATTCATTCTATACAAGTTCGTTACGGGTTCTAACGAAACCGAAGGCATTATCTCGTTACACTCATTTTGGAATCACCCTCAGAGTTAACAACGATAATCCTTGCATTCTGAAACACCATCTCAATCACCATTTGATAAGTCACGACCTATCGTTTAATTTGGACCGACGTGGTTTTCGGAGAATCAAAACTGATTCTTCCGATCCCGGTCTCATCGGAATCCAAACGCCATTTTAAGGGCCAAGTTGTCTACTTAGTCTTAACAGTTTAATTCAATATTAAGAATTCACATAGCAGATATCACAAATAAATCATACATAGTCATCACAGATATATCCAGAATATATTACAACATATCACAGAATATCATCAAATAGATATCAGAGTCAATCAAACAGAATTACCAATTCATACCAAAACAGTTTGGTTTACTTAACTTAATTATTTTCTTAAGAATAAACTACTTTATTCTGCTTAATTAATTACTGATTAATTAACTTATTAATGATCAATTAATTACTTAGTTAATCATTAATTATTAATTTATTAATCATCTAATAATAAAAAAAGACCTGAAGCACGAACTGTCCAAACGAACACACCGGAAGAAAAACGCCTCGGCCCATCAACGGCGACCACCTGAGGCGATGGAACTTCACCTAAACCTCGACCACATCCTTCCCTAACCCCTCTTGGAATTGTGTTCAACTCGATTTAACATAGGGATCCAAAAACTAAAATTTACAGAGCATTTAAAAACTCATGAACAAAACCCTACTTTTGATTCAAACCCAAAATTCCTTCATTGAATAATTTTTTTGGCATTTTTCTTGTGACAATACAACTTCAATCCCGCTTCATACTAAATTTCAGAAATCAAAATTAATCCAATCAACAGATATTGACAAAAATCAATTTGGGCTTCTTTTTAAAATTGCTCCTATTATATTTGCTTAAAAATCATAATTTTTATGTTAAAAATCCTAACTATGTGTATGAAATCAAAATATGTTATTGAATTCCTAAATTTAAACATTCGAATTTTTGACTTTAAATTCCTTTTACCTGTAACTTGAATAAACAGTATTTATAAAATACTGTTAAACTCCAAACAAGGTTGCAGGCCTTTGATGTAACGACCCAACTTCCACACTCCAGGAAGTCGCATCGCTAATAAGAAAGAAGAGGATAGAAAAGAGAAAGATAGAGAAGAAGAAGAAGAAACAACACATCAGAATCTAAACAGCGGAACGAATAAATTATATTAATAACATAAAATATTACATAGTTTACAACCACTATCAGAGTACACAGATATTCAACACATACTAGACAGTTATAAACACCTGTCTAGTATTTACAACATAATACAACTCAGAGACAACACAGAACATACAGCGGAATACTATATCTAACGCAGAAGCCTCCTGCTCCATTGCTCCTCCAATATTCGTCAAAGCTAACCTGAATCCCTTGGCTTCTCATAAAAATTTGAGTACCCAAGAGTTTATGAAAAACAAAAATAAACTCCGGATCATACATGGGTCTGGTGTAAGTAACAGGTTAAAGTTGCTTAACTTTCAAAATCCTTTGGAAAGAAAGGTATCACGTAAGACTTCCCACACATAAACATGGAAAAGTTTTTACCTTACGCTGACATTCATATACATGTTTATGAAACTGGTTTTGACTTTGTACACTGACATTCATATACATGTTACAAATGTTCATGTATGGTTTCATTTTTGCTGTGTCATTTACTTGGCGAGTCTTCGAGCATTGTTGTGAGTAGTTTGAATCACTGTCATTTGTTTTTGAGTACGAAACTTGCACTGTTTCATGTGTGCTTGAACTAGAATAAATAATTGCCAGTGATGTTAACATGTGCATTTGTTGTTGTACATTAATGTGCCTCTTTGTGTATGCACTTGCATACTGCTTCTTATGTTGGCTTGATGGTTTCCTTCTTTGGTTGTAGCCTGGTTGTTTGGTACATTCCTGTAGCTCCATCTTGCTGTTCACGGCCATTATATCTTTACTGCCATATTTTTTGCTTCACTGTTGCATTCATTGGTCATTGATTCATTTCCACTTGATATGTCTTGAACTTGACTGTTTGGTTTCATGTTGCTGTTGATTTTTTTTTGGAATTTCACTTGTGTTGAATCCAGTTTCAAAAACTCGGGTTTGACCTTGTGCTGTTGACGAGATTTTGAATATATTGCACCTGAGTTGAACCTGTCTGTATATTTGGGTTTGACCTTGTGCTCACCTGTCCCTGTAGCATTATCAAGTGTATATCGGTGTGCACGACCTTGTGGCATATACAGTGATACACTGTGTATGTCACAAGTTGTTCGTGTATGACGAATTCAAACATAAATGATGACGAACAACCCAAATAACCGAGGCAAATAATATTTTCAAAATTTATATTTTATTTTGTATTGCAAAAATATTTCTTTTTCAATTTTACTGCGTTAGTGAATATTTTTGCAGATTGCTAAGATGCTGGATTCTAACTGGAATGAAGTTGAAGATAAAATACGAGTGTGAGTGATATGTAGTGAGGAATTTATGTAAATATGAAATTGTGATGTAATTGAAATTGTATCAAAGTTGTATATGTATAGTGAGAGCTTGAATTTGTACTATTCAAAATTGTAATAAATATTTGTTTGAATAAAATATTCGTTTGAATTCAAATTCTGTGTTATTTATATTATTCAACAAATATTTATTTAATTTGTGAAAATAAAATAGTATATTAAAAAATACATTTAAACGAATGTATATATGTTTATTATCATCAAACAAAAATCATATAAGCGCATATTCAACAATCTCCCCCTTTTGATGATAACAAACATATATTTAAGATTTTGAATATGTTAAATGTATTTGATCATTGATATGCTCTAATTTGCTCCCCCTATTTAAATGCTTCCTCTCTACACAAAGCTCCCCTACATATATGCATACAATAAAAATTTGCAAATGAGCCTAGATGCAAATAGAAAATTATTTGACCTTTGCTTCATTTTATTTGACAAAATCTTAACTTTTCTCTCCCCCTTTTGTTATCAGCAAAAGAATAATAGTGTTAAAGAAAATAGAGATAAAGTGATCGGTATTAATTCAACATTAAAACTCAACTGAATATAAATATTAAATTTCAATAAAAAATCAAACAAAAATCATAAATATTTTGTTAGGCGCATATTCCACTTTTAGAATGATGGAAATGATGTCATCATATAAAACCATACAGTTGTGTCTATTTGTGGTATATTTATATCAGGAGTTTGAATATCTACTAACCATGCATAACCGTTAGGATTTTAAAATGAGATTAGTAGTATTCCAATTTTATTTTATTTTTTAAAAATGAATTCAAGTATCTTCTAATCACGCATAACCGTGAGGACTTTTAAATGGGATTAGAATCAACTTGTTTATTTTAAAAATCAACTTTTGATATGCGTTCCATACATGCATAACCGCGAGGACTTTTAAAAGAGCATGGAAGCACATAACAAATTCCAAGTAATTCACCCATGCATAACCGTGAGGACTTTGAAATGAGAGTGAATACTTTGGTATTTATTATTATTATTATTACCCCTTTTTTTTCAAAAAGAAATGTGAAAAACGAAAAACGAACGATTCCTGTTTAAAGTACCACATATCGTCAAACTATATAGAATATTTATGAGTGATGGTCGTTAGAAATATGATAGATATAAAGATGGTCATGGAATTTTTACCAACAAACAGTTTTATAACTCTTGTTTAAATTTCTAAAGAAATTTATTAATTATACCGTCTCGAGTCATAATATTTGATCAATATTAACACTCATCACTTTTTCAATCACTATTTTTCTTTTCGATAAACATTAGGGAGTCAGATTAGTCAAAATAGTCATTTAAAATCAAATTCAAAAATAATTATGAAATTAATTTTTCAAAAATGACTAATCTGAAACTATGGTCAAAAATGATTTTCTCCGGGGGGTTTTAAAAGAAAATTTTCTGCTATTTGAAAATTATTTGAAATGAAGAATATGCAGATATTTTCTTTGAAAAACGATGCAGTTACTAAATGTCTCAAAAATCACGTTCAACTAGTAATTTTTCTATCAACTAGATTACTAGTGTAATCTGCATCGGAATTTCTCTTTCACTCAAAATCATCATTAATTGAATTTGATTGACCAAACCATGAAGTGTGCTCCAAAAATTTCAAACTCAATTTTAAAAACAGTTTAAATGACATTCTTTGAATTTGAAGTGAAGCCGTGTTAATAATCAAAAACCGTGAATATAGTGTTAGCCGTATTATAACCAATTTGTATTATCCTACAAAACACTATTTTTAATCCAAACTGATATATATGAAGTAATTCAAAGAATCTAGAGATTATTATAGTGTTTTTGGCAAAAGAATATACTTGGCCAACTATGTTGAATAAGTCAGAGTCAAAATCATCATCTTTTCATCATCTCAATATTGGCTGATTTTAATTCAGAATATGGTGCGGATTATCACATTTAATATATCGTTCAAATAAATATACCTTTACTTGTTTTTACCTTTACGATATTTTTCGTCGTTGCCCATTGTGATTCTGCCACCTTTATACTAGGCTAAGGAACTTTGTTTTGTCGCCCGTTGTGTTTCTGGAACAGCCAAAATCCAGAGAACACTGTTTTTGTTCCTTAGCCTGCCACCACACCTACACGAGAAAAGTTTTATGTGACCTATTTGTTTTTATAGGTCCACGGTTGTTGGTGGCAGAATATTTAGAAAAATAATTTTGTGAAGACCCAAAACTATTTATAATTGTTCCCTTTGGCACCCAAATTTGTTTAACTTTGAGAGATTTTATATTTGTGCCTTTTGGAACCCAAATCGGTATAGTTTTCACATATTTGGGTCTATACCAACAATTATTGTGATTGTTCCATATTTTCTACAAATTGTGCACATAGAATTAGCTTGATTAATATTGCTTTCAATAATTTTCGAACAATTATATCTAAGTCCTTGTCTAACCGTATTAACAGTTTGCTTTCCTAATAGCATATTCAACGATTTTTCACTTTTTGAAAATTTATCTAAAGTCGTTGACAATTGTTGGACTTGTGTTCTGAGAGATTCATTTTCGTTTAACAATTGTGTGCACTTTTTAATAGAATTCTCTCTCCTAGTATTTTCATCCTCTTTTAAAATCGGAATTTCATTTTCAAGTGATTTTATTCTGATTTCTGATTTTCTAATTTCTTCTTCGAATTTTGGACACTTATCACACTTAGGGATCCTACTTTGATAGGTTTTAACTAATTGGTCAAGTTGTTTATTTAAATCTATCAAAGTATCTTTTTGTGATTCAAGTTTGGCATATTTATCCCTAAGCCGTTCAGAACAGCCATTTACTTCATGGAAATAAATAAGTAATTCAGAGTGAGTAAGTTTTGATACCTCGCTTGGCTCGTCATCGTCGCTATCGGTTATATTCCCATGATGGCACATATCTGCTTTCTTACTTTCACGGCTATCGCTTTTATTCCACGTGGCTGTAGCATTTCTCCGTTTTGATTTCTTTTTAAAATCGCATTGAAATCGGGGATAATTGGGCTTGATATCACCGGGTTTGTTGCAAATGATCCCGTGTTCTTCCGAGTTGTTTAGAGCTTTGATTATTCTGCTTTTTAATTTTTGATTTAGAGCTGGATTTCCATATTTGTGGTTCCACCTTTTGAATTTCTTCATTATTAGTGCCAGCTCGGCCGCTCTATCATCATCATCCTCATTACAACTGCTATTTACCAATCCTGTTAAGCATATTTCTTTAACTGAGTCGGTTGTGGAGGACTTCTCATTGCTGTTGACTTTTGCACCATATATTGCATCGAAAGTATTCCAGATTTTCTGTGCATTTTTACAATGAGAGATGAAATTAAAATTATCTTGATTAATATGGGAATATAACATATGCATAGCAAGAGCGTTAATCGAGATAATTTTCTTATCTTTTATATCACACCCATTTTCAATAATATCCCAACATTTAATATTAACAGATTTTAAATAAAATTCCATTTTTAATTTCCAATTCAAAAAATCTGTTCCATCGAAAATAGAAGGAATAATATTGGAGCGACCCTCAACAAAAGTATCAATAAAAGAAGCCATTTCAAAAATTCAAAATTTTAAAACAAAAACCAATTTTTAAAACACGAATTTTTAAAACAAAAATTGATTTTTGTAAAAAAAATTAAAAACAAAAACAGCTTTTGTTCCTAGCTCTGATACCACTTGTAGGATCGATTTCACCCTAGAGGGGGGGTGAATAGGGTGATGGTATAAATTATAGAAATTAATCACGGAAGCTTATAAAATAGTTTTAACACAGATCACAGAACAATAGCAGCACAGATAATAGCAGAATAATAAATGCAGAAATAGAACGACACAGAATTTACCCAGCTTCGGCAAAACCTTGCCTACGTGCTGCCCCCAAGGTTTCTACTAGAAATTAGATAGTCCCTCGCTTACACACGTAAACTCGTGACACCTGCTATCGACTAAATCTAACTCTACGCTCAAAACCCTGCCACAACTCAGCCACTGAGTTGCGAATTCTCAAGCTACGCCACGTAGCTTGTCCCCTAGTCACACGACTAGAAAAATAAAACGGTTTAAAAATAAAATTACAAATTAAAAAAAAATTAAAATAAAATAACCCTAATTTTTAAAACCTATAACCCTTTAGACATAAAATAAAAAGCCCTTTTATCAAAGTAGAATAAGGCCGGCCCTCTCCCCTTTTTCTTTTATTGTGTCGGCCGTTCCTTTATCTTGAGAATGACGGCTGTGTCTTTGCAAATTAGGGCTTCATTCGATCTCGTTCCTTTTTGCTCTTAAATTAGGGATTTGGACATTTCAAAGATGCCGGCTTTTGGTTGCTAGATCGAAAGGAGGAATTATCACTTTTTTTGCTTCGTCGATCGCTTGCTTCTCTGTTTTACTTACGGCTCTTTTAAATTGATCGAGTTGATTACAATTACGGTAAGTACTTTATTCCATTTGCTTTGATGGTTTTGGCTTGCTTGAACTCGATAATTTTATTGCCGATGATGATTGTAGGTTTTTATAGGGATTCGAATACCTAAGTTTTCGTCATATATTCTTTGCTTGAATTTGTCAACTGATATAGCTCGGCCATTGATTTTCGTTTGGATGTTGAGATTTATCTCTGACTTTTTCAAATTCGTATATATTCTATGTTACGTGGTTCTCACGGCTTTTAATGATTTCTTGATTGCCATGGTTTTCATTCCTTTTATTTTATTTTATTATCACAATGTAGTTGACATCGGCCACTGACTTGTTCCACATGAGTCCATTTGCATTGCTCCATGTATTTGTGTAGTTTGTTTAGCTTGTCACTGTGTTGCATTGAACTTTGAGTTGTAGTCTCGAGCTCTGTCTTCACTGCAACCATATGTATGCTTTGGGTCTGATTATTGTTGTTGCTTTGCACTTGTAGTCTTTGCTTCCACACTGCTGTGTTGTATCTGGACTGGTCGATATTGCATGTTGACATTGTTTCAACTCCACTGTTAGCTTGATTCTTGTTTGCTGCCAGTTCTGGTATATGCATTTACGTGCGTTGTCAACTGCTCGACTCGAAGTCTGGTTGCATTTGTGTTGCACTGGTGCACTTGATTTGAGTTCATTTATGTACTTGGTCGTGCTGTTATTGGCTTCACTTGATTATGAAACTGGTTTTGACTTTATACACTGACATTCATATACATGTTACAAATGTTCATGTATGGTTTCATTTTTGCTGTGTCATTTACTTGGCGAGTCTTCGAGCATTGCTGTGAGTAGTTTGAATCACTGTCATTTGTTTTTGAGTACGAAACTTGCACTGTTTCATGTGTGCTTGAACTCGAATAAATAATTGCCAGTGATGTTAACATGTGCATTTGTTGTTGTACATTAATGTGCCTCTTTGTGTATGCACTTGCATACTGCTGCTTATGATGGCTTGATGGTTTCCTTCTTTGGTTGTAGCCTGGTTGTTTGGTACATTCCTGTAGCTCCATCTTGCTGTTCACGGCCATTATATCTTTACTGCCATATTTTTTGCTTCACTGTTGCATTCATTGGTCATTGATTCATTTCCACTTGATATGTCTTGAACTTGACTGTTTGGTTTCATGTTGCTGTTGATTTTTTTTTTTGGAATTTCACTTGTGTTGAATCCAGTTTCAAAAACTCGGGTTTGACCTTGTGCTGTTGACGAGATTTTGAATATATTGCACCTGAGTTGAACCTGTATGTATATTTGGGTTTGACCTTGTGCTCACCTGTCCCTGTAGCATTATCAAGTGTATATCGGTGTGCACGGCCTTGTGGCATATACAGTGATACACTGTGTATGTCACAAGTTGTTCGTGTATGACGAATTCAAACATAAATGATGACGAACAACCCAAATAACTGAGGAAAATAATATTTCCAAATTTATATTTTATTTTGTATTGCAAAAATATTTCTTTTTCAATTTTACTGCGTTAGTGAATATTTTTGCAGATTGCTCAGATGCTGGATTCTAACTGGAATGAAGTTGAAGATAAAATACGAGTGTGAGTGATATGTAGTGAGGAATTTATGTAAATATGAAATTGTGATGTAATTGAAATTGTATCAAAGTTGTATATGTATAGTGAGAGCTTGAATTTGTACTATTCAAAATTGTAATAAATATTTGTTTGAATAAAATATTCGTTTGAATTCAAATTTAGTGTTAATAATATTATTCAACAAATATTTATTTAATTTGTGAAAATAAAATAGTATATTAACAAATACATTTAAACGAATGTATATATGTTTATTATCATCAAACAAAAATCATATAAGCGCATATTCAACACAACCTGTATGCCTAAACCCCGAGCAAATACAAGATTTACTTCGAGTCAAAAGAACTTCTGCTTCGAGCCAAGTACAGACACTCTCGAGTATTACTTCGAGTTCTACAACACTGCAGTACTCCAAATCATCCAAGCTCAAGATTTTTGCACGGTGCACGTGCACCGTGCCTCCAGTCACCATCACCCACCTCCGGCAACTCCAATCATCAACGACCATTATAAACATTAACCACCATCATAAGTTCTCCTCCAAAAAAAAATACAGAATTGGATTTGAGACGTATGCTCAAACCTGGAACAGAAATACAGGTTCTAAACCCAAACCTGCCAAACCTTCCTCCTCCTTCTGACCTCCGACATGTCAGTGACTCCGGCCACGAGTCCATCCACCAACATATTATCATTACCCAGAAATTCAAAACACTCGATCACTTCTTCGAGAAGAACCAGCCAAAGCAAACTACTATATAAAACTAGGGTTATATCAAAAATTACATCACCGCAACCACCATGTTGAATTGCAACACCCCCTAATATTTTTCCCGACATCAGTGACCACTCCTCCACCAGCCAAAAGAACCTCGCCACCCCAAATTGCCTAGATTACCCAAAAACCCAAAAAAAATCCCCTTATCTGTTTTAACCAGGTCTGCATGTTCAACCTAGTTTTAAAAATTATGAATTTAGTTTCAAAAATCATAATTTTGAATATTGTTTTTGATCTAATGCCTGAAACAATGAATCAATGTATTTGGGTATTCTATTTATATGCAATTTAGTCCTGTTACCCTGAGTTTCCAGAGACAGTTCCCATTAATTTTTGATTAATTAATTTGAACAAGATTTTAAACTTTGATTCCTGATTCTACAACACGTCTGTGATCCTTGAAAACACTAATCATATATTGTAATATGTGATAATGGTGTTTAAACAGATTCTTGCATCTGGAAAGGAAAATACAGAGACATCATGATCAAGTCACTCAAACCCTTCTACAGAAAAACAACTGATACAAGTGCATAAATCATTCATACTGAACAAGAAAATCCACAAACAACTTCTAAAATGTTTAAACTTCATTAATTAAAATGTTACTCACTTTTTCTTGATGTGCAGAGCAGTGAATTTGAAAGAATAAGTCTTGTGCTTTTGTTGTTTATTTATAAACCTTGCATGCTTCATTTCCTTAATTTGAAACTGCAGTAACTTTCTTCTTTAGTTTTGAAAAAAAATGCAGTTTGCTCCCTTTGTTTTGCCTGCTTCCAGATTCTTAAACAGGGTGGCAGGATTTTCTTTGATGCAGGTTTCAATAGGTTTTACTTCTAGATTTAGAAAATGCAAGCATGCTTTGATATGGTTAGTGAAAAGATTTGCATGCAGGCTACAGATTTTGCATGCTTTGAAGTAGTTACATGTTTGCTTGAGAGTGAATAAGGTTTTGATTAACAGGAAGATGATTTACAGGCTTGATTCTTTTTGAAGATGTGTAGGTTGTTGTTTTAGATTTGATAAACGAGAAATTTTGTTTCAGATTTAAGTTTTAGAGAATGTGATTCCTTTTTATTTAGCTCTAGAAAAGAAATAAAAATGGAAAAAGAATTTGTTTTAAATATAAAACTGAAATTTAAATTTTATTGAATAAATAAAAGAAAAGCCAAATTTAAATGACACATGTCTTACATTCTACTTAATCATTTAACACTTGTTATTAAGTGAATTTAAAAGCTAACACTTGTCTTTTTAAGAGTTATCATTCATTAAATGTTAATTAATATTTTTGTTAGATGTTCATATAGGATACATGTAAGCTTGTTTTAATTAATTAGTCAATCATGTATTTATTTACATGTACATAAATTTTAAAATGAATAAATATTAAACTTATACAAATGATTCAAAATCAAAATAAATTAAAAACAATTATACTTTAGATTTAAAATTTTGAATTCATGTTCAAAATAAAATTTTGAAATCCAGTTTATTTACAAATAAGACTACACAATTTAAATTTTGGAAAACAATTATTTTTATTAAAAATTTATTTGTTGAAACAATGTATTATTATATTTTTAGAAATAACAATATTTAATAATCATAAATAACTTATAAAAGAAATTATTTCTTTATTAATAAATTATTTATTATCACATTATATTTAAAAGAAACTCAAAATGACCTCATTGTTATTTATTTAAATTTTAAACTTGAATTAAAATATTTTAAATCATTTCAATACTTATCTTATGTATTTAAAACCTTATTTTATTTATTAAATAGCTTTTAAAAAGTTTAACTTTTAAATAAAATTATAATTTCCAATTTTACTAAAGATATAAATTTTATAGAAAACAGGATTCATTTAAAACAATACCTATTTATAATATATACAATATTCTATATATATTATAAATATAAAACAAATATTAAATTTTAAAAGATAAAATCTATCAATTAACTATTTATTTTATTGAATTATTAAATTAATTCAAATCTTATTACAAAGATTATTAAATCAATTTAATTTTTAATTCAGATTATTAAATTGATATTGCCAGAAATTCCGGGTCCTCACATTCCTCCCCCCTTAAAAGAATTTCATCCCCGAAATTTAAAACAAAGGTAATCTAATAATCTATTTATAGATTTAATTTTAAAACACAAGCATATACCAATGATATGCTAACAACCATAGCAATCAATTCATCCAATTAAACAAATCTAATTATCCAGAAAAATTCTGGATAAAACTTTCACGAGTTTCCCCGGTATAAATATCGGGATACTCGCTTTATAGATTCCAAACAATCAATACTATTAAACTACAAAGCTCCTATTCATCTATATCTACAGAACTAGATAACATATCAGACTACAGACGAGTCTGACTCAACAACCAAACCTCAAAAACTACTGGTTCCAAAACCAGAGATAGACCATACACGTACTCTCTCAGAGATACGTGAAACTCATCGAATTCTAGTTATCCAAACTGACAATTCAATTCTGAAAACCAATCACCGATCCAATCAAACATAGAGAAGAGATCCAAACACCACTGAGCTAACCTCCCCGACTTATTCAAAACTTATAGCTCCTGAATCAGAGAAACTCCAAAAATAACGAAGTCTCCAACTTCGAATTCCAAATTCCTCCTTCCCTTATCTACAAAAGCCTTCAAACAAATCCTAGGCTGCCAACATCTAAACTGATCAGCTTAACCCTTGCTGATTCCTCTAGAAACAAGTAGAACTATAAACAACCCAACATAATGATCTCCTCAAAATCAATCCAAAACCAAAACACAATCCTATTCCATAAGTAGCAGAAGACTACAAACTTCTCCAGATCCGGAAAAGACAATCAAAAACACCTCCAAACGGCTTCCGCTGCACCACTCTGATCCGGAGTAGATAAGAAAAAGCTGACGAAGAACACAAGCACCAACTGGATATCACCTTCGGAAATATGGTTCTACATATCCATAATGAAAACTCAGAAATTCCTCCAAAACTGAGTTACTTCATCAAACTCCGCCTCTAGGAATCATCCTCCAACTAAGCAGAACTATCAGTTCCACTCCTGGAATACTAGTCGATAAGAGAATTCAATCCCAGATATAGACAAATCTCTGTCTTCCCAGAAGACATCCATAAAATCTTCAATAATCCAAGAGAGTATTCAAACAATCGCAAGTCACTTTTGCGATCAATCCAGATAAATTTCCAAAGAAAACTGTTCTCTCTTTACCAAACAGAACAGCTTACACTGGTCTAGTCAATCCGTTGAAGAAACGGATTCACTCAGCAGCTTCTGAACTCCATTCCCAGAAAAACTACTCAGCTAAGACCTCCCTGTCGGCTCACAGAACATTCCAGCTGCAATGCTGACACCAATACCAAACTTCCTAATCCAAAGTTCTCCAAGAAACTCGGACTTCAAAGCAAACAGAAACACCACAAAATCGAAGCAGACTCACTTCCAAAATTTGTTCCAAAGAAAATATCTTCGGAAACAATCCATAGTCACTGCACCTCATCACGCAGTTACAACTTCCTGAGGTATCAAAATACCTTCACTAGCTCCAGCTCAACCGAACAGATCCAAACCCTACTCACCAAACTTTGTACTTCAAAGATGTCTCCGAACCTTAACAGGTTTCCTTCAGAGATCGATGAAATACTTCAACACAACAAAACTTACTCGAGACGGTATTAGGTCTACAGTCTCGACAGATAAACTTCAAATCTCAACATCAGACTCCAACCAATGGTAATAATCGTGTTACAAACACTACTACCTTATCTACCTTTATAGCCTATATTGGAAAACCCGAACAGGTAACCCAACAGATAGGTAGAAATAAATAAATATATATAAATATATATATAATTACAAATACGCTCTCTCAAGATATACACCACTCCAGAGCCTAGGTATTCACTCAACCTAATGCTCTGATACCACCTGTAACGACCGAGCTTCCACACTCCAGGAAGTCGCATCGCTAATAAGAAAGAAGAGGATAGAAAAGAGAAAGATAGAGAAGAAGAAGAAACAACACATCAGAATCTAAACAGCGGAACGAATAAATTATATTAATAACATAAAGTATTACATAGTTTACAACCACTATCAGAGTACACAGATATTCAACACATACTAGACAGTTATAAACACCTGTCTAGTATTTACAACATAATACAACTCAGAGACAACACAGAACACACAGCGGAATACTATATCTAACGCAGAAGCCTCCTGCTCCATTGCTCCTCCAATATTCGTCAAAGCAAACCTGAATCCCTTGGCTACTCATAAAAATTTGAGTACCCAAGAGTTTATGAAAAACAAAAATAAACTCCAGGTCAGACATGGGTCGGTGTGAGTAACAGGTTAAAGTTGCTTAACTTTCAAAATCCTTTGAAAAGAAAGGTATCACGTAAGACTTCCCACACATAAACATGGAAAAGTTTTTGCCTTACGCTAACCAAAACATTTGATAGGAAATCCAGTGATATTATAATAGGTCTAGGGTTTTCAAGTAAATATGAAATAGCTGAAATTGTTACATGATTAAATTCCAGCTACTAGCCACAAAAGTGGGTAATACAAGCAAAACCGTTGGCACTTATTGGATTTTGGATTCCATACAATGGCATGGCTACTGGGGTACCGCCCGTCACAGTACGTGGCCTAGATCAACGTACCAAGGAGTACTCCCACTCCCCTGCAACACAAGGCCGGACCCATTCCTTACTGAATGGTTCCGAACAAGACAACCCCGCAGTTGGTGCGCACTAACAACTTCCCACTAAGCCGAATAAAAAAGGACCTCTAGACAGGGATCAATCTTGCTCTCCAGTGGGAGCGACCCACGAAGCCTTGCTGCACCTCCCCTGTTTTAGCCATTCCCGGTTGATGAGGCTTGAGGCTACGATTACCTTTAGTGGACATATTATCTTAGAATTCTCATCGTCCACCTGACGATGTTCTGAAAGCATTCAATCCATACAAGTTCGTTCCAGGTTCGAACGAAACCAAAGGCATTATCTCGTTACACTCATTACGGAATCACCCACAGAGTTAATGACGATAACCCTTGCACTCTGTATCTCCATCTCGAATCTATAAGTACTATTCCGTCAAACTCATTACGGAATCACCCACAGAATTATACTGACGTATAGCCCTTACACCTCGAGTCTTCACTCGCTCCACTTGGATTAACGACCTAACGTTTAATTGGAATCGATGTGGTTTTCAGATATCCAAATATGGAAACCCGATCCCGGTCTCATCGAAATCCAAGCGTGTCTTTTACGTCCAAGTTGTTTAGAGTTTAAAATAGTAATAACATTATCTATATACACACAGATAGATAACTCATAGATTCACAACAGGTAATTATCATTATCATAACCACAGATAATCCATATTTATTACTATCAAAAGATAATCCATATCATAATGCAACCAATGCATCCATATCAATCAACAATACTAATCTCATTTCTGAGATTCAAAACTATTCAAAGCAACCAATAACAACCATTCATAAGCAATGATCTATAATCATACTATCTATAATTAATTTATAATGAATTAAATTAATTACACCATCTCTAATTAATTTAAAATGAATTAAATTAATTACTTATATCAAAATAAATCTTTGCTTATTACCAATTAATTAATTGATTAACCTCTAATTTATCATCTTAATCAATCCTGATTAATTATACTTTAATTAATTCCACAAAATTAATTACCCTAAACCAATACAGTAATTACCTTTTAATTACTTCATTAATTAATTAACTATAATTAATTACATTTAACCTTAATTAATTACAATTAATTAATTATACTAAATCATTTATTATTGATTAATTATTTTTAATTAATCAATCTTAATCACATCATTAATTATATTAATTAGTGACTCTTAATCAATTTCTTCATTAAATTAATTACTTTCAGTAATTAATCTCACTTAATCCATAATTATTAATCACCTTTGATTAATCTCATTCTGTAATTAACTACCCTTAATTACTTATCAAATTAATTATTCCTTAATTAATTTCTTTAATTAATCACTTGATTAATTATACAAAATAATTTAATCCGAATTATTTTCACAATCCCAATATCATTTATTAATTACGTTCAGTAATTATCTTTAATTACTCCACTGAGAAATCTCACTTCATTAATTACATCAGGTAATTATTATCAAATCTCATGTTTAAAATTAATTAAACTTAATTAATTAATCTAAACCAATCTCAATAACTTCATTAATTACATTAAGTAATTAATGTCTTAATTAATTTTATTTAAGTAATTAAACTTAATAAATTTCATAATTTATTATCATAAATTAATCAATCTAATTAATTATTAAAAATTAATCATATTAATTGATTATCAAATAAACCTTAGTGAATAACCATCATTAACTATTTATTATTTCTTAATTATCTCTAGTTTAAATTAACCCAAATTATTCATTAAATAAATTAAATAAATAAGTTACTTCTCCATTATCTTATTTATTTAATTATTTAATATCTTAATAATTTTTAAGATAAACCATTCCTTATTAATAGTTATATAAATATCAAAGTGTACTTAGAATATTGCAATTTAAAATTTAAATTCAAATTCCATTTTTGAATCTGAAATTCAAAAATGATATTTATTAAAGCATTATCAAATTTTAAATTCCATTTATTCTTTCCAAAGTAAATGTAAATAACATTTATTACTTATAATAAAACTTATATAAGATAAGTCCTAATTTAATTAAAAATTAAGTTTAAAATACATTACTATTTAAATTTCAAATTCAAGTTAATAATCATTTAACTTTCTATTATAAATCTTTTATAAGTGACTTTATCCAAAGAGGAAATCAAGTTTAAAAATATTAGTTTGGAAACAAATTTACTCCTAATAAACAATTTGAATTTAAACTTGTTTAAAAAAAACATTCAAATTTTAAACTTATTAAAATATCAGATTTTAAATTCAATACATTTGAACCCATTCCTTATTTAAATCATTTATATTTAAACTTAAAATAAACTTTGATTTGAACCTTGATATTAAAACTTTTATTTAAAATATAAATTTATTTTTAAAACTTGAAGATTCAAAAATCTTAAGAAAACTGTACTTAAATTTAGATTCAAACTGGTGATTTGAATTATGATTCAAATTTTAAATGAATTTTTAAATTTATAGGAAAACTGTCAGGTTCCCCCCCTCTTTTCCTTTTTATTTAAAACTGAAACCATTTCAAAATTTGTAAACTTATAAGATTTTCAAAATTATTTAAAACTTTAATACATATTTAACTTAACTCAGATTTAAACTTAACTCCATTTAGATTCAGTTTTAAATTTTATATTTAAAACAAAAACAAAACTTCAGGTTTCTAAAAAAAAACTGCAACCTATATGCCTAAACCCCGAGCAAATACAAGATTTACTTCGAGTCAAAAGAACTTCTGCTTCGAGCCAAGTACAGACACTCTCGAGTATTACTTCGAGTTCTACAACACTGCAGTACTCCAAATCATCCAAGCTCAAGATTTTTGCACGGTGCACGTGCACCGTGCCTCCAGTCACCATCATCCACCTCCGGCAACTCCAATCATCAACGACCATTATAAACATCAACCACCATCATCAGTTCTCCTCCAAAAAAAATATAGAATTGGATTTGAGACGTATGCTCAAACCTGGAACAGAAATACAGGTTCTAAATCCAAACCTGTCAAACCTTCCTCCTCCTCCTTCTGACCTCCGACATGTCAGTGACTCCGGCCACGAGTCCATCCACCAACATATTATCATTACCCAGAAATTCAAACCACTCGATCACTTCTTCAAGAAGAACCAGCCAAAGCAAACTACTATCTAAAACTAGGGTTATATCAAAAATTACATCACCGCAACCACCATGTTGAATTGCAACACCCCCTAATATTTTTCCCGACATCAGTGACCACTCCTCCACCAACCAAAAGAACCTCGCCACCCCCAAATTGCCTAGATTACCCAAAAACCCAAAAAACAAATCCCCTTATCTGTTCTAACCAGGTCTGCATGTTCAACCTAGTTTTAAAAATTAAGAATTTAGTTTCAATAATCATAATTTTGAATATTGTTTTTGATCTAATGCCTGAAACAATGAATCAATGTATTTGGGTATTCTATTTATATGCAATTTAGTCCTGTTACCCTGAGTTTCCAGAGACAGTTCCCATTAATTTTTGATTAATTAATTTGAACAAGATTTTAAACTTTGATTCCTGGTTCTACAACACATTTGTGATCCTTGAAAACACTAATCATATATTGTAATATGTGATAATGGTGTTTAAACAGATTCTTGCATCTGGAAAGGAAAATATAGAGACATCATGATCAAGTCACTCAAACCCTTCTACAGAAAAACAACTTATACAAGTGCATAAATCATTCATACTGAACAAGAAAATCCACAAACAACTTCTAAAATGTTTAAACTTCATTAATTAAAATGTTACTCACTTTTTCTTGATGTGCAGAGCAGTGAATTTGAAAGAATAAGTCTTGTGCTTTTGTTGTTGATTTATAAACCTTGCATGCTTCATTTCTTTAATTTGAAACTGCAGTAGCTTTCTTCTATTTTTATACAAGACAAAGATTTGTTTTATTTTATTGAAGTGAAAATCTTTGTTTTCTTATGCACATAAAATTTTCAGCAACATATATGTTAAATCTTTTTGTACTGGATAAAGACATTTTGAACATTTTGTTGTACATATGTATGTTACAGATTATGCATAAAGATATTTTATATTTAATTTGTATACTTGACTCTTTTGCACACTTGTTTCTACAGCAACTTGATATAATTAAAAATTATGTATTGTATAAATGGGTTTCACAGGTTAATGTTTTAGGCTAACTTACCCTATATATATATTGAGTAAACTTAACATAGTCATTGTTAGCATATTAATTTTATTTTATTTATATTGTTCATGTATGATTTTAGTTTACATACTCCTTTAGTTTTATTTTCTATTTGTTTGTACAACCAGATTTGTTTTGTGAGCATATATATATAACTCGTCTTGATTTAATCCTCTTAAGTGTGCATTAATATGTTACTTAACTAAGATATGTTTTTCACATCAATGTTTATTCTATCCTATATTTGTTTATACTTATATCTATTGACAGTTCTCTAGTTTTTAATATATATGTAGATGTTCATAAGCATATATTTGCATTTATAACCATATTTGAGTTGTAATATGTTTTAAAGTTATAAGATTCAATTTTTTTCCAAACCATGTAATTGTTTAAATATCTAAAAGATATCTTTGTACTTTTTAAACATTATTGAAATTTTAAAACTCTTTATTTTATATTTCAGACCATATTCATTTTATTCTCATGTTTAGATATTGATAAGGTCTATTTCACTTATATTAAAACACATATTTATAGCTGTTTTGAAAATAATAAGTTTATATTTCATTTAATCTGATTAAATACCCATTGATAAAATGTTGCTAAAATTCCGGGATGTCATAAATGATCAATAGCATAGTCTAAATTTCCAAAACTAATTATACTTAATATTTAGATGCTTGTATAGTATTTTAGGATGACACACCACTTTTTCAAGAATATTAATATTATCAAGGCATATTGTAACAGCCCGCAGATCCGTACCCCTTGAGTCAACTCTATTCTACCTAAATCAACTCAAGTTGTACAGAAATACGAACCATTTGGGTTAAATAAGAAGAGGTAGAAGTAGAAAATAGAAAACAACATCAGAATCTAACCATCGCAGCGGAATAAAATATAATAGATAATAAATGATCTTTACTCAAATCAAATATATCTGTTATATATTATATCATCAGAGTACATCAGTCTCAACTCAACATCAATAACATACAACTGGATACACAACACTCAACACAGCAGAAATATATGTATATAAACAAGTACGGAATACGTATCGTCATCCAGCTCGGTTCCTGAGCTCCACAGCAAATCCTGTATCCTATAATACTCGGTCTGACCCGAGCATTATAGTTAAATAACACCCGAGTCAGTCTGGAATACCAGCGTGAGAAAATCACACCCAATTGATTTTTAAAGTTTCAAAAATCCTTTGAAAACGAAAGCATCTCGTAAGACCACGCCACAAATAAACATGTCGGATTTTTACCTTACGATAGCTAAAACACTTTTTTATAGAAATCCTCTGATATTATAATAGGGTCTATATACAAATACTTATAAAATAGCCGAAATTGTTACATTCATTAAATTCCAGCTACTAGCCACAGAGTGGGTAATACAAACAAAACTCGTACAAGGCTCGTAGGGAGAATGGATTTCCAACCAATGACTAGGCACTGGGGTACCACCTGTCACAGTACGGGGCCTAGATCACCGTACCGAGGAGTACGCCCGCTCCCCTGCAACACAAGGCCGGGACTACCCCTTACTGGATAATCCCGAGTGAGATCACCCCGCGGTTGGGATCAGCAACCGCCCACTAAGCCGAAGTAAAAAGGGACATCTAGACTGGAATGACCTCACCCTGCTTGGGTGCTACCCACCTAGCCTTGCTGCATAACCCCTGATTTTTCAGTCATTCCCATTTGATGAGGCTTGAGGCTAAGCGTTACCTTTATAGAATATATCCCTTAGAATGCCCATCGTCCACCTGACGATGTTTCGCAAGCATTCATCCATACAAGTCCGTCCCGGGTTCGAACGGAACCGAAGGCACTATTCCTACTACATCCATTTTGGAAATATCCTCAGGGTTAGTAGCGACTAGCCCTTGCACTTCACTGCTTCATCTTCGAATCCAAAAACGTTTTTCACCAAACGTACAAACCGGATCGAAGTGGTTTTCGAGAAATAAATCTCGATCCCGGTCTCTTCGAAACGATCAGCGCATTTGGCCAATATTGATAGTCGGTGATTTAACTATCAATTAATATTCACAACAACCATCAACCAATAAATAATTTCCCAAATTATTTATTAACCTCAAAATATCTTCACAAGATATATTTCTATTCTCAAAACCTTTTGAAAACAGTTTTCAAAACTATCTTCCTTTCTCGGAATAAATTCCAAGTATTTCTATTTCCACTGGAATTATCAAGCACAAAATTTTAGATTCAAAATAATTTAAAAACACTTTATTGCAAAATATATTTAACATTCAATATAGAAAAATTACTTTAGTACTTAAGTTAAGATAGTACTCTAGAAATAACTAAAATAAGGTTACCTTATAACTATACATTAGACTTTCTTCTTTAAGCAAAATACCAAATCGTTCTTTAAATAATTATTACGATAATAGATTAACTAAAACACTTACTTTGGGATTTACTTTAAAATACTTAAATTAAGACTACTTCAATAATTTACTAAAAATACATACTATATAGACATTGAAAATAAGGTTACTTTAAAAATATAAAACTAGGCTTTCACCTTTCAAACAAACACTAAGTCGCTATTTATAAATATTTATTACGGTAATAGATTTGAAAATATATTTACTTACGAATTTAAAATAATAATTTTTTTTAAAACATGATTTTTTTAAAAACAACATTAAAACCTTTAACTTATATCTAAAAGTTTACTTTGAACGTACTTGGCTATCCAGAGAAATATACCTCTCTTCACATTCTTCCTTAAAATTTCAATTTCAAACACTTGAATCAATTTTCCAAACTGATTTCCCCTTTTACTCCCTTTTAATTCAAAATCTATTAATTTCAGATTTCATTTCTTAATTATGATTTACAGTACTTTAACTAAAAATTCTAATTTTTAGATTTCTCAATTACTTCTTTATCCTTTTATATAAATTTAAAACTTTAAGTTTAAAATAATTCTTTATTCCTTTAAATTAATACCACATAAATTTACAATTCATTAATTACTGTTTATTTAAACTTTTTTCTTTCCATACTCGAAGTTATTTATTATTATTTTCATATTACTTCTATTTCTTTCAACCCATTATTAATTTTATTCAAATTTCCTATAATTATTTTACTCACAAATTCATTTCTTTTATTTTGTTTTTCAAAATCCAATCTATATAAATTTGGTAATTCATTTTGCCCAAATATATCCAATCAACCATAACATTCAATATTCCAATATAACTCATCATAGAATACCAATATTCACAGTAGAGAATATTAAATAATTTAAATAGAAGTTGAGGGGTCCAGTTGGATCCCTTCAACCTGTTTTCCCTGCATCCACAGATGTTAGCACAATATAGTATACCAATTACAAAATATCATACTATATCACATCGATCAATTCAACCATCCAAACAATTATTTAAATTTTATCATTTAAATTTAAATTTAAACTGAGTGAGATTAACTCACCTTTGATTTTTGTTTTGCTAATCCTGATCCAATCCTGACTTGATTTCCCATAACCTTTCATAACAAATTTTAAAATTTCATTAATATTCGAAACAAATCGAATAAATCAATTTCATTTGATAAGTGTAATTTCCCAGTGATTTCATTTCGAACAATTTTTCCTTGTAATAATTTCATTTAACTAAAAGTTAAATTTTAACAAATGATTTCCCGTTCAAATAATTTTTTTTTTACTATTTAAATTAATGAAATATGCTTATCAAAGAAATTAGTCACCCTATGTACATAATTTAAAATAAGCTAATAAATTTAAAACGTATATGTATATTTATTTTCTTTTAAATCCCTATGTATATATTTATAAAAACAAGCATTATGGATTTAAATAAAAAATTTAATTTAACTTAAACAAGTTAATTAAAACTATATGCAGATATAAATATTTTAATTATAGGTCTAAAATTTTAATTTTATATAACTTAAACCCTGAAAATTTACTGTATATATATTCTGACTATTTATATTTTCTTTCCTTTTCTTTTTTTTCCGTAAATTACAAAAATAAAACTTTTTGCTAACTTAAAAACAAGAATAGTTGTATACCTACCGTAATATATTTATCAGTATATATATATATATATGTGTGTGTGTGTGTCAAAAAAAAACTGTTTACTAAAACCTAAGGAGAGAAAATAATATAATACCAGTGCTAAAAACCTAGCTTGCTCTTCCACGACTCCATTCCTTCGCCCGACAATCCAAAGACGCCGCGAAATCGACGCTGCGAGTCATCCACCACCACAAGGCCGAACCCCTTGAAAGCAGTCGCGAGGTTCATCGCGTCATCCCAGGCCCCGTGCGACTCGAGATCATCACCAGACTTCCCTCGCGGCCCCATGCAACCTCTTGAAACTCGCTATATCTCGTCGCGATTTGAACGCCAGTGGGAGTCGCGAGTATTCCTCTTGGGTATCGAACTAAAAGTGGAGGAAAGCGGAGATGCCGTTCGATTTTTGAAAAGGGGGATATCGGCTTTGGCCATTATATTTTTTTTTCTTTTCGAATACAATCTGTTTTAGGGAACACGAGATTTTTTTTGTTTTGAAAAAAAGGATAATGGCTTCGGCTGAAAGATAAAACGACGTGATTTGGAAATGGAGGCGATGCGATTTTTGCGTGATGTTATAAAAAGAGGAAACACGGAGATGAAAGAAAGTGGCGTGCTGTCTTGGCTGCTATAGTGCCTTTGAGGTGAAAGAAAAACGACGATGAGAAATTATTTCAACTGGTTGACCAATTTAAAGTTTTATTTAGTTTTCGATGCGTTTACTTATCGTGTGCTTACACAACAACCCCGATCAAAACGAAATTTAAAATCCGATAATAATTCAATATTACGGACTCAATGGAACTGGTTTCGTCGGATTTCGAGACTGCGCCTCGGAAGGCTATTTTTAAATTCAATTTAAACAGTATAAATTTCAAAACTTAACAACCCATTTTAAATTTGATTTCATCACTTCTATTCTCTTCAGTATTATCAATATAAATTTTATAAGCCTTCAAATTATATTTTAACAGACTTAAAACTCTAAATTCAGCATTTTACTCAACTTCACTTATTTAATTTAATAATTTAATTATCGAATAAATTGTGATATTCGTAATTCAAGTTAAAATTATTCTATTGAATATTTAAAATCAATTAAATATCCCGATTTTAAATGCTCGAAAATTCCGGGTCGTCACACATATCTTTACAAGTTTATTATATAATAAACTATGTATATTTTTGGACAAACAAAAAAATAATTATTATTTCATAAACTAATATCAGTATTCTTAAAAATACCTATTTTAACTTAGAAGTGTCCATCGACAATACTCATATAATGAGCTTCCACTATTTCTTTCATTACTATAGCAACATCGACAATGCAAAGTTTTATTACTTTTTCTATAGGCTTTCTATTTCAATTATTGTAACGAATTTACAAGCCAGATTTTGGTTACTACATGTAACACCCAAGAAATTTTAATAACAAATTAAAATATTAATGAGGGTAAAAATGTAATTTCACGCAAAGGAAACAATGGTGAAATAAAGGAAACAACAGTAAATTTCTACAAATGAAGGAAATTTTGGGAATTTGACTTTTTCATCGTGTCAAGTAGATTTTTCTAGTCCTAATTCATACATACATTATTAGAAGTGTACATCATATGAAGAAAATAAGTATTGTTTACCGTAACATTCATTTCGTGTTCGATGAGGCTTGAGGCTATGATTACCTTTTATATAGCAACCATCTTGGAATGCTAACACTTCCCTTAAAGCAGCAATGCAGTGTCAGCATTCACCTACACAAGTTCATTCTAGGTTTGAACAAAACCGAAGGCACTACCTTTACTACCATCAATTTTGAAATCACTCTCAGGATTAGTAGAAAGTAGCACTTGCACTTCAAAATCTCCATCTTCAATCATCTTCAAGATATCTTCTGTTCAAAACGCTTGAGTTGGATCGAAGTGGTTTTGAATAATTTCTACTTATTCGATCTCGGTCTCTTCGAAACAACTTTCGATAGTTTAGGTAAACTCAACCCTAGTTCTTTTGGAAATAATCAGACAATACATAGGAGCAAGGATCACCCCCTAACAGTTTAAATGGACGGATCTCCCTATCATTTGTCCTTGGAGAATAAAACGAGATTTATATGCATAGTACAACATCATTGAAGATGACTGTGCCATATAACTCATGTATTTCTCCTAGATATTTCATGAGTTATATTTTGGTCTAGATTTGATAGTCGGTTGTTTAACTATCAAATAAACAAACATAAATTTAGAGATTTAATTACCCATAGCAATCAATAAGCCTTAAACTAAATCATTTATTAAAACTCTTTTCAAAAGTGTTTATCGAAAACATTTTTATACTTATCTCATTAACATAAGTATATTCACAAATCATTTGTGAAAGATTTCTCATTTCCAAATCATATAAAAGGACCAAAATAAAACTTTATTTAAATTATAGATAAAGATAGCCTCAAAAAATATTCCTTCGGTGTTAAGTGTGGAACAAATGTCCATACACAAGAATTAAGAAGGTCAATTAGTGGAAATCTAATCTCAAATCCTTTTATAAATTTCCTTCTACAAATTCTCTTAATAAATCTCTTTTATCTATGAATCTTCTTTACTTAAATTCCAAACCCATTTATAAAACTCTTTATAGATCACCAAGTTAGATTTACAAAACTCTTTTATAAATACCAGAACCATTTATATATCTCTTTATAAATCTACAAATTTTCCATAAACTTTCTTTATAAATGTCCAAAATCATATGCAAAACTTTCTTATAAATATTCCTTGTTCGAAACAAAACTCCTTTCATAAAATCATTTAATAAAGCCCATTTGATAAACAACAAAATTATTTTAAACACCTTTACTAAAGTCATTACTTAACTTGAAACCATTATTAAAAGTATGATTGACCTTAAAAAATAGGAAAAAGCTTAGCGACCGCAATGGTTCTCTTTTAATTAATTTTACGTTTCAAGGTATAACATGGGTATTTACATAACAAGCGGATATGTATTAGGGAATCAACCAACGACAAATAAATCAACATATAGGTAAGATGTCTATGTTACAATATTAGCAGACAGGGATTTGTTCTGCTAAACACATGTTCAAGTTAATATAATAGCAAAATGGGTTTTTATTCTGCTTAAATTGATGTCCACATAATCTACTTGGGAACTTATGGCAGAAATGTGATTAATTCGACCTAACAGATGTCCAATATAACTTAATTAGCAGAAGGTGTTTTATTCTACTAAACAGATGTCATTGGGTTTCATATTCAATTGGGGTTACTTAAGGGTAATCGAAAAAGAAATCCCTTTGATTTAAAATATTATTTCAAAAGAAAGTTACTTTAGAAAAAATCGATCATTAGAAATAAAGTGGTTTAAAACTTTAAAATTTTTATATAAAAATTAAATGATAATTAAGCTCTTCACTTAAGAAATTAAACCTTTAATTAGTAATTAAATATTAAATAAATAATTAAACCCTAATTAATCTTTGATTAGTAATTTAAATTAATTATTCTCAATTAATTAATTAATTATTCCTTAATTAAAACTCAAAAATAAATTAAACCTTTATTTAAAATAATTAAATCATAATTACGTCTTAGTTAAATCTTAACTTAAATTTAACTTGATTAATAATTAATTAATAATTAAACCCTTCTCAAATATTTTTTTTAATTAATCTTAATTATTAATCTCTAAATAATTAATTAAATAATAACTAACTCTTTATTAATCAAAAAAATTATAATTAATTTACTTAAAAATGATTATGTACTAATTACCTTACTTAATTTATTAATTAAATAATGATTAAATAAATAAATAAATAAATAAATACTTAATTAAATTATATTTTCTTTTTAATATTTAAAATATGTTTAAAAACACTTTTCAAAAGGATACTTAAGTTAAAACATTTTAAATTCAGAAAGAGTTTGTTTTTCACGAACTACATTTATAGCAGCTATCGCCATACGACCTAAAATTTGAAAAATTCATTTTATACTCTAAATCACTTTTCGAACTCTTTCTTTTATATTTAAACTACATTATAAACTTTGAATAAAGTTTTAGAAAACAAAGGTAAGGTCTTTCACGAACTACATTTATAGCAGCTATCGCCATACGACCTAAAATTTGAAAAATTCATTTTATACTCTAAATCAATTTTAGAACTCTTTCTTTTATATTTAAACTACATTATAAACTTTGAATAAAGTTTTAGAAAACAAAGGTAAGGTCTTTAAAACTTTTATAAAACATTTTTAAAAGTAAAGTTAGAAAACAAGTTTAAACCAAAGGATCTCGATGCCATTTTAACAAGTCAAAATGCTAACTTTCTTAGCACATACAATACATACATAAGCTCATACATCCAAACACATGCCATAACAACATACATAAGTAACAACTATAAACCAAAATCATATCTTTCAAACTAACTTCAACATTAGATTTCATTTCAAGTCTAACTTCCAGCTACGTACAACAACATACAATATCATCTAAACCAAATATCCAACATACTTAACAAACAAATAACAATATTTATTATCAAAGTAAGTATTATATTTAAAGTTAGAACAATTAAATGAATTCGTGAGTTATACTTATCCAAAAGCTATCAAACCACTCCGAACTACCACTTTAACTTGTCTATGACCTAGCTCCATGCTATGTGCTTTGAAAATGAAGATTTGGTGGTCTTAGGGTTCGGCCAAGGTGTGGTGCACAAGGCCCAAAGGGTGGTGTGTCATGACCCATTTTTTCGTACCCTTTCAATTGACAATAAACCACACATGTCCAACTCAAATTGCACGAAAAGACAGAACATGAAGGTTAATAAAGAAAAACAGACATAACAGAATCTCATATGAATGGAATAACATATAATATTGAACAAAATATCTTTACAGTGGAAAACTTTTAAATAAATATATCAGAGTCAAACATAAATTCAGCTTGGACCGTAATAAACATCCGTCCTTACAATTGCTGACGAACATCAAATAAAAACAAACAGACAACGTAAAGCGAATAATAGAATATGTCCGTACGTAGATGAATATCTCCAGCTCTCCTCTGGAAAATCCAAACTTCTTCGACTAAACCTAAAACTACTCGGATCTACCCAAAAATTGAAAATACCTGAATCAGGCTTGATAAACCAGCGTGAGAAAAAGTCAATAATAAATGACAGTGTTATATATCAGCCTTCAAATAAAATCCTTGAAAAGAAAGAGTATCTCATAAGACCATGCCCACAAATAAACACGAATGGGTTTTTACCTTTTGGTAACTTAAACACATTTTTATATCGAAACGTTCGATATTATTTCTAATGACATATCTTTGAAAACATTTGCAAATAAACTTATTAATCTTAGCCGAAATTGCTACTATTATTAAATTCTAGCATAATAGGCTCTAAAAATAAAACCATAGGTTCTTATTGGAAAATGGATTTCCATACAAATGACCAGGTGAAGGGACTACCTTCCGATGGTTACACCTCCAGATGGACATCCCGAGAACCATCACAAAGGATCCTCTACCAACACAAAACTAACCTATCTCTGTAACTAGATAGTATCGAATACATCATCCCCTGGTCGTTACCGACCATTAACCGAGTGCGCTCTAGCATACAAACCACATTAATTTACACCTCGAACGTCATAGCAGGAAGAAATATATCTAGAAGGGGATGATCATACCCTAATTGGAAATGACCCACTTAGCTTTGCTGCATCAAACCCTATTTCGGTCATTTCTGGTTGATGAGGCTTGAGGCATTGATTACCTTTTCACATAACACATATCACATCTCTGATTGCTACATTGCCGTTTTCGTTGATACTAATTGCCTTCCATAAAAATACAACCCTTGAGCTCGTACGTCTCAAGGAGGGTGTTAAGTGAAGAAAAGTTGCCTTCTCCGCCAACACTGATGTACGTTTGTAAAAACCAATGTACGTAATCTTAAGAAATACAATGTCAGAAAAACATCCATACAAGTTGTCCACGAACAGGACAAACCAAAGACAATCTCCTACTACCTCTAGTAGCGAGTATTCCTTGCAATCTGAAAAATCTTCACAACGATGAGACTACTGCTATATATAACTCTATAACGGGAGCTAACCAGAGCATGTCAACAAGTAGTCCCCACGCTATGAAGATCCACTATCTTCAATAATCATCTCCTTAAACATGTCTTCACATTCAAACGTATACATTGGTTCGAAGTAGTTTTTGGATAGGAATCGCCCAAATCCAAATCCGGTTCCTTCAAAATCCAATTATTGATAATAAAAAAAGTGAATATGAGTATACATGATTTATTAAGTCTCTTTTCACTTTAATTATTTTTAGATGATTTTGAAATCTCTTTCTTTTGACTTATAATAATTCTACGTAATTCATTTGCTTTAGATAATATCTCAAATTTCCTCGCTTAACTCTCGATCCAAATTCCGTAACTTTTAGGCGGGTCAAAATCAATGTTATTTAAGACAACGTTTACGATAAACCCTAAAGCAATCTTAACAAACATTTTTGAGTAAATAGGATTATAGGAATCATTCTAATTTTACTCAACATCAATTTTCGTAATCAACAAGTGTTATGGGTGGAATAACAACGAAAGCACCTTTTAAATTCCATGAATAGGACAAGTTCCCTCTTTGGATTTTAATATCAAGTATAAGAAGATTATCTCTATACAATCCAAGTCGTAATTTATTCATTATAGAGATTGCTTAAATTTTGGATAATACCAATCTGCTTTTATTTTTGAAAATTTAATAGAATCTTTTTAGAGCATCCGGGCTTTCCTTTCGACCTGTTCCACCATCGCCTAAGAAAAGAAAACATAGGCCAGGTAAGTTTAGGACATGGGTTACTACATTCTTAACCTTAGTTAAACACCTTATTTTATCTTCCAGATCTCACAGGCGGGACAAATGTACTAGTCGTTTCTACATACTCAGTTATCAACTTTATTTTGAAATTCGTTATAAAGATTCCAAATTATCTTTTAAATACTTAATTTTCCTTTTAAAATCATTCACAATTGATTGTAGGAAAAATCGTTACATTTAAACTTACAATCAAAAGGTTATAGAATTCGTAGCACAAAAGTGTTGCGGAAGGTGCTATGTAAGCTTATTTGATTTAAACAACTTTTAAACATTTGAAAATTCATATTTTCCACTTTAAATCACTTTTAAACTATTTGAATAGATTTATCGAATTTATTCCATATTTTTCGATAATTAAAAACGTTCATTTAAACAGATTTTTCGTTATGGTCACTTAAATGTACTAGCGTGATTTTTTTTTGAAAATTGATTTGGACTTAATTCAAAATTTACTCAATGAAATTTTGATTTTCTTTCTTCGTGTAGAAGATATGGATATAATAGTTTTGAATTTTCTTATCTTGAAGAATTCCGAGTTATATTCCACTCTATACACTCATTTGAATTTTTTGGCACGAAATCGCGAACTACCTTTGCGCGACGCACCTAGTTATAACTTATTTTTCAATATTTGAAATAATTTATTCAAATTGAATTTTATCACTTTTAAAATTATTACAAATCATTTTAAATCAATACTCCCACTTTTTGAAGCTTTTAAAATGTATTTTCAATATTTTTATATTATATTATTATTATTTTATTTATATTATTTTAATATTAAATTTTAATTTCTAATTTTATTCAATTTCAATTCTAAATTCAAATTAAACTCAATTAAAACTTAGATTTCAAATCTAATTTTGATTTAAACTTCAATTCAACCTTAATCTCAATTTCAATTTTCAAAATCGATTTCAATTTCACTATTCATCTCAACTTCAATATCACTTTAACTATCATTTTTAATCCTGTTTTACTTCAAATTTCAAATTCTCTTTTATTTTTACTTAAATTTTAATTCTAATTGAAAAGTGACTTATTTTTCCAAGGTATCTTATATCACCAAAATGTGGTCTTATTAACAAAGGGATCACTTAATCAAAAATGAACATAACCGATGTCCATATTTATCACTAACATAACATCCATTCAACCAATCACATAACATATGATTTCAATCCAACATTCACTGTTAATACCATAACGGGATATATTATCATAATTCAATTATCTAACCAAACTATCCAATCATCCATATTAACAATCAATTGGTATAAAATTCATATGTTATAAGGGTATAAATGTGATAGTTTTAACAGAACCAAAATTTAATTCAAAAGAGATGAGGATTTCTAACTTTCATATCCACTCCATCAAACTTTTTTCTAAACTAGCATGCTTCTTCTCGAACGTCTCGAGTTTGCCGTTATCTTTTTTTTTCGTTTTCTTTTCTTTTTTTCTTCTTTTGTGTTTTTTTTTATTTTGGTGTGGCCGTTGGCTTGAATGGAGTCTACGGCTAGGGTAGGGGTGTGTGAAGGGGCTAAGCACGTGTTTTGAGGTGGGTAGGTGGACTAGGGGCTCGGGTAGGTGGAGTATTGGCTCGGGTTGGTGGTGAGGAGCTCGACCGTGGGGTTTGGGGGCACGGATAGGTGGGTTTATGGGATTTTGGGGGCGTGTGCACTTGGGTAGGGTGAAAGGAAGGGGTGTGCGTGTGTTTGAGGGGTTGTAGGTGATGGTATGGTTACGTTTTGGTAATGTGGAGGTGAAAGCTTGAAGGTAGAGAAAAATGGAGGAAGAGAAGGAGTTTTAGGAATTTTGTAGAATGAAAGAGAAGTGAAAAATAAAGGGATTTGAACTTGTATTTATAAGTGGAGAATTTAGTGATAAATGGCATAAATATCCTTGTTTACTTTTGGACTTTTATTAGCCTTGATTTGAGTTGAATTTAATGTGTAGAATGATGGTTATGAAAGAGTATGTTAAGAGATGAAGAGGTGTCATTTTCTTATGGTTTGTAATTGTTTAAACATACAAATTTGCTCCTTTTCTATGCATATGCATAACATCTCATTAATGAGATAAGACATAAGTAATGATGTTGTTTATAAAGTTTAAAAATAAAATAAAATTAGTCAAATCATACCTTTTAAATTTATTTATTTAATTTAACTTTTCAAAAGTAAACCTCTTTTGTCTTTTAGTGCTAAATGTAAAAGGTTTTAAAAGTTTGTAAAGTTGTCTTTGTGCATATGTTTAGGTTAGAAAATGTATCAAGTTACAATAACTTGACAGCTTGTTTTGGTTGAAAATAGTGTATTTGTTGACAAATTTTACAGTCAAAATTTGACGTTTTTGTTAAGCTATTTATTGAAGTAAACCAAACTTTAAAATGAACTTTTTTATTCTTTAAATAAATTAAAACATGTCTCTTTATATTTTAAAATCATATTTAATTAATATCAAAATCTTTAATTTACAATGTATGTAAAACTAACAAAATTTGACAAATTTTGGTTATTTTTATAAAACAACTATTAACATACTTTTAATATTTTAATATACTTTTATTTTATTTATTAGATGTTTTAATGAGATTTAACTTTTCAAATAAATATTCAAATCTATTTATTTAAGCCTTTATTTATTTTTAACAAAACTTAACTTTTGTTGATTTGTTCTAAAATTCAAATTTATACTTTTTAATAAGTAACTGTAAAGGCCCGCAAATACGTACCCCTTTGAGCTGGCCAAAACCACCACACTTTAGCTCAAAGTGGAAGAAAAATACGAGTCTTCGGGTTAAAGAAGAAAGAGGTAGAAGAAGAACAAAAACAACATCAGAATCTCACATCGCAGCGGAATAAAATATAATATATAGAATACAGTTTTAAATACAAGAAATCTGTACTGTATACATATACATACATACCATCATCAGAGTACATCAATCAGTCATACAGAGACAACTACTATATGATCATACACAGCGGAAATAATAGACAAATACGGAAATACGCTCTGTCACCAGCTCGTCTCCTGAGCTCCAGGATACAACTTGAACCTGTTTAACTCGGTCTGACCCGAGCATCATATAAAACAACACCCGAGTCAGTCTGAATACCAGCGTGAGAAAATCACACTCAATTGGATTATTAAAGTTTCAAAAATCTTTTGAAAACAAAAGCATCTCGTAAGACCACGCCACAAATAAACATGTCGGGTTTTACCTTACGATAGCTAAAACACTTTTTATTAAAGTTATCTGATATTATAATAGTGTCTATAGAAAGTAAAATAGAATCTAGCTGAAATGCTTGCATCTCACGTTTCAGCAATAGTTGGGCACAATCGAAACCGTACAGGCGCTTATTGGAGATTGGATTCCATACAATGGCAGGGCTACCGGGGTACCGCCCGTCACAGTACCTGGTCTAGATCACAGTACCGAGGAGCCACCCTAACTCCCCTGCAACACAAGACCAGAACCATCCCTTACTGGACAATCCCAAGAAAGATCACCCCGTGATTGGCGCGACCAACCACCCACTAAGCCGAAATACAAGGGACATCTAGACAGGGGAAACCTCGCTCTCCAGTGGGGGCTACCCACGAAGTCTTGCTGCACCTCCCCTGTTTTAGCCATTCCCGGTTGATGAGGCTTGAGGTTAAGCGTTACCTTTTTAAGAACGAGTTCCACTTAGAATGCTCATCGCCCTCCTTACGATGTTCTGAAAGCATTCAATCCATACAAGTTGCCCTGGGTCTGGACAAACCGAATCACCATCTTCAACTCTTCACGGTCTTCATCCGTAATCGTTCAAACCGGATCGAAGTGGTTTTCGGATAATTAAATCCGATCCCGGACTCTTCGAAACGATCAGCGCATTGTCCAATATTGATAGTCGGTGATTTAATTATCAATTAATCATTCACAAGCAACCATCGAATAATTTCCATAAATTATTTATCTCAAATATCATTCAGATATTATTTCCATTTTATCCTGTTTGAATCTAATTTCACAGTCCTTTTATTTCCAAGAATTTCTTATACTCACTCACATTTTGATTTACCCTTTGAAAATATCCTTTATTTTCTCATTCCTTCCTCAAAAATCAATTTCACTCTTCTTAAAAATTCTCAAACTAAATTTCTCCATTTTATAAGATTTCTCCTAAATCCTATTAATTTGCTTATCAACACAAGAGGATTTTAATTGGGTTTTAAAAACAATTTGAAAACATCTATATTTATAAAATAAGAAGTACGGTTTTATACAAATTATGGTTTGAAAATAATATGAAAGTTCATATAAAATTCAAAACTGATTTTGGTTAGTTAGAGTTTATTAATAAATATTTGCCACACCTTCAAAGTAACTAATCCGCCAATATTTTACATTCAAATAATAGTTTATAAAAACGTATAGTATAGTAATATAAAAATATTTCCCCTTTAAAATAAATTTATAATTTTAGAAAACCCAATATCTATAAATGCCTCTTGTCCATATTCACACTTCTTTCTTTCAGAAATATTCTACTATTCCTGTTTCAAACAAATTTATAACTCAACATAAGATTTCTCTTTGACATGTCACTTCCATATTTAGTGGTTTCTTTCCTTTCCATTTATAAACTTTGTTATAAATTCTATAACTTCCCTGAGTTGTCCCTTTATTTATAAAAAAACAAATTTTTATTTATAATCTTACCTTTAAAATTTATTCTTCAACAAGATTCATATTGTTTCTTAATAAGAATTCCTTTTTATTCCTTAATAAATTTTCTTTTCATTTCCTTAATAGAACTTCATTTTACTTCAATTCCATTTATTTGATTCACAATATTCCTTTGAGTTGTCAATATATAAGTTAACCTTAACTCCAACCAATTTAAAATATAAATAACCCTTATCTTTTCTTAAATTTTCAAGTAAAAGTAAATCCAAACTTCTTAATTAAATATTTCTCTTCAAGTTCTATTTAACTACCTCTAATTAAATTAGTTATAGAATTTTATACAAATTTAAACTTCCAATGTAATTTAACAGTTAAAAATTCAGTTCATATATATTCATATCAATCCATCCAACCTGTCATATAACAACATATATATAATCAATAAATATTTTGAGGAATCATGTTGGATCCCTCCAACCTGTTTCCCTGCATCCACAGTTGTTAGCACAAATAAGATATCAATTCCACTTTAATGTGGAATATTGCAGTATATGGGCTTCATATATCATCATCCGCTATTATGCGTCATATAGGGTCTATTTAATTATTCACTAATTTCAACCATCATTCAAGCAATTCAACAATAAATTTAAATTCAACAATTTAAATTTAAAATCAACTGAGTGAGATTAACTCACCTTGCTTTTCTTCTCTTTTTTTTTTAAATTTGCAATCTGATCCAATCTCGACTTGTCCCCTTTCGGATTTTGACCTTGAATAAATATTAGATGCTTTTATTAATATCCGAACAATTTGAATAATAAATTTCCATTTGATAAATTTAATTTAAGCAAATTTGATTGATTTTTTTTTCAAGCCGAGGATCTTTATGAAGGAAGAGAAAAGGGAAAACGAAGATGCCGATCGAAAGTAAAAATAGGAGGGGTATCGCGCTCGTGAAGAAAAGAAGCGGCCATTCTAATTTTTTCTTCTTCTGAGCTTCATTAACTCGATTTAAGGATGAAAGGAAAAGGAAAACTTGCGTTAAAAAGGGATAGAAATGGCTTGTTTTGGAAGACAGAGTGAAATAGGTCGGTGAAAGAAGATAAAGGGTGGCTGATGGGAAAAGATTTTGACAGGTGAGATGATGTAGGATATTTAAATTTAAAACGATTTATTATTGTCTAGACGTTCCTATCCCTTACGATCACACGGTAGTTCCAAAAATTACGAAATTTGAAATCCAGCAATAATTCAATATTACGGATCCAACGGAACTGGTTTCGTCGAATTCCGAGACTGTGCCTCGGAGGGCTATTTTTAAATTGTCAATTTAAACGATGCAAATTTAAAATTAAACAAACGACAGTTAAATTCAATTTTAACTCATCTATTACTTCCAGTATTATCAATATAAATTTTATAAGCCATTAAAATATTTTCAACAAACTTACTATACCAGATTTTATATTTTACCCAATATCTAATTATCACTTTAACAATTAATTAATTCAATAGGTCGTTATATTTTAAAATTTGAATTCTTTTTATTAAATAAAACAGCTTTTCATATTCAAAATCAAATTATAATTCGAATTAAATATTTAAATTCAATTTAAATATCGCAAATTAACTGTTGAAAAAGCCGGGTCGTTACATTCCTCCCCCCTTAAAGAATTTCGTCCCCGAAATTACTAGTTAGGAAGAATGGTCCAATACCCGATACTATTTTTTTCTCAAAACCAACAATTCAACATCTTTTTAATACAAGTCGCATTACCCTGCTTATTAACTTTCTAAACTTTTCCCTAGTTTCAGACTATACTATTTGTTTAACAATTCAAGTTTCAGTTTAAAACTAAATTTTGAATTATCAAAATTTTCTCAAAATTTTTCTAACTCCCTAAATTCCCGAAATTTTTTGCCAGCGTCTCCTTTGCGTGGCTAGCTCGGTACAACTACAAAATGGCTCTACGGCCTCCCTAATCTCAAAAGAAAACAAAAAGTCAAGTGGCTCGATCAAAATCCCAATCAATTTCATATAGAAATTTAAACACATACCTTTTTGCCGAGCATTTATTATTTATCTTCTGAAATCAAAATCAATTCTCTTTACCTTTATATTACCTGCATATCTTACACAGCAATATGTCCAATCACAATATACAAAGCATTTTTTCGACACTCGTACAAATGTCAATATCTATTCATTCAAATATTATTTTAGATTATATTTGAAATATCAATTCCCAATTGAGAATGCATCATTCCTTACTTAAGTTAGTATAAGCATTTTATGTGTTTCTTATATTTATTTTCATCTTACCACTTTAGCTTATATCCATTCTTATTCAATTTGATTCTTTCATTCCCATATGAATTCAATTTATCTATACTCTGAATATTTAAATTCTATTTTCCATTATAACAAATTCATGTCATTATTTCAAATTAGTTTCATTCGCTAATTTATTTCAATTTTCAATTTGAAAACGTTTGTTGTTAACAAAATTTTCAAAAACTTACAAAATTTTTCTAACTCTTAAAATTTCTAAATTTTTTTGGCAGAGTCCCCTTTATACGGAGGAGCTTTTGCAATTTGACAATAGATATAAATATATATACATCGACCCACACGGTCGGAAAAACCAAAAAACAGTTCATATTTCCTAGTTTGTATAGCGTAGGCATACCTTATTCAGCATTTTAAGCAAGCGGCATATTTTATTTTAGCATTTACGTGCCCAAAATCCCGCTATACAGTCTTCCGGTACCTGTACTTACTCAATTTAAACATATAAGTATCATATTTATGAAATTCACAACATTTCATTCATTTAAACAGCTATAACACAATTACAACATAAGTAATGCACTATAAATACTTCCACAAGCAATTTGTATAGTTTCCAAACTAATTAAATTGGCTTCTTAACCAATTCATATACCATTTGCATTCAACTTTAAGTGAGTTACAACTCATTTACTTATCTCCTGTTCCTTTTTCAAGTCCAGACATACCCTTTTCAATTTACTTGATTTTAAAATCAATTCTGCTACTTATCAATTCAAAGTCATATTCTATAAACAATGTATACAAGCAGTTTGTATAAACAATTGATAAGGTTCCCAATTAAATACAATTGCTTTTACTCAATTTATATCATCATATCCTATTCAGAATGATTTTCAATATCATTGTTTTTATATTCAATTTATTTTATATTCATGTCAATTGATGAAAAATAAGTTTATTTATTCCCATCATTCCATAGAACTTTATTCAATCTTGTTTACGACAACAACAATTATTTCCATGCAAATTCGACAATATCTATTCAAACAACAGTTTCTTTAGTTTTATAACTATTTTAAAATTGATTCCCACTCATTTTATATCTAAATCCGTTCCATTCCAATTTCTTTAAAAATCCATATATTTGCATTTACTTTATTTTTACATTGAGTCTTATTCAAACCCATTTTATAAAGCTTGACAACTTCCATGCTTATGATTAATAACCATTTTCCCAAATTTATACAAGTCATGCTTCACTCAATTTTATATTTAAGTCGATTCACTTTAAATCATCTAAATTTCATAACTTAAGTCATTTCATTTGCCCATAAACTCTTTTTCAATTTAATTTGATTCTATTTAGATCTAATCTCTTTCATTTTCTACTTAGCTCAGTTAATTTATTTACTCAATTCATTTAAAAATTTCAATTTCCATGTTCGATTCATTCTCGAACTTATTTAATTAATTTCAAGACCATATCCAATTTATTTATATCATTTGGATTTTATTCACACTTCAAACCAATTAATTTATAATCCAATTTTTATTAATTCTCAATTCAACTTCCATTTGTCCAACTCAAACTTCATTTACATATTCAATTTTGGATTTCCATTGCATTTCTAATGTTCAAAACAATTCTATTTTAGCTTATTTGTTTCACTTCAAACTCCGGATCTTACCTGTATTAAACAAGCATACATTTTATTTCAAGCATTTAAATTCTTTTGATAAGCCACCGGAGTTTATTTATACAAATTAAATTTTTATCCAACTATTTTTATTCGAATAAAGATTTTATTTCATTCAACTTAAATTATTCAAGCTTTTATTAAATAAACTTTCACTTTCCTCGAAGCTACGCTTCTATAAAGTTTAATCTTAATTTACTTTACTTATTTCAATTTCATGCTTAAATTCATTTCCAATTTATTTGATACTCACCTAGATCAAATTCCATTTATTTTGTTAAGATTAAATCCAAGGCCATATTTATTCCATCCATACTTGAATTGGATTTTATTTGCAAATTCAAATTATCTCTAAGTTAATTCCATTCCACTACAACTTTAATTCATATTTAATTTACTTACACTTCCAAGTTGAATTTGTATTAATAACTCAGATTTCATTTCCAATTTCATTATTACCTCACAATCCAACTCCAATTTAAATCTCATTAACCTATTCAATTAACCAATTTATTCCTAATTAGTTCGCTTCCAGTACCACTTCTACATTGTATTTTTATCTTCAAAAATCATCTAATTATTTTATCTGTGTTCAATTTTATTTTAATTCAAGTTTGGATTTTTATTTCATTCTCCAAATACAAAATAGTCTTATTTCGGCTTACTATTTTACTTCTTCATACTTTTCTCTTATAAGTCACACATTTATATTTTTCTTTCACATTACTACCCATTTGAAGCTTGAATATATTCATATTTCATTTTAACTCGAGATTGAACACTCATTTGCCGCTAAAATATTCTTAATCAATGTGTTTTCCAATTTACTTTATAAGCCTTCGGAATATATTCATTCGGATTCAATTTCATTTCGATTTACCTTTATTTATTTGAGTAAGAATTTAATTTAGTTAACATCATTTATAACTCAACTGAATTTTATTTTTATTCAATTTATTTAACTTAACTTCTGTTAAATCAAGCATCATACCATACTCTTCAATCTACCAATCCACTTGGATTTAATTAAGTAAGAACATAATTTCATTTCATATCATTCATATCTCAATTCATTTCATTTCAATCTTAAATTTAAATCCAATTATTAAGCTTAAGTTAATCTCAACCAAAATTTATTTCTATTAAATTCCCAATCCAATTCATTAACGTTTTAAATTTTATTTACTACATCAATTTATTTATATCATTTTTTTTCCATCATTAGTTAAATTTCAAAAGTTAAACTTTTAACTTAATCCAAGGCCATTTTAAATCTTTATAATTTATTTGTCCATAATACTATCATCCAACATCCAAGTTATATAATAAGTTCAGAAAATATTTCTTTTTATATCAAAATATATTTTGGATGAAATTATATAATTCACCCGCCTTTGAAAACAATATTGTGTCGAATTGCTCTATTCAAGTGTTTAGAAACCCCTTCGATCCAGTTATCCAGACTGTGCCGACGAATGTTCATATGCCACTCAATAAATCAATCAACACAACATAAAACCATTTTATATTCACTAACAAATACGCGCTCATGTCTATTAATACGCTCAAACTCATTCTAGAGTACTAATAACTCTATCTTTAATGAGTAATCCCCACCAGAGCCAAGGTTCTCACTTAACCTTTCAGCTCTGATACCAAGTGTAAAGGCCCGCAAATCCGTACCCCTTTGAGCTGGCCAAAACCACCACACTTCAGCTCAAAGTGGAACAAAAATACGAGTCTTCGGGTTAAAGAAGAAAGAGGTAGAAGAAGAAGAACAAAAACAACATCAGAATCTCACAACGCAGCGGAATAAAATATAATATATAGAATACAGTTTTAAATACAAGAAATCTGTACTGTATACATATACATACATACCATAATCAGAGTACATCAATCAGTCATACAGAGACAACTACTATATGATCATACACAGCGGAAATAATAGACAAATACAGAAATCCGCTCTATCACCAGCTCGTCTCCTGAGCTCCAGCATACAACCTGAACCTGTTTAACTCGGTCTGACCCGAGCATCATATAAAACAACACCCGAGTCAGTCTGGAATACCAGCGTGAGAAAATCACACTCAATTGGATTATTAAAGTTTCAAAAATCCTTTAAAAACAAAAGCATCTCGTAAGACCACGCCACAAATAAACATGTCGGGTTTTTACCTTACGATAGCTAAAACACTTTTTTATTAAAGTTCTCTGATATTATAATAGTGTCTATAGAAAGTAAAATAGAATCTAGCTGAAATGCTTGCATTTCACATTTCAGCAATAGTTGGGCACAATCAAAACCGTACAGGCGCTTATTGGAGATTGGATTCCATACAATGGCAGGGCTACCGGGGTACCGCCCGTCATAGTACCTGGTTTAGATCAGAGTACCGAGGAGCCACCCTAACTCCCCTGCAACACAAGACCGGAACCATCCCTTACTGGACAGTCCCAAGCAAGATCACCCCGTGATTGGTGCGACCAACCACCCACTAAGCCGAAATAAAAGGGACATCTATACAGGGGAAACCTCACTCTCCAGTGGTGGCTACCCACGAAGTCTTGCTGCACCTCCCCTGTTTTAGCCATTCCCGGTTGATGAGGCTTGAGGTTAAGTGTTACCTTTTTAAGAACGAGTCCCACTTAGAATGCTCATCGTCCTCCTGACGATGTTCTGAAAGCATTCAATCCATACAAGTTGCTCTGGGTCTGGACAAACCGAATCACCGTCTTCAACTCTTCACGGTCTTCATCCGTAATCGTTCAAACCGAATCGAAGTGGTTTTCGGATAATTAAATCCGATCCCGGACTCTTCGAAACGATCAGCGCATTGTCCAATATTGATAGTCGGTGATTTAACTATCAATTAATCATTCACAAGCAACCATCAAATAATTTCCATAAATTATTTATCTCAAATATCATTCAGATATTGTTTCCATTTTATCCTGTTTGAATCTAATTTCACAGTCCTTTTATTTCCATGAATTTCTTATACTCACTCACATTTTGATTTACCCTTTGAAAATATCCTTTATTTTCTCATTCCTTCCTCAAAAATCAATTTCACTCTTCTTCAAAATTCTCAAACTCAATTTCTCCATTTTATAAGATTTCTCCTAAATCTTATTAATTTTCTTAACAACACAAGAGGATTTTAATTGGGTTTTAAAAACAATTTGAAAACATCTATATTTATAAAATAATAAGTACGGTTTTATACAAATTATGGTTTGAAAATAATATGAAAGTTCATATAAAATTCAAAACTGATTTTGGTAAGTTAGAGTTTATTAATAAATATTTGCCACACCTTCAAAGTAACTAATCCGCCAATATTTTACATTCAAATAATAGTTTATAAAAATGTATAGTATAGTAATATAAAAATATTTCCCCTTTAAAATAAATTTATATTTTAGAAAACCCAATATCTATAAATGCCTCTTGTCCATATTCACATTTCTTACTTTCGAAAATATTCTACTATTCCCGTTTCAAACAAATTTATAACTCAACATAAGATTTCTCTTTGACATGTCTTTTCCATATTTAGTGGTTTCTTTCCTTTCCATTTATAAACTTAGTTATAAATTCTATAACTTCCCTGAGTTGTCCCTTTATTTATAAAAAAACAAATTTTTATTTATAATCTTACCTTTAAAATTTATTCTTCAATAAGATTCATATTGTTTCTTAATAAGAATTCCTTTTTATTCCTTAATAAATTTTCTTTTCATTTCCTTAATAGAACTTCATTTTACTTCAATTCCATTTATTTGATTCACAATATTCCTTCGAGTTGTCAATATATAAGTTAACCTTAACTCCAACCAATTTAAAATATAAATAACCCTTATCTTTTCTTAAATTTTCAAGTAAAAGTAAATCCAAACTTCTTAATTAAATATTTCTCTTCAAGTTCTATTTAACTACCTCTAATTAAATTAGTTATAGCATTTTATACAAATTTAAACTTCCAATGTAATTTAACAGTTAAAAATTCAATTCATATATATTCATATCAATCCATCCAACCTGTCATATAACAACATATATATAATCAATAAATATTTTGAGGAATCTTGTTGGATCCCTCCAACCTGTTTCCCTGCATCCACAGATGTTAGCACAAATAAAATATCAATTCCACTTCAATGTGGAATATTGCAGTATATGGGTTTCATATATCATCATCCGCTATTATGCGGCATATAGGGTCTATTTAATTATTCACTAATTTCAACCATCATTCAAGAAATTCAACAATAAATTTAAATTCAACAATTTAAATTTAAAATCAACTGAGTGAGATTAACTCACCTTGCTTTTCTTTTCTCTTTTTTTTTTTAAATTTGCAATCTGATCCAATCTCGACTTGTCCCCTTTTGGATTTTGACCTTGAATAAATATTAGATGCTTTTATTAATATCCGAACAATTTGAATAATAAATTTCCATTTGATAAATTTAATTTAAACAAATTAGATTGATTTTTTTATATATGCAAGCCGTGGATCTTTATAAAGGAAGAGAAAAGGGAAAACGAAGAGGCCGATCGAAAGTAAAATTAGGAGGGGTATCGCGATCGTGAAGAAAAGAAGCGGCCATTCTATTTTATTTTTTCTTCTGAGCTTCATTAACTCCATTTGAGGATGAAAGGAAAAGGAAAACTTGCGTTAAAAAGGGATAGAAATGGCTTGCTTTGGAAGACAGAGTGAAATAGGTCGGTGAAAGAAGATAAAGGGTGGCTGATGGGAAAAGATTTTGACAGGTGAGATGATGTAGGATATTTAAATTTAAAACGATTTATTATTGTCTAGACGTTCCTATCTCTTACGATCACACGGTAGCTCCGAAAATTACGAAATTTGAAATGCAGCAATAATTCAATATTACGGATCCAACGGAACTGGTTTCGTCGAATTCCGAGACTGTGCCTCGGAGGGCTATTTTTAAATTGTCAATTTAAACGATGCAAATTTAAAATTAAACAAACGACAGTTAAATTCAATTTTAACTCATCTATTACTTCCAGTATTATCAATATAAATTTTATAAGCCATTAAAATATTTTCAACAATCTTACTATACCAGATTTTATATTTTACCCAATATCTAATTATCACTTTAACAATTAATTAATTCAATAGGTCGTTATATTTTAAATTTTGAATTCTTTTTATTAAATAAAACAGCTTTTCATATTCAAAATCAAATTATAATTCAAATTAAATATTTAAATTCAATTTAAATATCGCAAATCAACTGTTGAAAAAGCCGGGTCGTTACAATAACTATAAGAATAAATAATTTCTTCTTTATTGTCTATTATATATAACTTATTTATTTAAGTTTTGAACCCTTTTTAAATTTGAAACAAACTAAATCTCTCTCTTTCGAAGTAGGGAAATTACGGGTCGTTACATTCTCCCCTACGTAAAAGCATTTCGTCCTCGAAATGAAATCAAAGTTATAGAACTATAAAGGTCAACAATATATGGCAAAGGAAATACTACTACTAAATACTGATCATGAAATACAATCATCGATCCTAGTCCCAACCTGAGTGCGTAGTACACAGTTGAGAAGTCAACTATCTACATCATTCAACGAAAATATCATACTAAAGGACTAAATCCCATATCTTAGCACGTACTACATGCTTAAGGTAATAACAACTGCTATAATACAAACCCAAAATATCCCAAAATATCCTTAAGTGTGAAACACTACTCATCAGATGAACCCTCTGATGGTTCCTCAAGTCGATCTCTACTGGTTTTACTTCCTCCCCGTCCTCAACAGGCTCCTCATCATCTATCATCTCTGAAGCTATGTACCAACCTAGTGGCCGCCACTGCTTGCCTCCCGGAATCCATGGCTCATGCTCCTCCATATCAGTATCTTCTAAACCAAGATCCTCGGCTATCTTTGGAACGGGAGATCCAATCTCCTAAATGGGCATACCCATATCCCAAACGATTTGCTCATCACCCTCTGAATCATCTTCCTTATATAACCATGCATCGTAAATCCCAAACTCTTCTATCTCCATTGCTACGGGTTCCTCTATCAGTGGCTCAATCTCCTCACATTCTTCCATGGTTTCCTCTGTAGGCTCTTCTTCCTCAGGCTCCTCATCCTCACTCAAAGGATCCAACATCCAATCATCTGCCTCATCGTCGGCCTCCGCCCCTGCATCAATATCTGCACTTGCTGGCAACACATCCTCCTCATCTGAAATAACTATCAAATTCTTATTATCTGAGATATCTATCGGATGGTCGAATGATCCTGGTACTATCCTCGAGGGCTCTCCTACTTGCATATCCTCCTCATCAATCGAAATTGGTGTATACAAAACTTCTAAGTCTTCATATTTAGACCAGGCTTCCTTAAATCTCCGCCTAATTGCTAGTTTTTCTACCTTAGTTACTTTCTACAATTTTATATAAGAACTTGAAATCATTTATCAAAGATCCTATCTTAGTTTTTTTTATTTCATCTTATTTTATTAAGTGCTTCTTACTTAATTATTCTTGTTTTTATTTCCATTGGATTAAATATTTTTAGCTTTTATAACAAGTTCAAATATAATTTGGCATTAACAAAGGAGAAAAATGATAGTGTTTGTGTGTGTGTATTAATTCTCAAAATACTTTCATATTAACTGACTTCTCAGAAGTACACTCAAAAAGTTTTACATACGTCATACGGTTAAAATTGGTGTTTACTACTAACTTATGCTTCCATAATCCCTTTTCCTTTTTCTGCAGCAGTAGGTGGACGAGTAAAGGTAACTAAAGGCCTAGGCTGTTCTGCCGTCTCGAGCATTGGACAATCTCTGGCGACATGTCTTAAAATATGGCAATAATAACAACTCTTCAGGACAGCTTTCTTAAAGGTCTTGATTTTTACTCCCGATCTATATTCTTTTGCAAGGTGACCTCCTTGTCTACATTTGAAATAACAAACTTTGTTCTCCATATGCCTTTTCTTCTTGGCTGGTACTTCAGTAGTTGGCTATGGAACAACATCTAAGAATTTCAGGGTATTGCTTATCATCTTCCTAAAATGATCCATGGATGAAGCTTACCATGCTATGCTGGAGCTCATTACACTTGCTTAACCAATCCTTAACTTCCATGATCTTTTTCGATCCCAAAAATTATCTTTGGCTTAGGATCTCAAATTCCCGACAAAATGAACCGAAGTTCAGTGGGTTTGATATTTCTTGAGAATAAGATTATTTTTCTACATATTATCATCAAATACCTTATAGTCAAATTGTGAAACTTAATTCACAAGGTATTTCTTCTTAATCCTTTTAAATTAACCCATTTTATATTTATAAAAGTGTTATTATTTCTTAAGGCTAAATGTCTAGGGTTATATGATAAAGTTCTAAATTCTAGTTCTCAACCAATTGATTCTATATGAAATATCTTATAGTCAAATCGTGTAATTCTAATCACAAGATATTCATACTTTAGTTTTACTAAGCTGAATTACAAATAATCCTTAAATTCTAACCCAAAAATAATAATATCCCCTTTTGTATATTTGACATATAAAATAAGGTAAAATTATTTTATATACCAACTTTTTAAAACAAAATCATTTTTATAAAATTAACAAATGTGCACTCGTATATATAATACTCTCATAACTCATTCTAGGGTGTTACTAATCCTGTCTCTAATGAATTACTCATCCTAGGATATTACTAATCCTACCTTTGATGAGGCTTTACCCATAACATAGCCAAGGTTCCTGCTTAACCTTCAGCTCTGATGTCAAATGTCATGACTCGTTTTCCATACCTTTTGAATTGACAATAAATCACACATGTCCAACTCAAATTACACGAAATAACGGAACATGAAGGTTAATAAAGTAAAATAGACAGAATCTCACACGAATGGAATAACATATAATATTGAAGAAAATATCATTACAGCGGAATTTTTTTAAATACATATGTCAGAGTCTAACCAAAATTCAGCTTGGACAGTTATAATCACTGTCCTTACCATTGCTGACAAACATCAAACAAAAATAAACAGACAACGCAAAGCAGATAATAGAATACGTCCATACGTAGATGAATATCTCCAGCTCTCCTTTGAAAATTCCAACATTCTTCAACTAAACCTGAAACTATTCGGATCTGACCCGACCACTTAGAATACCCGGATCAGGCTTGATAAACCAACATGAGAAAAACTCAATAATAAATGACACTGTTATATATCAACCTTTAAATAAAATCCTTGAAAAGAAAGAGTATCTCATAAGACCAGTCCATATACATAAACATGGACGAGTTTTTACCTTATGATAACTTAAACATTTTTATATCAAAACATCTAATATTATTTATAATGACATATCTTAGAATTTTTTTGCAAACAAACTTATTAATCTTAGTCGAAATTATTACCATTATTAAATTCCAACATACTAGGCTCTACAAACAAAACCGTAGGTTCTTATTGGAGAATGAATTTCCATACAAATGACCAGGTGAAGGGACTACCTTCCGATGGGTACACCTCTAGATGGATGTTTCGAGGACCATCACAAAGTATCCTCTACTAACACAAGAATGACCTATCTCTATAACTAGATAGTATTGAATATATCATCTTCTATCATTGCCGACCTTTAACCGAGCGCGCTCTAGCGTACAAACCACATTAATTTACATCCCGAACGTCATAGAGGGAAAAAATATATCTAAAAGGGGTTGATCATACCCAAATTGGGAATGATCCACTTAGTCTTGTTGCATCTAACCCTGTTTCGGTCATTTCCGGTTGTTGAGGCATGAGGCAATGATTACCTTTTCACATAGCACATATCACACCTCTGATTGCCACATTGCCATTTCTGTTGACTACTAATTGCCTTTCACAAAAATACAACCCTTGAGCTCGTACGTCTCAAGGAGGGTGTTAAGCTAAGAGAAGTTGCCTTCTCCGCCACCACTGATGTATATTTGTAAAAACCGTTGTACGTAATCTTTAGAAATGCATTGTCAGACAAACGTCCATACATGTTGTCCAAGTATAGGACAACCCGAAGGCACTCTCCTACTGCCACTAGTAGCGAGTAGTCCTTACAATTCAAAAAATCTCCACAACAAGGAGACTGCTACTATAAATAACTCTATAATGGGAGCTACCCAAAGCATGTCAACAAGCAGTCCTCACGCTATGAAGATCCACGGTCTTCAATAATCATCATCTTCAACATGTCTTCACATTCGAACATATACATTGGTTCGAAGTGGTTTTCGGATATGAATCACCCAAATCCAACCCTGATTCCTTCAAAATCCATTATCAATAATAAAAAGTGAACATGAGTATACAAGATTTATTAAGACTCTTTTCACTTTAATTCTTTTCAGAAGATTTCAAAATCTCTTTCTTTTGACTTATAATAATTCTAAGTAATTCATTTGCTTTGGATAATATCTCAAATTTCCTCGCTTAACTCTCGATCCAAACTCCTTAACTTTTAGGTGGGTCAAAAAAAATGTTATTTAAGACATCGTTTACGATAAACCTTGAAATCAATCTTAGCAAATATTTTTGAGTAAACAGGATCATAGAAATCATTCTACTTTTACTAAACATCAATTTCCGTATTCAACAAGTGCTATGGGGGGATAACAGCGAAATCACCTTTTAAATTCTACGAATAGGACGAGTTCCCTCTTCAGATTTTAATACCAAGTACAAGAAGATTATCTCTATGCAATCCAAGTCGTAATTTATTCATTTTGAAGATTGCTTAAATTTTGGAGAATACCAAACTTCTTTTATTTTGGAAAATTTAATAGTCTTTTTAGAGCATCCAGGCTTTCCTTTTGATCCATTTCACCCCTCGCCTAAGAAAAAAAACATAGGCTGGTTAAGTTTAGTGCACTGGTTGCTCCATTCCTAATCTTAGTTAAACACCTTGTTTTATCTTCTCAAATCTCACAAGCGGGACAAATGTACTAGTCGTTTTCACATGCTCAGTTATCAACTTTAATTTGGAACTAATTATAAATATTTCAAATTATCTTTTAAAAGCTAAACTTTCCTTTTAAAAACATTCAAAATTGATTCCAGGAAAAACCGTTACATTTAAACTTACATTCAAAAGGTTATAGAAATCGCAGCATAAAAGTGATATGGAAAATGCTATATAAGCTTATTTTATTTAAAAAAATTTTAAACATTTGAAAATTCATAGTTTCCTCTTTAAATATCTTTTAAACTATTTAAATAGATTTATTATTCCACATTTTTCCATAATTAAAAACGTTCATTTAAATGGATTTCCCATTATGGTCACTTAACTTTACTAGCGTGATTTTTCTAGAAAATTGATTTGGACATAATTCAAAATCTACTCAATGATATTTTGATTTTCTTTCTTCGTTTAGAAGATATGGATATAATAGTCCAGAATTTTCTTATCTCAAAAAATTCTGAGCTATATTCCACTCTATACACTTATTTGAACTTTTCGGTGCGAAATCGCAAACTACCGTTGCGCGACGCACCTAGTTTTAACTTATTTTTTAATATTTGAAATAATATATTCAAATTAAATTTTATCACTTATAAAATCATTACAAATCATTTTAAATCAATATTCTCACTTTTTGAAGCTTTTAAAATGTATTTTCAGAATTTCCATGTTATAACATTATTTTATTCCTATTACCTTAATATTAAATTTTAATTTCCAATTTCAATTCAATTTCAATTCTAACTTCAAATTAAACTCAATTAAAACTTAGATTTCAAATCTAATTTCAATTTAAACTTCAATTCAACCTTAATCTCAATTTCAATTTTCAAAATCGATTTCGATTTCGATTTCAATTTCACTATTCATCTCAATTTCTATTTCACTTTAACTATCCTTTTTAATCCCGTTTCACTTCAAATTAAAAATTCTCTTTTACTTTTACATTAATTTCAATTCTAACTGAAAAGAGACTTATTTTTCCAAGGCATCTCATATCACCAAAATATGGTCTTATTAACAATGGGATCACTTAATCAAAAATGAACATAACCAATGTCCATATTTATCACTAACATAATATCCATTCAACCATTCACATTACATGTGATTTCAAATCCAACATTCACTATTAATGCCATAACGGGATATATTATCGTAATTTAATTATCTAACCAAACTATCCAGTCATCCATATTAACAATCAATTAGTATAAACATTCATATGTTATAAGGGTATAAATGTGATTGTTTTAACATAACCAAAATATAATTTCAAAAGCGATGAGGATTTCTCACCTTCATATCCACTCCAATAAACTTTTTTCAAAACTAGCATGCTTATTATCGAACGTCTTGAGCTTGCCGTTACCACACCTTCTCTTTTCTTTCTTTTCTTTTTTCTTCTTTTGTATTTTTTTTATTTTGGTGTGGCCTTTGGCTTGAATAGAGGGTACGACTTAGGGGTAAGGTTGTTTGAAGGGGGTAGGCATGTGTTTTGAGGTAGGTAGATGGTCTAGGGGCTCAGGTAGGTGGAGTATTGGCTCGGGTTGGTGGTGAGGAGCTCGGCCATGGGGTTTATAGGCTCGGGTAGGTGGGTTTGTGGGCTTTTAGGCACATGTGTGCTCAGGTAGGTGGAAAGGAATGGGTGTGCGTGTGCTTAAGGGGGTGTAGGTGATTGTATGGTTAGGTTTTGGTAATGTGGAGGTGATAACTTGAAGGTAGAAGAAAAATGGAGGAAGAGAAGGAGTTTCAGGAATTTTGTAGAATGAAAGTGAAGTGAAAAAAGATGGGATTTGAACTTGTATTTATATGTGGATAATTTAATGGTAAGTGAAACAAATATTCTTGTTTACTTTTGGACTTTGATTAGCCTTGATATGAGTTGCATTTATTGTTTAGAATGATGGTTATGAAAGAGCGTGTTAAGAGATGAAGAGTTGTCACTTTCTTATGGTTTATAATTGTTTAAACATATAAATTTGCTCCTTTTCTATGTATATGCATGGCATCTCATTAATGAGATAAGATATAAGTAATGATGTAGTTTATAAAGTTTAAAAATAAAATAAAATTTGTCAAATCATACCCTTTTAATTAATTTATTTAATTTAACTTCTCAAAAGTAAACCACTTTTTCTTTTAGTGCTAAATGTAAAGTGTTTTAAAAGTTTGTAAAGTTGTCTTTATGCATTTGTATATGTTATAAAATGTATCAAGTTGCGACAACTTGGCGACAACTTGTTTTGTTTGAATATGGTGTTTTTGTTGACAAATTTCATAGTCAAAATTTGACCTTTTTATTAAGCTATATATTGAAGTAAACCAAACTTTAAAATGAACTTTTTACATCTTTAAATAAATTAAAAGATGTCTCTTTATATTTTAAAATCATATTTAATTAATATCAAAATCTTTAATTTTACAGTGTATGTAAATGTGACAAATTTTGGTTATTTTTATAAAATGATTACTAATATACTTTTAAATATTTTAGTATACTTTTATTATCTTTATTATATGTTTTTAATAAGATTTAAATTTTCAAATAAATATTTAAATATGTTTATTTAAGCCTTTATTTATTTTTAACAAAACTTAACTTTAGTTGATTTGTTCTAAAATCCAAATTTGTACTTTTAAATTAGTAGCTATAAGATTAAATAATTTATATGTTATTACCTATTATGTATAAATTATGTATTTAAGTTTTGAACCCTTTTTAAATTTGAAACAAACTAAATCTCCCTCTTTCGAAGTAGCGAAATTACTGGTCGTTACACGGTGGAGCTTTGGCCTTGAATGGTGGAGGGACTTCAGATTATCATCGAATCCAAAAAAATCCAACCCGAAAATGGATATTCTTCTAACATATTTTTGGATAAATAATCACAGAATTTGGGAAAGATATCAAAGTAAAAAAGTTCTTGGAAATTCTTTTCTCTACGATAAAAAAGGTATAACTCAATTTGTGTCAACAATGAGGGAGATTTGGTTAAAAGAAGTTGACGTATTTTCAGACTTGAAAATCTGGGTCCGAAAATAGGTCTGAAAGAAATAAGATTTGGACATAGCTAAGCTCAAAATTTGAAGAAGTAATACAATTGACGGTTGTAGCCACTTAAATTTTCCACGGTTTGCTTAAAAATCTTCCATTTTATAAAGAAATGATAAAGATATGGCAGAAGGAAGGGATGGAAAAATTGAAGAAACGAAAGGGGTATTTATAAGCAAGAACAAAGTAAATTACATAAACACCCTTGGTACTTTACCCATCACCTCCACTTGCCACATCACCATGCCACCTCACCTTCATGTAACGCAGTCCACAACCTTGTTCCCCTCTAAAACCTTATGAGCCAACATGTTTAAACATGTTTGTGCTAAGTTGCCAAAATGTCATTTCATGTTACTTAAACGCATCTTATTTTTATTATTATTTTATTATTTAAGACCTTATATAGTTAAGTATGTATATAAACCATAATATGTCCTAACTAATATGTAATTATATGTATATATTTATACTAACAAAGTTTACATACTTCCGACATCTTTTAGCCGAATAAAGTTGAAAATACGGAAAACAGATTCAGGTCATATTTTCGATTTTTCTTCGACCTGTATATTTGTAAACACATTTGAAAAACTATTTCCCCATCACAATTTACTTTTTTTAAAAGGGTTTTATTTTAATTTTTAAATATATTATTTGAATATTTTAAATTAATTAAATACTTCTAAATTAAAGTAGCTTAAAAGAATTTCGACCCCAAAATTTTACCACATCCCTAAACTCAGAAACAACTAACCCCATAAGACTAAACACTGCTTATTAGTTCGTACAATGTACATAGATTATTCTTATGCTAAAAATCTGATTTGATTACTTACTCAAATACATAGCTTGTATTTCTTAACTACTATTACTTACCCGACTTCTTAGTGCGGATTCTGGTCAAGCTTATCAATTAGAAACCTCTTCATCACATAGTCATATACTATGATAGAAAACTTTGGTTCTAGGTTAAGAACCCTCAACGAAATATTTATGAAAACATTTCATAACAATTCCAACTTAGGTTCAAACCTTTTTAGGTGTTACCGCTATTATGAAACCTTTTCAAAAAAAAAAATCATCTTAATTTATTACTTTGTATCTCACTCTTCTACATCCTAAGAGTATATACAAAACATCTGATTTTCAATTCTATTGAGTTTTTAACTATTCAGACCTAGATCCAAAATAATTTGTGTCTTAAACTGAGTCAACCAATCTAACATCTTTACCAATTGGTATGGTAAGTAGTTAAGAAGAGTAGGATGCTGGTATCCAAAGTACATCCTAGAATCTACTTTTTCTTTAGACACTCTAAGGTAAAAAAAATTATTAGCCGGCCTAATAACATTAAATAAATTTTAACCTTCTAGATTTCAAAATCAAAATACACGGTTTAATAAAACCAAGTTTACTAAACCTTTATATTGAATTAATCAAACTTTAATACTTCATTTATTAATCCATTCTTTAATCAAAATACATTATCATTTTGAAATCTTAGGAGCTAAGCACGCGTGTTTTATTTCAAAAACTTCTTCTTCTTTTTTGAAATGATATTTTTTTTAACCCTTAGAAATTATACATATAGCCCGAGTAACTCCCAAATGATGTTAAGGAAGTGGGTGCAACCAAATAGTATCATACTTCCCTTTACCAAGAAGGGTAATACTTTAGAGAAGTGTTTACCATCCGAACACATCTCCTATCCAATTTTAGTCACTTTCGAGTCACTCGAACTAGTTAATCAGAAAAAAATACTTCTTCTTTCAAATCCCTTTTGAAACAATATTATGTTCATATTTCCAACTAGATAGTTTTTAACAAAATATAATTATCATCTACTTGTTTTGGATTCGTTAGATTTGAACTCGTTTCGATTGTACAATAAGAAAGAGAATAATTTACCGAGTGCCCCTTCACATCTGCTTAAGAAAACATCCGATTGTCACTTAGAAGATTATTCTGATCTTCACAAAATAAATCGAGACTCTTTCCTCAAACTATCCAAAGAGAAATCTTGCTCTCATATTTCCTTTCAAAATATTTATAACTTAAAGTATTTCTAAGTAAAATTATTAATACTTTTCCAAGATTTGTTTAAAACTTTACCAATGCCACCGGGATTTGAATTTCCAAAAAATTCATGTATTTCCAAAGCATATTTTATAATTCTAATTTATAAAAATCAACTTTTATAAAATAATCTGAAATATTTCTCTTAATGAACACCTTTTATTAAAATCAAATTTTAACCCAACATTATCAGCGAATGCATTATAGTCAAACTGTGAAACCTAATTCACAAGGTATTAGATTCAGTGTTCCCATAAGTTCTATCTAACCAACCTATACTTTAAGAAAAACTACTAACAGATTAGAAAATAGTCGACATTAAAAAATAGACGAGCATGACTAATCAAATCATGTATGATAATAATTAAATATTACCAACTCCTAACAACAATCATATTATATATAACTATATTTTATTTTTGAAAACCATTCCCTTATATATAAAAACATATATTCCTAGGTTAAATTATTTCATTTACCAGATTTTAAAACAATTTTGTGTCGATTGGGCTTGTTCAAGTGTTTAGGAAATTCCTATCGATAAAGTTATCCAAAGGCATTGATCAGAATTCTTAAGCCACTCAACAAATCAAATAGCATAACATAAAATATTTTTATACACTAATAAAAATACGCGCTTCTATATATAATATATTCTCAAACTCTCCTAAGGTCTCACTCACCCTATCCTTACCGAATTTACCCTACAAGGGCCAAGGTTCTCACTTAACCTTGCACTCTGAAACCAAGTGTAACGATCTTCCTTTCTTACACCTAAAGATGACATTTAATACATCCTCGGTATTCATATATCGATCATTTAACGTCAGAAAGACAAGTCATTAGGGGTAAAGAAAGAAAATGGAAGAAAAAATGTAACGACCCACTATTTTGTACCATTCGAATTCGACAATAATAGAACATGTCGAGCTGGAATAGTTCAAAATAATAGATTGTAGAATAAATTTGGCAAAACTCGGAATATACAGTAAATAAATCGCAGAATCACATACACAGATATCAGAATCTCGCAGCGGAAATTAAAAATTTAGTGGTTCATGAAGCCACTGATACATCTTTACAAAACAGAACTTACATTGTCTATAATCCTCAATACAAATTTTAACATACACAGATAGAGAGTCTTCAAAGTCTTGAATTCCAGAAAGGATAAAGGCTGAAACAACTTCCAATAGCACGAATGATCTATTGAGTGTCCTAGCTACGGAGAAGAAACTGAAGCTGCAACTCAGGCTGACCCGAGCGTACAATAAAACAAAACACTCGAGTCAGGACATACATACTTATATAATGTAAGCTAAATCAAGTGTACTGTAATATATAGCAAGTAACTCAAAGGATGCCTGGGACCGCCCATCCTCTAAGGATCCGTTAAACTATTTACTATGTAGTATATTGCGCTATTATAATAGTGTCTATTTATAAAGTAAACATACTTATTTCTTAGCATTAAGGGGTTACCCATATAGCCCTTAACACGTAATAGTCCCAGTAGTCCATCCAATATCATAGCTCCTCCTACTCGGGAAGCAACTAGAGGATACCACACGGGCTACGGGAGAAAACCAAACTCGTACAAGGCTCGATATGGTAGGTGACACGGCACAACTAGGCAATGCCAGGGTAGATATACCAATTGCTATCCGGACCGGTGGTAACGCGAAGCCGCAGCAACCGCCCACCTCGAACAACACTCCCAAATCAAAGGGTGCACCCAAACAATCACATAAGCAATAGAATGGTATACGAAGAAGTGCGTTCGATCAGAGGAGCTACCTCATTAATCCGAGAATCGCTCCTGTTTTAGCCACCTTATGCCAACTCACGGGAGTCGGGTCCACGTATATACCTTTCAAGAAACCGTCACCACCAACCTACTTCATTCTGGAATCTCCACCGCGTACATGGTTAGTCAAAGTGGTTTTCGGTATCGACAGAGAGTATGTCCATATCCGATCCCGGTCTCTTTGCCAACCCTTCGTTATTATAACCCGTGGTTATTTAAAAACAGTTTATACTTTAAATCAGAATAAACATTTCCATTTCAAAACTATAGATACGATATCATTTTAAAACCCAAAACAATAGGATATCGTTATATTCAAATATAATTCTTTCCAAAACCATACTGTTTATAATATCTGGAGACCAAATATTTGAATTATATCTTCAAAGGATAATGTTTTGGAAACTTTACTTAAATCCATAACTCCCAAACACAATGGTTTGGACATTCAACGGTATATATATAAATGGGTTAACTTTATGGTTACTTTGTAAAGAAGATAATTTACATAGCTTCACAAATATATTTCTTTATTTAAAGTTTAACCATAATTTAAATATCCCTTTATGTTCCCAAAACCATTTCAATTTTTATATATATCCAATTGGAGTATTTACTATTCAAAACTTAGTTTGGGTTTTATTCTTTCACAAATCAATGTTTTATATTTTTAGTCTTGAATATTCCCATAATTTCCATAAATAAAACTCCAAATTTTAACCATTAAATTTTTCCCAAAATTTACTTAATACCAGAATATTTAGCTTTAATTTATTTAGGAAAATACAGTTATAAATATTATGTCTTAAGTTTTTCCAAAACTTAAGGTAAAATAAAATTTATCAAATTCCATAAATTTTAGAGCAATCAAATTCTAGATTCCATAGCACTTAGGAAATGCTACCTAAAGTTATGGGTAAAACTAGTCAAATTTCAAAAGACAGCATTTAAATGCTGTAATAGATTGTTTAACTTGATAAATATTTCCAAATATAACCTATTTATTTATTCATTTATTAACTGAAATCTTATTCTTTCAAAATCCCGATTTACCAAATAAGTTATATTCCATAAATTTATTCAAATATTTATTTATTTCTTTATTTATAACTTATTAAAAATCAATATAAATTCCTTTAAAGATATAAATCAAATATTTAACTTCCAAAATAATTTTAAATATTTCAGAAAATATTATAAGGACCACGGGCCTGTATATAGTTTTCTAGCCTAGGTCAAGTGGTACGGATTTATATCATTTCAATCCGTAGTTTACAAATATCCCGGGTCCTATCATTTCAAACCCGCAATCCCAAGTTTAACAGTTAACAGCATAATTTAACAATAATAATCATTTAGGCCTATCATTTCAGCCCATAACAATCTACGTATAACAGGGAACTTGCAGTGTGATTTAAGCAGTAAATAAACAATAACATAATATAACTGCAGATATAATACAACAGATAATAACTGATGAGGTGTCAATTTAAATGGGGTTCATCATTTTATATTACACTACAGACAGATAATAGTGACATAAAATTTTACACATACACTTGCAATAATTTACGAAATATAAATACGTATGTCTGGTGAGAAATACTCACCTGAAAGTTGCAGAAAATTTGAATTCAAAACGACGATTCACCGGTAAAGACCGACAGAAAATAACGATCAAATTTCTCCTGATGTCGCCTAGATTCAAATCTAGAACAAATTCAAATATTTTGAAACGCGACTTTAGAATGTATGGTCAAGAAAGTATTAAAATAGAACGGAAATTGTTTTGACTTGCTCGACCACTCCACCGTATAATGTGACCTAAATATACCCAAAATATGTGCCTCGTGCTAACACACAAAATTTACGACGAAAATTTTCCCTAAACAATTACGGCAAGATGTTAACTACGAACACCCGTACACATAAATTTTTCTTTCTCCATGTACGGTGACACGGATACGTGCACGCACGTGCATCACTCCACTGCCTAGTTTTCTCATGCACATTGCACATATATGTGCAGCCTACCTCCCCAGTTTTCTTTTCTCTTATTTACTAAAATTCCAGTTTAACCTATATACTTGCAAAATTGGTTTCATCTCTTTTTCCTTTCCAGGCTCGAACTGTCACAGGGTATCCTCTTCATCAATACAGCATGGCTAAGCATGCACCGTGGCATCAAAACATGTCAAAGTGGCTTTATATACCAAGATGTTCGAACTCCACATTTCAAATTTTCCAGTACACTTCCCAGGCCGATCAACTGATACGTGTATATGCACGCTCAAACCAACCCATACAATACCACATACTTCATCCATATATATCTTACTTCATTCATATATTTAACTCTTGTATTCATTTTTAATCTTACGTTTTAGGTTTAGTTCTAAAACATCACTTTACAGATAGATTTCCTTAGATTCAAAACTTCCCAGGCAGATCTGAAGCATTTCAGTTTCATTTTAAGTTTTAAACTTAACTTTAAAACATTTCTAGACAATATAAATTTTCTTAAATATAACTTCCCAGGCATCTGTACAGGCAAACCACTGCTTCGTGACTGCTACAAATTACTTCGAGTCCTCCTTATATGCTTCGAGTAATTTCATGCCAGACTTCAAGTCAAGAACGCCTCTGCTTCGAGACAATCTGGGAATTTCTTCGGGAATCATATAATTGCTTCGAACGAAACTGAGGCCACTTCTACTTGACCAACACTGAAGCCTTTTTATGTATTCTTCTTTCAACATGTCCAACTCCTATTGATACCTCAAGTACACATAAAGAATCATCTACTGAAACCTACCTGCATGTTTTTCTTGCCTACCTACTATTTATATTTACTTTCTACTGCAAATTCCACTGATGCATACGAGTACTGACACCAACATATACACAGAGATACAACATGTACATCCTACCCCTTCATCTTTTCACAAATGGTTTCCACAATCTCCAAATTATAAACTAAAACAGGCAACTCACTTACACTCATGCTAACCAGTATTATGATAGATAAACAAAACAAGGACTTCCCCTCTGAAAATATTCACTGCCCTTTTTTTCTATATATAATTCTTTTCTTTTTATATGACCTGCCTAGACTACTAATCACAGATCAACAATCACCAAAATAATTATGGGCATTACTCCTCTCCAAATTCAAAACAGACAATCCCTTAAAATGTATAGATAAAATCTTCTAACCTTCACAAAACACATGCCTTTCCAAGAGATTACACAGTTCTAAGACCTACGCAGACTCAAGCTAGCATCTATATTCCTACTGGCACATGGTGGGAGAAATGGCCGAGCAAACAAGGGTGAAAAGAAAAAAAAGAAACTGGAAGGAAAGGAAAAACAAAAAACTGAAGAAGAAAAGAAAATATACCTGATGGCTATAGAGGAAGAAAGGCAGAATAAAAGAGATGTAGAGGAATGAAAGATATATATAGGCAAGGCTTGCGAATAACGTATCAGCCTTTTTTTTTCATTGTGAACTCCTTCAAGTCTGCGTGATTAAAGGCAAAAGATGAGGCAGCTTGATTATGGAGAAATAAATGCTGATGGAATTTAAAACATGCATTGATTTTGGACGAAATGGTTTGTGTGACTGGAAAATTGAAGATGGGAGAAAGGAGTTGATATGCACGTTACTTTATATAAACAAAGCTTGCGTGATTAGTGGAGGAAAATAAACAACAAAATTACGAGCGTTACTTAAAATTTCCCCGTGCTCTTGGATTTGTATATATGTGTGATTAGGAACGGAAAATTTTATTTATTTATTTATTTATTTATTTATTGCATAATAAAGATGAAATAGAGAGATATACATGGGAATTGAGAAGTTGAAAAGATAGGCAAGGTTAAGTATGAATGCGTGATTTAAAACTGCCAATTGAAATCTAGATTTAATGCATGCGATAACTGCAATTTTTATGAGAAGCTTTGATTTCAAAATCTTATACTATTTAATGTAGGCGTGATTTTAGATTGATGATTTGCAGATAAAAGGATTTGTTTGAGGCGGAATCAAATGGACAAATGGGGAGAAAAGGGCAAGCAGCTTAAATGGTTTAAAGTATCAGTTTTATATATATAAATATGAATACGTGTGTGATGATTCATTTATATTTACATAAATTTTGATTTGTATTAAATATGTTTACAAATGTATTTGGACGTTCGCAGATACCATACTAGATCATAGGCAAAAACACAGGGGAAAAAGAGGAAGCTGTAGAGATTTAAAGCTTTCAGTTACAAAAGTTATAAATATGTTTACGTGATATAAGATTTAGGCAGTTACACAACATATAAAGTTTGAAAATATGTAAATATGCATGCGTGATTTCAGCATGCTTTGATTCTCCTATGTTTGATTTAATAAACAAACTGGCCAGACTTAATGCAAAACTTTTTAAAAAGAAACGTACAAAATGAAAAGTTGCGTGATATAAGCCTGGATATAAAGTTTGTACGTAACTTTATGTTCTTTTTTTTTTTTTTTTTAGTTCAGTTTGCAAAAATTATAAGTTTTTAAATTTACTGGAAGGCCGAGAGATTTGCTTCAGTTTTCTCTTTGAATAAATGCTTATACGTGATTGAAGAAATAAACAAGGGAAGTTATCAATGCATGATTTTATTTCTGAGAAAAGGAAAGGCAAACTCATATTCAATTCAGTTTTGATTTACAAAAGGTTTAATTAAGGCATACGTTGATATGGGGAGAAATAAAGGTAAGTATACATCAGAGGATGAACGAAAGAGTTGATATGTATCGTATCAATTTAGGCATGCACAAATTTCTCCTTGGATTTTTGTCTCACACGTTACTTCCATGTTAAGTTTTTACTTCATTTTATTTATTTGATTTTAGTTTGAAAACAATAAATGGAATGGCAAGAATTTATGCAAAGCTTAGAAAAACGTATACAAATTTATTTAAAATCAGACTGTCAGTTAATGCAACGTAACGTTTGTTATAAAATCTCTGACTGATATTTTTCTCCAAAATTTTACGAAAACATGATTTTTACACTACGCTAAACAGACGCAGTCCAAAACATCAAAAAAAAAAAATTCATAAAAATAACATTTTAAAAACACACGTTTTATTACGTCACTTATACCCTATAATTAACGCGTCTTTTGAACGCGAAATTCAACTGTTTGACTTAGCTTAAAATTTCACAGTTATTATTAGATTTTATTGACATATGCAATTTTATAAAATATATCTTCAAATTAAATAATTAAACTATATCTTTAGACACAATTTATATAAAATATACTTTGAAACTAAATAATTAATAATAAAATAAATATCTAAAACTAGGGCTGTTACAAAAAATCTCATAAAAACCTGACGAGCAATATATAATATACACAAAATCTTTACAAAAAGAAATCATCTTTATTTATACACAATATCAGAGGACACTATACTATTATCATCCTACACAGCTATAACAACATGTCCCTACAATTGCTGATACATATACAACAAACATTAATGACCACTAACAGTGGAAGAATATAAGATACGTGAGTATGTTTTGGAGAATCCAGCTTGTCTTCTGAAAGCTCCAAAGTGTCTAGCTTAATCGGGGGAAATATGCTCGGGCTGACCCGAGCATTATAAGTAAATAATACCCGGATCAGTCTGGTAAAATCAGCATGAGAAACTCAAATCATAAGGAATTTTATTTATTATAACTTGTAAGTATCTCGTAAGACCACAACGCACATAAACACTAACGGGTTTTTACCTTACAATAACCAAAAGATTTTTAAAGAAAATCCAGTTATATTATGATAATCTCTAGAATACAAATACATATTAATCATAGCTAAAATTGTTATAGTATTAAATTCCATCATAATAGGTATACAATCAAGTCCGAAGGCACTTATTGAAGAATGGATTCCAACTATTAAAGGGTAAGGGTACACCCACCGAGTCCGTACACCTCTAGATAAAATGTACGAGAGGTCACAATGCATTGCACCTCTACTACTCAGGACCAGCGCTACCCCTTACTGGATAGCGTCGAATATGATCATCCCTTGGTTGCGATCGAACAACCATAATGGGCCTCGAAGCATACATAGAGATATTGACACTAGATCTTGGGATGATCATACGCTAATGGGAGCGGTCCACTTAGCCCTACTACACGTCCCTGCTTTAGTTATTTTCCTAATAGATGAGGCTTGAGGTTACGATTACCTTTTATATAGCAACCATCTTGGAATGCTAATGCTGCCCTCCAATCTATAATGCAGTGCCAACATTCATCCATATAAGTTCATTCTAGGTCTGAATGAAAATGAAGGCCCAACCTCTACTACATCCATTTTGGAATCACTCTCAGGATTAGTAGTAAGTAGCCCTTGCACTTCAAAAGCTTTTTCTTCAATCATCTTCAAGATATCTTCAGTTCGAAATGCTTGAGTTGGATTGAAGTGGTTTTTGGATAATTTATACTTATCCAATCCCGATCTCTTCGAAAAAACTTTCGATAGTTTTGTTAAACTCAACCCCGGTTCTTTTAGAAATAGTCAAACAATAAATAGGAGTAGGTTTCAACTCCTAACCTTTTAAGTGGAGAGGTCTCCCTATCGTTTGTCCTAGGAGAACAAAACGAGATTTATTGGCATAGTAAAACATCATTGAAGATGACTGTGCCATATAACTTATGTATTTCTCCTAGATATTTCCGGAGTTATATTTTGATCTAGATTTGATAGTTGGTTATTTAACTATCAAATAAAAAACCATAAATTTAGAGATTTAATTACCCATAGCAACCATTAAGCCTCAATCTAAATCTTTCATTTATTAAAATCCTTTTCAAAAGTGTTTATCAGAAATATTCACACACTTATCTAATTGACATAAGTGCACTCACAAATCATTTGTGAAAGATTTCTAATTTCCAAATCACATAAAAGGATCAAAATAAAATGTTGTTTAAATTATAGATAAAGACAACCTCAAACAATATTCCTTCGGTATGAAGTGTGGAACGAATGTTCATACCACCGGAATTAAGAATGTCAGTTAAAGGAAATCCAATCTTAAATCCTTTTATAAATTTCCTACTATAAATTCAATTAATAAATCTATTTTATTTATGAATCTTCTTTACTTATACTCCAAACCCGTTTAAAAACCACTTTATACACCATCAAGTTAAATTTACAAAACTCTTTTATAAATATCAAAACCATTTAGATATCTCTTTATAAATCTCAAAAATTACTTATAAACTTCCTTTATAAATATCTAAGATCATTTGTAAGACTCTCTTACAAATATTCCTTATTTAAAAAATCCTTTAATAAACTCATTAAATAAAGTCCTTTTGATAAGCAATACAATTATTTAAAACACCTTTACTAAAATCATTACTTAACTTGAAACTATTATTAAAAGTATGATTAACCTTAAAAATAGGAAAGAAGCTTAGTGACTACAATGGTTCTCTTTTAATTAAGTTTACTTTTCAAGTTATAACATGGGTATTTACATAACAAGCAGACGTGTATACGAGAATCAGCCAACAAAAAAAATCGACATATAGGTAAGATGTCCAAGTTCCTACAATAAAAGATGGGAATTTGTTGTGCTAAACAAATTCTCAAGTTAATATAATAACAGAATGAATTTTTATTCTACTTAAATAGATGTCCACATAATCTACTTGGAAACTTATGGCATAACTGTGATTTATTCCACCTAACAGATGCCCAATATAGCTTAATTAGCAGAACAGTGTTTTATTCTACTAAACATATGTCATTGGGTTTCATATTCAATTGGGGTTACTTAAGGGAAATCGACAAAGAAATACCTTGGATTTATAATATTCTTTTAAAACAAAGTTACTTTAAAACAAAACCGATCTTCAGAATTAATGTAGTTTAAAACTTTAAAATTTTTACATAAAAACTAAATGACTATTAAACTCTTCATTAATAGTAATTAAACCTTTAATTAATAATTAAATAATAATTAACTATTGAATAAATATTTATACCCTAATTAATCTTTGATTAATTATTAAGTAATAATTTAAATTAATTAATCTCAATTATTAATTAAAATTTCTTCAATTAAAAGTTAAATAATAAATTAAACTTTCATTTAAAATAATTAAATCATAATTAAGTCTTAATTAAATCTTAACTTAAATTTAACTTGATTAATAATTAACTATAATTAAACCTTTCTTAAATAAATAATTTAATTAATCTTAGTTAAATAATGATTAATCTCTAAATAATTAATTAAATATTAACTAACGCTTTATTAATTAACAAATTATAATTACCTTAACTAATGATTAAGTACTAATTACCTTACTTAATTTATTAATTAAATAATAAATAAATACTTAATTAAATTATAATTGCTTTTAAATGTTTAAAATATGTTTTGAAACACTTTCCAAAAAGATACTTATGTTAAAACATTTTACATTCAAAAGGAGTTCGTTTTTCATGAACTATATTGATAGCGACTATTGCTATACGACCTGAAATTTCAAAAATTCATTTTATACTTTAAATAGGTTTTCAAACTCTTTCTTTTATATTTAAACTACTTTATAAACTTTGAATAAAGTTTTAAAAAAACAAAGGTAAGGCCTTTAAAACTTTTATAAAACATTTTTAAAAGTAAAGTTGTCAAACAAATTTAAACCAAAGCATCTCGATGTCGTTTTAACAAGTCAAAATGATAACTTTCTTAGCAAATACAACGCATACATAAGCTCGTACATCTAAACACATGCCATAACAACAAACATAAGCAACAACTATAAAACAAAAGCATATATATCAAACTAATTTCAACATTAAATTTCATTTCGATTCTAACTTCCAATCAACAAAATACAATATTGTCTAAACCAAACATCCAACATACTTAACGACCAAATAACAATATTTATTATCAAAGAAAGCATCATATTTAAAGTAAGAACTTTTAAAATGAATTTGTGATTTATACTCACCCAAAAGCTACCAGACAACTCCGAACTTCCACTATAACTTGTCTATGACCTAGCTCCATGCTACATGCTTTGACAATGAAAATTTGTTAGCCTTATAGTGGCTTTATTATTTGGCTAAAGTGTGGTGTACAAGCCCAAAGTGGTGGAGCTCGGCCTTGAAAGGTGGAGGGACTTCTAATTATAAATGAATCCACAAAAATCCAACCCGAAAATAGGCCTTCTTCTAACTGATTTTTGGGTAAACAAATCATGGAATTTGGGAAAGTTGTCAAACTGAAAGTTCTTGGAAATTGTTTTCTCTACAATTTATGTAACGACCCGATATTTTCAACCATTCGCATCCATTATAAGTGTATAGGTAGACACTCATGCCGGAATTGAATTTCTCAAAATACCGCGTTGTAATTAAAAATTTGGCAAATCTCAGAATATACGGTAAATAAAAATCACAGATCACAGACACAGAGTAATAATAATGCAGCGGAAGTAAAAAGAGATAGTAGTTCATGAAGCTACTATATAAAAATATCAGAGTTAAATAAAATACAACAGAAGAAAATAAAGTACAACAGAAGTCTCAAGATGACAACCAAGTACAAGATGAATAGAACAACAGAACTGGAATAGATAAAACTAGATAAGCAGATATCTCCAGCGATTCCAATCTCCAGAAAGCGGAATCCAAATCTGTGAATAACTCAGGCTGACCCGAGCCTAAATAAAAATACAGCACTCGAGTCAGGACATATATACTTATACAATGTAAACCAACTCAAGTGAACTGTAGCAAAGGTACAAGTAACTTAGAAGATGCTTGGGACCGCCCATCCTCTAAGGATCCGTTAAACTATTTACTATGTAGTAATATACGCTATATACAGTAGTGTCTAATCAGTAAAGTATAATCATATAGAAAATAGCGTTAAGGGGATGGTGAACCTTAACGCGGTCGGATCTTTAAAACCAAAATCGTAGTGGGCTCGCTATAAGGAGATGACACGGCACGCGAGGCAATGCCAGGGTGGATACACCGTTTGCACTCCCGGACCGGTGGTGACGACAAGCCAGCAGCTTCCGCCCACCTCGAACGATACCCCCGAATCAAAGTGGCGCCACCGAATCGAATTACAACAGTAATAGAATGGTTTCCGATGGAGCATGCTCGATGAAAGGGTGCGACCCTTTGTGTAGCCCGGTATAGCTCCTGTTTTAGTCATATATGCCAACTCATGGGATTTGGGTCCACGTAATATACCTCGAGAACGTCGCCACCATCCTACTTCATTCTGGAATCTCCACCGCGTACACAGTTGTTAAAGTGGTTTTCGGTATTGGCCGGCTATAAGACAATATCCGATTCCGGTCTCTTAAACAACCAATCGTTATTATAACCCGTATTTATAACCTTTTAAAACAATATTTATACTTCAAAATAAAATATTATTTCAACCCAAATCTTTATCAAAATAAAGATCAAACCATTCCAAAATATCATATCTTTCGGATCTTCTTTTCAAATCATTTTAATATCAAAATATCATATCTTTCAAAACTCCATTTTCAAACCATTTTAATACATCAAAATATCATATGTTTTCAAAACCACATTTCAATCATTTAATATATCAAAATATCATATCTTTTTGAAACCACATTCATTTCAAATCATTATTCATTTTAAAATATCATTTCAATCCATATTTCAAAACAGTATATATTCCAAAAATCATTTTTAATCATTAAAATGAAGTTATTATGTTTAATAATTAAATTATTAAATTTCCAAAATTTTCGACTTCCAAAATTCATTTATTCACTTAAGTTTATCAAAGCAGTGAAAATTCACTTTTCGTGGCATTTAGAAAACGCTACGGAAAAATACATTCAAAACAGTTCAATTTAACAAAAGACAACATTTAAAATGTTGTGATAGGGTTTACTTAAATTTCGAATAAACTTTGTTAAATTCAACAATTTATAGCACTTACAAAAATTGCTATAATAGCTTTTAATTCAATTTAGCTTTTTAGTTCATTACCATCAACTACAGCATTTTCAAATGCTGTAATATCATTTACATTGTAATTAATAGCATTTCAAAAATACAGTCAATTAACTTCAAATATTCAATATAATTTCTCAACCAATTATATTTTTATTTAAAACATTTTTAACTTATAAAATCATACATTTTCACATTTATAACATCATTTAATTTTTCCTCAAGTTCATGATCTTATAAAGTTAAATTTCCATTCAAAAATCTAGATTTAATAATAATTCACTTATTAAATTGCAATGTTCAATTTTAAATCCATTACATTAAATTTCAATTTCACACTTAAGTTAAAATTATCAAATATAACTTAATTTTATTTTTATTTACTTAACTAAAAGTTCACATTTAAGTCAATTTCATAAATTTCCAATTTTAGTTATATTTCAAAATTTCAACTTAAAATATTCTTTCATTTCACATTTCAAATTTGTTAAAAATCATTAATATGATATAAAATCACTTTTAATTCATTTAAATTCAAACTATCATAAATTTATCATAATTTCATACTCAATTTAATTTCCAATTATAATTAAATCAAATTTTCCAAAATAACTTACGTTCAAAATTTTCTAACTTTTCATTAATTCATTTCACTTACAATTGTTCATAAAATCAATAATACTTTACAAAATTTATTTTTAATAAATTTTAAATCAAAATATTATAATAATTACATTTCTAAAATATTTTAAACATTTTAGAAAAATATATTTTAACTACGGGCCTGTATATAATTTTCTACGCTAGGTAAAGTGATACGGGTAATATATTATTTCAACCCGTAATTTACAAAGAAAAATCCGGGTTTTATCATCTCAAACACGCAGTCCCAAGTAAAAGAAATAAATTTGAAAATCATTCAGGCCTATCATTTCAGCCCATAACGATTTTTCCCTATTCTAAAGTCCGTTCGGGTATGTATCATTTCAACCCATAGTGATTCTAGTCTACAGGGAACTTGCAATGGTGATAAACAGACATGAATGAACAGTAACAACATATATATAATAACAGATGATATGACATGAAATTTAACAGGTTTAACATCATATATAAATAATCACAGTCGGTTATAACATCACATAAAATTCTACACATTCAATTGTTGTTGTTTCACAACTGCATAAGTATAAACGTCGTGTGAGTTTTACTCACCTTTTATGGCTGGAGATTTCAATACCAATGACACAACTGACTCCAGAAGGCACGATGACACAACAATAGGCTCAAGTGGAAGAGATCCAAGATTAGAACTTGTGTTACAATCCAAAACAAAATATCCAAACAAACACAAATTCAATAAAACTAGATATGAAATAACTTTGAAATAAAAAGGAATAAAAAGAGATATGAATTCAATGACTTTTGCCTTGCTTTCTATATTCTTTTGCACGACCTAGGGGTTTATTTAGGTCAGTTTTGACATGACTTTGGCTCAGGTTTGATCATAGGAATGCATGGCATAAAGGCTAGAACATGTGGAGGAAGTTACAACATAAGAATATCAAGAGACTAGGCAACATAGTGTAGTTTTGGTGCACCACAAGGCTCGTCTACATGCATTGTTTGGCTCGGATCTTGATGTTTCAGATCTGGACAGAGGTTGGAGGGTTGTGTGATGATCAGGTCAGAGGTGGTGGTTGCTGCTATGGTGGTGGTTAGGGTGGTGCTTGAAGTGGATGAGCAAGAAAAGGCCAAACAAGCATAGATCTAGGCTTTTGGTTGCATTTGGAAGAGTTTGACCATCAAGAGGTGTTCGGCCATGGTCATGGCTGTAGGCATAGATGGTGGTGATGGTCAGGAAGAGATGGAAGGGGGTGGTGGCCGTGGAGCAAGGGGGAAAGCCGCTCCAATCAGGGGAGAAAGCAAGGCAAATTTGCATAGAAATAGGAGAAAAAGTAGAAAGAAAAGAGGAATTTACCTAACAAAATTTCTTCAAGATAGAGGCCATGATTTTTAGGGGTTGGAGCTTTGAAAATTCGTGAATAACAGGGGGAAGTCGGCTGGAGAAAAAAAATGAGGAATAGCTAGGGTTAATTGGTGAAAGGTTAGGTTAAAAGTAAAAGGGTGGACTATAAAGGCCCATAGGAAGATAGAAAGTTTAAGGCCTTTCAAATTTCTCTTTTCTATTTTGTAAATACATAAAAAAAACTGATAAAATAGATAAATAATCTCAGAAATAATGTAAATAAGAAAAATAAATAAATACATTTTAAATTATATAATTTATATAAAGAAAATATAAATATATGTGAAACTAGGCTAAATAAATTGAAACAACCCAAATAATCTTTGGAAAAATCTATTTTTAATCAAAATACATATAAAATTAATATTAATAAAGTATAAACACAGCACATAAAAGTGAATATATAAAATAAATAAATAAAGTAAGGAGTGGCTAAAATAACTGATGAATTGATGACAAAAGAAACTGTAAAAGAAACGTGAAACGACATTACGTTTCTTAGCCTTTAAACCTTTGAAACTTCTTAAATTTGTTTACATAACTTGATGTTCTAGAATTAATAATAATAATAGATAAGATTTTGAAATTTTATCAAAATATAAATATATATATGTATATATATAATATTTATTAAATATATAAAGTTAAATTAAAGAAAATAGCTAAAATAGTAAACTAGTCTAGAAAATTTGAAATTACATGAAATAAATTTTAGAAAATTCATATGAGCTTGTAATATATTTTTAAACATAAATAATAATATAAAATAAAAGTACATTTACAAAATAAATAAATAAATAATTTAATATAATTTTAATGAAGAAAATAGCAGAAAATAAGAAAACAGCCTAAAAAAATAGGAAATAAATACAGTAAATTTTTGAAAAATTCTATTATCATTTTAAAAATATCCAAAAGTCAAAGTATACATAATATAACATAAATATACAAGTTGGAATAAGATATATCAAATAAAATGTCATTTATAAAATTTAAAATAAAGACTATTGCTGAATAACCCAATATACACACAATATTGAAAACAGTATAACTTTTGCAATTTAAATCCGTTTTCAACGAAACGAAAAGCAGTGTTCTTAAAATTTTATGTACTTTTATAATAAGAGATAAAATTTAAATTTTCAAACTTTTAAAAATTTAAATTAAAAGTCAAAGTTTGATTAATTTGACCAAAATTCACTTTTTGGAAAATATTCTTTTTAGTCATGCTTTGGAATGATAATACATATCAAAACTAAAGTTTATATTTAAAGTGACAAAATTAATCATTCAAAATAAAAAAATAAAGCTTTTAAATCAAAATTTAATTAAAATAATTAAAATATACAAAAAAATAAATCACAAAATACAGGGTTGTTACACTCTCCCCCACTCAAAACTTTTCGTCCCCGAAAAGGAATGAGGTACGGGAAAACACAGAAAAAAATAGAGTGAAATAAGATTAGGACAAGATGACAAGGAGATTTAAATTATACCTGATAACTATTGTTACAGGTATGTTTAACAAGGTGGAGATGATCTTTCCAAGATTCTCCAAAATCAAGAACTCAAGCACGCAAAATAGATTCAAATGAGTACCAAAGATTATCAAAGATTATAGAAAGATGCCTATACCAGTCTATAGCAAGATAAGGATGATAAGGGCAACCAAAAGATAGTTTGAAAAATAAAATAAGGAAATAAATTTGAAAGCATGGAAATTTCAACTTAAATAGAGAATAAATCTTTACACAAGTTAAATAAAGCTTAACTATCCCAAATTTCATTATCTTATTATCCAATCATCTTAAGTTAACAATTTTCAAAGCCATGGGTTTGAAAAATAATCATTTATTAAACTCACAATGTACTTAATAAATTTAATTCTTCTTTATTCCTAATTAAAATAAAATTTATTCCTCTCACTATATTTATCACTTATGTTAAACATACTTACACTTATTATAACTGCTTTCTTTCATTCTTAGTTCTTTTAACATCATTTTATTGTAAGTTATTCAATTACCCTTTATTATATTTACCTCTGTTAATCATTTTATAATTAAAATTTAAGTGTATAACATTTATTATAACCACTCAAATTTCATTTATAAAATCTTTTTATATTGTATATTATCCAATTACATTGTTAACTTCGAAAATTAAGGTAAGCTATATTTGAATGCAATTATATTATACAAATAAAACTTTCCAATTCAATTCTCTTAAGTTTTAATCATTTATCCAAATTTTTGACTCTCTTTTTATAATTGAAATTATTATTTAAAATAAAATTTAAGAATTGTATTTCCGATTTCTCCAAACCATTTAGAGATAAGTAATAATATATATAATATGTCAAATCAAATTTCAATCATATATCTATATATATTATAAATCAAGTCATATTTTAGAAATTCAAATCAATTAAATTCCCCCGAAACAAAACTGTAGCAAGACTACAGAACAGTCTCTTCACTTCGAAACTCGAAAATGATCGTTGATGATGTCGCGATCATCACCGAAGTTATTTTCCAGCGACAATGAGAAGAGCACTAATTTTAAACTTTAAAATTCTTTGGAAACAAATTTCTATTTGAAAATACTTTAAATAATATATCCCTTTTAAAACTTTTTAAACAAAAGGTTTGAAACCATTGGAAATCAAATTCTCAAATTTCTTGTTCTAAATTCATTTCAGTTCCCAAATCAATTTATAAACAACTATTTATAAATTCATTTATAGAACAATAAATGATAAATTAAGTATTATCACTTCAAATAATCAATTTAAATCAGTTTATTAAGTTCCATAAATTTACTTATATATCAAAATTTTATTTCATTGACCAAATTTTAAAATAATATTGTGTCAGTTTGTTCTGTCAAAGTGTTTTAGAAATCCTATCGATAGCGTTGATCAGACGAGTCGATCGGAAACCCAAATCAACATCAACAACCCAAACAACACAATATATAAAAAAAACATAGATATACAAGTACAATTCAAAATGTTTAGAAGAATAAATTGGAAACAAAAGACAAGATGATTAAATAACAAATAGGGAGGTGGATTAACTTAAATAAATCACGGGCAACCTTAACCGGGTCAACCTTGACTTAAAGAATAAGAACAATGTGGATTTTCTAGGGTAAATCTACATTCGATCTCGAGAGTTAGAGTTTGGAATAACAAAAGATATTAGCATCTAAACCAAAGATAAATATAAATCTCTGGTGAATCGATGCTAATTTGTAAAGGAGTTTTCCCCCTTCTTTTTTTCAATTCAATTTGAAATTGGCGTGACTGCCGACTTACTAGAAAGATCATTCGAAGCGGAGTTATGAAATACTCCAGAGTCAAAAGAAGATAATAGTGAAGGATACGAATGGATTTTGGAATCGTAGGGAACGTATCAAAATTCAAAGGAATTGAGTCAAAAAGGAAGAGATTCAAACTCGAATGTAAGTGGTTTTGTAAATACATTCACTCCATATGCTGAGTTTTGCCTAGAGCTACCAAAGCTCTGATACCAACTGTAACGACCCGATATTTTCAACCATTCGCATTCATTATAAGTGTATAGGTAGACACTCATGCCGGAATTGAATTGCTCAAAATACCGCGTTGTAATTAAAAATTTGGCAAATCTCAGAATATACAGTAAATAAAAATCACAGATCACAGACACAGAGTAATAATAATGCAGCGGAAGTAAAAAGAGATAGTAGTTCATGAAGCTACTATATAAAAATATCAGAGTTAAATAAAATACAACAGAAGAAAATAAAGTACAACAGAAGTCTCAAGATGACAACCAAGTACAAGATGAATAGAACAACAGAACTGGAATAGATAAAACTAGATAAGCAGATATCTCCAGCGATTCCAATCTCCAGAAAGCGGAATCCAAATCTGTGAATAACTCAGGCTGACCCGAGCCTAAATAAAAATACAACACTCGAGTCAGGACATACATACTTATACAATGTAAACCAACTCAAGTGAACTGTAGAAAAGGTACAAGTAACTTAGAAGATGCTTGGGACCGCCCATCCTCTAAGGATCCGTAAACTATTTACTATGTAGTAATATACGCTATATACAGTAGTGTCTAATCAGAAAAGTATAATCATATAGAAAATAGCGTTAAGGGAATGGTGAACCTTAACGCGGTCGGATCTTTAAAACCAAAATCGCAGTGGGCTCGCTATAAGGAGATGACACGGCACGCGAGGCAATGCCAGGGTGGATACACAGTTTGCACTCCTGGACCGGTGGTGACGGTAAGCCAGCAGCTTCCGCCCACCTCGAACAATACCCCCGAATAAAAGTGGCGCCACCGAATCGAATCACAACAGTAATAGAATGGTTTCCGATGGAGCATGCTCGATGAAAGGGTGCGACCCTTTGTGTAGCCCGGTATAGCTTCTGTTTTAGTCATATATGCCAACTCACGGGAGTTGGGTCCACGTAATATACCTCGAGAACGTCGCCACCATCCTACTTCATTCTGGAATCTCCATCGCGTACACAGTTGTTAAAGTGGTTTTCGGTATTGGCCGGCTATAAGACAATATCCGATCCCGGTCTCTTTAACAACCAATCGTTATTATAACCCGTAGTTATAACCTTTTAAAACAATATTTATACTTCAAAATAAAATATTATTTCAACCCAAATCTTTATCAAAATAAAGATCAAATCATTCCAAAATATCATATCTTTCGGATCTTCTTTTCAAATCATTTTAATATCAAAATATCATATCTTTCAAAACTCCATTTTCAAACCATTTTAATATATCAAAATATCATATGTTTTCAAAACCACATTTCAATCATTTAATATATCAAAATATCATATCTTTTTGAAACCACATTCATTTCAAATCATTATTCATTTTATTCATTTTAAAATATCATTTCAATCCATATTTCAAAACAGTATATATTCCAAAAATCATTTTTAATCATTAAAATGAAGTTATTATGTTTAATAATTAAATTATTAAATTTCCAAAATTTTCGACTTCCAAAGTTCATTTGTTCACTTAAGTTTATCAAAGCAGTGAAAATTCACTTTTCGTGGCATTTAGAAAACACTACGGAAAAATACATTCAAAACAGTTCAATTTAACAAAATACAACATTTTAAAATGTTGTGATAAGGTTTACTTAAATTTCGAATAAACTTAGTTAAATTCAACAATTTATAGCACTTACAAAAATTGCTATAATAGCTTTTAATTCAATTTAGTTTTTTAGTTCATTATCATCAACTACAGCATTTTCAAATGCTGTAATATCATTTACATTGTAATTAATAGCATTTCAAAAATACAGTCAATTAACTTCAAATATTCAATATAATTTCTCAACCAATTATATTTTTATTTAAAACATTTTTAACTTATAAAATCATACATTTTCACATTTATAACATCATTTAATTTTTCCTCAAGTTCATGATCTTATAAAGTTAAATTTCCATTCAAAAATCTAGATTTAATAATAATTCACTTATTAAATTGCAATGTTCAATTTTAAATCCATTACATTAAATTTCAACTTCACACTTAAGTTCAAATTATCAAATATAACTTAATTTTATTTTTATTTACTTAACTAAAAATTCACTTTTAAGTCAATTTCATAAATTTCCAATTTTAGTTATATTTCAAAATTTCAACTTAAAATATTCTTTCATTTCACATTTCAAATTTGTTAAAAATCATTAATATGATATAAAATCACTTTTAATTCATTTAAATTCAAACTATCATAAATTTATCATAATTTCATATTCAATTTAATTTCCAATTATAATTAAATCAAATTTTCCAAAATAACTTACGTTCAAAATTTTCTAACTTTTCATTAATTCATTTCACTTACAATTGTTCATAAAATCAATAATACTTTACAAAATTTATTTTTAATAAATTTTAAATCAAAAATTATAATATTACATTTCTAAAATATTTTAAGCATTTTAGAAAATCATATTTTAACTACGGGCCTGTATATAATTTTCTACGCTAGGTAAAGTGATACGGGTAATATATCATTTCAACCCGTAATTTACAAAGAAAAATCCGGGTTTTATCATGTCAAACACGCAGTCCCAAGTAAAAGAAATAAATTTGAAAATCATTCAGGCCTATCATTTCAGCCCATAACGATTTTTCCCTATTCTAAAGTCCGTTCGGGTATGTATCATTTCAACCCATAGTGATTCTAGTCTACAGGGAACTTGCAATGGTGATAAACAGATATGAATGAACAGTAACAACATATATATAATAACAGATGATATGACATGAAATTTAACAGGTTTAACATCATATATAAATAATCACAGTCAGTTATAACATCACATAAAATTCTACACATTCAATTGTTGTTGTTTCACAACTGCATAAGTATAAACGTCGTGTGAGTTTTACTCACCTTTTATGGCTGGAGATTTCAATACCAATGACACAACTGATTCCAGAAGGCACGATGACACAACAATAGGCTCAAGTGGGAAGAGATCCAAGCTTAGAACTTGTGTTACAATCCAAAACAAAATATCCAAACAAACACAAATTCAATAAAACTAGATATGAAATAACTTTGAAATAAAAAGGAATAAAAAGAGATATGAATGCAATGACTTTTGCCTTGCTTTCTCTATTCTTTTGCACGACCTAGGGGTTTATTTAGGTCAGGTTTGACATGACTTTGGCTCTGGTTTGATCAAAGGAATGCATGGCATAAAGGCTAGAACATGTGGAGGAAGTTACAACATAAGAATATCAAGAGACTAGGCAACATAGTGTAGTTTGGGTGCACCACAAGGCTCGTCTACATGCATTGTTTGGCTCGGCTCTTGATGTTTTAGATCTGGATAGAGGTTGGAGGGTTGTGTGATGATCAGGTCAGAGGTGGTGGTTGCTGCTATGGTGGTGGTTAGGGTGGTGCTTGAAGTGGATGAGCAAGAAAAGGCCAAACAAGCATAGATCTAGGCTTTTGGTTGCATTTGGAAGAGTTTGACCATCAAGAGGTGTTCGGCCATGGTCATGGCTGTAGGCATAGATGGTGGTGATGGTCAGGAAGAGATGGAAGGGGGTGGTGGCCGTGGAGCAAGGGGGAAAGCCGCTCCAATCAGGGGAGAAAGCAAGGCAAATTTGCATATAAATAGGAGAAAAGGTAGAAAGAAAAGAGGAATTTACCTAAAAAAAATTCTTCAAGATGGAGGCCATGATTTTTAGGGGTTTTGAGCTTTGAAAATTCGTGAATAACAGGAGGAAGTTGGTTGGAGAAAAAAAATGAGGAATAGCTAGGGTTAATTGGTGAAAGGTTAGGTTAAAAGTAATAGGGTGGACTATAAAGGCCCATAGGAAGATAGAAAGTTTAAGGCCTTTCAAATTTCTCTTCTCTATTTTGTAAATACATAAAAAAAACCTGATAAAATAGATAAATAATCTCAGAAATAATGTAAATAAGAAAAATAAATAAATACATTTTAAATTATATAATTTATATAAAGAAAATATCAATATATGTGAAACTAGGCTAAATAAATTGAAACAACCCAAATAATCTTTGGAAAAATCTATTTTTAATCAAAATACATATAAAATTAATATTAATAAAGTATAAACACAGCAAATAAAAGTGAATGTATAAAATAAATAAATAAAGTAAGGAGTGGCTAAAATAACTGATGAATTGATGACAAAAGAAACTGTAAAAGAAACGTGAAACGACATTACGTTTCTAAGCCTTTAAACCTTTGAAACTTTTTAAATTTGTTTACATAACTTGATGTTCTAGAATTAATAATAATAAAAGATAAGATTTTGAAAATTTATCAAAATATATATATATATATATATATAATATTTATTAAATATATAAAGTTAAATTAAAGAAAATAGCTAAAATAGTAAACTAGTCTAGAAAATTTGAAATTACATGAAATAAATTTTAGAAAATTCATATGAACTTGTAATATATTTTTAAACATAAATAATAATATAAAATAAAAGTACATTCACAAAAACAAATGAAAAAATAAATTTAAATATAATTTTAATGAAGAAAATAGCAGAAAATAAGAAAACAGCCTAAAAAAATAGGAAATAAATACAGTAAATTTTTGAAAAATTCTATTATCATTTTAAAAATATCCAAAAGTAAAAGTATACATAATATAACATAAATATACAAGTTGGAATAAGATATATCAAATAAAATGTCATTTATAAAATTTAAAATAAAGACTATTGCTGAATAACCCAATATACACACAATATTGAAAACAATATAACTTTTGCAATTTAAATCCGTTTTCAACGAAACGAAAAGCAGTGTTCTTAAAATTTTATGTACTTTCATAATAAGAGATAAAATTTAAATTTTCAAACTTTTAAAAATTTAAATTAAAAGTCAAAGTTTGATTAATTTGACCAAAATTCACTTTTTGGAAAATATTCTTTTTAGTCATGCTTTGGAATGATAATTCATATCAAAACTAAAGTTTATATTTAAAGTAACAAAATTAATCATTCAAAATAAAAAAATAAAGTTTTTAAATCAAAATTTAATTAAAATAATTAAAATATACAAAAAAAATAAATCACAAAATACAGGGTTGTTACAATTTAAAAAAAGAATAACTCAGTTTGGATCAGTATTGAGGGAGATATAGTCAAAAGAAGATGAGGTATTTTTAGACTTGAAAATATGGGTCAATAAATTGGTCTAAAAGAAATGATATTTGGACATAGCTAAGCTCAAAATTTGAAGAAATGATACAAATGAAAGTTGTAGCCATTGAAATTTTATATGATTTGAAAAATAGACAACATCCATTTTATTTGGAAACGAGAAAGATATGGTAGAAGGAAGAGAAGGCAATTGAAGAAATGAAAGGGGTATTTATAAGCAAGAACAAAGTAAATTACCTAAACACCCTTGGTACTTTAACCTCCACTTGTCACATTACCATGCCAACTCACCTTTATGTACCTTAGCCCACAATATTTTTCACCTCTAAAACTCTATGAGCCAACATGTTTAAACGTGTTTGTACTTAGTTACCAAAATGTCATTTTATGTTACTTAAGGCATCTTATTATTTATTTATTTAAAACCTTATATACTTAAGTATAAATATATAAAACACAATATATCCTACCTAATATGTTGTTATATGCATACATTTATACAAACAAAGTTTACACACTTCCGATAACTTTTAGCCGACGAAAAGTCAAAAATTCGAAAATTGAATTCTGGTCACATTTTCGATTTCTCTTCGAACTGTATATTTTTGTAAACACATTTGACAAACTATTTCATAGTCACTATTTAGTATTTTAAAAGAGTTTTATTGTAATTATTAAATCTATTATTTGAATATTTAAAATTAATTAATTATTCATAAATTAAAGTGATGAAATTTTGGGTCGTTACAACTAATGACTCTTAAAATCTAAAGCCAAAATCCTTTCACCTTCCCTTATATGGTCGACCTACTTTTCCCTTTATTTGGCATTTATTTGTATATTTAAGCCAATTAAATATGTATTAATATCATATATTAATATGTGCACAAATAGCATTTATGTGGCCGGTTATTTGGACATAAAATAAAACACAACTGGGACACAGTAAATCTAATCCATTGGGTCCTATTGTATTCATATTTGGAATTGAAATTAGGGACAATCCAACCGTTGATATCCATTGTGTCTCTACTTTATGTAATTAATTTGTATGCCAATTGAACATCCCAACATTTATACACATACCCAAATAATTACCAAAGGCGTCTAGAAAAATCCCAAGAGCTACAAACTACTAATGGCTCCCCAACCATTAAAAACACTTGTAATTAATATATCTTATATATCAATTAATTTATTACACAATATAAACTATTAAATTAGGTGATATATGGAGGTTGCACAGATTCGATTGTTTGACTCATATATGTGAATTTATTCAGTTCTTAATACTGAACAATTCGAATATTGACATCCTTACGTTACGCTAGTTGATGGTTTAACAGTTTGCCGAATCCATTGCTTACAGAATTTTTTGGTAAATCATATTATAGATCGATTTAAGAAGCACCTTTAAGCAATGATATATTATATGCATGTTCTCTTTGTCAAACTATATCACTTCTAATATCAGGACTTTAGTCTTGGTCAAAACTCAAAAAATATCCATGTACAACTATTGAGTCCATTTCTAAAGTCTTTAGTTCAATAATTGCATTTCTTATTAACCGACATGCCCCAACTAAAAACTTTTGACTTTGAGTTGACTATAGTTGGTTATAATACCAAGCTTTCTTAATAGAGAAGACGAATTCTCCATTGAACCGTGTTTCACTTCCTATGCTTCAACTTAGAACCAATTTTTGTCATTTTTTGGTTTCTGTGCCATGATTTAACTATAATCAAAGTAGACTATTAACATAGAAATTCCATGGCATTCTAAAGTTTAAAGGACTGCACAGAATCATCACACTATGATTTCCTATTTGATCTTAGTTTTTATCAACCCATAGGAAATTCTCGGTTGAGTCATTTTATATTCATCCAATAACTACAAGTAAATAATCCCTTGGTGACCCCAAACATTCATGAGCAATAACCTACCCAACGTTCGAAAAGCATTACATACCCCGATCTCAATGGACTATTGATATCTTTTCCTTGAATATTTTTGACAAGGAAATTTAAAACAAAGTATTTTTGACTTATGATTCGCTACTCATGGTAACAACATTTGTAACTGTAATATTCTAATAGTTTATTTAAGAATTTTCTATTTATTAAATGGTTATTTTTTCATTTATTTATATCATTATATAAAATTATATATAATAGAAAACAAACACCAAAAACATATTTTAATTTGAACGAGATTGGTTTCAAAGTTAGGATACGAATCAAATTACATATTGGCCCTAGGGCATACCCTATTAACTTTCAATATACGTGGACGACATGCTTGTGAAGTTGGAGAAAGCTCTCAATCATGTGTATAATTCGGAAGAAACTTTTGCAAGACTTTGGAAGTTCAACATGAAGCTAAGCCCTCTCAAATGCACCTTTTCCATCTAATCAAAGAAGTTCCTCGGTTACATTGTAAGTTCCAGAGGAACCGAGACTAGTCTAGAGAAGATTAACACTTTATCAAAATGGAGGTCCTAGGAAAGCCTAAAGACGTCATGAGTGTGATGACCCGGAATTTTGGACAATATCAATTTAATAATCTGTATTAATAATTTAATTGATTTGATAATTTTCTTTTATAATTGTAATTTAAATTGGCAAGTTTATTCTTTTTAAAGTTAATAAATTGGTAAATTTTATCTCTAAAAGCTAATAAAAGTATATTCTATTTATGATATATATTGGTGTGTGTGTATATATTGTAAATAGAAAGTCTTTGGTATTAATTTAATTTAAGATATGTTTTCAAATTATAATATATATGTTCGTATATATTGAGATTTGAAGTTTTATTTTAAAATTTAATATAATAGTTTCTAAAACTAATATTAAAAATGTATTCTACTTATAATGTATATATTTTGTGATAAAAAGCTTTGGTTTGAACTTAATAAGAAGATTTGTTTTCAAATTTTGATATATATATATATATATATATATCTATGTATGTATGTATGTATATGTATATATTGTGATTTGGAAGATAACGTTTGAATTTAATACAATACTTTTCAAAAGATATTTAAAATAAAATTCTATATTTTCAACACATAAGAGAAATATTTATTCTTAAAAATGTGATAGCTTATACAAATTAATAAAAGTTTTATTATGATTTCTTTTAAAAAGTTCTTAAACTAAAATAGTTATAAATTATATATATATAGGTTTAAAATATTTCTTTCTTTTAAATATCTTATGAACTAAGTACAATTTATATATATATACACTTAAAACATAGATTGTAAGTATATAAGATTTTTGAGACATACATGTATAAAATAATTGTATATATACTTATATAATTTAAACTTTAATACATAATATATTAATGTAAAACTTAAGGAAATTAATATTTAAAACAAGTCTTCACACTTGTCAATTGAAGAATTAATGAGAAATACATGTGTAAGTTAGATGTCAAGCATAATAACAAGTGGCAATGGTATCTTTTAATTGGAAAATTTATAAAAATATTCCATAGAATTCAGGCTGTTCATTCTTCCTCTCTTCAAATCTTTTTCTATCTTCTTCTATTTTCAAATCTAAAGAAGAAAACAAAATCAAATCTGAAAACTTAAATCAATGGAGCAGTACTACAGTTTCAAGCTTCAAGATCTAGTTCAAATTCAACACTCCAACATGCAAAATCAATTCAGCAAGTATAGATTCAGATTCAACAAATTAATTCAACAGCAAGCAAATCAAAGAAATCAACATCAAAGATCAGATAAAATGCAAAGTTCCAAGAAACTAAAAACTGTTCTCCGTTTATCATTTTCAGGTGAGTAAACCCTTCTTTAAAAATAGTTTTTTTCTACTTTTATATCTGTTGAATGAAATGATTCTTGTAGAAAAGTAGTGAATAAAGTTTGCATATGTGATATGAATGTAGATGTATGTATATATTGTGTTATGATAAGGATTGTCTGTGTGTATATTCATGTATAGGACTCTGTTGTTTTACAGGTTCCAGATTTCTTTTATAAAATTTTATCTTCCCATACAGATAATTTCAGGCTATGATTTATAAATAAAATTTGTTCATAACCATGTTATACAAATTCTAAAAATAGTTTCAAGCATTTTTATTAAGTAATTAACTCCAGAATGTGAAATAACAAAAGAATAAATAAAACAAATCAAAAACCAATATTTTTAATTCTATGATTTGATTCCAATATCAAATTAGTAAAGTAAAATGATGATTTTTGATCTAAGTTTTATTATTTTAAAGTGTGTGGAAGATGGGATATTCTGAATTGATAAGAATTCAATTATTCGTCAATTGACGGCGATCGGGAAATTGTTGGCGGCTGTGACCATGGCTGGATTTAGAGGGTGATTGGGTGGTCACAAGAAAAATAACGGTTGATTTTATTTTTGGCCGTGATGGTCGGAGTGGGGTGATCTAGGGTTTGACGTATCATTTTGGGCATGTTGATTTTTGAGCTTCGTGCGGCATCAGTAGATCATCGGAGATGATCGCATATGTGGGATTAGAAGTTGATGATGTGGCGCAACTTTGATCGAGGCGACAAGGTCTCTGATGACCGTGATCGGCTGCGTGAGGGGAGTTTGTGGGTTAGGTTTTTTTTCCAGTGGGAATTGGGTTTCTCAGTTTTATTCTCGTGCACGTTCGTGGATGCTGAAGGGCTGGAGCGTTTGCATGGGTGAACTTCGACTTGCTGGTGACCTCGATAGGGATCGGAGGAGGTCAGGCGATCGATGTACGTGCACCGTGCACGTCTATGTATCATGTGTTAAAGGTAGTTTTTGGGAAGAAGCACATCGCTTGGGTCGAACTCGATATTTTAGCATGTTTGCCTCGAAGAGATGGGATGTAGATCCCGTGTGTTGCTCGAGTTTTTAGTTGTGGCTCGAGATTGATTATTGGCTTGTATCAGGTTTCAAAATTTTATAAAAAAATAAGTTTCTAGCATAAAGCAAAATGAAGGCAGGTTTTTCAGGATAAATATTTTATAAAGTTTATTATCAAAGTGTTTAAAACAAATATTAAGTTATTGAAATAATTTATTCCAAAACAAGAATGTTTTATGCAAGATTAAAGGTGGTTAAAAATTTAATTAGTTTTAAATGGAGTTGATAAGTATGTTTTCAAAGAATAAGATCTTAAATTTAAATAAATTGTGGTTTAAAAACTTTCATCAATCTCTTTTGTATAAAATCAGTATTCTTTAACATTTGATTTAAAAAGGTTTTGCAAATTTGATTTAAATTTTGTTGAAGTTAATTTGTATTCATTTTAAATCTTAATTTGAAATGAAATTTAAAAGTAAATTTAAAAGTTAAATGTTTCCAAATGCTTTTGTTAATGACAATTTAGTCATAAATAAGAAATGTTTTATCTTTAAGTAAATTAAGATTTAATGATTTGTGATTCATTAAATTATTAAGGTAATTAAAGAATAATTAATTAATCTAATTACTTAACGATTTGGATTAACTAATTAATAATTAAGGATTTAAATTAACTAATTAAAGTTTAAGTAAATTAATTAAGGATTAATTAATTTGTAATTAAGGATCATTAATTAGGTAAGATTAGATTTTTAATTAATGATTAGAAATTAATTAATAAAGTAATTAAAGATTAATTAAGTTACAAGCACTTAATTAATTAAATAATTGGAGATTAATTAATTGGTTATTAAAGATTAATTAACTTGTAATTAATAATGATTAATGTAAGTTTAATTACTTTATAGAAGTAATTAAAGAATTGTTAATAGTTAATGAAGATCATTAACTAGGGATTATTAAATAATTAATTAATATAATTAATTTAAAATGATTAATTAGATTAATTAATTAAAGATAATCATTTGTGGATTTGTTTAAGTATAATTACTTATGAAAGTAATTAAGGAATTAATTACTCGGTGTAATTAATTAAGTTTAATGTGATTAGTTTAAGTTAATTAATTAAGTTTAATTAATTAAGATAATCACTTGATGATTTGATAAGTATAATTACTTAATGTAATTAATGAAGTGTAATTACTTAGTGAAGTAATTAAGATGGGTAATCATTGGATGTAATTAATTGGAGAATGGAAGTAGTTTTGGTTTAATTACTTTGTGTAATTAATATGAAGGATAATTACTTAGTGAAAGTAATTAATAATTAATTACTTAGTGTAATTAATTTAAGAATTGATTAATAGAGTTATTTGAAGATAATTAAGTGATGTAATTAATTAAGGGTAATTAATTACTAATGTGATTAATCAAGGCTGATTAATGAATAATTAATTAAAGATTAATTATTAAATAAGATTAATAATTAATTAAAGTAGTAATTAAGGATCATTAATTAATATAATCAATGATGTAATTAAAGGTTGATTAACTAAGATTAATTAATCAATAATAAGTTATTATAAAGTAATTAATTAATGTAATTAATTAAGGATTAATGTAATTAATTAATTAATGGCAGTAATTAAAGGTTAATTACTATAAATGGTTAAGGATAATTAATTTATGAAATTAATTAAAAGATAATTACTTAAAGTAATTAGAAAATAATTAATCAAGAGTGATTATTTGAAATGAATACTTAAAGGTCGTTTAATTAATTGATTTGCAATTAATTAATGGTTAAGTAAGCAGGATTTATATAATGAAGTAATTAATTTAATTTATTTTAAATTAATTAGAGATGAAGTAATTAATTTAATTCACTTTAAATTAATTAGAGATGGTATAGATCATTGCTTATGTATAGATGAATGTATTGATTGCGTTGAATGGTTTGAGAATATCAGATAAGGGATAAGTGATGTTGTGAGATATAGATGCTTTGGATGAAGTATGATGATAATGCGAATTATCTATGTATGATGATAATGTGAGTTATCTATTTGTGATGATAATATGAAATATCTATTTGTGATGATAATGTGGATTATCTATCTATTGTAATATTGTGAATTATCTATCTGTGTGAATCTGGATAATGAATTGAATTGTATTAAACTTTAAAACAACTTGGACCTAAAAGATGGCGTTGTGGATTTCGATGAGGCCGGGATTGGGTTTCCAGATTTGGATATTCGAAAACCACATCGATCCAAATTAACGATAGGTCATGAATCTCAAGTGAAGATGAAGATTCAGAGTGCAAGGGTTATTGTCGTTAACTCTGAGGGTAATTCCAAAATAATTATAACGAGATACTGCCTTCGGTTTCGTTCGAACCCGGAACGAACTTGTATGGTTTAAATGCTTTTAGAACATCGTCAGGTGGATGATGAGCATTTTAAGATAGATGTGTTCTATAAAGGTAATCGTAGCCTCAAGCCTCATCAACCGGGAATGGCTAAAACAGGTGAGGTGCAACAAAGCTAAGTGGGTCGCGCTTAAGTAGGACAAGATTTTCCCCTGTCTAGAGGTCCCTTTTATTCGGCATAGTGGGCAGTTGGGTATGCGCACCAACTACGGGGTTGTCTTGTTTGGAACTATCCAGTAAGGGATGTTTCCAGCCTTTTGTTGCAGGAGATTGAGAGTAATCCTCGGTATGGTGATCTAGGCTCCGTACTACGACGGGCGGTACCCCAGTAGCCCTGCCATTGTATGGAATCCAAACTCCAATAAGTGCCGTACGTTTTAGTTGTGCCCAACTATGTTAGAACGTGAGATGTAAGCATTCCAGCTATTTCTGTATTTTACTTGAAAACCCTAGACCCTATTATGATATCACTGGATTTCCTATCAAATGTTTTGGTTAGTGTAAGGTAAAAACTTACCATGTTTATGTGTGGGGAGTCTTACGTGATACCTTTTGTTTTCAAAGGTTTTTCAAAGTTAAACGACTTTAACCCGTTTACTCACACCAGACCCATGTCTAACCCAAGTGTTTATTTTCCATTTTATTAAACTCTTGGGTACTCAAATTTTTTCGAGTAGCCAAGGGTTTCAGGTTAGCTTTGACGAAATCTGGAGGAGATTTGGAGCAGGAGGCTTCAGCGTATAGATATATTATGGTTCCGTTGTGCTAGTGTTTGCGTCTATAGCTCTATGTTGTATATTGTATTCTAATGACTAGAAAGGTGTTATAACTGTCTAGCTTGTGATGTATTAGCCGTATAACTCTGATGTATCTGATATTGTATAATACTTATGTGATTAATATAATTTATTCGTTCCGCTGTTGAGATTCTGATGTTTTTTCTTTCTTTCTTCTCTCTCTTTTCTCTTTTTTATCCCTTTCTTTCTTATTAATGATGCATCATTCTGTGGAATGAAGGGCGAATCATTATAGTGGTATCAGAGCGCTAGGTTGAGTGAATACCTAGGCTTTGAAGTAGTTTCTTTCTCGAGAGAGCGTACCTGTAATTTATATATATATTTATATATATTATTTCTACCTATTTTTTGGGTTACCTTTTTGGGTTTTCCAATATAAGATCTAAAGGTAGGAAAGGTAGTGGTGTGTGTATCACGACTACCAATGGTAGGAGTCTGATTGTCAAGGTTGGAGGTATATCTGTCGAGATTGTAGACCCAATACCGTCTCGAGTGAGCTTTGTTGTGGTGTTAGGATTTCACCAATCTTTGAGGAAATCTTTTTAAGGTTCGGGGGCCATCTTTGAAGTTGTTGAGTTTGGATCTATCGGATGAGCAGAAGCGAGTGATAGTATCTGGGCAACCTCAGGAATTAGTAGCTGTGTGATGAGACGCAGTGACTATGGATTGTCTCCCAAGATGTTTCTTTGGAACAAGTTTAAGGAAGTGTGCCTGCTTCGGTGAGGTGGCTGTGTTTAGCAGGGTTTTTCTGTATGGATTTGAATCTCGAATTTTTCGAAGAGCTTTGGATTAGGAAGTCTTTGGCATCTGTGGCAGCGTTGCATATCGAGTATTCTTTGTGTCGGCAGAAGGTCTTTTGGCTTAGCAGTTTTCTAATGGAGTTCAGAAGCAGCAGAGTGTATCCATTTCTTTGATGGATTGGCAAGATAAGCTATTCTAATTGGTAAAGAGAGAACAGTTTCTTTGGGAATTAGGCTGGTTTGATCGCAAAAGTGATTTACGATAGTTTGAATGTTCTCTTGAGTTATCAGAAAATTTTTCGGATGTCGTCGAGGAAGTCGAGGTTTGCCTTTGCATCTGGATATTGAGTTTTCTTATCAAATAAGATACCAGGAGTGATACCGATCGTTCAACTAGTTGAAGGATGGCTCCTAGAGAGAGTTTGGTAAAGCAGCTCAGGATTTCGTGGAACTTCTGAGTTTTCTCTTTTGGATTTGATGAACCGTGTCTTCTAGGATGTGTCGGCCAAGTCTGTGCTCGTGTTCATCATCGGTATTCTCATCTGCTCCAGATCAGAGTTGTGCAGTGGAAGCAAGGTAGCAACTGATCTAGAATGGAAGCAACCGAGAAGTTGCAATGTTTTGGACTAGAAAGTTTCTACAGGAAATTTTTAGGGATCTAAAGGCGAGATTGGAGGGTGTTCCTGTTTTGTCTTTTCCGGATAGGAGAAGTAAGTTTGTAGTCTTCTAATGATTGTGAAGTGGAGTTGTGTTCTTGATTATGGATTGATCTTGAGAGGATCATTTTGTTGAGTTGTTTTTGGTCGAGTTTGTTTCTAGAGGCATCAGTGAAGGTTGAGCTGATCAGGAAGATGGAGGCAGCCCAGGATTGTCAGAAGAATTTTGTGAATAAGAGACGAAGGATTTTGGATTTCGAGGTTGGAGATTTGAGTTTGGTTAAGTTTTCTCCGATTAAAGGAGCTATAAGTTTTGGTAAGACCGGAAGGCCAACTCCGAGGTATATTTGGTCTTTTGTGATCTTGTGAGGATAAGGTTTGGTCTACAAGATTTAATTGCCAGTTTGGAAGACTGGGATTCATTGTGTTTCATGTATCTCTGAGGGAGTACGTGTGTGATCCATCTCTGGTTGTGGAGCCAGCAGTTCAGAAGGATTTGGTAGTTGAGTAGGACTTTTCTGTGGTCTGATGTCCTGTTCAGTTTAGTAGATCTAGTTGAATAGGAACTCTATAGCTTAGTAGCTAGATTGTTTGGATTCAGTAGGGTGAGTATTCCAATATTTATACCTGGGAGACTCTAGGAAGTTCTATCCAGGATTTTGTCTGGATAGTTAAATTTGTTTGATTAAGTGAATTAGTTGCTATGATTGTTAGCATATGGTTGATAATATATGCTTGTGTTTTAAAATTAAAATTGTTGATGGGTTATTGAATTATCTTTTCTTTAAAATTTCGAGGACAAAATTCTTTTAAAGGGGAAGTAATGTGATGACCTGGAATTTTAGGCAATATCAATTTAATAATCTGTATTAATAATTTAATTGATTTGATAATTTTCTTTTATAATTGTAATTTAAATTTGCAAGTTTATTCTTTTTAAAGTTAATAAATTGGTAAATTTTATCTCTAAAAGCTAATAAAAGTATATTATATTTATGATGTATATTGGTGTGTATGTGTGTGTGTATATATATTGTAAATAGAAAGACTTTGGTATTAATTTAATTTAAAATATTTTTTTAAATTATAATATATATGTTCGTATATATTGTGATTTGAAGTTTTATTTTAAAATTCAATATAATAATTTCTAAAACTAATATTAAAAATGTATTCTACTTATAATTTATATACTTTGTGATAAAAAGCTTTGGTTTGAACTTAATAGGAAGATTTGTTTTCAAATTTTGATATATGTATATATGTGTGTGTATGTATGTATATGTATACATTGTGATTTGGAAGATAATGTTCGAATTTAATACAATACTTTTCAAAAGCTATTTAAATTAAAATTCTATATTTTCTACACATAAGAGAAATATTTATTCTTAAAAATGTGATAGCTTATACAAATTAATAAAAGTTTTATTTTGATTTCTTTTAAAAAGTTCTTAAACTAAAATAGTTATAAATTACATATATATAGGTTTAAAATAATTCTTTCTTTTAAATATCTTATGAACTAAGTATAATTTGTGTATATACACGTACTTAAAACATAATTTGTAAGTATATAAGATTTTTGAGACACACATGTACAAAATAATTGTATATATATTTATATAATTTAAAATTTAATACATAATATATTAATGTAAAACTTAAGGAAATTAATATTTAAAACAAGTCTTCACACTTGTCAATTAAAGAACTAACGAGAAATACATGTGTAAGTTAGATGTCAAGCATAATAACAAGTGCCAATGGTATCTTTTATTTGGAAAATTTATTATAATATTTCATAGAATTCAGGCTGTTCATTTTTCCTCTCTTCAAATCTTTTCCAATCTTCTTCGATTTTCAAAACTAAAGAAGAAGAAAAAATCAAATATGAAAACTAAAATTAATGGTGCAGTACTATAGTTTCAAGCTTCAAGATCTAGTTCAAATTCAACACTCGAACATGCAAAATCAATTCAGCAAGTATAGATTCAAATTCAACAAATTAATTCAACAGCAAGTAAATCAAAGAAATCAACATCAAAGATCAGATAAAATGCAAAGTTCTAAGAAACTGAAAACTGTTCTCTGTTTATCATTTTCAGGTGAGTAAACCCGTCTTGAAATACGGTTTTTTTTTCACTTTTATTTCTGCTGAATGAGATGATTCTTGTAGAAAAGTAGTGAATAAAGTTTGCATATGTGATATGAATGTAGATGTATGTATATATTGTGTTATGATAAGGATTGTCTTTGTATATATTCATGTATAGGACTCTGTTGTTTCACAGGTTCCACATTTCTTTTAAAAAATTTTATCTTCCCATACAAATAATTTCAGGCTATGATTTGTAAATAAAATTCGTTCATAACCATGTTAGACAAATTCTAAAAATAGTTTCAACCATTTTTATTAAGTAGTTAACTCCAGAATGTGAAATAACAAAAGAATAAATAAAACAAATCAAAAACCAATATTTTTAATTCTGTGATTTGATTCCAAAATTAGGTTAGTGAAGTGAAATGATGATTTTTGATCTAAGTTTTATGATTTTAAAGTGCGTGGAAGATGGGATATTCTGAATTAATCAAAATTCAATTATTCGTCAATTGACGACGATTGGGAAATTGTTGGCGGCCGTGACCATGGCTGGAGGTAGAGGGTGATTGGGTGGTCACAAGAAAAATAATGGTTGATTTTATTTTTGGCCATGATGGTCGGAGTGGGGTGATCTACTGTTCGACGTATTGTTTTGGGCATGTTGATTTTTGAGCTTCGTGCGGCATCAGTAGATCATCGGAGATGATCGCATATGTGGGATTAGAAGCTGGATGATGAGGCGTCACTTTGATCGAGGCGTCACGGTCTTCCATGACCGTGATCGGCGGCGCGATGGGAGTTTGTGGGTCGGGTTTTTTTTCCAGTGGGTATTAGGTTGCTCGTTTTTGTTTTCGCGCACGTTCGTGGGTGCTGAAGGGTTGGAGCATTTGCGTGGGTGATCATCGACTTGCTGGTGACCTCGGTAGGGATCGGAGGAGGTCAGGCGATCGGTGTACGTGCACCGTGCACGTTTGTATTGAAGGCAGTTTTTGGGAAGAAGCACATCATTCGGGTCGAACTCGATACTTTAGCGGGTTTGCCTCGAAGAGATGGGATGTAGATCCTTTTGTTGCTCGAGTTTTTAGTTTTGGCTCGAGATTGATTGTTGGCTTGTATCAGGTTTCAAAATTTTATAAAAAAATAAGTTTCAAGCTTAAAGCAAAATGAAAACAAGTTTTTCAAGATAAATATTTTATAAAGTTTGTTATCAAAGTGTTTAAAACAAATATTAAGTTATTGAAATAATTTGTTCCAAAAAGAAGAATGTTGTATACAAGATTAAAGGTGGTTAAAAATTTAATAAGTTCTAAAAGGAGTTGATAAGTAAGTTTTCAAAGAATAAGATTCTAAATTAAAATAAACTTTGGTTTAAAAACTTTCATCAATCTCTTTTGTATAAAATAAGTATTCTTTAACATTTGATTTTAAAAGGTTTTGTAAATTTGATTTAAATTTTGTTGAAGTTAATTTGTATTCATTTTAAATCTTAATTTGAAATGAAATTTAAAAATAAATTTAAAAGTTAAATGTTTCCAAATGCTTTTGTTAATGACAATTTTGTCATAAATAAGAAATGTTTTATCTTTAAGTAAATTAAGATTTAATGATTTGTGATTCCATAAATTATTAAGGTAACTAAAGAATAATTAATTAATTTAATTAATTAATGATTTGGATTAACTAATTAAGTAATTAAGGGTTTAAATTAAGTAATTAAGGTATAAGTAAATTAATTAAGGTATAAGTAAATTAATTAAGGATTAATTAATTTATAATTAAGGATCATTAATTAGGTAAGATTAGATTTTTAATTAATGATTAACAATTAATTAATCAAGTAATTAAAGATTAATTAAGTTACAGTTAAGTACTTAATTAATTAAATAATTGGAGATTAATTAATTGGTTATTAAAGATTAATTAACTTGTAATTAATAATGATTAATGTAAGTTTAATTACTTTAGAGAAGTAATTAAAGAATTGTTACTAGTTAATGAAGATCATTAACTAGGGATTATTAAGTAATTAATTAATATAATTAATTTAAAATGATTAATTAGATTAAGTAAAGATAATCATTTGTGGAATTGTTTAAGTATAATTACTTAATGAAAGTAATTAAGGAATTAATTACTCAATGTAATTAATTAAGTTTAATGTGATTAGTTTAAGTTAATTAATTATGTTTAGTTAATTAAGATAATCACTTGATGATTTGATAAGTATAATTACTTAATGTAATTAATGAAGTGTAATTACTTAGTGAAGTAATTAAGATAGGTAATTATTGGATGTAATTAATGGGAAAATGGAAGTAGTTTTGGTTTAATTACTTTGTGTAATTAATATAAAGGATAATTACTTAGTGAAAGTAATTAATAATTAATTACTTAGTGTAATTAATTTAAGAATTGATTAATAGAGTTATTTGAAGATAATTAAGTGATGTAATTAATTAAGGGTAATTAATTACTAATGTGATTAATCAAGGCTGATTAATGAATAATTAATTAAAGATTAATTATTAAATATGATTAATAATTAATTAATTAATTATAGTAATTAAAGGTTAATTACTGTAATTGGTTAAGGATAATTAATTTATTAAATTAATTAAATGCTAACTACTTAAAGTAATTAGAAAATAATTAATCAAGAGTGATTAATAGAAATGAATACTTAAAGGATGTTTAATTAATTGATTTGTAATTAATTAATGGTTTAGTAAGCAGAATTTATATAATGAAGTAATTAATTTAATTTATTTTAAATTAATTAGATATGAAGTAATTAATTTAATTCACTTTAAATTAATTAGAGATGGTATAGATCATGGCTTATGTATAAATGGATGTATTGATTGCCTCGAATGGTTTGAGAATCTTAGATAAGAGATAAGTGATGCTGTGTGATATGGATGCTTTGGGTGAAGTATGATGATAATGTGAATTATCTATTTGTGATGATAATGTGAATTATCTATTTGTGATGATAATATGAATTATTTATTTGTGATGATATTGTGGATTATCTATCTGTTGTGATATTGTGAATTATCTATCTGTGTGAATCTAGATAATGAATTGAATTGTTTTAAACTTTAAAACAACTTGGACCTAAAAGATGGCGTTTTGGATTTGGATGAGACCAAGATCGGGTTTCCAGATTTGGATATCTGAAAACTACATCGATCCAAATTAACGATAGGTTGTGAATCTCACGTGAAGATGAAGATTAAAGTGTAAGGGTTATTGTCGTTAACTCTGAGGGTGATTCCAAAATGAGTGTAACGAGATAATGCCTTTGGTTTCGTTCAAACCCGGAATGAACTTGTATGGATTGAATGCTTTCAGAACATCGTCAGGTGGACGATGAGCATTCTAAGATAGATGTGTTCTATAAAGGTAATCGTAGTCTCAAACCTCATCAACCGGGAGTGGCTAAAATAGGGGAGGTGCAGCAAGGCTAAGTGGGTCGCGCTCTAGTAGGACAAAATTTTCCTCTGTCTAGAGGTCCCTTTTATTCGGCTTAGTGGGCAGTTGGATATGCGCACCAACTATGGGGTTGTCTTGTTCGAAACTATCAAGTAAGGGTTTGTTCCGGCCTTGTGTTGCAAGGGATTGGGAGTAATCCTCGGTACGGTGATCTAGGCCCTGTATTGTGACGAGCGGTACTCCAGTAGCCCTGCCATTGTATGGAATCCAAACTCCAATAAGTGTCGTACGTTTTAGTTGTGCCAACTATGTTGGAACATGAGATGTAAGCATTCCAGCTATTTCTGTATTTTACTTGAAAACTCTAGACCCTATTATAATATCACTGGATTTCCTATCAAATGTTTTGGTTAGCGTAAGGTAAAAACTTACCCATGTTTATGTGTGGGGAGTCTTACGTGACACCTTTTGTTTTCAAAGGTTTTTCAAAGTTAACAACTTTAACCCGTTTACTCACACCAGACCCATGTCTGACCCAAGTGTTTATTTTCTGTTTTATTAAACTCTTGGGTACTCAAATTTTTATGAGTAACCAAGGGTTTCAGGTTAGCTTTGACGAATTCTGGAGGAGATTTGGAGCAGGAGGCTTCAGCGTATAGATATATTATGGTTCTGTTGTGCTAGTGTTTGTGTCTATAGCTCTGTGTTGTATATTGTATTGTAATGACTAGACAAGTTTTATAACTGTCTAGCTTGTGATGTATTAGCTTTATAACTCTGATGTATCTGATATTGTATAATACTTATGTGATTAATATAATTTATTCGTTCCGTTGTTGAGATTCTCATGTTGTTTCTTTCTTTCTTCTCTATCTTTTCTCTTTTCTATCCCTTTCTTTCTTATTAATGATGCGTCATTCTGTGGAATGTAGAGCGGGTCATTGCAATGAGCTTGACTAAGAAAGTGGTTTCTCTCAGCAGGTTCAGATCAAAGGATATATGCAAATTCATCTTTCTCTTTAATTAGGTGAAGAAGGGCAGAAATTTTGAACGGGTAAAGGAGTGCAAGGTGCCTTCCAAGTGCTAAAAGATCACTTCGCTACCATGCTAATAACTTCAAAACTTGTCCCAAATAAGGATTTATTTGTGTACTTAGTTATAAATTATTAAGCTATCAGTATCTTGAGTCAACAAAGAAGGTGTACAAAGACCGGTATTATTCAATAGCAAATGCTTATCCCATGCTAGGCTGAATTATGCCTTAATGGAGAAGCTGTTTGGAACTTACTACTTAAGGCAAGGGAACTGCATCCTAACTTTGAAGTGCATCACATCAACGTGCAAATAAATAGAACATTGAAGAGAATACTTTACAAATCGAAAACAACAAGTTGTTTATTAATGTGTGATGTCAAACTAATTTAGAATGACATATTATCCTGCCCAAGAGATGCTATTGAAGGACAAGCCTTGGCTGATTTCATTATAGTACGCACATAACCAATTAAGCAACGCAATAAAGAGGTCAAGAAAGCACCTCTGTTTGGCAATTAAACATGGATGTTGCATTAAATTAACATGAGGCAGGTATTAATACGTATTGGTTACACCAGATGAATAGAAGTTCAATTGGAATTCAAGGCAACCAACATTGTGGAAAAGTATGAAGCACTCATTGCTGGATTGAAAATGGCATAGGTAATGAAGATAACACACCTTAAAATTTATAGTGATTTCCAACTAGTTGTAAATCAAACAAACATAAACTATCTAACAAAAGTGCTAACCCTAGTTAAGTATGTTGAGCTATCCAAGTAGTTGTTAAGTCAATTTGAGTAATTCCCATAGCACTACGTGACACACAATAATTTGTCCGTAAACGTGAAAGGTTCTAAAAATTCACCAATATCCCAGATTATCACAGCATGAACTAATTCCCATGACCAACCCTATGTTATTCAATACATGGGATATATACTTGATTGGACCGCTTTTGATGCTAAAAGGGGGAATATGCCATGGTGGCCATAACCTATTTTACAAAATGGGCATAAGACGAACAACTTACAAGCTTCACCTTAAAAAAGATAGCCAACCATATCGTTATAAACATTATTACTAGATTTGGAATTCCATGAAAAATAATTTTCGATAATGGCACACAAATTGAATGTAAATAATTTTCGATATTGTCACACAAAATAATTTTCAATAATAGTCAAAATCTTCTCCTCGCCCCTCGGTAACACATCCTCGAACTAATGGCCAATTCGAAGCAGTAAATAGGACCATTAAGAAACTACTTAAGAAATGGCTAATGAAGGCAAAAAAGAAGTGGGTGGATGAATTACCACTAGTTCTATGGGATTACAAAATCTCAAATAATCCCCTGATAGGGCATACCTTATTCTCTTTGACATACAAATATGAAACAATTTCCAGTTGAAATAGAATAGGTTTCACATCGGTTCATATCGCATGTAGTAGAGTAGAATAAAAAATAGAAAGAAACTGCACTAAAATCATTCATGAGAGAAGGGATGAAGTCGTCTATACTATACTATTATTACTGAGTTAGGTTTTGAGGGAGCATAGGAATTTGGAAAACAGTCGTGTTTCTTAATTTCTTCCTTCTTCATATTCGTTCCTACACCTACTCACGTTTAAGAAATAAAAATTGTTAATGGAAACAAATATCGACCGAGGTGGAAATCAACGATTGCTTGCCTCCTACTTCCTCTATATGCAAACTTCCACCTTAGTTTGCATGTTTTCATATTTCTCCTCCAATCTCCTATGCAGGTAATTTTCAATTATTTGGATCTATTTTTTTATATTTTGAAACCTAATTTAACTCCTCAATTTGTTCGACTTGCATATGTCTTCATATTCACCTTACAGATTCTGATCATAAACTTACATATTCAGATCTTCATTTATGTTAGATTTATTCAGTTTGGATACTGTATTACTCGAAATATTTATCCAATTTTTTATTGCTAAATTGAAATTATTTTGAATCTACATGGCAGATTTGGATTTCATTGTTTTTCACCAGATTAGATAGGATTTGGTTTTAGCGATATACGCCAACCAAAATATGGATATGCATATATATGTCCGTTAAGTCTTATATTAAATTATTATTTTACTGATTTATGTTCACTAATTAATATTTGCTACTATAAACCGTGGAGGAGGAATATCATCAAGAATTCGACGAGCCTCTTGATGTTCTAAATATCGACTCTCCATTATTTTAGTTACCCAGATCTAATAATTTGGATGTTGATTTCAAATTTACTGCTATTTTGTTAAATGCTTCTTATGGTATATATTTATGCTATTAATTTTTTTAGTTATACTTCTTCCTACCGCATCTCAGATTTATTCAAATTGGAACTTTTATTTAATCCAACTAGATAGCAATCAGTTTTGATAGTATATTAAAATATATTTCACATTGGGTAATATTTTAGGTGTTGGTTCCACCCTGGTTATGTCGATAATTATAATTGTCGAAAGAAATCTTATAACTAAAGCTTATATTTATTTAATAGTAGTGATTCGATAATCAATATGGTGAACTCAGATATGCGTATCTCACTTATATTTCTTATAAGAAGCTCAAAGTAGTCCATTATGCGAACCTTGAATATATTAATAGTCCATATACATCATATCTCAAATCTAATATATGTCCATATGTAATAAATTTATTTGTGCTAGATATATTTTTTAATCAAATTCACAGCAATCTTGATTGCTAAACCTGACATTAATATAATCAAATTTATAGAAATTAGTTACTGAATTGAGCCTGACATCACTTAAAAAATCTAATACTTGCAAATACTCTCTCCTCATCCATGAAACATTACTCCTGTTGTGCATTGGTCATTAGACTATATAGGCTGTTTACATAAGAAAGGGATTGCATGAGATTATTTTAGACCTGAAAATGACAACAGGTTGTTCAAAATAAAATCAAGAGAAAGAGGACATATTAGTTACATTTTCTCTTCACCTTCCATTATGTAGTAGGTATACTAAAAAATTTATTAATCTAAAGTAGGCATTGTTTTCATACTATCAGCAATGCTTGCTTGATTTTTTTATTCCAAAATATACAATCATTTGTATATAATTTAGAAGATAAATTCTGTTGTTTCCCTCTCATAGTGCACAACATTGGTTTTGATCATGCAATTAAGGATGGTACATGCTCCTTAGTTTTATTGGTTGAATTGGTTTTTAGGTGTGATGCTAATTAATGAAATTGGCCTTTAGTATACGGTTGTCTTATAATTCATTCAAAATTTTGAAATAGTCTATTTTATACTGAAAATATTTGACCTGCATTGATATTATTTGATAATACAAATCGTCTTTTCACGTGAAGTTTTTTCTTCTAAGACATGCAAAACTGTGTGTAAGTTAACCCTGATTGTCATTTGTCTACACTACAACTAAAAATTTATACTACCCATGAGTAACAAATTAACAAATTTAGTATAATTTTGCTAGATCCAACCAGTCTTGCCTGAATGCTTTTTTGGGTTGCATTTTAGCATTGAATTCCAACCAATTGTATGCTTTATCATTGTTTAATGAACACAATAGCATGAGCAGGAGCAGTGATGAGAGATAGTTTGAAACATCACAGAATTGATTACGATTGAAGTGAAATAATGAGCTAATCAACAAAATAATGCAAATGGTGTATCTTCATTATGGTGATATAATAGCATCTTCGATTCAATGTCTTGATTGCACTAATGGTGTATCTTCACTACACCTTGATTGAAAAAGTGCTACATCAAGTATAGCCATGACCCTATGATCACATAGTGACAATCTACACCAAGTTTGCAATTATTTAGCAAAGGTTGTTAATAAAATTCAGAATTTTCATTTCATCAATTTTTTTGAATATGGTCAGTTTGTTCAGTATTAATATAGCCATAGATTTCTATAATTTATAGATATTTCATTAGTTTCCTATATACTAGTATTAGACTATAAAAAACATTTAGGACAGTGAACTGACAGAAGCTTACACATCTATGGTTGATTCTTAAAAAGTTTAAAAATAGATAGGTGAAAGTGTGTAGGACCGTGTAATATGGATATATGATAACACAGAGTATAGTGATGATATCAATATGGTAAATAGTGTAGAATATAAAAGCAGTATAGTAAAATGACATGGGAGATTTTTATATTAGTTCGGAGCACTGTCCTATGTACAGTCCCAGACTCATTCTAGAATTTCACTGAAACAACAACCCTCACTTAACCTGGAGGAACAGGTCTATACAACCCCTGAGCAGCCGAATAGGGACCTGAGCAGCAGAACAGGATTTTGCCTCAGCAGCCGAAGAGGACTTCACTCGCCTGAGAAGCAGAGCGAGACTTCAACAAATATAGAAAATAGTTTTGAATTTTGTGTGTTCTGATAACACGGATTTGTCACTTGTAGTACACCCTTCCTATAATCTTCTCCTCGAGTATAAATATATATTTGAAGTATATGAAGAATTGAAAGGTATAGTATTGCTTTAATGCAGAATAATTGGAAGTATAATAGCAAATAGATTCCAGAGAGTTAGATTAGAGAGATAAGAAAATTCTATTGTAATTTTGTGATTTGAAATTGAGTTTGAGTATGTATTTATAATGGTTAGAAAGCAGCGACTGTTGATGAAGAGTTTCGATTGAAGTGTTGCATCCAATCTTTTCATAGAGGTTCGTATCTCTTCATAAAAAATCGTGTCTTTCGGAAAAGTGGCTGTTGTAGAAATTCAGTCAACTGAGCCTCTGGGTCAGTCGACTGGATATTCAAAATAATTTTTAAATATGTATTCGTATATCTATGCACCTATGCATGTTGCATAAATTTTCTAGTGTCAGTCGACTGGACCTCTGGGTCAGTCGACTGACCTGGTGAAATCTGTGCAATATGCACAGTTTACACAAGTATAGAAGTATATATAACTTTAATCACTTTTATAATTTAATATATGCTTATATATGAATAAAATATTTTGGAAATAGAATGATTAAATATATAAGCTAATATATACGTAACCGATGAGAGATTTTAACATCATTGACCTAAGACTCAAAAACAAAATAAAATAATATAATTGATGCACCGGTTTTGAAGCTTCGTCTCCTTGTAGTATATATTCTTTTTTGTCGTAGCAGTCATCAAATCTGTATGTCGTAGTGATAGCTTCGTATCATGAATCAAAACCAAGTCTCAATAATATGTAACTTACTACTGTGTAGTTACATTTACATAAACTCAAAAATTCAAAACAAATAAAATCAGTTGTAAAATGTGGATATTGTTACTTGGGTAACCTTAGGCTTAGCTTAATTTCTATGATCAACTTAAAATACAATTATCAGACATATCCTAGCCATACAATCATCAAAACTAATTCATATTTGATAGAAAAAATTTCTTTCTATTGGTTTGTGTTGCTAAAAAACATGCATGCACTTCAATATTGCACAATAGTGAACGTTAATATAATGGACTAGTAACCCTTTGCATTTTGCTCATAATCAAATCGATCTGACTATTGTCTAGCTTCAGAGCAGAGGTAACAGATACTGTTAAATAACAAAAAAATATTTATGACATTCTCACATTTTTAAATGATTACATAAACCAACCATCTAACATTTGTTTTTTGAGATAATGTAGGTGATTTGGTAGTAGATTTAACTTTTGGTGGGTTCACACTTATGCGGAAGGATGAGTTGGCCAAGACAAGTTGTAGATGGAAGAGAAAAATAGGAATTTGTAATGGTGGGAAATAGAAAATGACAAGCTATTGATTGGAAGTGGTTATAATTTTTATTATGACTTATTTTGAAACTTCAAACTACGTATAAAAAATTAAGTAGCATGCAAATTTATTAAACTATAATACATAATGATGCAATACACTTTTACTTTATATGGAAAAAAAATTCGTTTGCTTTGAAGCAATGCATTATTTTGAAGTATTGTTTCATCTTAGTTTTCTTCCAACCAAATAAACAATTTCTTTCATTGGGTACAAATAAACAATATATTTCATCAACGGTTAGTGCATCAATGCTTCCTTACTGTTGTGGTTTCTCCCTATTTTAACTATGCTCTAACAAACTTGATGCATTTTTAATTCATGAAGTTTATGTATGATTTCTTTAACAACCCTATTAATGACCTGATTAATTATGATTAATTACTGTGACTGATTTAAATTTGGAATTTTGTTATTTATTTACAAAGTTTAATCTAATTTGATTAAAATGATTAATATTATGGAATTCAGTTTAGTTGGGGAAAAAGAGCTTATTGGATTTTTTTATTTATATTTTTAAATATAATGGCCTGTAAAAATTTGAATTATTTCATAAAAGATAATCTAATCTAGCTTGGTTGATTTAATTAGTTAGGCTACTTAAATCCATTGGTTAAGCTAAGAAAAGAATTCTCTAAATTAATTGGGCCTTAAGTTTAAATCAAGCCCATTTGTACCATTAACCCAATTCTATTAAATAAGTAAACCATGTTTACTTCCTCTTTTCCCGTTTGACTTCCTATAAACAAAATCATTCACGTTTTTTTCTTTCTTTTGGCAAACTTCAATTTGAAATTACAGAAAGGGGGAAAACTAAAGAAAATAATAACATAGCTAATCACGGTAACTATATCTCGTTCAAAGTAAGGAGAGCAAGGCTTAGGACTGCGGCGGAGGTCGAGACGTTCGAGCAAGGCAGCAGGCTGACGAAGACCTAGGGCATGGTGGCGATTGCAAATTTGTTAGCAATAGTATCAGTGAGTTAATCACTCACAAAAGCTATCTCTGAATTTTTGAGTATGTGCCTTGATTTGATATGTTGTTCATTGTTTATTTTTGTTCGATATATATTTGTTTCGCTCATTGAAAAGTGAAATGCCCATGGCCTTGAGTTACACTTCGAACGCTACCCAGTGCCTTTATTGCTTCCGTCCCCTATATTAGCTATTGCCTTACTTTGTACTTTCCTTCCTATGCTCAGTTGACCATATTTGCATGGACCTAAGTGCAAATTTCTTTTAGTGGATGGTGCTCCATCTTTTTATTGCTTTTTTTAGGTGCCTGTAGCTTGTAAATGAGATGCGCACTATGCCTATGCTTTGATTTGTAGTTGTCCATACCTATGCTTTGATTTGTTTCATCTTTGCTTGTTACATGAGATAGGATCACATATTTATTTCCTATTCTCTTGTTTTGTATGTCCTTGTTATATTAGTTGGTCATTCCTTGTTTTAAAGAGTTGCTCATGCACATACCTTTATTTCTATGTGTGGTTGTGCATTGAATTTTGTCCTTGATTATTTCCAATGGATGGCTATTCTTTTTTCCAACTTGTTGCTTTCTTTTTGTTTCAGGGTTTTATAAACGTGAATCCATTTCTTTGATGAATTTTTGTGAATCAAAGTTTCCATTGATTGTATTATATTTATGCGAATCTTTAATTGGGATTTTATTACTAAATATGATTTATATATATTAGAAATCTGGTTATAAACCAAGGGTTTATGTTTTGTTTAGCAATTTATATTATCCCGCTTGTTTTTCTAATCAGACTCTTGGGTACTTAAGAAAGTATTTCATAACTTTGTGAATTATGTTTTTATAGATTACTATATATCTATTAAAACCGATTTCTAAATTTATAAAGATTTATGTTTTGGATAAGTACAAAGATATATGAACCTCTATATATTAGCAGTAGTTTTCACAAGTCATTTGGTATGAACTGTTTTGAACTAAGAGCTATATCTTGCACTCTATATTTTAAAAATGCTCAGCACTATACCCGCGATTTATAGAAGTATATCCATCTTCTATTTTGTAATTTAATTATCTCATCTTCGATCGAGTCTATCTTCGAATCAGGATTCTATTGATTGGAGTTCCTCTAAATTAAATCTCTATCTTTGTTTTGAAATCCATTCTTGAATCATCCTTTGAAAATCAGGTTTTGTTTGTATTTTAAAATTGTTTTATATGCCGAATATTACTCTGTGTCTGTGATTCTGTGATTGATTTATTTACTGTATATGTTAAGTTTGCCAAATTTTAATTAACAATTCGGTATATGTATATGTATGTATGTGTATATATATATATATATTAGTATTGATATTATACCAGTTTTTGTATTGTAGCCTGGCACTATGCTTTGTACTTGTTTATTGTGTTAGCCTGGCATTTCTTAAATGCAAATAGGACGAATCCTGTTCATGTCCACTATTATATATATATTATAAGTAATACAAATGGATGCCAAGTACATTTTCTTTTGAAATAGTAGCCTGACAGCCCTTAGATATGCCGTTGTCCATGCATTATAGCCAAATCTATGCTTAAGTATATAATAACAATAATCTGACATATTTTGCTTTGTGAAATCACAGCTATTTTGAATATATATATATATATATATATATATATATATATATATATATATATATAGTCTGACATCTATTGTTTTTACTTTAAAATTAGAACCCCTTGTTTTTTTGTTTAAGAACTTGCAATTGATCAGAACTTAGTGCCTAAAGTAGTAGCCGATCAAAACTTATGTAAATATACTTGCATTTTATAAACTTAGGTTCTATAATAAAAAGTGTTTTGTTTGAAAAAAATCATTTTGTTCTACCTTGCTATTAGAGTACTATTGAGATATATTTTGAATATATGATTAGATGTGATGATATATTTAGAATATATGATTAAGATACTTGATATATTTAGAATATACGATTAAATGTTATGAGTGATATGTAATAGGAGATATAATTTCGGAAGATTTCCTACCGTTTCCACAATGTATGATTAGATGTTATGAGCGGTATGTAATAGGGGATATATCTTCAGAAGATTTCTTATTGTTTCCGCAATTCTAGAGTTACCATAAGATAGAGTCTTGGGTATGTATTATAAATATGGATGTTGGTGATTAATAAGAATTAAAGCTGAGTTTTACCAATTATTCATGGTATCAAAGCCAAAGAACGATTTTTTTTCTTCAAGAATAATTTGCCATGGCTGGTGGTGAAGATCAATTGTTCACGAGTGAGCAGTGGAAAGCTATTTCAGGCGTGATTGGTAATAGTAAAATTCCTGAAAATCGATTAAATGGTAAGTTTGATAATACTTCATGGATTATCGATACCAGAGCAACCCATCATGTTACAGGGAAACGTTCATGGTTATTTGACACACAAAATCTTGAGTGTTCTGTTGGTTTGTCGAATGGTGAAAAAGTGATTGCTACTTTGGTGGGATCCGTATGTGTGTCGGACAAAATTACCCTCACTGGAATACTTTATGTTTCAAATTTGAGTTGCAATTTAATTTCTGTTTCTCAACTTAATGATGATTTACGAACTATTGTCCAATTTGATTCTCATATTTGTGCTATACAGGACCAAATGAAGGAGCTGATTGGAACGGGAGTTTGGAGAGATGGACTGTACTACTTTAGCAAACCGGAATTTGTATCGACAGTTGAAGCAACATCAAATTTGGAGTTGTGGCATCGTCCGCACGGGCATCCTTCCGAAAAAGTAGTTAAGTTAATTCCTCACGTTAAAAATAATAAAGATAGTTTAGATAAAGGGTGTGAAGTATGTATGCGTGCTAAACATCCTCGAGACAAGTTTCCTTTAAGTGACAATAAAGCATTAAAGCTTCTAGAATTATTGATAAAATACATTGTGATTTGTGGGGTCCATATCGACACGTTTCGTCGTGTGGGGCCCGTTATTTTTTGACAATAATTGATGATTTTTCGAGAGCAGTTTGGATTTATTTGTTAGTTGACAAATTAGAGGTGTTTCAAATGTTTATGTCATTTGTTGCTATGGTCGATAGGCAATTTTCTCAAACAATTAAGGTCGTTTAAAGTGAAAATGGAACCGAGTTTAATTGTTTGATTGATTATTTTAACGCAACTGGAATTTTGTTTCAAACTTCGTGTGTGGGTACTCCACAAAAAAATGCGAGAGTTGAAAGGAAACATAATCATATTTTGAATGTGGGTAGGGCATTACGCTTTCAAGCAAACTTGCCTATTTATTTTTGGGGTGAATGTGTTCTTGCTGCCGCTCATTTAATTAATCGTACAACCTCTTCCATGTTACAAAATAAAACACATTTTGAGATACTTTTTGGTAAACCACCCTCTTTTGGTGCTATTCGAACCTTTGGGTGCTTGTGCTTTGCTCATAATCAAAAGACTAAGGGAGATAAATTTGCAAGTTGAAGTCGAAAGTGTATTTTTTGGGTTACCCGTTCGGTAAGAAGGGGTGGAAATTATTTGATCCTGATACAAAGGAATTTTTCGTGTCTAGAGATGTGAAATTTGTAGAGGAGGTGTTCCCATTTGGGTGTTCGAAAGATGTTAATATAATATCTAGTGAGAATAATGATCATGGTATTCATCAAGATTTTGCTGAAATAGTTTATGAAGATGAGGATGTTGATCTTTTGATTAATGATAATGGGTATAATGCTCAAAATCACATGGACGAAGTTCAAATTGATGCACAGGCCATTGTTCCAGAACCAACGACCGCTGGGCCGGAACAGCGACCCACTACGCATATTGATGATCAGTCTTTAGATGGGTTTACTGGGTCTGCGCATGGTTCTGCTTCGGATCAATCTACTAGTCCACAGGAAATGGGTCGTTGTCTTCGGAAAAAGTTCCCAAATGTTCTGTATCGAGATTTTGTGACACATACGGTTTTTGCTAATGTTCCATCTTCTGATTCTCGTCCTTCCAATCACTCCTCGGCTATAATTAAGGGTAAGGACCTTAAATCATTTAAAGAAGCCATGAAATCCGATGAGTGGCATCGTTCCATGAAGGATGAGATACGGGCTCTAGAAGACAACGACACATGGACCTTAGAGCATCTTCCTCCGGGGAAACGTGCTCTTGGTAGTCAATGGGTGTACAAGATCAAATATATGTCAAATGGAGATGTTGAGCGCCTCAAATCCAGATTAGTAGTGTTGGGTAATCACCAACAAGAAGGAATTGACTACAATGAAACTTTTTCTCCTGTTTCTAAGATGACTATAGTTCGTGCTTTTCTAGCCATAGCGGCATTCAAGAATTGGGAACTACATCAAACGGATGTTCATAATGCGTTTCTACATAGAAATCTCTTGGTTAAGATTCTTATCGACTAGGATTCCTTGAACTTTGGAACACTCCCACTTGTTCGGGAATCCAGTCTTGTTTTCCCCATTTTTCCTTTTAATTTTGGAGCATTCCGTAACTCTACTTTGGAATGACCTCTCTAAAGAGCGGTGATTCCGTAAATCTTTGAATGATTTGTAAAGGGGTGAAACTCCTTTACAATTGGCATTGATTCACTAAAGATTTTTGTATCCTCGGATGTCCATGCTATCTATCACCTGCTCTACCCGGATTCTATCTCTGGCGATCGAAGGTCGATTTGCCTTAGATTTCCGTATTGATTATATTCCTAAAGTATTGGTTGACCGTTTAAGTTCGCCCGCGATTTATATAGGCTTATCTATCCTCTATTTGGTAATTAAATTATCTCATCTTCGTTTGAGTTTATTTACGAACTAGAATTCTATTTGATTAGAGTTCCTCTAATTTTGAATCTTTGTTTGTTTGAAATCCTTCCTTGAATCATCCTTTGGAAATTTGTGTTTGGTTGTATTTTGATATTGTGCATACATCGAAATTATTAAGGATGGCCATATTTTTATATATAAAAGTGAAATGTTTTCGATAAGGATTATATACCTTTCAAAAATGAAAATTTGAAATTTCGAAAGAAATTGAATTTTTGAAAATTTTATAAGAACTTGATTTATACAAAAATGATGTATAACTGAAGTGTTTTGAATTTGAATTTCGAGGAATCGAATTCCGGTGTTTTGAAATCGGTTTTAAGATTTTGGAAAATATATAATAATATTATGATTTGAAGATATTTTCTGAATAAGAAATGCTTCGAATGTATTCGAATGAATTCCAAAGATTTCGAAGAGATTTCAAAGAAGTTTTCAAGAAAATAAAAGTCCAGAACACACTTATGTCGTTGGAAAATAATTTCGGTGATGAATGCATGCATCATCGACATTGATTTTCGAGTTTCTGAGTGGGGGAGAGGCCACTCTAGTAGCTTTACTATGCGAGTGATTTTGTGAAACCAATTTTGATTTTAGATTTTGAAATATGGTTGACATTCGAAAGATATATGTGTATTTGAAATGATTTAAAGTAAGTCGGTGTTCAGTCCTCGAGATTCAGATTTGTTTTGTTATAACCTTATCTATTGGAATTGATTTACTGATTTGTTAGTGATTTCCCACTCTTGGATTTGAAAATATGATTTCTTCGACTATTTTGAAGGTTTGAACACTTCCAAATCAACTTTAACTTTTCAAAGCTAAGAAATTTAGAAAGGTATAAGGTATTTGATAAAGAATATAAGTTTAGTTTGTATGTTTCAAGTATGAAATAATATGATTTGTATAAGTTGAAACTGTTTTGTTAAGTAAATAAATAAGACTATTTTGAATTATACTAATACGAAATTTAGTTTTGAAATGTTTTGGATAAAAAAAAATAGTCTTCAAATGTTTGAGAAAATTTTGGTTTTAAATGTTTAAATTAGTAACATCTTTATAAAACTATTTATTTAACAAGTTGGAATAGATACATAAGTTGTACGTATGTTGTTCGCATAATTAATTTTATCCAAGTTTGAGTACACAAGTTCGAGGTGAGTTACACCAATTCGTGTTAGGATTTTTCATTTGATTCTTGATGGCGAATATTTGATATGGATTTTGGGCTTTATTCTATAATTCTCTATCATAGTACATAGCTATGCAAGGAGACTAATGGCTTCTAGTCAAGAAACCATATCGAAGTCCGCATTATGGAAGTCGAATGGACAATACTAGTTCGAAAGCGAACTTGTGTGATCGAGCGAGCGATCGAATGTAATGTTGCGAAATGATGACATATGTACATCTTATATCCTAATATCATTGGTATACTTGACGCTGAAATTGAAAGTTGTTGGGTTGGATATCTTTGTAATTTAATTGGAATTTTTCTTTTATGAAAAACCACTATCAAATTTAAAACCATTTTTCAAAACTATTTTTCTTTTTCTTAAACTAACTGTTTTATTCTATTTTTCTTAAAAACTATTTTATATACAAAACTATTCTTAATTAAAAATCTTTTAGTAAGTAAAGATGTTCAATCCCATATGGCTTTTCATGCAGCGAAATTTATTTTTTTTTGAAAATTTTGATCCTTATATAAGATAAACTTTACGTAAGTATAAAATAATTTTGAAAACCATTGATTTTGATAAATCAATAATTGAAGCTTGTATTAGTATGAAAGGATATTTGGTTTACCTGTAATTTGAGTTTATTTAAAAATAATGGATTTATGAAATAAATATTTCAACACTAAGTAATAATGAAGTAAAATTTGAGATATATGAAATTATGAAATTTAGTTTCGAAATATGGTATATTTAAGCCTTGAAACATATTTATGATTTAATAGCTTATTTTGTAAATCAAATCTATATTTGAAATTGATAATATTTGAAATGGTTTTGTTGGAAAACTAAATTGAAACTGATGGTTTGAATTGAATTAAAATTAGAAATTTTAGATTTTGGTTTAATTGAAAAAAATTTGAAATGTAAAGAATTAAGGGCATGTTTTATGATTTCAAATGTATGATTTCAAAATGTTATGATTTTCAAAGTGAAATGATTTCAAGTATTTGGTTTCGAAAGATTTATAACTTTGAAAGTATTATGATTTTTGAAGTGAATACATGTTTGAAATGGAAATGAATTTATTTGACCTAAATTTTGTTGATTTGGAAATTTGGATTATTTTCTAAATCTATTGTTTTAAGAAATTTTGAAACTGAATATGTATAACTTGAAAGAAATGATTTGGTGACATCATATATGATTTTAAAATTTAATTGATATTGAAATGGTTTGAAATTTAGAACCTTGTTTTATTAAATACTTGATTTGGGAGCTATCGAACTTATAAAAAAATGATTTGTATAAGTAAACTGTTGAATTGGAACTGTTGATTTGAAAGGGTATCCAATTTTGAAAAGTGAAATCTCATATAATCGAAATTTATATAAGTGTGAATATACTATTATTTTGGAAAGTATTTGATTTGAAATGAAATCTTATATATAATGGACTTTATATAAGTATGATATTTGAAAGTGATTTTGAAAGGTACTATATGATACATATTTTCGAAGCAAAGATATGGAAAGTGCCTTCTGCTTGATATCCGCTTTGTGGCCACACTGTGGATTCATTCTATCGATATTATTCTCTCTCTTTGATTTGGGTTTTCCGGATATGATACTCGAGTGTCCATCGAATTCCACGGCGATCCCCGTGGTCTTATGATCGCGACTACATAGCGCAACTGCCTGGCTGAGCTGGCCTGGGGGTACGGATTGTTTCCTGGGGGATCCAGGCGTAACCATTGTGTATCCTGCACTCTATGTAGGTCGCATTAGTAGCGCAAATGCCTGGCTGAGCTGGCTTGGAGGTACGGATTGTTTCCTGGGGGTCCAGGCATAACCATTGTGTATCCTGCATTCTACTCGTCATCATGGCATAACTTACAGGGCTGAGAAAGCTTACGGATACGGATTGTTTCCTGGGGGATCCAGGCGTAACCATTGTGTATCTGCGATCCATGGTTAGACAACTTTTTTGGTTTGGTTGATTTGTTTGGATTGTACTTTCCATATATGTTTTTTTAAAAAGAGTTTTCTAGTATTTTCACTGGGTGTTGAAACAAGTCTACTAAGTACCTGGAGAAGTCTAGCTTTGCGCCTGATCAACGCACTACCAGAATCTACAGGAACGAGGATAAACTTGTTAAGACATCGAGTTATAAAAGTATTTTGATAAAGTATTATATAAAGAATATTTTGATCAGTTATTTTCCCTTCTAAAAATTTAAAATGTTTTAAATATTGTTTACTTTGAACCATCAGATTTGAATCAAATGACTATTCATCATACTAAAAAAAAATTATTAAATTGAAATGTATAATGGTTCAAATAATGGTTCATCCTTGTCTTTCAACCTGCTTTACCTCCTAGTTATATTTTTTCCCTACCTTCTTTCGGGGATGTATTCCAACCTATTGCTCTTTCTTGTTGTTTCTCCGCTTCCTTCCTTTTCGAGGACGAAAAGATTTGAGTGGGGGGGAGTGTAACCCTAGATTTTTATGTATATTTTAATTTTGACTTTATTTCATTTTGAATTTTTTTTAACTTGTTTCATTCAAAACATTTCATTTTCAAATATATACTTTGATTATTATGTGAATTGTAATTCCAAATGGTATAAATTGAATATTTTCCTGAAATGTTGACTTTGGTCAATTTGGGTCAAACTTTGATTTTTAAATTTCAAATTTAAATATTTAAATTCTTAATTTTTATCTTTTATTATGAAAATATATTAAAATTTAAGAATACTACTTTTTGTTTCGTTGAAATCCGATTTATATTGTGAAAGTTATGCTTTTTACAATATTGTACGTAAATTGATTTATTTAATAAAAAAATTGTCTATTTTAATTTATATAAAAAAATATTTTAATTTTTATATATATGTGTAATATGTTATATTATATATTTTTTTTCCTTTTAAATATTTTTAAAGTGGTGTTTGAATTTTTCCAAAAATTTATTGAATTTGTTTTCTATTTTTAAAGGCTGTTTTCTAATTTTCCGCCATTTTCTTCATTTTAAATTTCTTTATTTTATTTTAATTTTTTTTATTTGTGAAAATTCATCTCTAAATATTTTTAAAATAATAATATAATTTTTCCAAAAATTACTGTGTTGATTTCCTATTTTTAAGGGCTGTTTTCCCATTTTCTGCTATTTTCTACATTAAAATTTTATATTTAAATTAAATTTTAAATATTTATTTTGTTAATATATTTGTATTTTATGTTATTATTTATGTTTAAAAATACTTTACAAGCCTATATGAATTTTCTAAAAATTATTTCATTCAACTTCAAATTTTGCTAGTCTAGTTCACTGTTTTAAGTATTTTCCTTAATTTTACTTTACATAATTGATAAATATTATATATATTTGTATATTTGTTAAAAATTTCGAAATCTTATCTGATATTATTATTATTTCAACTACATAAATTTATATAAATAATAAAAGGTAAATTGAAAGGGTTTGTGACCTTTTGTTTCCTATGGCTTTTGATTTTCCGACCTTTTCACATTTTAACTTACTTTTGCCATAAATTAGCCATAACTACTCACATAATTCAGCTGCCTACCTCCATTATTCATTCACGTACATATTTTTCCTCCTTCTTGAAAAAAATTTCGGCCTCCTCTTGATTGAGAAGTTTGGTAAAATTCTATTTCCTTTTATCTTCTTTTGTTCACTTATGTTGATTTTTCTAGTTTGATTTTGCACTTGCTTCACCTCATGTAGGTTCAACCATGCCACCTTTCTGCCTAGCCGCCTCCACTACCTGATGACACACCACCAGCACCTCCTCCTCACCAGCCACCCAAGCCATGAACCCCCTTGGTGATGCATATCCGCAAAAGTTTCAAAACACCATTCATATTGACCTAGCCGAGCACTAGCTTCCACATCCACCACTTCCACCAACCATGGCCGCCCCTACTCCACCACCACCACCTCCAGCACCCACGGTCACACCACCACAGTGGACCCCACTCCTCTGGCCGTGACACCTAGGGCCTTGGCCGAGCCCAATTCATGGCCCAAAACCCATGTGTATGCATGATTTTGTGTTCTTGCCTTCACCCACCTTTACACCATCACTCAAACTCATGTTAGGCCGACCTTAGCAACCCAGACCTGACCCTAAATCATTTTCTTAGACCTGTACTCTACCTCTAGCTGAGCCTATGAGATTTCGGAAGCAAGTGCAAAGCATTTCAACTTTGTTTTATGAAGTTATTTCTAGCATCGTTTATCGTATTTTTGGTCTGAAACCTTATAATTGTTATATTGTTTGTTTGATTTGTATTCAAGGGAATTAATCCTTGGCTCCTCCATTTCGTATCTGTGTCGTGCTTTTGTGCTTGTGTAGATCCCGTTGTGCAATTCGTCGTTGTGTCATCAGCTCAAAACTGTGAGTAAATCTCACCAGACTAATATGTACTTATGTAGTGATAAATTGACATCACTTGAATCTGTTAATGCATATCATCCTGTTATAACTGCTATATCATATTCATATGATGTTCACACCTATATTTACACCTGTTATATAATGTGTTATTGTTATTTCATGTTATTCCGTTACTTTCATCAGTTTATCACACTGCAAGTTCCATGTATACTAGAATCACTATGGGTTGAAATGATACATACCCGAACGGACTTTAGAATAGGAGAAAATCGTTATGGGCTGAAATGATAGGCCTGAATGATTTTCAATTATTTTCTTTTACTTGGGATTGGGAGTTTGAAATGATCAAACCCGGGTTTTCTTTGTAAATTACGGGTTGAAATGATATATTACCTGTATCACTTTACCTAGGCTAGAAAATGAAATACAGACCCGTTGTTAAAATATGTTTTTCTAAAAAAATTTAAAATATTTTAGAAATGTAAATATTATAATATTTTGATTAGATTTGATTAAAAATGATTTTTGTAAAGCATTATTGATTTTCTAAAAATTTATAAGTGAAATAAATAAAAGGTAAAGTTAGAAATCTGAAATGTAAGTTATTTTGGAAATTGTAATTTGGTGATAAATGGAATTTAAATTAAATATGAAAATATGATAAATTTATGATATTTTGAATCAAATGAATCTAAAATGATTTTGTAATACATTAATGATTTTTGAATAAAGTTAAATGTGAAATGAATGAATATTTATGTTGAAATTTTGAAATATAACTAAAATTGGAAATTTATAAATTTGGCTTAAAAAGTGAATCTTAAGTTAAGTAAATAAAAATGAACTTAAGTTATATTTGAAAATTTTAAAATTAAGTGTTAAGTTAAATTTAATTTAATGAATATGAAATTTTATGTTGGAATTTAATAAGTGAATTATTATTAAATTTTGATTTTTGAATAGAGATTTAACTTCATAAAATCATGAATATAAGGGTATTTGAATGATTGTTTTAAAAGTGAAATTATATGATTTTATAAGTTAAAAATGATTTAAATAAAAATATAATTATTTGTGAAATTATACTGAATATTTGAAGTTAATTAACTGCATTTCAGAAATGCTATTAATTCTAATGTAAATGATAACACAGCATTTGTAAATGTTGAAGTTGATAATAATGAACCAAATGGCTAAGTTTAATTAAAGGCTATCATAACATTTTTGTAAATGTTATAGTTGTTGAATTTAACTAAGTTTTATTTGAAACTGATGTAACCCTATCACAGCATTTTTATGCTATCTTTTGTTAAATTGAACTGTTTTGAATGTAACTTTCTGTAGCAATTTCTAAATGCTGCGAAAGTGGAATCTTCATCTGTTTTAATAAATTAAGTGGATAAATGAATTTTGAAAGACTAAAATTTTGTAAATTTAATAATTTAATTATTATATATAATAACTTCATTTTATGATTTAAAATGAAGTAATTTGTTTTGAAATATAAACTATTTTGAAATGTGTTTTGTAATGGTATTTAAATTAAATAAAAATGAATGTGATTTGGAAGATATTATATTTTTGATATTTTGAAATGGATTTTGAATGATATTGAATTTTGAAATGGTAATTGATTTTGAAGTATAAAATACCATTTTGAAATTTTAACCACGGGATGTATTTAATTTAAGTTATTGTGTACTTCTACTATAGTTCACTTGAGTTGGTTTACATTATATAAGTATATATTGTCCTGGCTCGAGTGTTTTGTGTTTTACTTTACGCTCGGGTCAGCCTGAGTATTCACAGCTTTGGATTCTCTTTCTGGAGCTGGTCTTTGCTGGAGTTTCTGCTTATTTACATTTATATCTACTCTCTGTTTCAGCTGTTCTAGTTTATCTCATGTATTAGTGAACTTCTATGTATTTGGGATTTCTATTATGTTGTTTTCAGACTGTATTATGTATTTGGTTTGAGACTCTGCCGTAGTAGCTTCATGAACTACTATGTATTTTATTTCCGCTGCGAGTTGTTCTGATATTTCTGTGTCTGTGATTCTGTGATTGTATTTCATTTGCTCCAAATTTATTTACAACGCGGTATTTTGATCAATTCAAGTCCGACATGTGCGGATGCGAATGGCTAAAAATATCGGGTTGTTACAATTAATAAGTTTATTTGCAAAAAAATTCAAAGAATGTCATTAAAAATAATATCAAATGTTTTGATATAAAAGTGTTTTTGTTATTATAAGGTAAAACCCCATCCGTGTTTATTTGTGGGCATGATCTTATGTGATACTCTTTCTTTTCAAAGGATTATATTCCTAAGGCTGGTATAGGACACTATCATTTATTATTGAGTTTTTCTCATGCTGGTTTATCAAGCCTGATCTGGGTATTTTCAATACTTGGGTAAGATCCGAGTAGTTTCTGGTTTAGTGAAAACTGTTGGAGTTTCCAGAGGAGATCCGGAGATATTCATCTACGTATGGACGTATTATATTATCCGCTACTATCTATTATTTTTTTGTTTGATGTTTGTTAGTAATTGTAAGGACATATGTGTATAACTATCCAAGCCAAATTTACGTTAGACCCTGATATATGTATTTTAAATGTTTTCCGCCATCAATATTACATATTATTCCGTTCATGTGGGATTTTTTCTGTCTTATCTTTCTTTATTGCCCTTCACAATCCATTCTTTCATGCAATTTGGGTCATACATGTATGGTTTATTGTCGGCTCAAAGGGTATGGAATTGTGGGTCATCACATTTCGTTTGGTTATCAAAAGGTAAAACCGGTCTGTGTATATATGTGGAGTGGTCTGACAAGATTCATTTATTTTTGAAAGATTTTATAACATTTAAAAATCCATTTGATTTGTGTTTTTCATGATGGTTACTAGACTGATTCAGGTATTTTTTTCGTACAATGCTTCGGTCAACCCGAGCATATTGTCAGATTTAGCTATGGATGCTTGGTGCTTCAGGAGACAAGCTAGATGCCCCCAAGAGCTATTCACATATTTTATTTTCCATTGCATTTCTTGTATTTTATTTATCGGCGTTTGTGACGACAGACTGTTATTCTAGTCCAAGCCGATGATAGGTTAGTTACTCTAATTGATATATGTATATTATGGTTTTGTTTTATAAATATCATGTGCATATTATATATTACTCATCACGATATGAAATTATATTCTGTCTTTTATTTTCTTTTACCCCAACAATCTGTCTTTCCGATATTTGGATGCTCGGCACGTGAATACCGTAGATGTATTAGTGTCAACTTTTGTGGGTCGAAAAGGCTAGTCGTTACAGCTGGTCTTATACTCTAAAAAGTATGTGTACTGATTTTCAATTGATTAGCTAATGCTAAAGCTACAATTTGGAGTATTACATCTTCTTAGTCTAAAAACATTTAAAGAAAATCATATATTTTGCTGTAAATATAGTAAAAGGGCATTTTGCCAACGACTGCTCTAGAGAAAAATTATAAAGAACAATGAATAAACGTTACTTCTTGGCTTACTACACACATATATGAAATTTATAGCCTGGATGACAATTTAAGTTGGAAATGATTTTTACAAAGTCATAAATTGTGACGCCCCACCTCTATACTCACAATAACAAAGGTTATTATAAGGAATAATGTCTGCTATTGCGAAGAATACGGCTTGTTAGAAACGACCATCCGTAAGTTATGCCTTAGACGAGTATTGATTAATTCGAAGGAGTTGTGCAATTACTCCCAATGATATACATTCAATCCAGATCTAAAATGAAACCACGGTGGCTTATGAAAAATTCAGAACAACTCATAATAGCAACAACACAGATAAGTATAATCACATCAGAACAGGAATATCAGATATAGCGGAAGGTAAGTCTGGATACATGCTACAACACTCGATAGTTCTCATAAACCCAATGTACATATACATAGCCATCAATACATACATGAGATGAGAGTCAATACACCAAAAGTAACACCTCGAAGCCTAAACGAATGATGAGGTGAAACCCCAAAAGCTAAAGCAGCAACTGAATCAGAGATAGCGATTATCCTGAAATAACTCGGTCTAACCCGAGTATTATTTAAAAGAAAATAATAAACGGATCAGTCTAATTTAAACTTAGAAATAAGTGTAGGATAAACAACACTTAAGCAAATTAGTCATAATCTCGGATGAGACTATTCAGCATAAATAATCAACATAGTTTAAATGAAGAAATCTCATCAAACACCATCAAGCTCAACTCTCAAATTCAAAATTGAATTCAAAACAGCAATACACAAAAATCTAGAAATCAAAATAAGATAACTAGAAAAATCAGCATAAAATGGATCGATCCCAGCATATGGCGAGTCTAAGCTACACCGTACGTGCATCTCAAATGGCCGAAGCCTACCAAGTATTGTCATCATAATATTTGGTGTACTAGAAATGACCCGAAGGTCCAACAAATGACCCGAAGGCCTAGTACTGGTAATTGACCCGAAGGTCCAGCATAGTGGCTCGAAAGCCCAACAAAATCATAAAAATTTTCAAACAACAATGCCACGGCAAATATTTCAATTAACGAGTCCGGAATTAATCGAATTAGTAAAAGCGTTGTTCCATGCTTCGCACTTTTGCTAGGTCGTTTAATTCTCATCTTCGTTTTCTTGAAAGTGCAAAATTGTGTATTTTATATAAATAATGTTTACGTTCTCAAATGGGCAAGTCCGGAATTAATCAAATCAGTAAAAGTAAGCGTTCATGGTCCTTAATTTTGCTGAAGCGTTTAAATCGATTCGTCATTCTTTTGAAAGCGTAAACTGTGTAATTTTTGAAAACTATTTTATTTTTAAAATGATTTGAAAATACATGACTAAAACAGCAACTTCTATAGCAATTTCGACAAAGAAATTGCGCTTCACAAAACACCGTAAAAACGGATATAAAATCAGCGTTGTGGGTTTTCTTGATTGCAAGATAGCCGCCTAAAAAATCACTTTAAACTGACGGTTACTGAAGTCAAAACAACAGTAATTTTCATTCGTCAAAAATCTCATCGAAACAACATACTTCAAAAATATAACACCCGAGTAAAAACTCGTTATAAAAATAACGGCAACAAAATATGTTTCAAAATGAAACACCGGTTCAACGTAAATTAAATAGTAGACTGCACTACTATATATTCAACGAATATAGCACTGCCTGGACTTGATTTACACTTTGTAAAACATACTTAATGCAAAATAATGAAAATAACATGCAAGCGCGTGATATAATGCTTCAAAACATTTTCGCGCCATTCAAACTAGCGCACACACGTAAACGAAATGAAAAAATATAAAAAAAGAGACCTAGTTCATGTGCGTTACATACGTGTGAAACAAATATTGACAAAGTTTATAATTTGATCTGGCAACACTACATGCCTATACAAAAAAATGACCTGGATAGTTGATATATTTTCGCTCATACATAACTTGTACGCCAAAAATGAAGAAAAAAAAATTGATGGCCAGGCAAAGCTAAAAGTACACAAGTCAAAAATATGTAGCCTGGACTATTATTTTTCACCATACTAACAAGCACACATGGTAAATTGCAAATGTAATAAAAAGATGACTTGTGCAAATTTTTCCATGCACATACGAAATAAAAATGGCATAGTAAATGACCTGGGTTTGTTCACTTTGCACGCATGAATAAAGTTAAAAAAAATTACCTGAACAGTTTTAAAATGAATACCTGGCAAAGTAAGTGACGACATACTCATACAAAAAAATTTAAAATGTATACACATGCATGAAATGAAACTAGGATCTAGACCTCACTTATGTGCACGAGATAAACCCCAAAATGCAATGCTTGGCCTAGTTTCGTGCGTTACACTTGCATGCAACATGAAGTAGAAAAAAATAAACTAACCTGGACCATATTTTCTTACACAAAATGTTTGTACACATGGCAAAAAAATGCAAAACAAAAATGTGACCTAGGCAATACAATATATGCACACGCACTGAACTTGAAATATACATAAAAGTTTAAAGTATTTGTACAATACTTCTTGCACAAACGTGATTTAATGTTTCAAAACAATTTTTTGCAATATAAACTTGCGCATACACGTAAACGAGATACAAAATATAAAGAGACCAGGGCAGTGCACTCATGTACGCACGTAATATAAAGTTTTAAACATTCTTGCCCAAAAGGATTTCGTGCTTCACTTATTTGCATGTAAAAGTGAAATGCATGCAAGTAAACGAAGAAAAATGAATAAATTAGAAATGTGAGTTTTGCACTCACTAATAATTTGGATTCAGAAACAACTACAACCGAGATTCAGATGAAGCAAGAATTCGAACTGACATTAAAGCACTCTCGGAGCTACTGGAAATTTGAACAAAATGAAAGATGCAGGCATACTATTCTTTTTTTTCTTCCAAATGTGTATAACTCAAAGAATGAAGTGCTCGCATGTATTTTGGGTACAAATGCATTTAAGGCATAACGTGCATATTGAAAGAAAGGACACGACTGCATTAAATGATGATGGTAGTAAAAAGCAAAGTGTTCAACTTGCTTTTACAAAATTTTGTGTGTGACGGCAAAGAATGTTCAACCTTGTGATAGCAAAAGTGTTCATCTTCTATTTTAAATTGGACCCATATTCACACGTGAAGGCAAATGAAAGGAATTTTATAACTTAACTTAGTTATATACAACGCAACAAGGCCATTTGCATTTCATTTCAACTGCTACCACTTATGTATCCATCTGAATTTGAAATTTATTTGAATTTTTTTTTTCAAATTAAAATTTCTATTTTAAATTTTTATTTCAATGGAAAAACAGAGTTGTTACAAACTATCCCCTTATAAAAATTGCGTCCCCACAATTTTCATACTAGAAGTTGTTTATAACACAAATTATTCATAACAACGAAGATTAAAATAGAAAAGACGGATTAAGAATGCTCACCCCCACCTGAAGTGGAAAGAAAACCGGGATAAGAATGCTCGATGAATTCTTTGGTTTCCCAGGTGCAATAATTGGGGTTTGCAGACCATTGAATTTTCACAAGTGGGACTTCTTTATTCCAAAGGTGTTTAACCTCCGAAGCAAGCACACGAATAGGATTTTGCACCATATACAAGTCGGGTGAGATCTCAAGATCTTGCAACACATGAGGATCAATAATAGAATAAGAATCTTGAAGGCATCGACGAAGCTGGGATACATGAAATACGTCATGAATTTCCGAAAACTGAATAGGTAGCGATACACGATAAGCAACATGGCCAATGCGTTCCGTAATAGGAAATGGTCCAACATATCGAGGAGCCAATTACCCAGAGCTACTATAACGCACCACCCTCTTCAGCGGAGAAACACGATCGAACACGTGATCGCCTACAGAAAATTCCAAAGGCTTCCTACGATGATCAGCATAAGATTTCTGCCTATTTTGAGCCTCTTTCATTCTCTGTCTAATAATATCAATCTTCTCAGAAGATTTAAGAATATAATCGGGGTCGAGAACTAACTTTTCCTCGGATTCCAACCAACAAGATGTTGATCGAAATGGCCTTCCGTAAAGGGCTTCGAAAGGAACCATACCAATACTGTATTGGAAACTTATGTTATAAGAAAATTCAACAAGAGATAAGTGGTCTTCCCAACTACCACCAAAATCAAGGATACAAGCGCAAAGGAGATCTTCTAAGACTTGATTCACCTTTTTAGTCTGACAATCAGACTGTGGATGATAAGTTGTACTGAGATTGAGCTTAGTACCCAAAGATTTCTAAAGGCTCTCCTAGAAACCACTAGTGAAAAGAGGATCTCTATCACAAACAATGGAACTAGAAACTCCATGAAGTCGAACGACTTCTTTAATAAAAAGCTTAGCCAACAAAGGAGCAGTCTAATTGGACTTGACAGGAATAAAATGAGCTGATTTGGTCAATCGGTCAACAATCAGCCAAACACTAGTATGGCTGACCTCGAACGAGGTAGACCGTCAAAGAAGTCCATAGAAATCTGATCCCATTTCCTTAATGGAATCTCAAGAGGCTGCAAAAGACCATAGGACACTGGTGTTCCGCTTTAATAAGTTGACAAGTCATGCAATGACTCACATAGCTTGCAATATCACGCTTCATACCCTCCCAATATAAGCGTTTCATGTCAGCATATATCTAACTACTGCTCAGATGGATATTTTACTTAGAACGATGACAGTCCTCAAGAATGTCATTTCTAAGATTAGGAATATTAGGCACGATCAACCTTCCCTTCTTCCGAATACAACCATGAATATCAATATCGAAATCCTTTAGATTATCACTTCGGGATTCCGATTTACAACTCTGAATAAGATAAGAGATATCTGGATCTTGTTTCTGGGTATCGGCAATATGATCCAACAAACTAGGACGAGCTTCCATGCTAAATAAAAGCAAGGGGGAATCAGAAACTGAAGGACGGTCTCTAATATCACAATGAGATAAAGCTTCCAACATATTCCACTCTGCTAGCATCATGGAAACAACAACTCGCTGCTTGCGACTAAGCGCATCAGCAACTCGATTACCCTTACCAGGGGTATACTGAATATCGAAATCATATGAAGCAAGAAATTCGAGCCAACGCTGTTGCCTCATATTAAGTTCCTTCTGAGTGAAGATTTATTTCAGAGATTTGTGATCGGTGAAGAGAACAAAACGCTCGCCCAATAAATAATGTCGCCAAATCTTTAGAGCAAAGACTATAGCGGCTAATTCCAAATCATGGGTAGCATAACAAATCTCGTTAGGCTTTACTTCTCTAGAAGCATAGGAAACTACTCTATCCTTTTGCATGAGAACATCACCGAGTCCATAACCATTGGCATCGGTATAGACTACAAGATCATGATTCCCCTCGGGAACCACTAAGATAGGAGCATGAGTAAGGAAATCTTTTAACTTCATGAAAGAAATCTCACACTTATTAGACCAAATAAAAGGAACAACTTTTCTCGTAAGAGTGGTAAGCGATAAAGCAATACGAGAAAAGTCCTTAATAAACCGGAGATAATAACCCGCCAATCCAAGGAAACTACGGATCTCAGAAACAGTCTCGGGCCTCTTCCAATTCTGAATAGATTCGATCTTGGAAGGATCGACAGAGATACCATCGGAAGAAACGATATGACCGAAAAACTTCACCTTATTCTCCCAGAAGTGACACTTGGAGAATTTGGCATAAAGATGGTGTTGATGAAGAGTGCTCAAAACAATCTCCAAATGCTGAATATGATGGGCTTCATATTAGGAATAAATAAGAATATCATCTAAGAAAACCAAGACGAACTTATCGAAATATTCCCGGAATATCTGATTCATAAGATCAACAAAATATGCTGGAGCATTCGTCAAACCGAACGGCATAACAAGCCATTCGTAAGAACCATAACGAGTACGGAATGCGGTAAGTGGGGTGCTATCTTCCGCAACTCGTAACTGATGAAAACTGGTAGCAAGATCGAGTTGGGAGAAGTGCTTAGCGCCACTTAATTGATCGAACATGTCGTTGATCCTAGGTAATGGATACCTATTTTTGATAATGAGCTCGTTAAGCTTGCGATAATCAATGCAAAGCCTAAGAGTACCATCTGGCTTCTTAACAAAGACAAGACGACTCCCCAAGGAGATGAGCTAGAACGAATAAATTGCTTGGCTTCCAAGTCAGATAATTGTTGCTTGAGTTCCTCATTTTCCTTAGCAGACATCCTCATGGGAGGACGACAGACAGGATACGCACCAGGGATAAGATCAATACGGAACTCAATATCCCTCTTCGACGACAAACACGAAATAGGCTCGAAGACATCAGAAAAATCACAAACAACTGGAATATTAGCTATGACATCCTCTGTAACAACCGTGATTTGTGACTACCGTCGAAATATAAATTTTAAATTGAAATTTAAAAATTAATAATTTGCAAAGTCAGTTGCAAATAGCTTGGCTGTGTTGAATAATAACCAAGTTATATTTTCATTTTTCTTTCACATGTGCATATGGTCTAATTCAAAGCAAAGTGGAACCTATTTTTGCTTGCTGCCACATTCATTTTAAAAACATAATGGCCCATTTATAAACAATAGTAGAACGTGCTGTCACCACATATGTATAAAACAAAGATTTGAACACTTTTCTTTGCTGTAAACACACATTGTAATAGAGCAATTTGAACACGTTGTTTATGATACCATCATCGAACTTTGCAGCCATCCCTATCTTTAATACAGGAGTGTACTTTCTTTTCAGCTGAAGCACGTCTCCAATTTAATGAAATTGTACAATTGCCAGCATACATCTTTTATTTTGACTTGTGCACAATTGTGGTGGACAATATTCATTTGCTTCATTCTATTTCCAGTAGCTTGCATTCTTTTTTGTTCTTCCAATGCTCAGAAAAAAGCATTAATGGAAGCTCCAAAACGTTCCTTGTTGCTAACTGATTTCGAAGCAAAATAGAGGTGAGTGCAACTCACATTTCTAATTTAAAATCTTTGTTGACAGACATTTTCGTTTCAAAATTTCGTGCGTATAAGAAGATGTGACTGCAACGTAATGTAACTTGCCGTACTTTTTATCTATAATTGTTGCATTAAAATCGGCTACGCACCCATATTGGCTGTTACATTGATTTTGCTTCATCCCTCACTTGTTGCATTTCATCTATATCCAGGTCAAGTTATAAAAGTTGTCTATAATCATTTAGTACGTGCATGCTTATTAAAACAATGCCCAGGTTACATTATTTATTTGCAATCCATTTACGTGTATGCAAGTAGTACATGCTTGTGCCAATTATTTTGTTTTTACTTCACCATGCACTTACATAGTTTTTCCAGGTCGTTTCTTTTCGGTTTTTTTCTTTTTTTTACGTGCCCAAAATGAAACGTACAAAGTTTGTATGCAGGAAAATGTCTTCACTTGTGTTTATGTCTCATGGCCATACGTGAATAGGGGTGGTAAAATTATGTGACCATGTCATATTTTGTTCCGTTCAAAGGTCATTTACTTTGCCTCTATTTTTTTTAATTTTGTATGTGCCTGAAAAAGATTTGCACAGGTCATCTTGTGTGTACATTTGCATTAGCCGTGCGTGTTTGACGTGCGTATGGTGAAAAAAAACTACATCCAGGTCATCATATAATTTTTCAAACTTCATTCTGCATGCGTTGATTATGAACATGAACTGCACGAAACTATGTTGTAAATTTTTTTTCATGTGAATAAGTTTTAAACATTTTTCGTACGTGTATGTGCAGTACACCAAAAATATGTTAGGCTGAAATTTTGATTTCGTCTACTTTAAGATTTGCAAGCAATTATGGGTAACACGATTCAACACCCAGGTCATGTTTCCTTTGTTGTTTTGCATTTTCATTCCTTTGAGCGTGTGTATACGTTATAGAATATGAAAACTAGATTCCTGACCAATGTCATTTTAATTATCTGTTGCATGCAAATGTGTCAAGATGCCACCTTCGTCCTTTCCATTTTTGCATGTACGTAACCAAGTTGCGTTTCACCAAATTCAAGTTCCAGGCCTTTCTTATATATGTACGAGTATGTGAAAATTTAAGTGAAGGTATAAGTCCATTTAAAACAAGCAGTGAGCACCTTGCTGTCACTGCAATTTTTGTAAAACAAAAGTTGTAACTTTTGTTAACTTCATCCACCTTCCTTTTGCAACTTTTTTGTAAGTGCATGAATTATAGTCCAGGTTATATTGTTATGCATTATTTGCGTGCAAAAAGGTTAATGCCAAGCAGTGCCAAATTTTGATGAAAGTATATAGTCCGGCAAACTATTTGATAATTTACGTCGAACCGGTGTTACGTTTAAAACGTATTTTGTTGCGTTATTTTTATAACGGAATTTTTACGCCGGTATTATATTTTTGAAGCGTGTTGTTTTGACGACATTTTTGATGAATAAAAATTACTGTTAATTTGACTTTGGTAACCGTCAAATTAAAGTGAATTTTTAAACGGTTATCCCACAACGCTGATTTGGTATCCGTTTTTACAGTGTTTTGTGAAGCGCAATTTCCTGGTCGAAATTGCTATAGATGTTGCTGTTTTAATCACGTGTTTTGAAATCGTTTAAAAAAAATTATAATTGTTTCTAAAAATTTCAGAGTTTACGCTTTCAAAAGAATGAGGAAGCGATTTAAACGCTTCAGCAAAATTAAGGACTATGAACCCTTTCTTTTACTGATTCGCTTAATTTCCAACTTGTCCATGTGAGAACATAAACTTTATTTATTTAAAATACACTATTTTGCACTTTTAAGGAAATGATGAAGAGATTTAAACGATTTAGCAAAAATGCGGAGTATGGAACCACGCTTTTACTAATTCGGTTAATTCCCGACTCGTTAATTGAAATATTTGCTGAGAAATTGTTGTCAGATGATTTTGTTGGGCTTTCGAGCCACTATGAAGGACCTTCGGGTCAATTACCAGTACTAGACCTTCGGGTCATTTGTTGGACCTTCGGGTCATTTGCTGGGCGCCAAATATTATGATGACAGTACTTGGTAGGCTTCGGCCATATGAGATGCATGTGCGGCGTAGCATAGACTCGCCATATGCTGGGATCGATCCACTTTTATGCTAATTTTCTCGTTATCTTATTTTGATTTCTAGATTTTTGTGTATTGCTGTTTTGAATTCAATTTTGAATTTGGAAGTTGATTTTGATGGAGGTTAATGAGATTTCTTCATTTAAACTATGTTCATTATTTACGCTGAATAGTCTCGTTCGAGATTATGATTAATTTGCTTTGATGTTGTTTATGACGCATTCATTTCTAAGTTTAAATTAGACTGATCCGTTTATTATTTTCTTTTAAATAATACTCAGGTCAGACCGAGTTATTTTAGGGTAACCGCTATCTCTGATTCAGTTGCTGCTTCAGCTTTTGGGATTTCACTTCATCTTTTGTCTAGACTTCGAGGTGTTACTTTTGGTGTATTGACTCTCATCTCATGTATGTTGATGATATGTATATGTACATTTGGTTCATGTGAACCATCGATTGTTGTAGCACGTATCCAGACTTATCTTCCACTATATATCTGATATTTCTGTTCTGATGTGATTATCTTATCTGTGTTGTTGTTATTATGAGTTGTTCTGAATTTTTCTTCAGCCACCGTAGTTTCGTTTTAGATTTGGATTAAATATATATCTTTGGGAGTAATTTACACAACTCCTATCGATGTAATCAATACTCGTCTATGGCATAACATACAGATGGCCGCTTCTAACAAGCCTTATTCTTCGCAATAGCAAACGTTATTCCTTATAATAACCTTTGTTATTGTGAGCATAGAGGTGGGGCATCACAGCTTGGTATCAGAGCTGCAATTCAGAAAAATTATAATAAACACAGAGCAGAAGCAGATTGGAACATCTGTTACAACTATTGAAGGGTTTTATTCGTGCCTTTCTAATCTATTCCTTCCACTTTAACATGTGAAGTATGTCTAGGAATAAATCTCATATTCCATAGTATTCCATTTGTTGAATTTCTTATCAACCTTGTATTGTTTTAACTAATCCTTACCTCCTCTTGTCTCTCAGCCTATGGCTGGAAGAGGAAGAGAGAAGCGTTCTACTGCAGGTCCGTCTAGTGATTCTCATCCAAACGAAGTCTATATGTCAGCTGATCAATTTATGGAGCTATTTCGGGGTACTCAGCCTTCTGTTGCTACTACCGCGGCTCCCTCTCACAAGTCCGCCTTACCCGCATGTGTTGTGACTATTCCCACCTTGGAGGCAAGCATTTCAAGAGACCAGAAAGTGTATTGGAGGTTCAGACTTGGTTACATGCTTCTAAGCGCATATTTTCTCGGATGGATATTTCTGATCATCATCGCGTTCTCATGGCATCTAGCATGTTGCAAGAGCGTGCGCTTGATTGGTATGAGCTTTTTATTGCGGAAGTTGATGAGCTCTCTCTCTCGTGGATTCAGTTTAAGGAACGTTTCAAACTTAAGTTCGTTCCTGAATCAGAAAAGGCTAATCTTGCTCATCGTTTCCTTGAGTTGAAACAAGGAAAGTCCTCTGTTTTTGATTATGTTGCATCTTTTAAGGCCTTTTCCAAATACAAAGTTGAGTTCGTTAACATTCCGCGTAAGAAGAATCTTAGATTTGTTGATGGTTTAAAGAAGTATTTGAAGAAAGTTCTTTTGCTTCAGCTTGAGCTTCCTTTTGAGGAACTTGTTGATTCGGCACTTTTCCTTGAAGCTGTTGAAAAGGAACGTGATAGTGATGATGAGGTTGAGGTTTATAAGAACCCCAATAAGAAGAGGTTTCCATTTCATAGGCCTAATTCTTCTTCCAACAAGAAGAAGAAGAAGCAAGCTACCTCTAGTTCTCAGCCTAGTAGTGCACCTTCTATTCAGAGGGCGTGCTATAATTGTGGTTCTCTGGATCATCTTCTTCGTAGTTGTCCTAAGCATCGCATTTGCCGTTATTGCAAGAAAGAGGGTCATTGGGTTTCTGATTGTCCTACTGCTCCTAAGGGTTTCAAATCTGGAAAGCTTAATGTTGCTAAAGCTTATGGTGATTCTTTTAAGCCCAAAGGTATTACTCCTTCTGTTTTGGAAGGTTTTATTTTATTTCATGGTCGCTCTATTAGAGTTCTTTTCGATACGGGTGCATCGCATTCATTCGTGTCAAAGGAGCTTATTGATATTATTCCTTTGGATGTTATTACTCTTTACGACCCTTTGAGGATTGTGAATCATATTGGTGGATCCGCTACTCTTGGTTTGTTATGTGTTGATGTTGAGATTATTCTATGTGGTTTTACCTTTCATGCGAATCTGCATGTTATGGATCATCTTGATTTTGATATGATTTTGGGTATGGATTGGCTTGTCCGTTATGAAGTTCAAATCCTGTGTCCTGAAAGAACTTTATATCTCAAGCATCCTGATGCTATCGAGCAGTTATCTATTATATTTCGAAGCATGGATCATATTTCGAATGCTCTCATTTCTTCCTTCGAATCGGAGGGTGTCATAGATAATATTCCGGTTGTTTGTGATTTTTCTGATGTTTTCGAGCCTATTTCGAGATTGTCGCTGAAGAGGGCAAGTGAGTTCCGTATTGATCTTATCTCTGGTGCTCATGCCGTCAGTCGTCCTCCCACGAGGATGTCTGCTAAGGAAAATGAGGAACTTAAGCAACAATTATCTGAGTTGGAAGCCAAGTATTTTATTCGTTCTAGCTCATCTCCTTGGGGCACCGCCGTTGTCTTCGTTAAGAAGCCAGATGGTCTCTTAGGCTTTGCATTGATTATCGCAAGCTTAACGAGCTCACTATCAAAAATAGGTATCCATTACCTAGGATCGAAGACATGTTTGATCAATTAAGTGGCGCTAAGCTCTTCTCTCAACTCGATCTTGCTACCGGTTTTCATTAGTTACGAGTTGCGGAAGATAGCATTCCTCTTACCGCATTCCGTACTTGTTATGGTTCTTACGAATGGCTTGTTATACCGTTCGGTTTGACGAACGATCCAACGTATTTTTGTTGATCTTATGAATCAGATATTCCAGGAATATCTCGATAAGTTCGTTTTGGTTTTCATAGATGATATTCTTATTTGTTCCAAATCTGAAGCCGATCATATTCAGCATTTGAAGATTGTTTTGAGCACTCTTCGTCGGCATCAGCTTTATGCCAAATTCTCCAAGTGTCACTTTTGGGAGAATAAGATGAAGTTTCTCGGTCATGTTGTTTCTTCCGATGGTATTTCTGTCGGTCCTTCCGAGATCGAATCTATTCAGAATTGGAAGAGGCCCGAGACTGTTACTGAGATCCATAGTTTCCTTGGATTGGCGGGATATTATCGCTGGTTTATTAAGGACTTTTCTCGTATTGCTTTACCGCTTACCACTTTTACGAGAAAAACTGTTCCTTTTATTTTGTCTGATAAGTGTGAGATTTCTTTCTTGAAGTTAAAAGATCTCCTTACTCATGCTCCTATCTTAGTGGTTCCCGAAGGGAATCATGATCTTGTTGTTTATACCGATGCCAGTGGTTATGGACTCGGTGCAGTTCTCATGCAAAAAGATAGAGTAGTTGCCTATGCTTCTAGACAACTAAAGCCTAACGAGATTCGTTATGCTACCCATGATATAGAGCTAGCCGCTATAGTCTTTGATCTAAAGATTTGGCAACATTATTTATTGGGTAAGCATTTTGTTCTCTTCACTGATCACAAATCTCTGAAATATCTATTCACTCAGAAGGAACTTAATATGAGGCAACAGCGTTGTCTCGAATTTCTTGCTTCTTATGATTTCGATGTTGAGTATACCCCTGGTAAGGGTAATCGAGTTGCTGATGCGCTTAGTCGCAAGCATCAAGTTGTTGTTTCCATGATGCTAGCAGAGTGGAATATATTGGAAGCTTTATCTCATTGTGATATTAGAGACCGTCCTTCAGTTTTTGATTCTCCCGTGCTTTTATTTAGCATGGAAGCTCATCCTAATTTATTGGATCGTTTTGCCGATGCCCAGAAACAAGATCCTGATATCTCTTATCTTATTCAGAGTTGTAAATCGGAATCCCGAAGTGGTAATCTAAAGGATTTCGATATTGATATTAATGGTTGTATTCGGAAGAAGGGAAGGTTGATCGTGCCTAATGTTTATAATCTAAGAAATGACATTCTTGAGGACTGTCATCGTTCTAAGTATACTATCCATCCTGTAAGTAGTAAGATGTATGCTGACATGAAACGCTTATACTTTTGGGAAGGTATGAAGCATGATGTTGCAAATTATGTAAGTCACTGCATGACTTGTCAACTTATTAAAGCTGAACACCATCGTCCTAGTGGTCTTTTGCAGCCTCTTGAGATTCCATTATGAAAATGAGATCAGATTTCCATGGACTTCATTGATGGTCTACCTCGTTCGAGGTCGGGTCATACTAGTATTTAGGTGATTGTTGGCGGATTGACCAAATCAGCTCATTTTATTCCTATCAAGTCCAATCGGACTGCTCCTTTGTTGGCTAAGCTTTTTATTAAAGTAGTCGTTCAACTTCATGGAGTTCCTAGTTCCATTGTTAGTGACAGAGATCCACTTTTTACTAGTGGTTTCTGGCGGAGCCTTCAGAAAGCTTTGGGCACTAAGCTCATTCTCAGTACAGCTTATCATCCACAGTCTGATGGCCAGACTGAAAGGGTGAATCAAGTCTTAGAAGATTTCCTACGCGCTTGCATTCTTGGTTTTGGAGGTAGTTGGGAAGACCATTTATCTCTTGTTGAATTTTCTTATAACAACTGTAATGACCCGGAAATTTAAGCAATATCAATTTAATAATCTGAATTAAAAATTAAATTGATTTGATAATCTTTGTTAAAAAGATTTGAATTAATTTAATAATCCAATTAAATAAATATTTAATTGATAGACTTTTCCTTTTAAAAGCTAATAAATTGTTTTCTATTTATAATGTACATAGGATATGTATATATTGTAAATAGATAAACCTTGTTTTAAATTCAATAAATAAATAAATCTTGTTTTCTAAAAATATATCTTTGGTAAAATTGGGAATTATGATTTTATTTAAAGTTAAACTTTCAAAAGCTATTGAATAAATAATATATGGTTTTAAATTGTTAAGATAAAAGTTTAATTTATTTAAATTGATTTTTGAGTTTAAATTTAAATAAACTAACAATAAGGTTTATTTTGATTTCCTTTCTACATATAGTTGGATAAAATAAATAATTTATTAATAAAGAAGTAATTTCATTTACAAATCATTTAAAGTTATCAAATTTGTTATTTTCAAAATATATTGTTTTAACAAATGGATTTTTATAAAATAAAATATAGTTTGTTGTTTCAAATTGAATTTTAGAATTTGATTTGAATATTGAATTTAAAGCTTTGAGATTTAAAGTATAAATATTTTAAAATTGTCTTGGAATTTATAATATTTGTATAATTTTTATTTATATAAATAGTTGTTTTATTCCTTTTAAATTTATTTATAAATATATATCGATATATACTAATTACTTAAGCATATTCTTATATTAAACTTTAATTACATATAACAAATTAATTAAGCATAACCTATGTTAACATATTAACTAAATACTAATTAACATTTAATTTTAACTTATTAACCTTAAAGGACAAATGTAAACATTTTAGAACTTAATTTAACATGTGTTAGTTAATAAAGTAAGGATAATGACAAATGTTAAAATTTGAGACAAGTGTCCTTATTTATTTTCATTTTCTTTATTTTATTAAATCACAAAATCCACTTATATAAATGCATTTGCCTCTCATTTTTTTCCTTTTTCTATCTTCATAGTTCAAAAGTTAAGAAAACAAATCTGAAGCATACGAACCATTTTCAGATTCAAGATCAAGCTAGAAATCAATTCCCTGCAAAGTATTTTCAAAAAAAAAATCTTCAAAACCAAAATCAGTTACAAACTCCTCATATCAAAAATATGAACATCTTCAAATCAAACCAGCATTTTCAAAACAATACAAATTCCAGTAAACATCTTCAAACATTTACCTAAAATCATTTTCAAAAAGAAAGGAAGCCTGCATTTTTATAAAATCTGGGATTTTGTCTCTGCATGCAAATCTTTCCAACAACTCAGTTACAAAATAAGCAAGTCAGCTTCAAAGCATTCAAGTGTAAGTTTTAAAAATAGCATTTCAGTTTTTAAAAGAGTTCAAAGGCTATTTTCAAAAATCTGGAGCATTTCAATTACAAGAATTCAAAAGCTTTTCAAATGAGGCTCTGTCTTCTTCAAATCAAGTGAGTAAATTTATTTTAAAAAATTTAGTATTAAATCTGGTTGCATGCCAGTGATAATGAGATGAATATGATTGTGTGAATCTGCTGTATATACATATGTAAGATATATGCTTGTCTGTTTTCAATAGAATTTAAGCAGTTTATAGTTCTTGAATTTTTTTTAATTTGAATTCAATTTTCTCTCTGGAAACAATTATTGTTAGGACCTGTTTTACAAACAAAAGATGTTGATTTAACATAAATTAAGGTTTAAAAACTTAATTTAGTTAATTTAAAAACCTGGGTATCTCTAAATAACTAAAAATACCAGTGCATGTTGAATAATGTGGGAATTTAAACTGGGTAGTTTATAAATCCAGAATTGTAAATTGAATACATAATCAAAACATGATTTTCAACATTAAAATCATAATTTTTAATGTTGAGTTGAGGGTGCATTGTTGGTTTAACCAGAAAGGGAATTTGGGTGGATTTCTGGTGATCTAGTTAATCTGAAGTTCTGGGATTCTCTGTGATGATGGAGGAGTGAACAATGTTGAAGGAAAAAATGGTAAGTGGTGTTGAACTTCGTCGTGGAGGCAGCGGTGGCAAATTATCTCCTGTAACCCTAGTTTTAACTAGGCATTTTAATTTGATCGGCACGGGCTGTAGGGGCGATCGATTTCAACTAGGATTTAGGAGTTGGAAGTGTGCTCGTAGACGAGACTGTGGCCGGTGTTGCAGAATTATAGGTGGTCGGAGCGTCGTGGATGAAGCGTTGACAGGTTTGGTGGTGGACGTTCTTTTCTGTTCCAGGTTTTAAGATTTGAACTCGAATTCAAATTCGAGTGGTGTGGAAGCGAGATGATGATCGGGGTGGAGTGATGAGTTGGTCGCTAATGAGGGAAGACCACCAGAGGTGGCTGGAGTTGATTGGAGGCATGGTGCATGTGCACCGTGCACTTTTGATTTCTGATGTTTGCCTGGGTGGAAGCAGTGGGATGAACTCGAGAATAATTCGGGTAGTTTCTGTGTTTGGCTCGAAGATTTTTGCTTGTGGACTCGAAGCAAAAACTGCACTGGCTCGGGTTTAAATATGGTAGCTGGTTTTAAAAAAAAACCTGTTGTTCTGTTTAAAATTTTAAAATAAATTTAAAAGCTGAGTTTAAATGAAAGTAAAGTTTTTAAATAAGATTTGAATCTAATTTTCAATCTGAGTTTAAGATAAATTTAAGTCTAAAATATATTCAAGTTTAATTTGAATCTTAGTTTGGAAATAAATGAGTTTTTAAATTCAAATTGTCTTAATAACATAAAAGTGTTTAAGAAGTTAAAGTGTATTTAAAAGAATTTGAATTTAAATGGAGTTTGAAATGTAAGGAAGGATTTAAACAATGTTAAAACAGAATTTTAAATTTGAATTCAAATTGAATTTGAATCTTAGGTTTTGGAAATAAGATAAAGTTTATAAATTTAAATATTGTAAATAAGTTTAAAAGTTAAAGAATACTTTGATGATTTTAAATTAAAAGGAATTTAGTTTAAAATCTTTAAATTTCTTTTATATAAGTACTCTTTAACATGTGAATTTCAATGTTTTAAATTGGTTAAAGATAAATTGGCTTTCATTTTAAAACTTGAATTTAAAATGAAATTTGAAATTAAATTTGAAATAAATGTTTTCAAATGTATTTATGAATGATAATTTAACCATAGATAAGAAAGTTTTTATCTTAAAGTAAATTTAGAATTTAATGTTTTGTAATTTCATTTAATTATTAAGGTAATTAAATGGATAAATTTATTTATTTTAATTAATGGAATGGATAATTAATTAAGGTTATTAAGGGTTTTAAATTATTGATTAAGGTTTAAGTTAATTGATTAAGGAATAATTAACTTGAAATTTAAGAATTGTTAATTAAACAAGATTAGATTTTAATTAATGATTAGTAATTAATTAATCAAGTACTTTAGAATTAATTAAATTATAGTTAACACTTAATTAATTTAATAATTAAAGGTTAATTAATTGATTATTCAAGATTAATTAATTTATAATTAATATTGATTAATGTAAGTTAATTACTTTAGAAAAGTGATTAAAGAATGGTTAATAGTTAATGAAGGTCGTTAACTAAGGATTAATTTAACAATTAATTAATGTGATTAATTTTAATAATTAATTAGATTAATTAATTAAATGATAATCATTTGTGAATTGGTTAAATATAATTACTCAATGGAAGTAATTAAGAAATTAATTACTTAATGTAATTAATTGAGTTTAATGTGAATTAAGTTTAATTAATTCTAAACATTGGATGCTTTGATAAATAATTACTTAATGTAATTAATGGAATGTAATTACTTAGGGAAGTAATTAATGATAATTACTGGATGTAATTAGTGGAAGATGATTTAAATTATGGAAGTAATTTAGATTAAATTACTTTGTATAATTAATCAAGAGATTAATTAAAGATAATTAATTAATTAAGGAGTAGTTAATTTGATGTAATTAAGGTAGTTTATTAGAATGTAATTAATCAAATCTAATTAATAAATATGGTTTAATTGAGATTAATTACTCAATGTAATTAATTTAAATAAGATAACTAATTAAATTTAATTAAAGATCATTAATTAATATAATTAATGATGTAATTAAGATTGATTAATTAAGATTAATTAATCAATAATAAGTGATTAAAGGTAATTAATTAATGTAATTAATTAAGGATTAATGTAATTAATTATGGTTAATTAATTAAAGAAGTATTTAAAGGTTAATTACTGATTTTGGTTAAGAGAAATTAATTTGTGAAATTAATTAAAGGATAATTACTTGAATGTAATTAAAGGATAATTGATCAAGGGTAATTAATTAAGGTGATTAATTTGAATGCTTAATTTATTGACTTGTAATGGTTAAATAAGCAAGATTTATAATGATGAAGTAATTAATTTAATTTATTTTAAATTAAGTAAAGATGAAGTAATTAATTTAATTCACTTTAAATTAATTAGAGATGGAAGTGATTAATTTAATTCATTTTAAATTAATTATAGCGTGATTATGTAAATCTTTGCTTATGTATGAATGGGTGATATTGATTGCCTTGAATGGTTTGTGATCTTAGAAATGAGATAAGTAATGCGGTGTGATATGAATGCTTTGGTTGCATTGTGATGATGATACGGGTTATCAATTTTAATGATAATGTGGACCATCTGTTTATTATGATAATGTTGATTATCTATTGTGAATCTATGAATTATCTATCTGTGTGTATATAGATAACAGAATTGAATTGTTTTAAACATTGAAACAACTTGGCCTTAAAAGATACGCTTTCGATTTCGATGAGACCGGGATCGGGTTTCCAGATTTGGATATCCGAAAACCACATCGATCCAAATTAACGATAGGTCGTGAATCTCAAGTGAAGAGTGAAGACTCGAGGTGTAAGGACTATTCGTCGTTAAAACTCTGAGGGTGATTCCAATACGAGTTTAACGGTTAGTACTTTCAGATTCGAGATGATGATTCAGAGTGCAAGGGTTATCGTCGTTAGCTCTCAGGGTGATTCCAAAATGAGTGTAACGAGATAATGCCTTCGGTTTCGTTCGAACCTGGAACGAACTTGTGTGGATTGAATGCTTCAAGAATATCATCAGGTGGACGATGAGCATTCTAAGATAAATGTGTCCTATAAAGGTAATCGTAGCGTCAAACCTCATCAACCGGGAATGGCTAAAACAGGAGAGGTGCAGCAAGGCTAAGTGGGTCATGCCCAAGTAGGACGAGATTTTCCCTTGTCTAGAGGTCCCTTTTTATTTTGTCTTAGTGGGCAGTTGGAATCGCGCGCCAACTACGGGCTTGTCTTGTTCGGGACTGTCCAGTAAGGGATGGTTCCGGCTTTGTGTTGCAGGGGATTGGAAGTGATCCTCGGTACGTTGATCTAGGCCACGTACCGTGACGGGTGGTACCCCGGTAGCCCTGCCATTGTATGGAATCCAAAATCCAATAAGTGCCAACGGTTTTGATTGTATTACCCACTTTTGTGGCTAGTAGCTGGAATCTAATCGATGTAACAATTTCGGCTATTTCATATTTACTTGAAAATCCTAGACCTATTATAATATCACCGGATTTCCTATCAAATGCTTCGGTTAGCGTAAGGTAAAAACTTTTCCATGTTTATGTGTGGGAAGTCTTAAGTGATACCTTTCTTTTCAAAGGTTTTTCAAAAGTTAAGCAACTTTAACCTGTTGCTCACAGCAGACCCATGTCTGACTCGGAGTTTATTCTGTTTTTCTTAAACTCTTGGGTACTCAAATTTTTACGAGTAGTTAAGGGATTCAGGTTAGCTTTGACGAATTATGGAGGAGCAATGGATCAGGAGGCTTCAGCATTGTAGATATGTTTAGTGTTCCGCTGTGTTTGGTATCTATGTGTTTTCTCTGAGTTGTATTGAGTTGTATAACTAGAAAGGTGTTTATAACTGTCTAGTATGTGATGTATAAGCTGTGTACCTCTGAAAGTTGTTATATACTATGTAATACTTATGTTGTTAATATAATTATTCGTTCCGCTGTTTAGATTCTGATGTGTTGTTTCTTCTTTCTTCTCTTTCTTTCTCTTTCCTATCCCTTTCTTTCTTATCAATGATGCGTCATTCTGTGGAGATGAATGGCGGGTCGTTACAGTGGTATCAGATCATTAGGTTGAGCGAATACCTAAGCTCTGGTGTGGTGTCTATCTTAAGAGAGCGTATTTGTAATTTTAAATATATTTTTATATATATATTTATTTCTACCTATTTGTTGGGTTACCTGTTCGGGTTTTCCAATATAAGTTATAAGGTAGATGGGGTAGTGGTGTGTGTAACACGACTACCGTTGGTTGGAGTTTTGAATGTTTGAAATTGGAAGTGTATCTGTCGAGACTGTAGACCTAATACTGTCTCGAATGAATTTTGCAATGGTGTTCGGATTGCATCAATCTATGAAGGAAACCTATTGAGGTTCAGAGTCATCTTTGAAGTGCAGAGTTTGGATTTGTCAGTTGAGCAGAAGCAAGTGATGGCATCTTGATACCTCAGGAAGTAGTAGCTGTGTGATGAGATACAGTGACTATGGATTGTGTCCGAAGATGTTTCTTTGGAACAAGTTTAAGGAAGTTGGTATGCATCGGTGATGTGGCTGTGTTCAGCATGGTGTTTCTGTTTGGTTTGAGGTTCGAGTTTCTCGAGCTTTGGATTAGGAAATCTTTGGCATCTGTGCCACCAGTGCAGCTTGGAGTGTTCTGTATGTCGGCAGGAAGTCTTCTGGCTTAGCAATTTTTCTGGAAGTGGAGTTCAGAAGCAGCAGAGTGGACCCGTTTCTTCGATGGATTGGCTAAATAAGAGTAAGCTGTTCTGTTTGGTAAAGGGAGAATAGTTTTCTTTGGATATTAGGTTGGATTGATCGCAAAAGTGACTTGCGATTGTTTGAGTGTTATCTTGGGTTATCAGAGTTTTTCTGGATGTCTTTAGGAAGTCAGAGTTTTGTTTTCATCCGGAGATTGAGTTTTCTTATCGACTAGGATTCCAGGAGTGCTACCGGTGGTTCAGCTTAGTAGAAGGATGGTTCTTAGAGATAGAGTTTGATGAGCAACTCAAGTTTTGGTAGAATTTCTGAGTTTTTCTTATGGATCTGATGAACCATATTTCTGGGATGTGTTGTCCAGTTTGTGCTCGTGTTCCTCATCAGCATTTTCATCTACTTCGGATCAGAGTTGTGTAGCGGAAGCAGTTTGGGAGTGCATCTTCTTTTCTTTTTCGGATAGGAGAAGTTTGTTGTCTTCTGATGTTTGAGGAGTAGAGTCGTGTTCTTGGTTTTGAATTGATCTTGAGAAGATTATTGGGTTGGGTTGTTTTTGGCTCTGTTTGTTTCAAGAGGCATCAACAAGGGTTGAACTGATCAGGAAGGATGTAAGCAGCCCAGGATCATCCGAAAAGTTTTGTGGTTAAGAGATGAAGGAATTTGGATTCCGGAGTCGGAGATCTGTTTTGGATAAGTTTTTCTCCAATCGAGGGAGTTATAAGTTTTGGTAAGGATGGAAAGCTAGCTCCGAAATGTTTTGGATCTTTTCTATGTTCTTGTAAGGATGAGTGTTTGGGTTTCAGGATTTAATTGGCAGTGTGGATAACTAGGATTCGATGTGTTTCACGTATCTCTGAGGGAGTACGTGTATGATCTTTCTCTAGTTATAGAACCAGCAGTTCAGGGAGGTTTGGTCGTTGAATCAGACTCGTTCGTAGTCTGATATGCCGTCTTGTTTTGTAGATCTAGATGAGTAGGAGCTCTATAGCTTAGTAGTATTGATTGTTTGGATTCTGTAGAGCGAGTATCCCGGTATATATACTTGGGAAACTCGAGGAAACTCTATCCAGAATTTTGTCTGGATAGTTAAATTTGTTTGATCGAATGAATTGGTTGCTACGGTTGTTAGCATATGTTTGATATATGATTGTGTTTAAAAATTAAAATCTTTAATAAGATTATTAAATTACCTTTGTTTTAAATTTCGGGGACGAAATTCTATTAAGGGGAGAGGAATGTGATGACCCGGAATTTTAAGCAATATCAATTTAAAAATCTCAATTAAAAATTAAATTGATTTGATAATCTTTGTTAAAAAGATTTGAATTAATTTAATAATCCAATTAAATAAATGTTTAATTGATATACTTTATCTTTTAAAAGCTAATAAATTGTTTTCTATTTATAATGTATATAGAATATGTATATATTGTAAATAGATAAACCTTGTTTTAAATTTAATAAATAAATAAATCTTGTTTTCTAAATATATATCTTTGGTAAAATTAGGAATTATGGTTTTATTTAAAGTTAAACTTTCAGAAGCTATTGAATAAATAATATATGGTTTTAAAATGTTAAGATAAAAGTTTATTTTGTTTAAATTGATTTTTGAGTTTAAAAGTAAACTAACAATAAGGTTTATTTTGATTTCCTTTTTAAATATAGTTGGATAAAATAAATAATTTATTAATAAAGAAGTAATTTCTTTTATAAATTATTTAAAGTTATCAAATTTGTTATTTTCAAAATATAATAATGTATTGTTTTAACAAATGGATTTTTATAAAAAAATATAGTTTGTTGTTTCAAATTGAGTTTTAGAATATGATTTTAATATTGAATTTAAAGCTTTGAGATTTAAAGTATAAATATTTTAAAATTGTCTTGGAATTTATAATATTTGTATAATTTTTATTTATATAAATAGTTGTTTTATTCCTTTTAAATTTATTTATACATATATATCCTTATATACTAATTACTTAAGCATATTCTTATATTAAACTTTAATTACATATAACAAATTAATTAAGCATAACCTATGTTAACATATTAATTAAATACTAATTAACATTTAATTTTAACTAATTAACCTTAAAGGACAAATGTAAACATTTTAGAACTTAATTTAACATGTTTTAGTTAATAAAGTAAGGATAATGACAAATGTTAAAATTTGAGACAAATGTCCTTATTTATTTTCATTTTCTTTATTTTATTAAATAACAAAATCCACTTATATAAATGCATTTTTGCCTCTCATTTTTTTCCTTTTAATATCTTCATAGTTCAAAAGTTAAGAAAACAAATCTGAAGCATACAAACCATTTTCAAATTCAAGATCAAGCTAGAAATCAATTCCCTGCAAAGTATTTTCAAAACAAATCTTTAAAACCAAAATCAGTTACAAACTCCTCATATCAAAAATATGCACATCTTCAAATCAAACCTGCATTTTCAAAACAATACAAATTCCAGTAAACATCTTCAAACATTTACCTAAAATCATTTTCACAAAGAAAAGGAAGTCTGCATTTTTATAAAATCTGGGATTTTGTCTCTGCATGTAAATCTTTCCATCAACTCAGTTACAAAATAAGCAAGTCAGCTTCAAAGCATTCAAGTGCAAGTTTTTAAAATAGCATTTCAGTTTTTAAAAGAGTTCAATGGTCGTTTTCAAAAATCTGGAGCATTTCAGTCAAAAGAATTCAATAGCTTTTCAAATGGAGGCTCTGTCCTCTTCAAATTCAAGTAAGTAACTTTATTTTAAAAAATTTAGTATTAAGTCTGGTTGCATGCTAGTGATAATGATATGAATATGATTGTGTGAACCTGTTATGTATACATATGTAAGATATATGCTTGTCTGTTTTCAACAGAATTTACTCAGTTTATAGTTCCTGAATTTTGTTCTTAATTCGAATTCAATTTTCTCTCTGGAAACAATTATTGTTAGGACCTGTTTTACAAACAAAAGATGTTGATTTAACATAGATTAAGGTTTAAAAGCTTAATTTAGTTAATTTAAAAACATGGGTATCTCTGAATAACTAAAAATACCAGTGCATGTTGAATAATGTGGGAATTTAAACTGGGTAGTTTATAAATCCAGAATTGTAAATTGAATACATAAAACAAAACATGATTTTCAACATTAAAATCATAATTTTTAATGTTGAGTTGAGGGTGCATTGTTGGTTTAACCAGAAAGGGGATTTGGGTGGATTTCTGGTGATCTAGTTGATCTGAAGTTATGGGATTCTCTGTGATGATGGAGGAGTGAACAGTGTTGAAGGCAAAAATGGCAAGTGGTGTTGAACTTCGTCGTGGAGGCAGCGGTGGCAAATTATCTCATGTAACCCTAGTTTTAACTAGGCAATTTAATTTGATCGGCACGGGCTATAGGGCGATCGAGTTCAACTAGGTTTTAGGAGTTGGAAGTGTGGTCGTAGACGAGACTGTGGCCGGTGTTGCAGAATTATTGGTGGTCGGAGTGTCGTGGATGAAGCGTTGAGAGGTCTGGTGGTGGACGTTCTTTTCTATTCCAGGTTTTAAGATTTGTACTCGAATTCAAATTCGAGTGGTGTGGAAGCGAGATGATGATCGGGGTGGAGTGAGGAGTTGGTCGCCGATGAGGGAAAACCACCGGAGGTGGCTGGAGTTGATCGGAGGCAAGGTGCATGTGCACCGTGCACTTTTGATTCCTGATGTTTGCCTGGGTGGAAGCAGTGGGATGAACTCGAGAATCACTCGGGTAGTTTCTGTGTTTAGCTCGAAGATTTTTGCTTGTGGACTCGAAGCAAAAACTGCACTGGCTCGGGTTTAAATATGGTTGCAGGTTTTAAACAGAAACCTGTTGTTCTGTTTAAAATTTTAAAATAAATTTAAAAGATGAGTTTGAATGAAAGTAAAGTTTTTAAATAAGATTTGAATCTAGTTTTCAATCTGAGTTTAAGATAAATCTAAGTCTAAAATAGATTCAGTTTAATCTGAATCTTAGTTTGGAAATAAATGAGTTTTTAAATTCAAATTGTCTTAATAACATAAAAGTGTTTAAGAAGTTGAAGTGTATTTAAAAGAATTTGAATTTAAATGGAGTTTGAAATGTAAGGAAGTATTTAGACAAAGTTAAAACAGAATTTTAAATTTGAATTCAAATTGAATTTGAATCTTAGGTTTTGGAAATAAGATAAAGTTTATAAATTTAAATATTGTAAATAAGTTTAAAAGTTAAAGTATACTTTAATGATTTGAAATTAAAAGGAATTTAGTTTAAAATCTTTAAATTTCTTTTATATAAGTACTCTTTAACATGTGAATTTCAAAGTTTTAAATTGGTTAAAGATAAACTGGCTTTCATTTCAAAACTTGAATTTAAAATGAAATTTGAAATGAAATTTGAAATAAATGTTTTCAAATGTATTTATGAATGATAATTTAACCATAGATAAGAAAGGTTTTATTTTAAAGTAAATTTAGAATTTAATGTTTTTTAATTTCATTTAATTATTAAGGTAATTAAGTGGATAAATTTATTTATTTTAATTAATGGAATGGATAATTAATTAAGGTAATTAAGGGTTTTAAATTATTAACTAAGGTTTAAGTTAATTGATTAAGGAATAATTAACTTGTAATTTAAGATTAGTTAATTAAATAAGATTAGATTTTAATTAATGATTAGTAATTAATTAATCAGGTAATTTAGAATTAATTAAGTTACAGTTAACACTTAATTAATTTAATAATTAAAGGTTAATTGATTGATTATTCAAGATTAATTAGTTTATAATTAATATTGATTAATGTAAGTTAATTACTTTAGAAAAGTGATTAAAGAATGGTTAATACTTAATGAAGGTCGTTAACTAAGGATTAATTTAACAATTAATTAATGTGATTAATTTTAATAATTAATTAGATTAATTAATTAAATGATAATCATTTGTGAATTGGTTAAATATAATTACTTAATGGAAGTAATTAAGAAATTAATTATTTAATGTAAATAATCGAGTTTAATGTGAATTAAGTTTAATTAATTGTAAACACTGGATGCTTTGATAAATAATTACTTAATGTAATTAATGGAATGTAATTACTTAGGGAAGTAATTAATTATAATTACTGGACGTAATTAGTGGAAGATGATTTAAATTGTGGAAGTAATTTGGATTAAATTACTTTGTACAATTAATCAAGGGATTAATTAAAGATAATTAATTAATTAAGGAGTAATTAATTTGATGAAGTAATTAAGGTAGTTAATTACAGAATGTGATTAGTCAAAGGTGATTAATAAATATGGTTTAATTGAGATTAATTACTTAATGTAATTAATTTAAATAAGATAATTAATTAAATTTAATTAAATATCATTAATTAATATAATTAATGATGTAATTAAGATTGATTAATTAAGATTAATTAATCAATAATAAGTGATTAAAGGTAATTAATTAGTGTAATTAATTAAGGATTAATGTAATTAATTATGGTTAATTAATTAAGGAAGTAATTAAAGGTTAATTACTTATTTTGGTTAAGAGAAATTAATTTGTGAAATAAATTAAAGGATAATTACTTGAATGTAATTAAAGGATAATTAATCAAGGGTGGTTAATTAAGGTGATTAATTTGAATGCTAAATTTATTGACTTGTAATGCTTAGATAAGCAAGACTTATAATGATGAAGTAATTAATTTAATTTATTTTAAATTAATTAAAGATGAAGTAATTAATTTAATTCATTTTAAATTAATTAGGGATGGAAGTAATTAATTTAATTCATTTTAAATTAATTATAGTGTGATTAAGTAAATCTTTGCTTATGTATGAATGGGTGATATTGATTGCCTTGAATGGTTTGTGATCTCAGAAATGAGATAATTAATGCGGTGTGATATGAATGCTTTGGTTACATTATGATGATGATATGGATTATCTATTTTAATGATAATGTGGACCATCTGTTTATTATGATAATGTTGATTATCTATTGTGAATCTATGAATTATCTATCTGTGTGTATATAGATAACAGAATTGAATTGTTTTAAACTTTAAAATAACTTGCCTTAAAACATACGCTTTGGATTTCGATGAGATCGGGATCGGGTTTCCAGATTTGGATATCCGAAAACTACATCGATCCAAATTAACGATAGGTCGTGAATCTCAAGTGAAGAGTGAAGACTCGAGGTGTAAGGACTATTCGTCGTTAAAACTCTGAGGGTGATTCCAATACGAGTTTAACGGGGTAGTACTTTCAGATTCGAGATGATGATTCAGAGTGCAAGGGTTATCGTCGTTAACTCTGAGGGTGATTCCAAAATGAGTGTAACGAGATAATGCCTCCGGTTTCGTTCGAATCCGAAACGAACTTGTATGGATTGAATGCTTTCAGAACATCGTCAGTTGGACGATGAGCATTCTAAGATAAATGTGTCCTATAAAGGTAATCGTAGCCTCAAGCCTCATCAACCGGGAATGGTTAAAACAGGGGAGGTGCAGCAAGGCTAAGTGGGTCATGCCCAAGTAGGACGAGATTTTCCCCTGTCTAGAGGTCCCTTTTTATTTCGGTTTAGCGGGCAGTTGGAATCGCGCGCCAACTGCGGGGTTGTCTTGTTCGGGACTGTCCAGTAAGGGATGGTTCCGACTTTATGTTGCAGGGGATTGGGAGTGATCCTCGGTACTTTGATCTAGGCCACGTACTGTGATGGGAGGTACCCCGTAGCGCTGCCATTGTATGGAATCCAAAATCCAATAAGTGCCAACGGTTTTGATTGTATTACCCACTTTTGTGGCTAGTAGCTGGAATTTAATAGATGTAACAATTTCGGCTATTTCATATTTACTTGAAAACCCTAGATTTATTATAATATCACCGGATTTCCTATCAAATGTTTTGGTTAGCGTAAGGTAAAAACTTTTCCATGTTTATGTGTGGGAAGTCTTACGTAATACCTTTCTTTTCAAAGGTTTTTCAAAAGTTAAGCAACTTTAACCTGTTACTCACACCAGACCCATGTCTGACCCGGAGTTTATTCTGTTTTTCTTAAACTCTTGGGTACTCAAATTTTTACGAGTAGCCAAGGGATTCAGGTTAACTTTGACAAATAATGGAGGAGCAATGGATCAGAAGGCTTCAGCGCTGAAGATATGTTTAGCGTTCCGCTGTATTTGGTATCTCTGTGTTTTCTCTGAGTTGTATTGAGTTTTATAACTAGACTGGTGCTTATAACTATCTAGTATGTGATGTATAAGCTGTGTATCTCTGAAAGTTGTTATATACTATGTAGTACTTATGTTGTTAATATAATTTGTTCGTTCCGCTGTTTAGATTCTGATGTGTTGTTTCTTCTTTCTTCTCTTTCTTTCTCTTTCCTATCCCTTTCTTTCTTATTAATGATGCGTCATTCTGTGGAGATGAATGGCGGGTCGTTACAACAACAGTTTCCAATCTAGTATCGGTGTGGCTCCTTTCGAAGCTCTTTATGGAAGGCCGTGCCATCTTGTTGGTTGGAATTGGGGGAAAAGTTAGTTCTCGGCCCCGATTATATTCGTGAATCTTCTGAGAAGATTGATATTATTAGACAGAGAATGAAAGAGGATCAGAATAGGCAGAAATCTTATGCCGATCATCATAGGAAGCCTTTGGACTTTTCTATTGGCGATTTTGTATTCATTCGTGTTTCCCCGATGAAGGGTGTGGTGCGTTTTAGTAGCTCTGGGAAATTGGCTCCTCGATATATTGGACCGTTTCCTATTACGGAATGCATTAGCCCTGTTGCTTATCATGTACCGCTACCTATTCAGTTTTTGGGAATTCATGACGTTTTTCATGTCTATTGTGCAAAATCCTATTCGTGTGCTAGCTTCGGAGGTTAAGCGCCTTCGGAACAAAGAAGTCCCGCTTGTGAAAATTCAATGTCCGCAATCCCCAAAGATTGCACTTGGGAAACCAGAGAATTCATCGAGCGTTCTTATCCGGGTTTTCTCTCCTCTTCAAGTGGGGGTGAGCATTCTTATCCATCTTTTCTATTTTAATCTTTGTTGGGATAAATATTTGGTGTTATAAACAACTTTTAGTATGAAAATTGCGGGGACGCAATTTTATAAGGGGGGAGTTTGTAACAACCGTGATTCTTGACTACCATCAAAATATAAATTTAAAATAGAAACTTTAAATTGAAATTTGAAAAGTAATAATTTGAAAATTATTAATTTGCAAGGTCAGTTGCAAATAGCTTGGCTGTGTTGAATAATAACCAAGTTATATTTACATTTTTCTTTCACGTGTGCATATGGTCTAATTCAAAGCAAAGTGGAACCTATTTTTGCTTGTTGACACATTCATTTTAAAAACATAATGGCCCATTTTTAAACAATAGTAGAACGTGTTGTCACCACATATGTATAAAACAAAGATCTGAACACTTTTCTTTGCTGTAAACACACATTTTAAGAGAGCAATTTGAACACATTGTTTATGATACAATCATCACACTTTGCAGCCATCCCTACCTTTAATACAAGAGTGTACTTTCTTTTCAACTGAAGCACGTCTCCAATTTAATGAGATTGTACAATTTCCAGCACACATCTTTTATTTTGACTTGTGCACAATTGTGGTGGACAATATTCATTTGCTTCATTCTATTTCCAGTAGCTTGCATTCTTTTTCGTTCTTCCAATGCTAAGAAAAAAGCATTAATGGCAGTTCCAAAACTTTCCTCCAAAACGTTCCCTGTTGCTAACTGATTTCGAAGCAAAATAGAGGCGAGTGTAACTCACATTTCTAATTTAAAATCTTTGTTGACATATATTTTCGTTTCAAAATTTCATGCGTATAAAAAGATGTGAGTGCAATGTAATGTATCTTGCCGTGCTTTTTATCTATAATTGTTGCATTAAATGGGCTACGCACCCATATTGGCTGTTACATTGATTTTGCTTCATCCCTCACTTGTTGCATTTCATCTATATCCAGGTCAAGTTATAAAAGTTGTCTATAATCATTTAGTACGTGCATGCTTATTAAAACAATGCCCAGGTAACATTAGTTTTTTGCAATCCATTTACGTGTATGCAAGTAGTACACGCTTGGGCCAATTATTTTGTTTTTACTTCACCATGCACCTATATAGTTTTGCCAGTTCATTTCTTTTCCTTTTTTTTCCTTTTTTTTTACGTGCCCAAAATGAAACGTATGAAGTTTGTGTGCAGGCAAATGTCTTTACTTGTGTGTATGTCTCATGGCCACACGTGAATAAGGGTGGTAAAATTATGGGGCCAGGTCATATTTTGTTCTGTTCAAAGGTCATTTACTTCGCCTCTTTTTTTTATTTTGTTTGTGCCTGAAAAAGATTTGCACAGGTCATCTTGTGTACATTTGCATTAGCCGTGCGTGTTTGACGTGTGTATGGTGACAAAAAACTATATCCAGGTCATCATATAATTTTTCAAACTTCATTCCGCGTACGTTGATTATGAACATGAACTGCATGAAACTATGTTGTAATTTTTTTTTTTCATGTGAATAAGTTTTAAACCTTTTTCGTACGTGTATGTGCAGTACACCAAAAATATGTTAGGCTAAAATTTTGATTTCGTCTACTTTAAGATTTGCAAGCAATTATGGGTAACACGATTCAATACCCAGGTCACGTTTCCTTTGTTGTTTTGCATTTTCATTCCTTTGAGCGAGTGTACACGTTACAGAATATGAAAACTAGATTCCTGACCATTGTCATTTTAATTACCTGTTGCGTGCAAACGAGTCAAGACGCCACCTTCGTCCTTTCCATTTTTGCACGTACATAGCCAAGTTGCGTTTCACCAAATTTCAAGTTCCAGGCCTTTCTTATATTGTGTACGAGTATGTGAAAATTTAAGTGAAGGTATAAGTCCATTTAAAACGAGTAGTGAGCACCTTGTTGTCACTGCAATTTTTGTAAAACAAAAATTGTACACTTTTGTTAACTTCATCCACCTTCCTTTTGCAACTTTTTCGTAAGTGCATGAATTATGGTCCAGGTTATATTGTTATGCATTATTTGCTTGCAAAAAGGTTAATGACAAGAAGTGCCAAATTTTGATGAAAGTATATAGTCTGGCAACCTAATTGTTAATTTACGTCGAACCGGTGTTACGTTTTAACACGTATTTTGTTGCCGTTATTTTTGTAACGGAATTTTTTCGCCGGTGTTATATTTTTGAAGCTTATTGTTTTGACGACATTTTTTATGAATAAAAATTACTGTTAATTTGACTTCAGTAACCGTCAAATTAAAGTGAATTTTTAAACGGTTATCCCACAACGCTGATTTGGTATCCTTTTTACGGTGTTTTGTGAAGCGCAATTTCCGTATCGAAATTGTTATAGATGTTGTTGTTTTAATCATGTGTTTTGAAAACATTTTAAAAAAAATTATAATTGTTTCCAAAAATTTCAGAGTTTACCCTTTCAAAAGAATGAGGAAACGATTTAAATGCTTCAACAAAATTAAGGACAGTGAACCCTTTCTTTTACTGATTCGCTTAATTCCGGACTTGTCCATTTGAGAACATAAACTTTACTTATTTAAAATACACTATTTTGCACTTTCAAGGAAAATGATGAAGAGATTTAAATAATTTAGCAAAAGTGCAGAGTATGGAACCACGCTTTTACTAATTCGGTTAATTCCGGACTCGTTAATTGAAATATTTGCAGAGGAATTGTTGTCAGATGATTTTGATGATTTTGTTGGGCTTTCGAGCCACTATGATGGACCTTCGGGTCATTTGTTGGACCTTCGAGTCATTTGCTGGGCGCCAAATATTATGATGGCAGTACTTGGTAGGCTTCGGCCATATGAGATGCACGTGCAGCGTAGCTTAGACTCGCCATATGCTGGGATTGATCCACTTTTATGCTGATTTTCTAGTTATCTTATTTTTAATTTCTAGATTTTTGTGTATTGCTGTTTTGAATTCAATTTTGAATTTGGAAGTTGATTTTGATGGAGTTTAATGAGATTTCTTCATTTAAACTATGTTGATTATTTACGCTGAATAGTCTCATTCGAGATTATGATTAATTTTCTTTGATGTTGTTTATGATGCATTTATTCTAAGTTTAAATTAGACTGGTCCGTTTATTATTTTCTTCAAAATAATACTCGGGTCAAACCGAGTTATTTTAGGATAATCGCTATCTCTAATTCAGTTGCTGCTTTAGTTTTTGGGATTTCACTTCATCTTTTGTCTAGACTTCGAGGTGTTACTTTCGGTGTATTGACTCTCATCTCATGTATGTTGATGATATGTATATGTACATTTGGTTCATGTGAACCATCGATTGTTGTAGCATGTATCCAGACTTATCTTCCGCCATATATCTGATATTTCTGTTCTGATGTGATTATCTTATTTGTGTTGTTGTTATTATGAGTTGTTCTGAATTTTTCTTAAGTCATCGTAGTTTCGTTTTAGATTTGGATTGAATGTATATCTTTGGGAGTAATTTACACAACTAATATCGATGTAATCAATAATTGTCTAAGGTATAACATATGAATAGTCGCTTCTAACAAGCCTTATTCTTTACAATAGAAGACGTTATTCCTTATAATAACCTTTGTTATTGTGAGCATAGAGGTGGGGCGTCACATCCTCCGATTTGAAGGAAGAAATGAGAGCATTCGAAGCATGGTCCATGTCTCGAAACACAATAGATAACTGCTCAATAGCATCGGGATGTTTGAGATATAAAGTTCATTCGGGATATAGGATTTGAACTTCATAACAGACGAGCTAATCCATCCCCAAAATCATATCAAAATCAAGATGGTCCATAATATGCAGATTCGTATGAAAGGAAAAACCACATAGAATAATCTCAACATCTACACATAACAAACCAAGAGTAGAGGATCCACCAATAGGATTCACAATCCTCAAAGGGTCGCAAAGACTAACAACATCCAAAGGAATAACATCAACAAGCTCCTTTGATACGAATGAATGTGATGCACCCGTATCGAAAAGAACTCTAATAGAATGACCATTAAATAAAATAAAACCTTCCAAAACAGAAGGAGGAATACCTTTGGGCTAAGAAGAATCACCAGAAGCTTTAGCAACATTATGCTTCCCAGATTTGAAACCCTTAGAAGCAGTAGGATAATCAAAAACCCAATGACCTTCTTTCGTGCAATAGCGGCAAATGCGAGGCTTATGACAACTACGGAGAAGATGATCCAAAGAACCACAATTATAGCACGCCCTCTGATTAGAAGGTGCACTACTAGGATGAAAACTAAAGGTAGCTTGCTTCTTCTTCTTGTTGAAAGAAGAATTAGGCTTATGAAATGGAAACCTCTTCTTATTGGGGTTCTTAGAAACCTCTTCTTATTGGGGTTCTTAGAAACCTCAACCTCATCACCACTATCACGTTCCTTTTCGACAGCTTGCAAAGTGTCGAATCAACAAGTTCCTCAAAAGGAAGCTTAAGCTGAAGAAAAAGGACTTTCTTCAAATACTTCTTCAAACCTTCTACAAATCTAAGATTCTTCTTACACGGAGTGTTAATGAACTCAACTCCGTATTTGGACAAGACCTCGAAAGATGCAACATAATCAGAAACAGAGGACTTTCCTTGCTTAAACTCAAGGAAACTTCGAGCAAGATTGGCCTTTTCTGATTCAGGAACGAACTTAAGTTCGAATCGTCCCTTAAACTGATTCCACGAGAGAGAGGACTCATCAACTTCCGCAATCAAAAGCTAATACCAATCAAGTGCACGTTTTTGCAACATGCTAGATGCTACGAGAACGCGATGATGATCCTAAAGATCCATCCTAGAAAATATGCACTCACTAGCGCACAACCAAGTCTGAACCTTCAATACACTTTCCGATCCCTTGACAGGCTTGCCTCCAAGGTGGGAATAGTCACTACACATGCGGACGAAGGCAGACATGTGAGTAGGAGCTGCGAGAGTAGCAACAGAAGGCTGAGTACCCCGAAATAGCTCCATAAACTGATCAGCTGACATATAGACTCCTTCCGGATGAGAACCACTAGACGGACCTGCAGTAGAACGCTTCCCTCTACCTCATTCAGCCATAGGCTGAGAGAACAAGAGAAGATAAGGATTAGTTAAAACAATACAAGATTGATAAGGAATTTAACAAATGGAATACTATGGAAATATAAAATTTGTTCCTAGACATATTCCAACATATTAGAGTGGAAAAAAGTTAAAGAACAACGAAGGAAGGAATAGATTAGAAAGGCACGAATAAAACCCTCAAATAGTTGTAACACATGTTCCATTCTACTTTTGTTCCATGTTTATTATAATTTGCTCTGAATCTTAGCTTTGATAGCAAGCTGTCACGCCCTACCTTTATACTCACAATAATAAAGGTTATTATAAGGAATAACGTCTGCTATTACAAAGAATAAAGCTTGTTAGAAGCGACCATCTGTAAGTAATGCCTTAGACGAGTGTTGATTACATCGATAGGAGTTGTGTAATTACTCCCAACGATATACATTCAATCCAAATCTAAAACGAAACCACGGTGGCTTTTGAAAAATTCAAAATAATTTATAATAGCGACAACACAGATAAGTATAATCACATCAGAACAGGAATATCAGATATAGCCGATGGTAAGTCTGGATACATGCTACAACACTCGATAGTTCTCATAAACCCAATGTACATATACATAGCCATCAATACATACATGAGATGAGAGTCAATACACCAAAACTAACACCTCGAAGCCTAAACAAAAGATGAGGTGAAATCCCAAAAGCTGAAGCAGCAACTGAATCAGAGATAGCGATTATCCTGAGATAACTCGGTCTGACCCGAGTATTATTTAAAAGAAAATAATAAATGGATCAGTCTAATTTAAACTTAGAAATAAGTGTAGGATAAACAACACTTAAGCAAATTAGTCATAATCTCGGATGATACTATTCAGCATAAATAATCGGTATAGTTTAAATGAAGAAATCTCATTAAACACCATCAAAATCAACTCTCAAATTCAAAATTGAATTCAAAACAGCAATATACAAAAATCTAGAAATCAAAATAAGATAACTAGAAAAATCAACATAAAATGGATCGATCCCAGCATATGGCGAGTCTAAGCTACGCCGCACGTGCATCTCAAATGGCCGAAGTCTACCAAGTACTGTCATCATAATATTTGGCCCCCCACGAATGAGCCGAAGGTCCAACAAATGACCCGAAGGCCTAGTAATGGTAATTGACCCGAAGGTCCAGCATAGTAGCTCGAAAGCCCAACAAAATCATCAAAATTTTCAAACAGCAATGCCATGGCAAATATTTCAATTAACGAGTCCGGAATTAACCGAATTAGTAAAAGCATGGTTCCATACTCCGCACTTTTGCTAAATCGTTTAATTCTCATCTTCGTTTCCTTAAAAGTGAAATTTTTTGTACTTTATATAAATAATTTTTACGTTCTCAGATGAACAAGTCCGTAACTAATCGAACCAGTAAAAGTTAGAGTTCATAGTCCTTAATTTTGCTGAAGCGTTTAAATCGATTCCTCATTCTTTTGAAGGCGTAAAATGTGAAATTTTTGAAAACTATTTTATTTTTAAAACGATTTGAAAACACGTGATTAAAACAGAAACTTCTATAGCAATTTCGACAAAGAAATTGCACATCACAAAATACCGTATAAACGGATATAAAATCAGCGTTGCGGGTTTTCTTGATTGCAGGATAGCCGTCTAAAAATTCACTTTAAACTAACGGTTACTGAAGTCAAAACAACAGTAATTTTTATTCGTCAAAAATCTCATCGAAACAACAAACTTCAAAAATATAACACCGGAGTAAAAACCCGTTATAAAAATAATGGCAACAAATACGTTTCAAAACGAAATACCGGTTCAACGTAAATTAAACAGTATGCTGCACTACTATATATTCAATGAATATAGCACTGCCTGGACTTATTTTACACTTTGCAAAACATACTTAATGCAAAATAATGAAAATAACATGCAGGCGCGTGATATAATGTTTCAAAACATTTTCATGCCATTCAACCTAGCGCACACACGTAAACGAAATAAAAAAAATATAAAAAAAGAGACGTGCGTTACATACATGTGAAACAAATATTGTCAAAATTTATAAATTGATCTGGCAACACTACATGCCTATACAAAAAATGACCTGGATAGTTGATTTTTTTTCGCTCATACATAACTTGTACGCCAAAAATGAAGAAAAAAAATTGATGGCTAGGCAAAGCTAAAAGTACACATGTCAAAAATATGTAGCCTGCACTATTATTTTTCACCATACTAACAAGCACGCATGGTAAATTGCAAATGTAATAACAAGATGACTTGTGCAAATTTTTCCATGCACATACGAAATAAAAATAGCAAAGTAAATGACCTGGGTTTGTTCACTTTGCACGCATGAATAAAGTTAAAAAAAATTACTTGAACAGTTTTAGAACGAATACTTGGCAAAGTAAATGACCACATACTCATACGAAAAAAATTTAAAACGTATACCCATGCATGGAATGAAACTAGGATCTGGACCACACTTACGTGCACGAGATGAACCCCAAAATGCAATGTCTGGCCTAGTTTCTTGCGTTACACTTGCATGCAACATGAAGTAAAAAAAATAAACTAACCTGGATCATATTTTCGTACACAAAATGTTTGCACGCACGGCCAAAAAAAGCAAAACAAAAATGTGACCTGGGCAATACAATATACGCGCACGCACTGAACTTGAAATATACACAAAAGTTTAAAGTATTTGGACAATACTTCTTGCACAAACATGATTAATATTTCAAAACAATTTTTGTGCAATATAAACTTGCGCACACACGTAAACGAGATACAAAATATAAAGAGACCAGGGTAGTGCACTCGTGTACGCACGTAATATAAAATTTTAAACATTCTTGCCCAAAAGGATTTCGTGCTTCACTTATTTGCATATAAAAGTGAAATGCATGCAAGTAAATGAAGAAAAATGAATAAATTAGAAATGTGAGTTTTGCACTCACCAATAATTTGGTTTCAGAAACAAATAACAACCGAGATCCAGATGAAGCAAGAATTCGAACTGACATTAAAGCACTCTCGGAGCTACTGGAAATTTGAACAAAATGAAAGATGCAGGCATACTTTTCTTTTTTTTTCTTCCAAATGTGCATAAGTCAAAGAATGAAGTGTTGGCATGTATTTTGGGTACGAATGCATTTAAGGCATAACGTGCATATTGAAAGAAAGGACACGGCTGCATTAAATGATGATGGCAGTAAAAAGCAAAGTGTTCAACTTGCTTTTACAAAATTTTGTGTGTGACGGCAAAGAATGTTCAACCTTGTGATAGCAAAAGTGTTCATCTTCTATTTTAAATTGGACCCATATTCACACGTGAAGGCAAATGAAAGGTATTTTATAACTTAACTTAGTTATATACAAGGCCATTTGCATTTCATTTCAACTACTACCACTTATGTATCCATTTGACTTTGAAATTGATTTGCATTTTTTTTTCAAGTTATAATTTCTATTTTAATTTTTTATTTCAACGGAAAATCAGAGTTGTTACATAAATCATGAAATAAAAAAAATCAATGCATACAATTATCGCCTTATCCTCTACTTTTGAAAATTGAACCTGCTCCAAATAATGATTAATGATGGTGCGATAATACAAATAGTAATTTACCACTAACGTTGTTGCCAAAAGTAATGAATGTAAGTGGATTACCAATTTTAACTAAGAACTTCTATCAAAATGGTAATAGAACATCTACATTGACCAAAAATATGCAATAACCAATCCATGGACATTGTCACTAATCTGCCTCATACTTGACTTTCTCCAACTTCATTTCAACAACACTCTTGGCTAAGTTGATACACTTCACAACAAGACCAACACATTCACAAATATTCTAATAGATCAACGGTTTAGTAAATGCATTAATAATGGTTTTGAAATCATATTAATAAGGACATAATTTGTATGAAAAAAACCATTAGTCACAATGAAAAGTGTAATAACCTGCTCATAACAGGCCTAAATCCCTATCTAGAAAAGGCCCATCGAAACTTAGACTCATTCCAAGGCTGGCTGTTGGTTGGTAAAAAAAACAATGCGGAGTTATTTATCTATTCATTTAGAACTCAAAGTGGATGGATAAAATGCAATAGCATAAACAGTACCCATTTTTTTCAAATCTAAGAAAACAAACCAAAACATAATGTCAATAATAACCGTTACATCATCTTGTTCAAAAATATACATTTAACTTCAAAAGGGTACATCAGAAAATAGCATAAATAGATAAATAGACTACTGCTAGAAGCTCTTCCCATCATCATCTCCATCTTAATCATCGTCTCCTTCCTTAACCTGTGTTGTAAAAAGTAGGGAGTTAGAACAACAAGGTCTGGTGAATAGAAATTCTCGAGCCTTTCTATATTAGGACTTGAGAAGTATAATTTAAAAAAGGATATGTCTTTCACATTTAAACTACATTTGAGACCATTTAACACTTCATATAAGGGAAGAGGCGAGCCATCAAACAGCCAGTTAATACATTTAATCCCCAAAATAGGTCCTTTCCATAATCAATAACCCATAACCATCATTATTGATGTCTACTTATGCGAGAGATAGAACCTAAGTCACTTAATAGGTTTTAATGAAAAATAGGCAGACTTTGACCATTTAAGATCTTAATTGAGTTGGCCCCCATCATTTAATACATATTCCTAATGTGAACTCCACACAGGTCTTTATCTAACCGACATTGCAGGGAAATCTCTTCAAACACTTAACACTTTAATTGAAGCACATCTTTTCAAGATATCCTCAACCATGCCTAAACCTAATCCTGACCATTTCATACATCATATAAAGGAAAGTGGTCGGACCTCAAACAACGGTTAATACTTTCAATTCCCTAAAGCCGGTCCTTCGTATTATAATCCATACCTCACAGAGACGTTTCACATTAGTCTAACTATTCGTAGGAGCTGGTAGCCAGATTAGCTGAGCAGATTTACTCTACATAATTGTGACTAACCTCGCATCATATGTAGTTACTTAGGCGATGTCTCATATCAATCCCAAAGTTATACTACTGGCAGTCAGATTAGTTGGGCAGACTTTTGTGTGCTTTCAACTGACTTCGCATCCCTATAACTTAGTCATATTTCGTAACACTTTTTAATTGTATTATTACAAATCTCACCATATTCATTACCTAGGTTTGATAAGAAATGCTTCTTATTTTTCCTAGTTAATTACTTTCCTAAGGGGGATTTAAATGACAATTATTAACTTAATTAACTATGCAATTAATACGTTACACCTAGTTATTTATGTTAGTTTATATGTGTGTGCATGCGTGCGTGCATTTACTAATTTCCATGTATGTGGGGAATACGCCCTAAACTAACGTTCAAATGTCAAATCTTCTAATATTATACTACTCTCATTTCACAATAGCATTTTTATGTCTTGTACTTAGAATCCATCTTCAACTTATTTCATATTAAAATGGTGAAATAAAATCAATAATAATGGAAAATTAAATTTTAATTAATTTTGCACTCTATTCAACTGCATTTTACCTAAAATTAGACAAGAGGATTTCTACAGAAATAGGTAGTGCAAACTATGAATAAGTATTCGTGCTTTACATGCCATTTCTTACTCAAATCTCTCAATGAAGTCCAAAGAAAAAGAATAAAAAGTGGAATAGAAGGTAAAACTCATATATTGCAAAATCCAAAAAACCTCTATTATTTTGATACAAAACAATTAAGATTCCAACCTAAGAATTAACATTTTGCTTAGGGTGGTTTTGGGGATTTTTATTGTATTGTTTTCGTAATACAAAACTTCCTAAGGCAAATATCAAATCCAAACTACACTATTCAATTACTAAAATAAAAAAACTAAGATCCCCACTCACATAGGTCTTTAGCTTTGTCTTCTCTTGGATTTGACACACCTTCAATGAACCCTTTCAAACCTCTTCCTTTTGGTATATGTAGCAAGAAATTTGTATGCATGTCAAATTCATAACGCTAGAGGTTTGGAGGAGATGAGATTGAAAAATAAACAATAAACACAGATAGATATATAGGATTTTTTGCCTGAAACCCTAATGGATTTTTCTGAACCTATGAAGAGATGAACTGATAAAGCTTCATTAGTGTTTTCAAAATATTTTGTGAATAAAAGTCAAGGGACTAGGCTCTTTTTATAGTAGTTGGAACGCACCAGAACCGTCAAGTCGGTATAAATTATAAAATCTGGTATGTTAAAATAATCTAAACGCTAGCCACCATCCATCTAACCGACCTCTAGTGGTTGACTGTCGTGGTCTGGGGTTCGATCGCTCCCTCTTTTTAGGAACAATATTGAATATGGGAATTAATATTGAGTAGAATAGATGATTTTTATAGATTCCGCTCACTTAATATTTACTGATTTTGGATTAACATCCTAGATAACATAGTTTTAAGTTAACAAAATTATGAGTTTTGAATTAAGAATTTTTTTTTAAGATTTAAACGAAATGATTTAGAAATGTTTTCCTAAGGGAAAATTGAAACAATTTTGAATTTATTCCCAGTTCAAAACGGGTTTAATGTAATCCAAGGATTTGATAAGAGAGGTTTAATGATTCCGTACATACTGAAAAGAATTCTTTAGAAATATATATCTCCAAAAGATATTTTAATAAAAAGAACTTAATCAATTAAATAATGACCCCCTGTTCATAGAACGTCTTTTTGTCGATGATATGTTCGTAGAAACCGGATCGGATCTGATCTGGCACTTACCCATGATGTTGGGGTATGCGAAGTTTGCAGCATGATAGGGGGTTCTCGCTTTTTGTTTGGTGGCGAGCAAGAGACTCTTACATGTCCCTAGAAAAAGGGTTAGTTGTTAGTCATGAGGCTGGCCGTAAAGTCAGATTCGAGGTACACGTGTGTGCCATGGTGGTTGTGTCCACTACTGATGGTTGAAAAGCCTAGATTGGGGGTATATCCACTATCAATGGTTGAAAAGTCTTGACCCTCACATTCGATAATAGATCGTAAGGTTAAGCAAAAACCTTGGCTTTAGTGGGGTAAAGTATCATTGGAGATAGGGTTAGTGTAACGACCCGTAATTTCGCTACTTCGAAAATAAAAAATTTCATTTAAGAAGGTTTAAAATTTAAATAAATAAGTTAAATATAATAGATAATAGTAGAGAAATTGTTTATTCTTATAGTTTATAATTTAAAAAGTATAATTTGGATTTTAGAACAAATCAACAAAAGTTAAGTTTTGTTAAAAATAAATAAATGCTTAAATAAATAGGTTTAAATATTTATTTAAAATGATAAATCATATTGAAAATATTTAATGAAGATAATAAAATTATATTAAAATATTTCAACGTATGTTAATAACCATTTTACCAAAATAACCAAATTTTGTCGCATTTTGTCAGTTTTACGTACACCGTAAAATTAGAGATTTTGATGTTATTTAAATATGATTTTAAAATATAAAGAGACATGTTTAAATTTATTTAAAGGATTAAAAAGTTCATTTTTAAATTTGGTTTACATAAATAAATAGTTTAACTAAAACATCAAAATGTGATCGAAAAACATTTTGTCAAAAAATAACGTTTTATCGATTAAAAGTTGTTGCAACATCGCCGCACCTTTATTTTCTTATATAGAAACATATATTCAAATAGTGTAAGTATTAATTAATTCACTAATCAAACTTACTTTTACTAAATAAGGTTAGAAACTTCTAGAAAACAATTAAGAGAAAGTAAGCACAAAAAGACAAAAATGTCATTTCAAAGCAAAAGGTAAAACATCAAATCAAAGAAATATTATTATTACTTACTTTACTTAATATATAAATGAAAATGACATAAAGTAAAGATTTAAAATATGATGTTAAGTGTTGAAAAAAATAAGATTACTTTATAAGTAAGTAAGGATATTTTGGTCTTTTTACAAAATATTATTTAATCCAAAACTTTTATATAAATAAGACCACATTCTTCCATTTTCTTTCACATCATTTTCTACCTTCTTCTCCTTCCTTGAAGCTCTCTTTAATGGCTTCTTCTTCTCTTTCATATGCTTACTAACTTTTTTAAAACCATATCAAATCAACTCCAAACACCACCAAACTTTGCCAAAGATCTTAGAATACCGTTAGAACATGGTTTAACATATAAGAAGTGAAGAAATGATGGAGGAAGAGGAAGAATAGGAGGAGGCCGAACTTATGGAAGAAGGAAAGCAAGTTGTGAAGCTTCGGAGAAAGAAAAAGAGAAAGAAGTGCCGGCGATTTCATTCCAAGGGCTAGGAGCAAATTCAAGGTGCTGCGGAAGCTCTACCGGATTTTCGAGAGTTTGAAAGAAGAGGCCGATGACATAAAGCAAAAGAAATGGAGTAGAAGTTGATTAGTTGAAGTTTAAGTGAAGTGTTGTTGCATATGAATGTTGGTAGGAAGAATTGGTTAAGTTAAAGGTGAGTACTCTTATTTACAAATAAATCCATAAACTATTTCAAGTATAAATGATTTAAAAGTTTAAATAAGTTGAATGATTAAATGTTTGATAACTTGATTGATATTATGGTTGATTATATGTTTGTGATATGGATGATAACTTGGTTTGATAAATGATAAGAGAAATGATTAGTAATTAGCCAAAGTTAATTAAATGAGAATTAAATCCACACAAATATGTGTATGGAAGTTATTTAGCCTCTTAATGATTTTAAATAAGTTAAAATAGTTTGGTTTAAAATAAATTTGAAGTGTTTTGAAAGTTCCGAAGCAATTCATAAAATTGGTCAAAATCGAGCTCGTCGCGTAGCGGCAGTTCGTAAATTTCGATCTGTAACTTCAAATTGACGTAGAGAATGTATAAGTTGGATTTCTTCAAAATAAATATTTTTTGGTCCAAAATGATAATATTTTTCCAACGAAGGAAGAAAATCTAGATTTCATCAAGTAGAGTTTGAAATATGTCCAAAACAAATTTTAAAAAACATCACGGTTTTGCAGTTTGGAATCCAAAAGGAGATTTCTTTATAAATGATATATTTAAATGTTTTAAAAATATGAAATAAATTTGATAAATCTATTAAAATGGTTTAAAAGAGATTAGGAATGGAAAATACGAATTTTCAAATATTAAAAAGTTGTTTAAGTCAAATAAGCTTACATAGCACTTTCCGCAGCACTTTTATGCTGCGAATTCTATAACATTTTGAATATGAGTTTAAACGTAACGATATTTCCTAGAAACAATTATGATTGTTTTTGAAATAATAATTAAATATTTTAAATGATGATTTAGAAGTTTAATAAATAATTCCTAAAATGAAGATTAATAACTGAGTATGCGGAAATGACTAGTACATTTGTCCCGCCTGTGAGATCTGGGAAGGTAAACAAGGTGCTTAACTAAGGTTAGAGATGGAGCAACCAGTGCCTTAAACTTATCTGGCATATGTTTTCTCTTTTTAGGCGAGGGGTGGAAAGATCAAAAGGAAAGTCTGAATGCTCTAAAAAGATCATATTTAAGTTTTTCTAAAATAAAATAAAAGAAACAAATTCTTTGAATGTTAATTAACCACTTAACATCTTTTTATCGATGATTAGTACGAAAAAAACCAAGATCGAATTTGGGTGATTTCTACCTAAAAACCCCTTCAAACTAATTTTTAAAATAAAACATATTGAAGACAAAGATCTTCATGATGTAGGATTACTTGCCATTAGTCCCTGGAGGTGAAACTTGTCATTAGTCCCTAGAGGTGAAATTTACCATATTTAAAGTGGCAGTAGTGCCTTGTTATGCAAATCTTTCATTTGCAAGAAAATGATTTTAAGTTAAGAAAGAAATCTTTGATTAAGATTTAATGAATGATTTGGGAATATTTTCCCTAAGTTAAAAGTTATAACTTGAATATAAGAAATCTTTGATTAAGATTTAATGAATGATTTGCAAAAGTTTTCCTCAGTAAAAGAGAAAATGATTTGGAATTATTCTAGGATTTAAGAAAGATTTAATAAATCAAATGATTTGATAAATGAGGCTTAATGATTCTATATACATTTGAAAAGAAAATGGAATAAATTGAAAAGAATATATCTAAGAAAGATACTTGATTTAAATAGAAGATGAAGTAATTGATTGATGATTGATATACACGTATGAACTTAACATCTTTTAAAGCGATGATTAGCTTCGAAGGAACCGAAATTAGATTTGGTTGATTCCTATCTGAAAACCACTTCAAACCAATGTATACGTTCGAATGTGAAGACATGTTGAAGATGATGATGATTGAAGACTGTGGATCTTCATAGCGTGAGGATTGCTTGTTGAACATGCTCTGGGTCGCTCCCATTATAGAGTTATTTATAGCAGTGGTCTCCCCATTGTGAGTATTTTTCGGATTGCAAAGACAACTCGCTACTATGGTAGTAGGAGAGTGCCTTCGGTTTCGTTTAGTCCTAGAACGAACTTGTATGGATGATTGTTTGACATTGCATTTCTGAGACACAACGTTTGACTATTACAAATGTACATCTGCTTGGTGGCAGAGAAGGAAACTTCTCTTAGCTTAACACCCTTCTTTGAGACTTACGAGCTCAGAGGTTGTATTTTGTGGGAATCAAATAGTAATCAAAGGAATAGCAGTGTAGCATTCAAAGTGGAACCAGTTATGATCAAAGCGTGGCTTTGTATGAAAAGCATGGCTTTGAAGAAATTGAGCATAGCCTCGTGAGCCTCACACCCTGGTTATGATGGGATTCTATGTGGTTAGATGTGTGCACGCATTTCAGATAGTAGTGATTTGGGTTATCGGATGTTCTGAACCCTAGGTACCAGATATGTCTAGGCCTCATGGCAGGGATGCGGAAGTCCGAGTCCTTGGATGTTATTCGCAGATTGTATCCACTTTTAGCCATTTGTGTTGCTGTATAACGGCGTCTGAGTCATGGACGTAAGCTGTGGATACAGATTGATCTTTTCACTAGTTTCCTATCATGTTGGAAATCCAATCCCAATATGAGATTTACGGTTTTGATTGTATTCCCAAAATAGCTGCAATGATTTGCAAACATTTCAGCTACCCCTTTTTGGTATCATATATTCCGTTCGGCATATTCTGTTGACCCAGTTTGGGGTATTACCTTAGATTTAGTCCAGGTATTGATGCCTTATTTGAATAAGTTTATTTGAAAAGTGTTTTCAAAAGAATGTCATTAAAAATAATATCAAGTGTATTTTGGTATACAAATGTTTTAGTTATCATAAGATAAAACCTCATCCATGTTTATGTGTGGGCGTGGTCTTATGAGATACCCTTCTTTTCAAAGGTTTTGATAACATGGTCATGATCTATACAATTTAAATTTTGAGTATCTCACACCAGTTTATCAAGCCTGATCCGGGTATTTTCAATACTTGGATCAGATCCGAGTAGTTTCAGGTTTAGTCGAAGACGGTTGGAGTTTTCAGAGGAGAGCTGGAGATATTCATCTATATATGGACATATTCTATTATCCGCTGTGGTTTTTTTTTGTCAGCATTTGTAAGGGCATGTGTTATAACTGTCCAGGCTGAATCTAGGTTAGACTCTGATATTCTATTTAGAATTTTCCGTTGTAAAGATTATTATTGAAATAATATATGTTATTCCGTTCATATGAGAACCTGTTCTATCTTTATTTTCTTTCTACCCTTAATGATCCGTCTTTTCGTGCAGTTTGGGTTAGATATGTGTGGTTTATTGTTGATTCAAAGGTATGGAAAATCGGCCATTACAGTTAGTAATACCCTAGGATGAGTAACTTATTAGAGATAGGGTTAGCAACATTCTAGAATGTATTATAAGTGAGCGCGTAATTGTTAATATTTTATACAAATGATTTTGGTTTTGAAAATTTGTTAACGAAATAATTTTACCCAGGATTAAATTTTGAATATAAAGAATTTTTTTCAAGTAATATAGTTATATGAGTAAATAAATGCTATACTCAGTTATTATCATTAACTGATGGGCTATTTAATTTAAAAGTTTAAGTATAAACACCTCGTGAATTTAGTTTCCCAATTTGACTATGGGTTATTCGATAGATAATAATGTTGGTTTAAGATTAAAGGAAGTTATTTAAGATAAATAAATCTTATGAATGTTTTATATAAGTGGTTTTATAAAAACATTCTTTATAAAGGATTTTTTGAGAATTTAAATTTCGGTATTTTTGAAAGGAATTTCAAATGATTTTTGGAAAAGGAATAATAATAGTATTATTTCTAAAATGAGATTTTGAAAACAAAAAAATTATGATTAATTGATTCGAGTGGCTTGAGAGTAACTAAAAATGGTTAGGAGATGTGTTTGGATGGTAAACGCTTCTCTTAAGTATTTCCCTTCTTGTTAAGGAAATATGTGATATTATTGGTAATACCCAGTTCCTTAGTATCATTTTTAAGTTACTCGATCAATATAATTTTCTAAGGTTAAAAAGCATAATGTGAATTATTAGTTAATAAATTAACTAAATGGTTCTCAATTTTTATCAAAGTATATTATCATAGTTGATAGGCATGGGTATGCTTTGATCTTTATAATTAATGTTTAAAGTTATTAATGAATGGTTTTAGGATTGTAATAAATGATGTTTTAGCAACATTTGTTTTTAAACATTTGAACGACACTTTGGAAGAAATCTTATGAGTATATTTATATCTTTAGTAATAGGATTTTAAAGATAATAACAAGTATTGGAGTCTTTCATAAAAAGATAGAAAATATTATAATCAACATCTTATAAAAAGGGGAGTTCATTATAACAATATTTTGGTAGTAATTGTTTTAATCTCTTTGATTTTATTTTAAATATAAGAAGAAAAAAAAACTTATTAAGTAATTTGTGAATATACTTATAACATTTAAATAAGTATATAAATACTTTTAAGTATTAAAACTGGTATAAGTAAAGAGAATATATATATATACACACACACACACACGCACACACACACACACACATATATATATATATAAAGGAAGTTTATGGTGATTTATTAATCTAATAAATTATTTTGAAAATGAGTTTTCTAGAAACCATCAAGTTATTTTTAGAAATTATTATAATAAAAGGATATTTATCTTTTGAAAAGAAATGTGTTTATACGTAGAAATATTTGGAAGTAAAAATGTAAAACGGTTATGTATAAAGAAGTACCTTTATAAAAGTTTGAAGAAAGAATGAAAGTTTTGTGGAATATTTTCAATAAAAATTTTGAATTCATATGAAGTATGTGGACTGTTTCATCACACGATTTAATCTAAGATTCGATGCAGAACTTTGAGGTGTTTGCACCGGTCCAAAAAAGAATTTATCACTTGATTCTTAACGAAGAACATTGGTGAGGGTTTATTGTTGGATACTTGAGTTTCTATCATAGTTGAGAGCTATGCAAGGGGAACTAAAATTCTACACGGAAAGCCTGGTTAAAGTCTGCACTAAAGGATCGGGGGATCAATGCTGGTTCGGAAGTAAAGTCATGAATTCGAATAGAAAAACGAATCAAGACGTTGTATACGGATGATCTATATACATCGTACCGGTGTAAGTTTAAAAATTAATATTTTGGGATAAACCTTTGCGTTTTTGTTTCGAGTAATTTCGGAGATGAAATTCTTTTCAGAGGGAAAGTCTGTAATGACCCTCAAATTTATCACTTTGATAACTTATATTTATTTTTAAGTAAAAGTTTGATAATACAAATAATATAATTTTTAGGTGATAATAAAGAATAGTAATCTTATTTTAAATAAATATTTACAAAAATATTTCCCTTCCAAATTTAAATCGATAAAATGGCAAAAAACTATTTTGTCGATAAGCAGCTCTATAATCGTAAAATACCACGCATGGAGCTGGATACATACATTTATTTTTATAATTGAACAAGAATATAAAATTAAATTAATTATTTTATTTTTGAAAATTAAATGTATTTATGTCATCACCAATAATGGCATCATCATACTTAAAATATAGATTTATGAATTTAAATTAAGATTTAATGATTTAATAATTATTTAAATAATTATCATAAATGATAATGATTAATTTTGAATAGTTATAACGAGATAGTAAACCATTTATAATGGTTTATAAAATTATAAAAGGAATTTGAAAATATAAAGAAAATCAATATCGTTTTATCGGTATAACATCAATTGCTGTAAATATTTGTTAATATTAATTTATATAATTTTATAATTCAAATATGATCATTTTAATTCGTCTAAAATGATAAGAAAATAGTTTTAAAATTTTGTTTACAAATATACGTACGTTAACTAAGAAGTGAAAATGTGACGGGTAATCGGTTTTTCAATTTTCAACGATTTAACGAACGGAAGTTGTTCGGAATCATCGAAATGTCATTTATTCTCTGCACATACATGTACATGCATATACATGTCGCATTTAACATATACATATAAATACACATATAATACATGTATAAAAGATATTCTATTTTCTTCTCATTTAAGCATACATAATGCAACCAAGTAATATCGGATGGCCTTGTCTATGCATGAAGTGACCTTGGGCCATCCTAGGAGGTGTAGAAGGGAGGTAGGCCATGGCTACATGATGATAATGATGATATATGTAACATATATATGCATGTAACATACTTACATACATATATGTGATAAATATCTAAGCAAACTTCACCTTTAAGGAAGTATAAGTCAACACAAGGGCTAACCATCACCACAACACATGGAGGAGGGGGCAATGTGTATAATATGGTGGGAAATGGTGGAGGTGAAGTGGTGCACATGGGTGTTGGAAGGAAGGTGAAGCGATGTGGGATATTTTGTTAACTTTGGCTATAAATACATGCATACATTCATTCTCATTTTCACACAACTTCTGTCTTCTTCTTCCTCTTCTTCTCAAGCTCTAATTGCCTCCATAATGGCTTCTCTACATATAAAAAAATAGTAAGAAAGTTATGCTGAAATAGTGCAAATATTATAAACATATGAATACATATCCATACGTATCAAAACCAAGCTAGAAACACTCCTCTTCACTCTCTTTACCCATGGCCACCACCATAACCGAGCCTACCCTCCCCTACAACCAAGGTAGTGAGCCCCCTAGCCAAGTCTGAGCCCTCCAAAGGCAAGAGCCAAGTGATCGTGGGCTAAAATACTCGAGTTAGCAATGCTACAGCCAATTTTATATTAGCTCGAAGGGAAAATGAAGGTGAGAACTCCTAAAACTATAGTATTATATGCTATTGGATGTTATATATGTTTGATTATGATTGTTGATGATGATTGTTTAGTATGAATGTTGAATGTATATGCAAGTCATGGAAATACATGTCGATGAGCACAAAGGAAATCACTTTCCTATATTAAATGAATTGGTGTATATGGAAAGTTAAACCTCTTTAAGATGGTTTAAAATTAGTTTAGAAACATTTGAAAGTATTTTGGTGATGTTTGAAAAGTACTTGCAAATTTAGTCGAAAATAAACGCGTCGCGTAAGGGTAGTTCGCGATTTCACGCCATAAAAGTCTAATAAATATATATAATGGACTATAGCTTGGAATTCTTCGAGATAAGAATTTTCCAAACTATTATATCCATAGTTTTCGAACAAAAAAATAGAGATTCCTATAAGTGGATTTTGAAATATGAGTAAAAATAAGTTTTTGGAAAATTGCATTTTGTAGTTCGGAATCCAAAAAAGGATTTCCTTGAAAATGATATTTTTAATTTTTTTAAAAGTATGAAATAAATTCCAAATATTTTAAAATGTTTTAAAAGTGATTTGAGTTATAAAAATGAACTTCCAAATGATAGAAAAAGTCTTTTTGTTCAATACAGCTTTAAAAGCACTTTTTGCAGCACTTTCCACAGCATTTTTCCATAACCTTTGAAATATAGTTTTATACTTAACAATTCTTTTCCAAAACTTTTGTAAACATTTTCAAGCGGTGATTTGGAAGTTTTATAGTTCAGTTAAAAAGAGTTTAAATAAACGTTTTAAAGAAAAGTTATTACATGTTAGGTGATTTAATCTTGGCTCTTAAAGTCGACAAGTAGATTGGATTTTTCTATTTGTGAGATTTAGATATGAGATGCCTAAACTAAGGAGATGTTTAGGAGCAACCAGTGCCTTCGCTCACCTGGCCTCTTCCTTGGGTGAGGGATATATAAGGTGAAAATGTCAGAAATGAGTGAAGTATAAAGGGATTTAAATTTTCCAAATTTAAATTAAATATAACTTTGATTTTATTGAGGTGTTAAAGCTCAGAGAGGGAACTTGTACTATTCGAGGGATTAAAAAGGTGATTTCACCGTTATTCCGCTCATAGTATTTGTTGAATACGGGAATTGATATTGAGTAGAATTAGATGATTTCTATATATTCTACTCACTTAATATTTACTGGTTTTGGATTAACATCCTACATAATATGGCTTTGAGTAAACAAAATTATGAGTTTGGAATTAAGAAATTTTTGTTAAGATTTAAATGAAATGATTTGGAAATGTTTTTCTAAGGGAAAAATGAAATGATTTAGGATTTATTCCCAGTTCAAATGGGATTTAATGCAATCCAAGGATTTGATAAGAGAGGTTTAATGATTTCGTATACACTGGAAAGAATGTTTTAAAAATATATATATATATATATATATATATATATATATATATATATATCTGAAATATATTTTGATAAAAAGAACTTAATCAATTAAAGAATGATTCCTTATTCACATAACACCTTTTTAGCGATGATTTGTTCGAAGGAACCCGTGTCAGATTTGGGTAATTCCTATCCGAAGACCACTTCAAACCAATTTACGTATTCGTAGTATAGACATGGACATGATATTTAGGATTTTCATAATGAAGGATTGCTTGTTGTTCATTTGGGGATAAACTCCCAATATACATATAGTAGTAGCAATCTCCTCGTTATAAAATATCCAATGCAAGGACTAATCACTACTAATCCTGGAGGTAACTCTCGGCTCGGTGTGCCAGGAGAGTGCCTTCTTTTGTTCCTGTTCCGGGACAATGTGTATGGACGAATGTCTGACGTTGCATTTCTAGTTATATAAATTGATCTCCATGAATGTGTCATCTGTTTGATGGTAGAGAAGGCAACTTCTCTTAGCTTTACAGCCTTTTCTTAACACATAAGAGCTCAGGAGTTAAATGTTTGTAGAAATTAGTTGTGTGATTATGGAATGGCAATGTGGCATTCAATGAGGAAAGATGACGTGCTATGTGAAAGGTAATCGTTACCTCAAGCATCACACACAGAAATGATCGAAACAGGGTAGATGCGGCAAGGCTATGTGGTTCGCATCCATTACGGTATGATCATCCCCATCTAGATATATTTATTCCTACCATGACATCAGGTATTAAATTAATGTGGTATATACGAAGAGAGCTCTCGAATAGGTTGGTAACGACTAGAGTGATGACATATTCGGTACTATCTAGTTAGGGTTGACCGGTCTTTTGTTGGTAGAGGACCATCAGTTGGGCCTTGGTACATTCCTCTAGAGATGTACTGCCGGAAGTTAGTCCCTTCACCTGGTCGTTTATATGGAAATCCATTCTCCAATAAGTGCTTGCCGTTTTGTTTGTAGAACCCACTCTATGGCTAATATGCTGGAATTTAACCAATGTAACAATTTCGGCTAAGATTAATAAGTTTGCTTGCAAATGTTTTGAAAGAAATGCCATTAAAAATAGTATCCCTTATTTTTACGTAATAAAGATTTTTTTATCATAAGATAAAAACTCGTTCTGTGTTTATGTGCGGCTTAGTCTTATTAGATACCTTTTTTTCTCAAACATCGTATTTTGAGTTCTCACACCAGTCCCACGACTAACAAATGAAGTTTATTTTCCTTTCCCTTAAACGCTAGGTGCCCTTATTTTCCCAGGCAGCCTAGTAGTCAGGTTTAGTTCAGAAGAAATGCAGATGGAGCTTGAAGCATGGAGTTAGAAGATTCTTCTAAAGATTTGTTTTCTGTTTCCACCACTCTTGTGCTATAGTTTTCCGCATTTGTAAGGATAGAAATTTATAACTATCCATATTTAACTTTGATAAATGTATCTAAATTTCCACTGTAAAGATTATATGTTTAAATAATATATATATTCCACTTGTGTGAGATTTTGTTCTATCTTCACTTTCTTTCTTACCCTTGAGAATCTGCCTCCTTGGCACTTGGATTCTCAGCACGTGAATATCGAGAATGTATTAGTGTCAACTTCAGGGAGTCGAAGAAATGGGTTCTCACACATGCAATCTTAGGCTCAATCTTGCTATAAATGGGCTCAATCCATTTTTCATGCTAAATTCCAAATATAGTTATTGGCTGGTAATGCTTCTAACATATAATCAGTCGCCTATAATGTGCATGAAGAAGGAGAATATTATGTTAACACTACTAATTCCTGGTCCAAAGCAACTAGAAAATGATATTGTTGTATACTTGGCCCCATTAATTGAAGATTTGCATCACTTGTCCAGTAGTGGAGTTAAGACATATGATGCATTTAGTAAGGAAATTTTTAATATGAAAGGTTTTTTTTGTTGTAGACGATAAATGATTTTCCAGCTTATGGAAATCTTACTAGATGTTGTGTAAAGGGTAAAAATAGATGTCCATTATGTGGTGTTAATATTCATCATCGATGGTTGAAACATAGTCGAAAGAATATTTATACGGGTCACAGAAGATTTCTATCTCATTTAAATCCATCGAGGAAAAAAGTCTTGCTTTGATAACACGTGGAGAATGGTAATATGCCTAGAATTTTAACCAGAGAAAACATCTCTTTAATTTTGAAAGACCTCCCATATGTGTTTGGAAAACAAGTTGAAAGCAAAATAAATAAAATTATAAAGGTAAAAGAACACGGTAAATAGGATAGGACACGTTAAACAAGGATAAATTAAGAAAGTAAAAATTAAGAAAAGAAAGATTAGTAACAATGGTAAAAATAAAGATCATGAGGATAATGATCCTATGAAAATGGAGCTACTGCAGTGGAAAAAGGACAGCTTTTTTTATTTGCTATATTGGAAGGTATGTGCTCAAGCCTTTTCTTATTAATCTAAAGAATAAAAATTGAAGTACTAAACTTTTATTTTTTGCATGAACTTCCACTATATCATAATTTAAACGTAATGCATATTAAGAAAAATATTCGTGAAAGCATGTTGGGCACAATGTTATATGATAAAAAAAATCAAATGATGGAATAAATTCTAGAAATGATTTAGAGGATAGGGGAATTTGGCATGGTCTTTATGCACAATCTCGTGGGAGCAAAACATATCTTCCACCGACTCCTTAAATATTATTAATTTGGAGAAAATTTTTTTTGTAAAAGATTATATGATTTCAAAATTCTAGACGGTTATTGCTCAAATTTTAAAAAATTTGTATTGTTGAAGGATTGTAAAGTTAGTGGCCTAAAGTCGCATGATTATCATGTTTTAATGCGATAATTATTATTGGCTGCCGTAAGAGGCTTATTATTGAAAAAAAAAATCTAGAACGGCAATACTTCGCTTACGTTGTTTTTCAATAAATTATGTCAGCGTGTTCTTGGTAGAGAGAAATTGCAATGGCTCGATGATGAGATCATTAAATTATAACTCGAAAAATATTTTCCACCATCTTTTTCGATATAATAATACATTTACAATTCATCCGAAAAAGGAAGCGCGATTGTATGGACCGGTTCATTTTCATTGAATGTACCCCTTCGAAAGATATACGAAAACACTTAAAGATTATGTAAGGAATTATGCATGACCTAAAGGTTGTATTGAGGAATCCTGTCTTGTGGAAGAATGCATGAGATTTTTAATGTATTTATGAAAAAATCATTAATATGGAAGAGAAAGAAGTTTGAAATGTAGATCATGAAAATAATGCAATACTCAAAGGATGTCCAATTTCAGCATCCAAGACCATTACTTTGTCTTCCTTCGAGAAAGATATTGGTCATTTAGTTATGCTTTTGAATAAGGCTATGGTGGTACCATTTTTAGAGCAAGTAATATTATGTTTTTCTTTCACCGAGTTGGTGCATATTTGTATATGTAACTTAGCATCACTTGTATTATACTAGTTTTCATTTGGAAGAGTTGCAATATTCAGATAAGCACTTAAGGAAAAATGTGACATTACTTTGGAAAAAACACATAGATAGCTTTGCTGATTAGATTAAAAATAATGTTAGTTAAATTTTTAAATATTTACTTATTTGACTTCCAAAATCCATTTTAAATAGACATTTTTATTAGACTCCCACTAACTCAAATTATAACGATGATATGCTAAAATGGATTGCCTTTGGTCTAAGGAATTCTTCCTTATTATACAAGAGATATATAATAATGGACAAGGATTTCATACAAAAGACATTGAGAGAGAAACTCAGAATAGTGGAGTGACTTGTGATGCAACTACAATGTGCAGAGCAAGTGCAAAGAACAATTCCCAAGTATTTGATGTGGTCACTTATTAAAGGAAATTAACTAATATTATTTTGTTGGATTATAATATTTTTATATTCTCATTTTTAAGTTCCATTGGGCGAATATAGGAAATGGAGTGAAAGTTGAAGACAAGTTCACTTTAGTTAATTTACATCAAAGTTAAACTTCATTTTCAAGAGATCTGTGTATTCTCGCATCTCAAGCAAAACTAGTTTTTTATTCAAGAAAAAGTGATTCTTCTAATTGGCACGATGTAATGAAGATACCACCAAGAGGGTTTCAAGAACTAAAGACATAAGATTCTAATGAGGAAGTAAGCTATGTTAGAGAAGACTGTGAAGAAATTGATATGGATGTTGATGGTTCAATGGAGGATGTTAGCAGCATTTTGATCCGACTATATCTGAACTGATTGGAAAAATTGGACTCGACTGTCATCAGGCCAGCTGCCCGAAGCAATGATTGTAACGTCCAAAAATCAAGTGTAGGCAACTATATGAAGCGCCTGATGTGCATGTAAATGTGCATATTTTTACCACCATATTTAATCTATTTAAATTAAATAAATGATCATATTGGGGTATTTTAACTTGTTTAAACCAAAATTCATATTATTTGAAATTGTCCAATATTCATCTTCATCCAGGGGGAAAATGGTCATTTTTGTGCATATATTAATTTGAGAAAATTTAATTGGAAATTTTTATATTATTTTGTAGGAAATTAAACTCAATTACAAATGGTGTCATGAAGGAATATGCATGCACAAAGAATATAAAGGAATGAAGATGGAAATAATTCAAAGTGAAGATCATGGAGGACCCCACCTACCCACCACTTTAATGTACAAATTAGAGGCTAATGCACATGCTTATCGAATTAATGGCCTCATGTACACTTAAATAATGATTAGTAGAAGCTAATGATTACTTGGCCTCCATACTTTCTCAAGGGTAGTTTGGTCATTCCCCAAATTATGGATTAGAGTTTCATGCATGTATAAATAATCCCTTATGTTTCATGTAACTCTATCTCTTCTCTTAGTCTCTCTTAGGCCTCCTTCTCTTTAGTTTAGTTTATATCAAATATAAGAAAGCTCTCTTTCTCTTTTCATGGCTACTTAGCCATTTTTATTTTATGTAATTTTCTTTTCTTTTTATGCAATGTTAATTAGTGTTTCATTTTACTTACATGTTCATTTCCTTTCATGCTAGTAGTGTAGATTTACTTTTATGAAAGTAGAATAGTTTTCTTTTCATTTGCTTTCATTTTTCTTTCTTTTTGCTTTCATGTTGCTAGCTACATTTGTTCATATGATAACAAATATGAGAGGCTAAACCCATTCAATTTAGGGGTAATGAAGCTCTCTAATCATGTAGCTTCAACTTAATTTTATGTTTATGCTCTCTTTTTGTGATTAATGAGAATGATTGAAGTGGTTTAATGATGTTGTTTAGCTTTGAATTTGATAGTCTATGTTGTTCATAACAAATAGGTTATGCTTAAACAAACAAAACACAAATTGCCTCTTCATCTACATATTATTATGTCAAAGAAGTGATTGTTGAAATTAAAATTTGATGGCTTATATTTCTAATTAATAGTTAATAGGCCATGCTTAAAATAGATTTTGCTTTCAACTTTGTTGTCATATTTTATGAGATTTAAAAGTGTATTAGTGGTTGTGTTATAGTTTGATGGTTTATATTGAGCTAATTAATAGCACAAATATACCATACTTATGATAAGCACACCAACTAATTCACTAATGACAAGAAAAGAGAGATCATAACTTCATTTTGTTGATTTATGTGATTTAGAGAGTGGAAATTGCCTCTAAATTGTCATTTAACTCTCATATTTTTATCTATTTTTCTTTTGCTAGTTTTTGTTAGTTTCTTATATTTTTATCTAATCACACTTTCAACTTTGGTTAATTTGATTGAATAGAATTTAAAATCATCAATTCTCTGCGGATCGACCCGTATTCGCCACGTGCTACATTCGTACAACATGTGCTTGCGGTTATTTTTATTTCTACATTCGTTCGACGGTTTTCTAAACCGATAGAATTTCCGTCAACGAACAAGTTTTTGGCGCCGTTGCCATAGAATTGTTTTGATTTTGATTTTCTATGCTTCGAATTGCTTTCTTTTGATTTTTGTATGTTTTTCTTTTGTGTGTTTGCATTTAAAAAAAAGAAAAAAAAATTTGCTTGTTTGATTTTTGTGTGCTTGTTGTTCTAGTTTCCATTGGCATTTTCATTGTTTTGAAAGAAAAAAAAAGATCATACACAATCTAAACAAAAATTCTATTTCAGTTTGCAATATTTCATTTACATTTTGCCTTTATTTTTACATTGCTTTAAAAAAAACTGACTTCAATAAAATAGTGTACATTACTGTGCATATCTCCCTATATTCTACCCACTGTTCTCTGCTTATCTTTATTCCAGCCTCTTCACTGTCAATATTCAACTTCCTTCTGACCACTGCCACAACCATCTTCTTTGTCTCTTACATAACCACCCTCTCTTTTACATCATTTTCATTTCCATACCACATTCAACTAGCTTGCACATCTTCCCTCCACTGTCAAGCTTCCCAAACCATTGTCACTCCAAAAATCATCATCCACCAGGACTTTCACCACCTTGCCACTGACCCGTTACTTCTCAAAGCAATTTGCTCCTCCACAATAAACTACTGCACACTCCCTATTTCAATTGCACAAACATCACAACCATCTACCCACTGTTCTACTTCCTGCAGTTCTACAACTCCACCACAAACACCTCTGTCCCCATTCAAACAACAACCCAATCTTCTCTTACATTACACCCTCACATCAATAACCATCCACTTCATTTTCACTAATACCACATCTTCACATTACAACATTTCCAGCCATCAACATACATACATACATCATTTTCATTATTTCACCATTTACATCACTCTCTATCATACTCCACTTGCCATCTGTCACACCAGACCACTTCATTGCATATATTCACAAGTTCTTTCCATTCCACACTCCTCATCAGTCACTGTGCATCAAGTATCAACTGCCAGACCACTATTTTACTGCCATCCAAATTCAAACATTACAGCCACCTTCATTCCACTCGAGCCACTCCACTCACTGCCACTGATTCACTGTCTCACAAAACAACTTGTCTTTCCACTGCCACATTACAAACCACACAGTGCATACAAACTCTACGTTCTACTACCAAAAAATTGCTGCTGCTGCTTCAAACAGACCACTTCCAAACTCGTACATCCCACACTTACATCTCCCCCAATTTCTACAATCGCAACCCCTTCAAATGACAATCACCAGCCTCCAGCGAAACAAACTCCACCACCTCCGCAATTCAACCCTCTGCCTTGAACAGCAATCGCTACCCACTTCAAACTCCACTAACGTATAGCTGCAGCCTCACCACCGAACAACCACCCTACCAACACAGCCATTTGCTTTGAACGATTCACATCATTCCAGAATTTATCTGACCTTCGACCTATGACCTACGTCCGCATCTGCAATTGCAAATAGCAACGACCCCGAAATCGACCAATAAATCACGACTTGGATCATTCTCGCCTGCCATTCGAACCCATCGCCTTCCTCTGCCATCGTGAATCGACTCCCATAAAAAAGGAGAACGCTTTTGAGTTGTAAAAGCAAAGGGGATCTGAAATTTTGAAGAGCGGAGATTTTTTGGAAAATAAAATTTCGTGCTTTGATGTGCTTTATCTCATTTTGATTTGCGTTATTGAAGTGAAAAAAGTAAAGTGGGCCGAGTTTAAAAAAAGAAAAAGAAAATAGAGTGGGTTGGTTTCTCGTTTAAGTTTTAGTCCTCTTTCAATTGCTTTAGTTTGATTTGTTTTAATTTCATTTGCTTTTGTACCTTCAAGAATATACAAAAAAACAAAGAAATAAAGAAAAAAAAATTTGTTTTGTTTGTTTAGCTTGTTTTGGTTCTTTTTACAAAAAAAGGGTCATTTTGGTTATATTCGTTTGTTCTTAGTTTCTAATTGTTTTAGTTTCATATTTTTCTTAATTTCTTTCTTAAAAAATATACAATAAAAAAATTGTATATATCTTATTTCTAAATTTCAGGTTGCCAAAGCAGAAATGCTTGCTAAAATAAATTGTTTGCTTTGCTGAGCTTGTCAAAAAATAAAATAAAAAAATAAACTGCTTGCTTATTTATAATTTTCTTTTTATTTGCATTGCATTGTATATATCTATTGTGTTTGTTTGTCTTGCATTGTTGTTTACTTGCATTTAAAAAAAAATCCATTTGTAGTTGCATTGTTAATTCACGTTTAATTTCTGCTTTGCATTTCAGTTAGAATTTTGTTAATAATAGCGGTTAGACATCATTAACACTTAATTGTACATTGACAATTTGTCTTCTTTGAACAATTTAATTTCTTGGTGTCTAGGCTACGGCAGAGTAATAACCATTTATAAATATTACGGTGATTCGTAAATATTATAGTGGTTGTTCCTCTGAAGGTACTTAAACCTTCGGCTGCATTGCTACGGTGATTCATGGTGCACCGATAAATCTTGTCCATTACCTGGTCGAGAACTATCATGTTAATTTAAGACAATTTGTGAATATACAATTTTGGGTTAACTTAGGATAAATCATTTGTAATTAACTTCTGCATTCATTTAGTTGCATTAGTTCATGCATATTTAAAAAAAAACATTCTAAAATCCAAAACCAACAAAAAAATTGTAAATATTCCTTTTTTTGAAATTTTTAAATCATTTTCCTTTGAAATTTCAAAAGCCCAAAAAAAATCCAAAAAATTATATAAAACTTTTTTTAAAAAAAAAGAGCCAAAAAAATGAAAATCCAAAAACAAAAAAAATCAATTTTCAAAAATAAATTCTACTTGTAAATATTTTTCTTTATAAAAAAAACAAAAAAAAACCTTGAAAATGTCTGAGTTTCCTTTTTCTTACTCACTTGAATTTAGTTGTGAAATCAATGTAATCCATATGAGTTAACTTCAAATTCATATGGATATTTTAACAACAACTATTGTGTAAATAATTCAAATTTCAAACAACAAAATTTTCAAAACGATGACCAACCTTCGACTCTTGAAAATAGCATTGAAATGATTTCATCTTTACTCGAACTTTCTACACGACAAAATCAAGAGATAAATGATTTATGTAATTCTTATTTATGTAATAACTCGAGTCAAGGATTTCAAAATTTGAATTCAATTCAAAATTCAAACGATTACAATTATAACCCATGCCTATTTAATTTTGAACTCCAAAATGAATTTCAAACTCAACATGAAAATGGGAACAACTTTTCAAACGAATTTGGTAATGGGAATAATCTTAACCATGTTATGAGTGAAATTTTTTGTTCTCAGCAAATCCAAATCGAAAATTCTCAATTTAATAACTACAAATTGGATTTTGTTGAACAACTAAATGAAATTTACGATGATCACACGGATTTTGTTGTTTGAAACTTATATGAAACAACGTGAACAACAAAATCAAATCTCAACGTGTGATGAGTCAAGCGATAATTCACCTTTTACCCAAATCGACAATTTTCAAATAACAACTTTTGAATTTGATAATGACGATCTTAATCAAGTTGTTGAAAATACAGTAATTAAGTTGGATTTAAATTCTTTTAAGGGTGCGAAACTCGAATTAAACTTCGATCTTCCTTTTTCTGAAAATTTGAATACGATAACTTTGAATTTTAAACTCTATTTACATGATGAAGTTGTTCATAATCCAACAAAGGAAGTTGAATTTAACGAACATGAGTTTTATGGACTTTTTGAAAACAAGTTGTTGAATTCTAAAGGGGAAAATTTTCGATCACCATTTTGATTTTGAAATGGATACTTTGGAAGAAATTGAACTTCAACCAATTTTTCTATCTACCCCAAAAATCATCGAAAATAAAATAACTCGTATGATTTCAATAAAATGACTTTCGTTTTTCCAAATCCACGTTCAACTTCGAAATCTTTTACGATATTTGGTTTTTCGTGCTTAAGCTGTGTCTCACACATTTGACGAGACAAATGAATCGGTCTTTAGAAGACTGTTTCATGTACTTTTTGACTGTATACTTTCTCGACTCTTGTATATAATAATCTTTCATGTAAATATTGGATTTTTATTTTATTTTTCTCCTTCTACTTGGGTTGACTGTGGGGACACAGTCAAAATCGAATGTGGGGGGAGACTCATCTTCTTTTTAATTTTTCAGGATTAATTTTTCATTTTTCTTCCAAAAAAATATAATAAAAAAATTAAAAACAAAAGAAGATTTTTTTTAGCATTTTTGATTTATTTTTAAAGAAACACTATAGGATAAATATATGGTTTTGGTTTTAAATTGATATTTTGAAAATTTATTTGTCTTAACAAAAATAAAAATGAAGTTTGATTATAAATAACAATGGTTTAACTAGTATATAGGAAGATTCATACGTGTTAATTATGAAATACATCCTAATTGAAAATCTTTGTTTTAAAAAGTGGTGAATTTAAAGTAAAGGATATAACACTTTTTTTGTCTTCTAAGTTAAATGGTGCTAAGATGATTTTGCAAAACTCTCTCTCTCCTAAAAAAAATAAAAAATAAAAAATAATAACATCCAAAGTATTCATTCTCATTTAAAAGTCCTCACGGTTATGCATGGGTGAATTACTTGGAATCTTTGATTATGTGCTTTCATACTCATTTAAAAGTCCTCACGGTTATGCATGTATGGAACACATGTCAAAAAAAATAGACTTAATAAAAACCACCTACGGTCGATAGGTGTATGCACGAAAGTGTGTGCACTTTCCATGCTCTGTACTCCCCTCACATAAGCCCGAAAGGCAGTGCATGGGTGGTATATCTGGCCTCAGTTTACCTGAGCTAGGTGTGTAATTTTTCTTGCAAATAATGAGAGAGCAAGCAATTGAATCCTAGCACTATTTTTACTTATTTGATTTTATTTGTTATTGAAAAGAAATGAAAATACCACTTTGATAAACTTTGACAATCAACTAAGGATCCATTTCATAGTTACACTGTGTTATTAACCAAAACAACGAGTTAAACTATAGTTTATTTATTATGATAACTTCGTTTTTATTGGAAATATTGACGAGTAAATAACTTAAATTTCAAGATAATGACCAAAAATTATATTTAACTTATTCGTGTCAATTTAAAAATAAATCCTTCATTTGCAAACATTTTCAAAAACTCGCATTCATCTCTTTGTAAATAAATCTTGCATTTTGTAAATATTTTCATCCTGCATTTGGATTTTGTGGGTAGTATCTGCTGAAAACCCTCACGAGACAACACTCGTCCTACTGGGGACACCCAGAGGTTTAACGGCTTGTTGCATATGCTCAATGCAATCGTGATCCCTATGAAAACGGAATTGTCTTAGTTTTTCTTTATTCGAGGACGAATAAAAAGATAAATGTGGGGGTATTTGATGTGCATGTAAATGTGCATATTTTTACCATCATATTTAATCTATTTAAATTAAATAAATGATCATATTGGGGTATTTTAACTTGTTTAAACCAAAATTCATATTATTTGAAATTGTCACATATTCATCTTCATCCAGGGGAAAAATGGTCATTTTTGTGCATATATTAATTTGAGAAAATTTAATTGGAAATTTCTATATTATTTTGTAGGAAATTAAACTCAATTACAAATGGTTTCATGAAGGAATATGCATGCACAAAGAATATAAAGGAATGAAGATGGAAATAATTCAAAGTGAAGATCATGGAGGACCCCTCCTATCCACCACTTTAATGTACAAACTAGAGGCTAATGCACATGCTTATGAAATTAATGGCTTCATGTACACTTAAATAATGATTAGTAGAAGCTAATGATTACTTGGCCTCCACACTTTCTCAAGGGTAGTTTGGTCGTTCCCCATTATGGATTAGGGTTTCATGCATGTATAAATAACCCCTTATGTTTCATGTAACTCTATCTCTTCTCTTAGTCTCTCTTAGGCCTCCTTCTCTTTAGTTTAGTTTATATAAAATAAAAGAAAGCTCTCTTTCTCTTTTCATGGCTACTTAGCCATTTTTATTTTATGTAATTTTCTTTTCTTTTTATGCAATGTTAATTAGTGTTTCGTTTTACTTTTATGAAAGTAGAATAGTTTTCTTTTCATTTGCTTTCATTTTTCTTTCTTTTTGCTTTCATGTTGCTAGCTACATTTGTTCATATGATAACAAATATGAGAGGCTAAACCCCTTCAATTTAGGGGTAATGAAGCTCTCTAATCATGTAGCTTCAACTTAATTTGATGTTTATGCTCTCTTTTTGTGCTTAATGAGAATGATTGAAGTGGTTTAATGATGTTGTTTAGCTTTGAATTTGATAGTCTATGTTGTTCATAACAAATAGGTTATGCTTAAACAAACAAAACACAAATTGCCTCTTCATCTACATATTATTATGTCAAAGAAGTGATTGTTGAAATTAAAATTTGATGGCTTATATTTCTAATTAATAGTTAATAGGTCATGCTTAAAATAGATTTTGCTTTCAACTTTGTTGTCATATTTTATGAGATTTAAAAGTGTATTAGTTGTTGTGTTATAATTTAATGGTTTATATTGAGCTAATTAATAACACAAATATACCATACTTATGATAAGCACATCAACTAATTCACTAATGACAAGAAAAAAGAGATCGTAACTTCATTTTGTTGATTTAGGTGATTTAGAGAGTGGAAATTGCCTCTAAATTGTCATTTAACTCTCATATTTTTATCTTTTTTTCTTTTGCTAGTTTTTGTTAGTTTCTTACATTTTTAGCTAATCACACTTTCAACTTTGGTTAATTTAATTGAATAGAATTCAAAATCATCAATTCCCTATGGATCGACCCGTATTCGCCGCGTGCTACATTCGTACACCGTGCGCTTGCGGTTATTTTTATTTCTACATTCGTTCGACGGTTTTCTGAACCGATAGAATTTCCGTCGACGAACAGCGCCGATCAACTGAGACCAAGAAATAGGCTTTCTACAATATTCTAAGTATGAATTAGTATCTCCCCCCACAGGGGATCAGTATCTATCCCTTCCCATTGGGGACCGGTATGTATCCTCAAGTTTTGTCCCAAACTAGATAAGATCAATATAGACTGATAAGGAAGGCCCCTCGAGGCAATATTTCAAATCTCAAGTTGTTTGGAGTTTGTATGCTCAAGTTACAGGCAAATTACTTCACCTAAAAAAGTGATCGGTATAAAAGGGATCAACTAAACTCAATTTTAAGCGATGATCGGTCAATAACTCAAAATCTACACATTCTATCAACATAAAACCTGGAAGACAAGCTTAATACAACATGTGGAACACCCCATAGGGATCTCAGTCCAATTAGAGAAATATGGATCATCGTAACTCCCTTCAGAGAGATCATTAGAAATCAAAATTCAAGCAACACAACTTCGTGAAAAATGCAATATCTCACAAACCATATGTCAGAATTGCACGAAATTTGAGGAGCAAGTAGCTAACACCATGGGGCATTCCTTATAGGGATTGTAGCACATTTGGACACACTAATAATGATCAGTACCGATCCCTATTGTGTGGTCTGATGGGCCTGGAAATTTTTTAATGGCCTCATCTTGGTCTCCTGAACCTTCTATCGAAATTTCTGTATGATCCATGCATGTCTTTTCCTATAAATATAGTAGGTATGGCATCAGAAAAAGGATCCTTTTTTCTATTAAAAAGGCTCTTCTATTTTTATTATTCATTCTTGTACTAATGGATTGTAACGACCTGTAATTTTATCACTTTGAAATTGGAATATTAAATTTATTTAAATATTCAAATGTAGAATTTTAAAAGTTAAACAATCATGTCTTATATGATAAATAAGAATGGTAAACTTATTTTTGACATTGAATAAAGATTTGGATTTCCATTGTAAAATTGACAAAAGTCGGATTCCGATAAAGTAGGATAAACATTCAAGTAATTTCTTTAAAGGATAAAAAAATTCCTTTTAAATATATATACACGTAATCTATATCAAGCTCATTTGATAATTATAGCAATTTGATTTACAATGTTTCGATAAATATATAAAACTTGTTTTATAAAGGTTGACAAATTTCGTCGTATGCTGATAAATCAATGTCGTATTTTTATAAATAGATTTCGATATTGTTTTATATTATTTTATAAGTCAAATATGCTTTTTTTTAATTATTTCAAGATAATAAGAAATTTATTTTGAAGTTTGGTTTACATGAATAAATAATTTAACAAAAATGTCAAAATGTGACCGGAAAACGTTTTGTCAAAAATCAACGTTTTGTCAATTAAAAATTACCGCAACATTATCGAACCTTTGTTAACATGTTTGAAACATATAAATGTACATATTTTAATGTTAATCAAGTTTACTTTTACTAAATAAGATTAGAAAACTTCTAGAAGTAGTTAAGAAAAGTAAGTAAGAATTAACAAAAGTAAGAAAAAGTAAACATCATATCGATATCACATCAAAAGCCAACATAATTATTATTTTACTCAGCTTAGTTCTTAAGGGATTAAGACATAAAGTAAGGATATGAAAGGTGATGTTAAGTATTGAAAAAGTAGAGATTACTTTAGGTTGAAGTAATGTTAGTTTGGTAAGCGGTTATTTTGGTAGATTTACTACTTCTTTCTTTTTCTATAAATACCCACCTCCTGTAACAACCCAAAATTGTGGAAATATTTTTAAATTTAATTTTTTTGAAAATTTTGATGTTTAATTATTTAAATTTGAAATTTTGAAATTTTCCAATATGATTTTGGAATTTGTTCATAAATTATTTTCCTAAATGCAATAAAATAAATAATTTCTGAAATTTTATATTTTGGTCAAACTTTGACTTTTATTTGAAAAGTTTAAATTTTAAAATTTTAAATTCTAATGTTTTTATTTTGAAACTGGATATAATTCTAATATCTGTTATGCTTTTCGTTTCATTAAATTCTGATGTATACTTTGTAAATTGGATAACATACAGCGTTTTGAAAGGAATTAATTTCTGTGGTTTATTTTGTATTTTTCCTATGTCCATCTCTTTATTACATTTTCTATTTTGCTTGTGTAGACCTTATTTTATTTATTGGATGTTTCTTTTATATATCTTTTATTTAATCGCTTGGGAAAGAAATCAATTAGATATACGTTGCATTGTTTTAATTAGGCATAGGTTACATTTGCTTTATTTCTTGCCTCTTTATTTGCTATATCTTTGATTACCTATCATAGCCGTGTATTGCAAACCCTAGCCGCCGCTTGCTCTAGAAAATCACATACAAAAACATCCTCTCAGATCTCATTTCATTTGTGTCGAGAGAAAAAAAATGTACTGTAAGTTCCATGGCTTATCTCCTCTTTATTTTTTCCTCTTTTCTTTTATTTTTCCTTTGTTTTCTTCTTCATATGCTCGGCCTCGGCCATGAATTGCCGACCACAACTCCCACTCCACCACCACCTTCCATGGTCAACATCTCCTATTCATCATCCCATGAACATGCCGTGACCGTAGATGAAGATCTCATCACTAGACAATGATAATAAACCCCAGCCGAGCCTATGGATGCAAACCCCTCTTTGTTTGCCTTGGAACCCTAGCCTATCTACACCACCTTACTTTGAACGTGACCATCTCCATCTCCTAGCCATAATCCAGATCTGACTTGACCAAATTAGCACATAGGCCGAGCCACTTTAGACATAAGCCGAGCCCAAACTCCACTAGATCCATGCCTTTTACCTCTACTTGCCTTGCCTTCCCTTTTCCATGCCATTGCCATGCCTTGTGATTCCATAACCTAGCCTAGCTTGCATCTAAACACCATGGGCGACCCTAGTGGTGATGAGGCCGAGCCAATAGAGGATGTGGCCAAGCCCACTTGTTGATTAAATCCATATTTGTTTCAAATTTATTCATGTTTTATATTATTTTAATTTACTTTGTGTTAAATCATATATTTATATTTGTTTTATTCATTTGATTTCAAGATCTGAATTTGGTTGTTACTTCTTCTCGAATCTGATCGTGCCTTCTCGTGCTTTGCGGGGTGGGGATATTTTTGTTTTGAATTGATCTCTAGCTTCAAAGAGGTGAGTTATTCACTCTAGACATTACGTATTTATATGATTGTGAAATGATGAAAGTGAATTATATAAATTAATATGCTATGTTCATACCTACCTCTGATATGTTTATATATCTATTACATCATCTGTTATGGTATTATATGCTATTCTGTATTTATTTCCTGTTTGTCACTCTGCACGTTCCTTAACACTATGGGTTGAAATGATACATACCCGAATTGACTTTAGAATAAGGAAAAATCATTATGGGCTGAAATGATAGGCTCGAATGATTTTTATTGTATTTGATTAACTTGGGATTGCGGGTTTGAAATGATAGAACCTGGATTTTTCTTTTTAAATTACGGATTGAAACGATAAATATCCGTATCACTTGACCTAGTTAGAAAATATTATACAAACCCATGGTTAAATATATATATTTTTTGAAATTTATAAGTATTTTTAAATATAAAAATATGACATCTTAATTAAAATTGGATTTAGATAATTTAAATGAATTTATAGTGATTTTTTCTATAACTTAAAATGTATAAAGAATTAAAAGGAAAGGTGTATTTTGAAAAGATGACTTAACTTGAAATTGGAATTTTGATTTTTATGGAAATTTTAAGTTAAGTAAATAAATGGAAATTTTATTTTATTTAGGAGATGGGTATGTAAAAGAAAATATTAAGTTATTGGTTGAAATAAAAGTTAAGCAATTTATAAAGTATTGACTTAACAAATGAATTTTAATTTAAACTAGGTATTTATGAATAAGTGAAAATTAGCCACAAGGGCCTCTTTAGCAAGTGCAGTTAGTTTCTAAGACACACAATTGAAATAATTACTTTTAAGGACAAAATAAAAAATAATTAGTTTCTAAGGCCTAAAAACCTATGAAATTATGTCCTTGAAAGTAATTGGACTGCCGACTTTGTTCTTAAAAGTAATTATTCAGCTGATTTTGGCCTTGAAAGTAATTTTTGTGGACGTGTGTCCTAGAAACTAATTGGACTGCAAAGTTTGTCCTTCGAGTGAAATGCCCCTATTAATAACATGTTATTTTATTTAAAATTTATAAGTAAAGTAATATCGAAATAATTTTTTTTGAAAAGTGGAATAAGTTTGATAGGTTAAAAAAGAGAAAAGTGAAGATATATTGTTTAAAAGGTGTAACAGAAATTATAGCGGTTCAGAAATGTTGTGGTTTAAATGAACTATTGCTTAAAATATACTAAAGAGACCTATAACAACATTTCTGAAGTGCTGCAGTTTCTGAAAATATGAACCATGGCTTGAAATTTCTAAGTAAACCTATAATAGCACTTCTAAAGTGCTGCAGTTTCTGAAAATTTGAACTAGGTGCTGAATTTTTTTAATAAACCTATAACAGCACTTCTAAAGTGCTGTAGTTTTTGAATTTGAACTATGTTTTGATATATACTAAATATACCAACCGCGGCACATTATAAGTGCTGCAGTTTTGAAAATTTCAATGCTTTGAAATGTTGAAATTGAACTAATAAACGTAGAAATTTCTTAAATTCTGGAAATTGAATAAGTGATTTGGAAGGATAACTACTTCATATTTATAAGTTTTAAATGAATTATTTTGGTTTGGAATATAAACCACTTTTTAAATTTATAACCACGGGTAATAATTACGTTGGTTGTTAAAGAGACCAGGATCAAATATGGGCATACTCTCTGTCGATACCGAAAACACTTTCACAACCGTGAACGTGGTGGAGATTCCAAAATGAAGTAGGATGGTGGTGACGTTATATTAAGGTATTTACGTGGACCCGACTCCTGTGAGTTGGCATAAGGTGGCTAAAAGAGGAGAGATTCTCGGGTGAATAAGGTAGCTCCTCTGATCAGACACACTTCTTGGTATGCCATTCTGTTACTTTGCGATTGATATGGTGCGCACCTTTGATTTTGGGAGTGTGGCTCGAGGTTGGTATATCTACCTTGGCATTGCCTTGTTGCGCCATGTCACCTACCTTAGCGCGCCTTGTACGAGTTTGATTTGTATCGTACCTACGGAGTTTCCTCTAGTAGCCCCCCGATCAGGAGTTATTACGGTACTGTATAGACTACTAGCACTATATATGTGTTGAGGTGGAAAATATAAAGCCTTAACGCTATTTTTAAGTAAGTTTATTTTACTAATAGACATTATTATAAAAGCGAAATATTACTACATAGTAAATAATTTAACGGATCCTTAAAGGTTGGGCGGTCCCAAGCATCCTTTAAGTTACTTGTACATTTGTTTTACAGTTCACTTGAGTTGGTTTACATTGTATAAGTATGTATGTCCTGACTCGAGTGTTTGTGTTTATTTTCTTACACTCGGATCAGCCTGAGTATCACGGCTTGGGTCTATCTTCTGGAAGCTAGAGATTTTTGGAGTTTATCTGCTTAACTAGTTTACCTATTTTAGTTCAGCAATTCTATTTCAGCTCATGTATTAGAGACATATGTATTTGCGATTTCTACTCTACTTGTTTCGGCACTGTATTTGTTTTTCAAACAATGTATTTTGTACCTGTTGTGAGACTGAGTTAGTAGTGGCTTCATGAACCACTATGGTTATTTTTAATTCCGCTGCGAGTAGTCTGATTTATTTGTGTCTGTGATTCTGTAATTGGTTTTATTTGCTCCAAATTTTATTACAGCCTACTATTTTGAATTATTCAAGTCATACATGTGTGGTTTATTGTCGATTTGAATGGTCCAAAATAGTGGGTCGTTACACCTCCTTCTTCACTTTCATTCACATTTCTTCTTCTTCTTCTTTTCTTAAGCTTCTTCATCTTCTTCCTCTCCTCTTTAATTCCTACCATGCCATATAAAAAATTATAAAGATATAACGTCAAAATATTTATAAAATATTGAAAAGAAATCGATGTTCATTCTCTTCAAATCAAACTCCTCTTTTCTTTATATTTTAACTCTTCTTCTCTCGGCCATAACTTCTTCAAAACAGAACAAAAATACAAAAAACTTTTTCAACTTATGTTTTTTTCCAGTGGCTATAACTTTCATGTTGACCACTTTGTCTCAATCTAAAGATAACTATGTTAAAAATACACTTCTTTCCAATACATTCTCTGGCCTGATTATAAGCCAAAGAATAGCCCATTTTGTTTTGTTCATTAAATGATCATAAATGATCCAAACTAAGAAATTATTTTCTTCAAACCATATGAAATTCCAGTGGTCACAACTTTTCTGTTGATCACTTTTTCCTGTTTTGAGGTTTGCGATACCTGAAACTCAATTCTTTGAAGTGTGTTTTTTGGGCATCATTTTTGTCAATCCAATAATATCTCTTCTTCCTTCTATCATATCTCCCTCAAAACAACTCGAATTCAAATGATTCTTTTTTCAAACTCAAGGGAAATGAATTTTAAAAAACTTTTAGTTAAAATCTTTTCTAAATTTGAGATTTAGAGGGCCTAAAATCTGATGCAAGAAAACCTATTTTTCAGATACAAATCTTGGGAATTCAAGTTCAAAGCTCTACCGCTTCTTCTCTATACTTTCGGCCAACCACCATCTCAAGCCTCGACCAAGCCATTTGAAGGGAGACGGTATTGTTTTCTAATGTTTAAATGGAATAGGAAGTAGTTAGTGAAGTGTTGGTTGATTAGAATATTGGTAGGAAGTTAATTGCTTTGGTTTATAGTGAGAAACTATATTTAACATCTCTATTTATATACATACATATATATATATATATATATATATATAAACATGTTTGATGATTGTTATGGATGCTTATATATGCTTTGATCATCAAGTATTGATTATTTGATATAACTGTTAAATTGTTTTACCAAGTCACGTTAATACACATCGATAAACACAAAGGAAACCGCTTTCCTTTTGAAAATGATATGGCGTATATGGAATGCTTAAACCTTTTGGAAATAGTTGTAACATCCCGCCTTTTCGCACGCTTCAAATCGACACACGTGCCAATTCAAACCATACGGAAGGCGGATTGTTATGGGGTAAAAAAGAAAAACAGAGAAGAAATAAAATAAAACAGAATCTCACAGCGGAAGGATAAAATATAATAATCAACATATAGTTCATAAAACTGTTTACAAACATTTGCTTCTACTTTATACAATAAATATCAGAGTTCACATACCAAAAAATATCAATGCAGCGGAATTAATTGGTGTAGTGGAATAATATAGATAATAGTAATACAAATCTTCGTCTTCGTCCTCCAGAGCTAAAACTCCAAACCCCGAAACGCTCGGACTGACCCGAGCGAATTGAAAAGACAAAACACTCGAGTCAGAACTAAAAGATCTTATGTAAGTTGAATCAACGGAAATAAATATGAGTGCAGTAACTCAAAAGATGCTCGGGATTCACATCTCTTAAGGATCCTTTAAACTATTTATTATGTAGTAATATTTCGCTATTATAATAGTGTCTATAGTAAAATAAACATACTTTTAAATAGCGTTAAGGAGTGATCCAATATTCCCCTTAACACGTAATAGTCCCAGTAGTCCATCCAATATCATAGTCCCTCCTGATCGGGAAGCCACCAGAGGATACCACACGGGCTACGGGAGAAATCCAAACTCGTACAAGGCGCGATAGGGTAGGTGACACGGCACAACTAGGCAATGCCAGGGTAGATATACAAATTACGCTTCCGAGTCGGTGGTAACACGTAGCACACGGCTACCACCCACCTCGAGCCACAACCCCAAATAAAATCAAAAGTGGCCACCGAATCAATCCAAAAGTCAAAGTATAATATCGAAGGGATGTGTCCGATCAAAGGTGCTACATACCTTGTTAACCCGTCAATCGCTCCTATTTTAGCCACCTTATGTCAACTCACGGGAGTTGGGTCCACGTATTTACCTTACAGGAAACGCCGCCACCAACCTACTTCATTCTGGAATCTCCACCGCATATACGGTTGTTAAAGGGGTCTTCGGAGTTGGCAGAGAGTATGACAACTCCGATCCCGGTCTCTTCAACAACCAAACGTTATTATAACACCGCGGTCTTTAAAATAGTTTATACTTTTAAAACCAGAATAATATTTTCCATTTCAAAACCCATAAATGTGATATCAATTCCATTTCCAAAACAACTCATTTTGATATTATTTTTTTATAAAATGCAAATCAATAATATCATTTTTATTTCACATAATCCTTTTCCAAAATCATACTGCTTTAAAATTTATAATACCTGGAAACCAAACATTTGAATTATAACTTTCAAAACATAATACTTCGAATTTCATAGCTTTAAAACCATAACTTCTAAAACTTGAATGGTTTGGATATTCAAACAGTATATAGAATAAAATAGTTTGAATTCAAAAATTCTTTAAAAAATAAAATAATTTCCCCGACTTACAATTTATTTCATTTAAAATTAAGTCAAAATCCATAGATTTAAAAATCGCTTTCAGTTTCAATATATTTCAAACTTAAATTTGTATAGTTCATATTTTTTTAAATCTTTAAATATTCCACTATTCAAAAATGGTATCTTTGATAATTTAATATATATCAAATCCAATTCTTATTATTTAAAATTTTTGAAAAGTTTACTTAATACAACAAATATTATTTATGTAAACCTTTAAACTTCAAAAAAAGGATATCCTTTAAATAAATTAACTTGATAGTATTCTTACAATCAATTTAATATTCATTTAAATCCTCTAATCAAAATCAAGTTATTAAATCATACCCTTTAAATCTTAATCTAATTATATTTCAAAACAAATTTTCGAGGATAATTCTTAATACTTTAATTCAATCATATTCACACTTATCATCAACCTTCTTTTATTTGAGTTATTATAAACTCTATATACAATAGAAATTTAAATAGATAATTAACCATATTATATAAAAGAAATCAACTTTATTATTTAGCTTATTTTAAAATTCGAAACAAATTTATACATAGCTAAATTCAAGAATCTTTACTATATATATATATCAAAAATTTAATATTTATTAAACCGTATCCTTTTCAAAACCATAGAAAATCATTTCAAAAGAAATCTTTACATATATACCGTGGTGCCTGTATATTATTTTCTATCCTATGGTCAAGTGATACGGATATTTAACATTTCAATCCGCAATTTTAAAATATAAATGCGGTTGTATATCATTTCAAACCGCAATCCCGAATTAATAATATGCCACGTCACCTCCCTCCCATTCACGTTCCCTGTTTCGAGCACGCAACCTACAACACGCGCAAACCCACCATCCACCGTTTTTGACCGAAGCTAGCCACCGCCCTAAGCCACCGGTCGCTCCAACTCACCCACCATCGGACTCGCTAGGCCAAGATGCACGCAACCCCCCAGGTCCGGCCCTCCCTTGTCACGGCTGGCCGCCACTTTGCATCCTATAGCCGAAACCCTAATCCAATTAAATCACACGATGCAACCGTTAACTCTCCGAATGAACCCCATGGATGCAAAGCACGTGTCAATCTCCACCAAACCCAGAAAGCAATTTAAGATCTGTCGCAGTTGATTACGACGAGATGAAAGGCCGAGAATGCTTCCCTGAATTCTAGAAAAACAGCAACTCGAATCGAAAAAGGAACACCTCAAAAAAATCACGCGCCTCGAGATCTCCAACATATAAATTTTTTGAATTTTTCCGGGGACTTTAAATTTTTGACTTTTGATTTGAATTGAAACTGGATCTAGGGTTTGCAGCCATTGGAAAGGAGGAGTTGAGGGAAATGAACGCCCAAAGAAATGAAGATAGATGGAGGCTAAGGTTTATAATTTGGTTTATATAGATAGGCTAGAAAATAGAATAAATGGATCCGATAAACAAACGTGTTGAACGATAATTGGCCCAAAAAGCCCGTTCTGACCCCGGAACGAAAATTGGTAAACCCATATATTGAAATTGGTATTTTAAAATATTCTGAACGTGATGGAAAATGTTTCACGTCCAAATTCCGTCGCATGAAGAAGTTATGCTGAAATCAATATTTACAAATTGATTTCAATTAAATCGATTTCAAGGCGTTTCGCATTCGTACGATCAAACGACAAGTCCGATCGATACGAAACTTGAAACCCTATAAAAATTCCCTGTTACGGATCCGATGAAACTGGTTTCGTCGACATTCGAGTCCGTGACAAAAATGGCTATTTTTATATTAATTAAATAAATTAAAAATTAGTCAATTGAATCAAATTTCCCATTCCTCTTTGATAATTGACGATTCTTATTATTGTACATTTTTCAATCATCTATACTAATTTAAACAAAATTTAACTTGTCGAATTAAAATTTGAAATTCCCAAATTTCATTTATTACTCCAAATTATAAATTTAATTTCCAAAAATTAAATTAAATTTACTTTCCATTTATTATTGTCAAATGGATGGATTTATCATTTGATTCATATTTCATTTACGTAAATATCTCCAATTTCACCTAAATTTATATTTACATAATATCTCAATATTAAATTTCAAGTATTACTCCAATTAACGTTAAATTAATAATTATTTATCATTTATTGCTAACCATCAGTTATAATTTACTTTCCATCAGTTATTATTTACATAACCATCAGTTATAATTAAATATACTAAGTAGATGGTTAATCTTAAATACTTGTTATCATTAACGTTTTATTTCCACTTACAAATGAATGTAATTATTACCTATTTCTTCCTTAGTTAATAACCTTCCAATTTCCATTCATTATAACTTATCAAATTATATCCTTTAATTTCGATTAACTATTCTAAATAAATTGGTTCACTTGGTTTCACGCCCTTAAATGCATGTTTCATATAATTTCCATTATTAACAAAATCACATTGACCAACCAATGTTTAGATTTAGTTTTATCGCAATTTCCCATATTAAATTAACAGGCTAGATAAATAGGTACCCTAAAATATTTGTTACCGTTTATCTTGAATCACACTAATGCGTTATTATTCCCAAACCACAAATTACTACTTAACTAAATTTATGCTTTTATCAATTTACCTTTACACTTCTGTTACTAAAAAAAAATCATTTAAGTAACGTTTATTATAAATAACAACATTATAATCACCTACATTTTAAATGAACTTTATTTACAATAAATTCATTGACCCGTTTTATTAGGTAATTTATAATAGTTGCTATCCATAAATTTTATTTCATAAATTAACCCACTTCGTCTAAATCCTTATCTACGCAATATACCAACACTTAATTTCATTAAATACCAATTACCCTAATTATATACTAAGCCTTATCATTTAGAAATAATTTATCAAATTGAAATGTTCATCCAAGTTTATAGATTATTACTCGCATTAACATAATTCCTTAATTTATCCCAATTTCTGTTTCAATGTTTTTATTACAAAATCAAATTAAATACTTTCCTTCCTCGTATTAAATTATACACCTGTATAATCCTTTCCACTATTCATTATTTAGAATTCTATTAAAATTTCAATCTCTTGCAATAACTCATTTATTATACTTTTTGCATATAAATAAACAAGGTTCCAAATAAATAGGGTTTATTAAATTCAATCTTTAAAATTTTGTCTATTACAACCAATGTAATACTTCATAGGTTAATTATTATTACATTTACTTCGTTACCAATTATAATAATTATATTTCTTTATAATTTAATTCCAAAATCTTATAAATATGACAAATCTAATTAACGAAATTTACGGGTGGTTACAATCTCCCCCGCTCAAAACTTTTCGTCCCCAAAAAGGAGAAGAGGTGAAAATAAGAAATCAATATATCTTTCTTAAATATTAAATTTATAAGAAAATAAGTTTACAAAATAAAATATTTTAAAATAAAGTATACCAATTTATATCCATTTAAATCTTTTATACATAGATTATTAAAGTTCGTAAAACATTTTCAATTTTTTTTTTTAAGTCCAAAATTTACAGAAAATTTTGGCAGAGTCTCCTTTGTACGGAGAGGCTCGGGAGAAAATATAATATCAAAATATAACAATATACAACATATATTTTTCAAATTAATATATCCCTACACGGGAAAATATATAAATAGCGTTAAAACCGTAATCCGAAACGTACCTATTTGTTGGGCAATTTACGCTCAATTTATGGAACCAAAAGCAGTAGCAATTGCTTCCAAAACCTGCATTTCACTTATATAATCTAAAAGGCTAACAATTTATGTAAAGTGAAATATTTAAGTGGTTTCAATCACTAACAACAAATCAATACAACAACCATCAATCTCAACAAACAGCATACACAACAAATACAAAACAACCATTCAATCAAACAAACAAATAGTTGTTCGGGTTCAAAACTTTTAAGTTGTACGGAATGAAGAATAAACCATCAAGTGTATCATTTACTCAACAGTCTTAGATTAACAAAATGGATTATTCATCCATCCCAATAAAATTTAAAGTATCCTTACCCAAACAACTAAAACCCAAAACAAACAACAACTAATTTGAACAACAAATTTTGTTCATCCTTATTAATTTCATTCATACATTTGTTGTTTAATTTCTCTTTTTATTCATACCGCATAAATTTTCCTTTTATAATGTACATTTATTTCTAACAAACTTTTAATTTTATTTACTCATTCAATGTTTGTTTCATTTAATTTCACTTATTACTTACAATTATTCAATTCCATTAACTCAGGTCATGCTATTCCCTTTTTATTTCGTTATAACTATTCATTCATTTATTATTGCATGTCCTCATTTATTTATTCCTTAATTTCATTTATTACAGTATTCATGTCCCATTTAATTTCTTAGCATTTCCATTTTATTTACTTAAGTTGAAAATCATCTATTTGAATTACTTACCTTTAATTATATTCACTTATAGTAAAATTTCAAATATAACTTAAGTTTATAACATTTAATTATCATTTATAATAGCAAATTCATTGAATACTTCATTACCTACTTTTACTTGTACAATTTTCATTACGTTTCCTATTAAACACTTCAACTTTTAATATTTGGTAAGTTATATATGTTTTTAAAGAATGTACTTGAAAGTTATACAAGTTTCTCATTACCTATGATTAATTTAACGTTCAATAATAATATTCCTTATTTCATAGGTTATAAATTCAAATTTTATTTAATATAATTTATAACCTATCATTAAATCTATTATTTCCTTTAGAGGCTTTAATTTATTAATTACCTATGTTTCTATTCACTACAATGATTGAAACAATTAATCAATGGAAATTTAAGAATTTAATACTGGGTTAAATTTCAAATTATTTTAAAATAATAGATAAATATATTCTTACAACATATATATCTCTAATTATATTTATAACAATTCAAAATTTATATATTTTTCAAAAATGAATTTGTAGTAGAATTACTACAGTTGCCTTTCCCCTTTGAAACTCGAAAATGAAAGTCGATGATGCAGCCGCCATCACCGAAATTATTTTCCAACGACAAAGAGGAAAGTACAAAACTTATTTTCTCCAAAATCTTTATTTTAAACAATTCTTCCGAATTATATTAAAATATTTATATCAAAAAATACTTATAAACAATATTATTATATTCTAAAATTTATTCGAAAGAAATTTCAAAACCCTGGAACTTAAGTTCTAAATTTCCAAAGTTCATTTATTTTACTTTTCATTTCTATTATTATTTATACACTTTACTACCTAACAACCAATCTATTTCAGCCAAATATACATATATTTGGAGAAAAAAATTTATTTTATATAGAAAATATAATAGGCAAAATTATTTCTTTCACCTATATAAAACAATATTATGTCGGTCTGTCCTATTAAGTGTTTAGAAATCCCTATTAATGTCATAGCGTCCCATGCATCAACCAGAATTTATAAATACACAACGGAACAGATTAACACAACATTAAAATCTTTTTATAACACTAACAAATACGCACTGTCATATATATACACTCAACGACTCCCATAGGGTATTACTACCCTATTAATAAAGAGTCAAACCCACAAAGCTAAGGTTTATCGAAAACCAAAGCTCTGATACCAGATGTAACATCCCGCCTTTTCGCACGCTTCAAATCGACACACATGCCAGTTCAAACCATACGGAAGGCGGATTGTTAAGGGCTAAATAAGAAAAACAGAGAAGAAATAAAATAAAATAAAATCTCACAGTGGAAGGATAAAATATAATAATCAATATATAGTTCATAAAACTGTTTACAAACATTTGCTTCTACTTTATACAATAAATATCAGAGTTCACATACCAATAAATATCAATGCAGCGGAATTAATTGGTATAGTGGAATAATAGTAGATAATAGTAATACAAATCTTCGTCTTCGTCCTCCAAAGCTAAAACTTCAAACCCTGAAACGCACGGACTGACCCAAGCGAATTGAAAAGAAAAAACACTCGAATCAGAACTAAAAGATCTTATGTAAGTTAAATCAACGGAAATAAATATGAGTGCAGTAACTCAAAAGATGCTCGAGATTCACATCTCTTAAGGATCCGTTAAACTATTTACTATGTAGTAATATTTCGCTATTATAATAGTGTCTATAGTAAAATAAACATACTTTTAAATAGCGTTAAGGAGTGACCCAATATTCCCCTTAACACGTAATAGTCCCAGTAGTCCATCCAATATCATAGTCCCTCCTGATCGGGAAGCCACCAGAGGATACCACACGGGCTACGGGAGAAATCCAAACTCGTATAAGGCGCGATAGGGTAGGTGACACGGCACAACTAGGCAATGCCAGGGTAGATATACCAATTATGCTTCCGGGTCGGTGGTAATGCGTAGCGCGCAGCTACCTCCCACCTCGAGCCACACCCCCAAATAAAATCAAAAGTGGCCACCGAATCAATCCAAAAGTCAAAGTATAATATCGAAGGGATGTGTCCGATCAAAGGTGCTACCTTATTAACCCGTCAATCGCTCCTATTTTATCCACCTTATGCCAACTCACGGGAGTTGGGTCCACGTATTTACCTTACAGGAAATGCCGCCACCAACCTACTTCATTCTCAAATCTCCACCGCGTACACGGTTGTTAAAGTGGTTTTCAGAGTTGGCAAAGAGTATGACAACTCCGATCCTGGTCTCTTCAACAACCAAACGTTATTATAACACCACGGTCTTTAAAATAGTTTATACTTTTAAAACCAGAATAAAATTTTCCATTTCAAAACCCATAAATGTGATATCAATTCCATTTCCAAAACAACTCATTTTGATTTTTTTTTTATAAAATCCAAATCAATAATATCATTTTTATTTCACATAATTCTTTTCCAAAATCATACTGCTTTAAAATTTATAATACCTGGAAACCAAACATTTGAATTATAACTTTCAAAACATAATACTTCAAATTTCATAGCTTTAAAATCATAACTTCTAAAACTTGAATGGTTTGGATATTCAAATAGTATATAGAATAAAATAGTTTGAATTCAAAAATTCTTCATAAAATAAAATAATTTCCCCGACTTACAATTTATTTCATTTAAAATTAAGTCAAAATCAATAGATTTAAAAATCGCTTTCAGTTTCAATATATTTCAAACATAAATTTTTATAGTTCATATTTTTTTAAATCTTTAAATATTCCACTATTCAAAAATGGAATCTTTGATAATTTAATATATATAAAATCCAATTCTCATTATTTAATTTTTTTGAAAAGTTTAGTTAATACAGCAAATATTATTTATGTAAACCTTTAAACTTTAAAAACAGGATATCCTTTAATTAAATTAACTTGATAATATTCTTACAATCAATTTAATATTCATTTAAATCCTCTAATCAAAATCAAGTTATTAAATCATACCCTTTAAATCTTAATCTAATTATATTTCAAAACAAATTTTCGAGGATAATTCTTAATGCTTTAATTCAATCATATTCACACTTATCATCAACCTTCTTTTATTTGAGTTATTATAAACTCTATATACAATAGAAATTTAAATAGATACTTAACCATATTATATAAAAGAAATCAACTTTACTATTTAGCTTATTTAAAATTCGAAACAAATTTATACATAGCTAATTTCAAGAATCTTTACTATATATATATATATATCAAAATTTTAATATTTATTAAACCGTATTCTTTTCAAAACCATAGAAAATCATTTCAAAAGAAATCTTTATACATATATCGCGGTGCCTGTATATAATTTTCTATCCTATGGTCAAGTGATACGGATATTTATCATTTCAATCCGCAATTTTAAAATATAAATGCGGTTTTATATCATTTCAAACCGCAGTCCCGAATGAGATGGAAATGCATAATAACTTGCAGTTTATACAATATAAATACAGTATCCATTCATCCATCATATCAATCATCATACATTCATCCATTTATCATCCAATTCAAACAATCACATCAATAAATAATAACCAATTACTGACAAGTAAAATTTCAAAATGAATTAAATAACCGTTTAACTGTAGTTTATATGCAATAATAAATAACTTTAACTAGCAGGTTATATGCAATAATAAATTTACTTAAAATTTTTACTGGCAGTTATAAATGCAATGAATAAATTTCTAGCAATTAACTGGCAGATTTAAAGGCAATAATAAATTAAATAACGCGTAAATTAAATGAATGCAAATTAACTGAGAAAATGATGAAATATATGCCAAACAGCTATAAATAAATTTTTAAACACATCATAAATCAATTTAACAAACATAAGAACACTTAGAAGTTGTGAGTGGGTTAAAACACTCACCTTTTGAATTTAAATCGAATTTAAATCCGATTTAAACCCAAAATTTCGACTGTCTCAGAATCTATCCAAACCAATGTCAAAATCTTTGGAATTTTATTATGATCCTAACAAAAAAAATCGTGCGGAACGGAGTTCATATGAGAAAGTTATTCGATTTAAATTGTTTGAAACAAATTTATTAAACACAAAACAAACCTTAATTAATAATATGCCACGTCACCTCCCTCCCATTCACGTTCCCTGTTTCGAGCACGCAACCTACAGCACGCGCAAACCCACCATCCACCGTTTTTGACCGAAGCTAGCCACCGCCCTAAGCCACCGGTCGCTCCAACTCACCCACCATCGGACTCGCTAGGCCGAGACGCACGCAACCCCCCAGGTCCGGCCCTCCCTTGTCACGGCCGGCCTCCACTTTGCACCCTATAGCCGAAACCCTAATCCAATTAAATCACACGATCCAACCGTTAACTCTCCGAATGAACCCCATGGATGCGAAGCACGCGTCAATCTCCACCAAACCCAGAAAGCAATTTAAGATCCTTCGCAGTTAATTACGACGAGATGAAAGGCCGAGAATGCTTCCCTGAATTCTGGAAAAACAGCAACTCGAATCGAAAAATGAAATCACGCGCCTCGAGATCTTCAACATATAAATTTTTGGAATTTTTCCGGGGACTTTAAATTTTTGACTTTTGGTTTGAATTGAAACTTGATCTAGGGTTTGCAGCCATTGGAAAGGAGGAGTTGAGGGAAATGAACGCCCAAAGAAATGAAGATAGATGGAGGCTAGGGTTTATAATTTGGTTTATATAGATAGGCTAGAAAATAGAGTATATGGATCCGATAAACAATCGTGCTGAACGATAATTGGCCCAAAAAGCCCGTTCTGACCCCGGAACGAAAATTGGTAAACCCATATATCGAAATAGGTATTTTAAAATATTCTGAACGTGATGGAAAAAGTTTCACGTCCAAATTCCATCGCATGAAGAAGTTATGCTGAAATCAATATTTACAAATTGATTTCAAATTGATTTCAATTAAATCGATTTCAAGGCATTTCGCGTTCGTACGATCAAACGACAAGTCCGATCGATACGAAACTTGAAACCCTATAAAAATTCCCTATTATGGATCCGATGAAACTGGTTTCGTCGAAATCCGAGTCCGTGACCAAAATGGCTATTTTTATAATAATTAAATAAATTAAAAATTAGTCAATTAAATCAAATTTTCCATTCCTCTTTGATAATTAACGATTCTTATTATTATACATTTTTCAATCATATATACTAATTTAAACAAAATTTAACTTGTCGAATTAAAATTTTGAAATTCCCAAATTTCATTTATTACACCAAATTATAAATTTAATTTCCAAAAATTAAATTAAATTTGCTTTCCATTTATTATTGTCAAATAGATGGATTTATCATTTGATTCATATTTCATTACGTAAATATCTCCAATTTCACCTAAATTTATATTTACATAATATCTGAATATTAAATTTCAAGTATTACTCCAATTAACGTTAAAGTAATAATTATTTATTACTTATTGCAGTTGATTATCGGTTATAATTAAATATACTAAGTAGATGGTTAATCTTAAATACTTGTTATCATTAACGTTTTATTTCCACTTACAAATGAATGCAATTATTACCTATTTCTTCCTTAGTTAATAGCCTTCCAATTTCCATTCATTATAACTTATCAAATTATATCCTTTAATTACGATTAACTATTCTAAATAAATTGGTTCACTTGGTTTCACGCCCTTAAATGCATGTTTCATATAATTTCCATTATTAACAAAATCACATTAACCAACCAATGTTTAGATTTAATTTTATCGCAATTTCCCATATTAAATTAACAGGCTAGATAAATAGGTACCCTAAAATATTTGTTACCGTTTATCTTGAATCACACTAATGCATTATTATTCCCAAACCACAAATTACTACTTAACTAAATTTATGCTTTTATCAATTTACCTTTACACTTCCGTTACTAAAAAAAATCATTTAAGTAACGTTTATTATAAATAACAACATTATAATCACCTACATTTTAAATGAACTTTATTTACAATAAATTCATTGACCAATTTTATTAGGCAATTTATAATAGTTGCTATCCTTAAATTTTATTTCATAAATTAACCAACTTCGTCTAAATCCTTATCTACGCAATATACCAACACTTAATTTCATTAAATACCAATTACCCTAATTATATACTAAGCCTTATCATTTAGAAATAATTTATCAAATTGAAATGTTCATCCAAGTTTATAGATTATTACCCGCATTAACATAATTCCTTAATTTATCCCAATTTATGTTTCAATGTTTTTATTACAAAATCAAATTAAATACTTTCCTTCCTCGTATTAAATTATACACATGTATAATCATTTCCACTATTCATTATTTGGAATTCTATTAGAATTTCAATCTCTTGCAATAACTCATTTATTATACTTTTTGCATATAAATAAACAAGGTTCCAAATAAATAGGGTTTATTAAATTCAATCTTTAAAATTTTGTCTATTACAACCAATGTAATACTTCATAGGTTAATTATTATTACATTTACTTCGTTACCAATTATAATAATTATATTTCTTTATAATTTAATTCCAAAATCTTATAAATATGACAAATCTAATTAACAAAACTTACGGGTCGTTACAATAGTTTTAGATTGAGTTAGAAATATTTCATAAAAATTTAAAGGAATAAAGAAAGAAAATCAAGATTTCATCTTGTATATTTTAAAATATGTCCAAATCAATTTCCTAAAAAAATCGCGTTAGTGCAATTAAGTGACCATAATAGAAAATCTGTTTAAGTGAACGTTTTCAATTATGGAAAAATATGGAATAAATTTGATAAATATATTTAAATAGTTTATAAGATATTTGAATTGGAAAATACAAATTTTAAAATATTAAAAAGATAATTAAATCAAATAAGCTTTTATAGCACTTTCTATATTACTTTTATGCTACGAATTGTATAACTTTTTGAATATAAGTTTAAATGTAACGATTTTTCCCAAAATCAATTATGAATGTTTTTAAAAGGAAAATTAAGCGTTTAAAAGATAATTTGGATTCTTTATAATCAATTCTAAAATAAAGTTGATAACTGATGCGGAAATGAATAGTACATTTTTCCCGCTTGTGAGATTTGAAAGATAAAACAAGGTGTTTAACTAAGGTTAGGGATGGAGCAACCAGTGCCCTGAACTTACCTGGCCTATGTTTTCTTTTCTTAGGCGAGGAGTGGAATAGTTCGAAAGGAAAGCTCGGATGTTCTAAAATAAAAAGATGGTATTAAGTTTCCAAAATAAAAGAAGATTAGTATTATCCGAAATTTAAGCAATCTCCAAAATGAATACATTACGACTTGGATTGCGTAGAGATAATCTTCTTATACGTGGTATTAAAATTTGAAGAAGGAACTCCTCCTATTCATGGAATTTAAAAGATGATTTCACCGTTATTCTGCCCATAGCACTTGTTGAATACTAAAATTGATGTTGAGTAAAATTAGAATGACTTCTATGATCCTTTTTACTCAATAATGTTTGCTAAGATTGATTTTAGGGTTTATCATAAACGTTGTCTTAAATAACATTGTTTTTGACCCACCTAAAAGTTAAGGAATTTGGATCGAGAGTTAATTGAGGGAAATTGAAATATTATCTAAAGAAAAAGTATGAATTGGTTAGAATTGCTCTAAGACAAAATAAACATATTTCAAAATCATTCGAAAATCACTTCAAACTAATTTTCGAAATAAAACATGTTGAAGATAAAGATCGTTGAAGACAAATATATTCATAATGTAGGATTACTTGTTGTTAGTTCTTAGAGGTGAAATTTACCATATTTAAAGTGGTAGTAGTAATCTGTTATGAAAATCTTCGACTTGCAAGAATATGATTTGAAGTTAGGGAAGAAATCTTTTATTAAGATTTAATGAATGATTTGGAAAGGTTTTGATAAGTAAAAGAGAAAATGATTTGGAATTATTCCATAATTTAATAAAGGTTTAAATAAACCAATGATTTAACAAATGATGCTTAATGATTCCATATACTTTTGAAAAGAAAATGGAATAAATCAAAAAGAATATATATCTAAGAAAGATATTTTATAAAAGATGAAGTAATTGATTGATGATTGATATCCACATATGAACTTAACATCTTTTAAATCGATAATTGGATTTCGAAGGAACCAGGGTCAGATTTGGGTGATTCCTATCCGAAAACCACTTCGAACCAATATATACGTTCGAAAGTGAAGACATGTTGAAGATGATGATTATTGAAGGCCATGGATCTTCATGGCATGAGGACTACTTGTTGACATGCTCTGGGTAGCTCCCATTATAGAGTTATTTATAGTAGTGGTCTCCTCGTTGTCGAGATTTTTTCGGATTGCAAGGACTACTGGCTAATAGTGGTAGTAGGAGAGTGCCTTCGGTTTGTTCTATTCCTGGACAACTTATATGGTCGTTTCTCTAACATTGCATTTCTAAAGATTACGTACATTGGTTTTTGCAAACATACATCAGTGGTGGCGAAGAAGGCAACATCTCTTAGCTTAACACCCTTCTTAAGACGTACGAGCTCAAGGATTGTATTTTTATGGAAGGCAATTAGTAGTCAATGGAAATGGCAATGTGGAATTCAAAGAAGATGTGCTATGTGGAAAGGTAATTGTTCACCTCAGGTCTCATCACCTGACAATGACAGAAATAGGTAGAAGCAGCAAGGCTAAGTGGGCCGCTCCCAATTAGGTGATGTCATCATCCTTCCAGATTTACTCTACACATGTCTAAGTATGTGGTGAATGTATGAATCGGGTACCTATTAAAGGTCGATAACGACTGGGCTGATAACATATTCGGTACTATCCACTGTGAGGGGTATGTCAGTCTGGTGTTGGTTTAGGCGTTCAGTATCTAGACCCTAGGTGCATCGCTCTAGAGGTGTACTATCGGAAGGTAGTCACTTACCTTGTCATTTGTATGGAATCCATTCTCCAATAAGTTCCTTCGGACTTGATTACAGAACCTAGTATGGTGGAATTTAACAATGTAACAATTTCGGCTAAGATTAATAAGTTTATTTGCCAATATTTTCAAAGATATGTCAATACAAATAATATCAAATGTTTTGATATATAAAAGCAATTTAGTCATCATACGGTAAAAACCCGTCTGTGTTTATATGTGGTCTTGGTCTTATGAAATACTCTTTATTTTCAAAGGATTTTATTCAAAGGCTGATATATGACACTGTCATTTATATTTGAATTTCTCATCAAGACTAATCTAGATATTTTCAATACTTGGGTCAAATCCGAGTAGTTTCAGGTTTAGTGAAGACGGTTGGAGTTTTCAGAGGAGAGTTGGAGATATTCATCTATGTATGGACGTATTCTATTATTCGCTTTGCGTAGTTATTTGTTGTTTATCAGCAATTGTAAGAACAAATGTTTATAACTGTCCAAGCTGAATTTAGGTTAGACTATGATATATGTATTTCAAAAGTTTTCCGCTGTAAAGATATTTGTTCAATGTTATATATTATTTCATTCGTTTGAGATTCTGTTCTATCTTTATTTTCTTTTTCACCCCTTAAAGATCCATTTAATCATGCAATTTGAGTTGGACATGTGTGGTTTATTATCGACTCAAAGCGTATGGAAATTCGGGCCTTCACATGGATCTTAGCTGATCTAAACATTCTTGTAATTGCAATCAAGTGCAATACCAATAAAAATATGAAGTAGACATTGGCCAAGATTGTCGAACCACTATAAAAATCTATGTGTTAATTTATGATATTTACTCTATTTTATTTTCATTCTTTATTTAATCTCTACTATATTCTATTGGGTGTTGATGCTTGTTGTGGACGTCAACATTTTGGTGCTTTCACTGAGAATCTGATTCTCGGCTTGATTGGATCTCATCATCTACTTGTGGACTCCCATATTTGTGAGATAGATCCAACATTCTACAGATAAACTTTTTACTATTGAGATTTGAAGGAAATCTAAAGGAAGCTGATAGTCATGGTTAGAGGGAATAAGTCTACTTCATATGTTTTTAAAGGATTTGATTATGTTAATGTTCTTGTTTGGAGTTGTTCATGTGTTCATGTCCATTTGGAAGGGATTGGATTCACTCATGTATGCAAGTTCTTGGGATCAGATGTTGAAGTTTGCACTCAAGTTAGTCAAAATAGCTGATCCCTCTACCAAAGTATATATATTGATCCCCCTCCAAGGTGTATATATCGATCCCTCTATAAGGTATATATACCAATCCTTTTCTAAGGTATGTATATTGATCCCTCAGTAAAGTATATGTACCGATCCCTCTACAAGGTATATATATCGATCCCTCTCCAAGGTGTATATATCGATTCCTCTCCAAGGTGTGTATACCGATCCCTCTTCAAGGTATGTATACCAATCCTTCTACAAAGTATATATACTGATCCCTTAACAAGGTGTGATGACCCGGAATTTTCGAGCATTTAAAATCGGAATATTCAATTTATTTTAAATATTTAATGGTTAAATATTAACTTGAATTCAAATATCACAATTTATTTGATGATTAAATTATTAAATTAAATAATTTGAAGTTGGATAAAATGTTAAATCTGAAATTTTAAGCCTGTTAAAAATAATTTGAAGGCTTATAAATTTATATTGATAATACTGAAGAGAATAGAAGTGTTGAAATCAAATTTAAGAATGGTTTGTTAAGTTTGAAATTTAATATCGTTTAAATTGAATTTAAAAATAGCCTTCCGAGGCACAGTCTCGGAATTCGACGAAACTAGTTCCATTGGATCTGTAATATTGAATTATTATCGGATTTCAAATTTCGTATTGATCAGAGTTGTTGTGTGAGCATACGAGATATAAACGTGTTGAAACTTATATCGAAATTCAATATAATAACAAATTCAGAAAAGCTATCTTCTCCATACGATCGAATTAGGACTCGAAACCTTTTCCATTGCATTCGAAATAGGGATATAACATTAGAAATGCCTAGGGCCATGCCTCGATAGGAAGTCAAAATTTTAAGTGGTGATTTCGAGAGGATTCAAATTTAAATTTAAAGAATTTTACACATGGTTGAATGGTCAAACTGCTATTTACATCAGAACTTTATACTTTCGCCTCAATTACTATTCCTAGTCTAATTTTACACGCAACCCTCCCTTCAAAGCACGTTCCTCGTGCTTCCAAAACAATCCAGCCGAAGCCTTCATCTTCAAATTAGTTTGATCTAAAAAAAATATAAATGGCCGAAACAAAAAAATGAACGTCGAAGTCTCAGAAGAAAAAAAGGGGGAATCATGGCCGAGCCTTTCTCTATAGCATGGCTGCTCATTCCTTTTCATGGTGATTCGAAATGAATCGAAAAGCAATCCTCCTCTTAGTCAATCGATTTCGTGAGGGTTAGGGTTTGTGGCGTTCGCTGGTGGGGGTGTGTGCAGATGAAGCTGGGTGGCGCGGCAACTGTTGGGGATCGAGTCGAAGTCGTCGAACTAGGGTTTCGATGCAGCGGAGGTTGCGAATTTGAGGGCGGCGGCTTCGTCGTTTCCATGTCAGGCATGGAGGAAAGCGGCGGCAAGGGAGCAACGAGGATTTCGAGTTGAGTAGCAAGCAGCGCTTCAGAACGGTCACGATGTTTCTAGGGTTTGCCTGGAGCTCGCGATCGACAATGAGGTATTTCTCTATAATTTATTTATTTAATTTATATGTTTATGTATATACATAGAAAAAAAATTATATATGTATGTTTCAGTAAAGTAGGTTATTGTGAGACAGAAAATTTATATAAGTTTTTGGAAGGGAAATTATATAAAGGTTTATGTGGGAAATTGATTTTTAGACTCATATAGATTATTTTTATAGGTAATTCGAAAATGAAAATAAAATAAACACGTATACATTTTAACTTACTAGTTAAATTTTAAAAATAATGGAGATTAATTTGTTTAATGAACTTATTTAATTATCTTAGTTACTAAAGGTTTCAAGGAAAAAATATTAATTAGTTTAAATCAAATTTATAACATAAAATTAAATAAGGGAATAGTGATAAATTGTTTGATTCAAATCAAATAGTAAATAATCGTGAATTGTGTATACAAGGTCAAAATTGAGAAGAAAGCAAGCAGGATGGGAAATGGATGCTAATAAAATAAAGGTGAGTTAATCTCACTCAGCTGAATTTAAATGAAAATTTAAATAATTGGTTGAATTGTTGAATTGATTGATGTGCTATATTATAGTATATACATATCTTGGAATGTTTGATTTCCCACATTATATAACGAATATTATATATAAACCCATATACCACGATATTCCACTTCGAAGTGGAATTGGTATTTATGTTGTGCTAACGTCCGTGGATGCAGGGAAAACAGGTTGGAAGGATCCAACTGGGTCCCTCAACATTTATTTAAATTATTTAATATTCTCTGTTGTGATTGTTGATATCCTATGATGAATTATGTTGGAATATTAAATGCTTTGGTTTGATTGAATATATTTGGGTATAATGAGCTACCAAAAATATATAAATTGGATTTTTGCTAGAAAATAAAGAAGTAAATTTGTAAGCGAAATAACCATAGAAAATGTGTATAAATTAAGAATGAATTGAAAGGAAATAGAAGTGATATTAAAATACTAATAATAACTTCGAGTATGAAAAGAAAAGATTTTGAATAAACAGAAATTAATGAATTGTAAAATTAAGTGATATTAATTTTAAGGAATAAAGAATTATTTTAAAATTTAAAGATTAAATTTATTTAAAAAGGATTAAGAAGTAAATTGAGAAATCTAAAATTGGTATTTCCAGTTAAAAATATTTTAAATCATAATTAAGGAAGAAAATATGAAATTAATGGATTTTGGAATAAAAGGAAGTGAATTAGAAATCAATTTGGAATTTGATTCAAGTGTTTGAATTGGAAATTTAAATAAGAATGTGAAGAGAAGTATATTTCTCTGGATAGCCAAGTACGTTTTCAAAGTAAATTTTTAAATATAAGATAAAAGTTTAATGTTGTTTTAAAAAGCATGTTTAAAAAATTTATTATTTCTAAATGTTTAAATTCTAAAGTAAATATTTTTCAAATCTATTATCGTAGTAATTATTTAAGGTAACTTGGTATTTTGTTTGAAAAGAGAAATTTAGTTCTATATTCTATAAAGTAGCTTTATTTTAATTATTTTTAAAGTACATATTTTTAATAAAATATTGAAGTGGTTTTTAATTTAAATGTTTTAAAGTATATTTTATAATAAAAAGTTTTAAATTATTTTAAAAATCTAAAGTTTTGTGCTTGGTGATTCCAGTGGAAATAGAAAATATTTGGGAAATTTATCCTGAGAAAGGAAGATAGTTTGAAACTGTTTTTAAAGGATTGAAATTGGAAATATATCTTGCAAAGATATTTTGAGATAAATAAATAATTTGGGAAATTATTTATTGTGTGATGGATGTTGTGAATATTAAATGATAGTTAAATAACCGACTATCAATATTAGACAAATGCGTTGATCGTTTCGAAGAGACCGGGATCGAGATTTATTTCTCGAAAACCACTTCGATCCGGTTTGTACGTTTCATGGGAAACGAGTGTGGATTCGAAGTTGGAGCAGTGAAGTGCAAGGGCTAGTCGCTACTAATCCTGAGGATATTTCCAAAATGGTTGTAGTAGGAATAGTGCCTTCGGTTCTGTTCGAACCCGGGATGGACTTGTATGGATGAATGCTTGCGGAACATCGTCAGGTGGGCGATGGGCATTCTAAGAGATATGTTCTAAAAAGGTAACGCTTAGCCTCAAGCCTCATCAACCGGGAATGACTGAAAATCAGGGGTTATGCAGCAATGCTAGGTGGGTAGCACCCATTCAGGGTGAGGTCATCCCTGTCTAGATGTCCCTTTTTATTTCGGCTTAGTGGTGCGGTTGCTGATCCCAACCGCGGGGTGATCTCACTCGGGATTATCCAGTAAGGGGTAGTCCCGGTCTTGTGTTGCAGGGGAGTGGGCGTACTCCTTGGTATTGTGATCAAGGCCACGTACCGTGACAGGTGGTACCCCAGTGCCTAGTCATTAGTTGGAAATCCAATCTCCCTGCGTGCCTTGTACGAGTTTTGTTTGTATTACCCACTCTGTGGCTAGTAGCTGGAATTTAATGAATGTAACAATTTCGGCTATTTTATAAGTATTTGTATATAGACCCTATTATAATATCAGAGGATTTTTATATAAAACTGTTTTAGCTATCGTAAGGTAAAACCCCGACATGTTTATTTGTGTCGTGGTCTTACGAGATGCTTTTGTTTTCAAAAAGGATTTTGAAAATTTAATAACCAATTAAGTGTGATTTTCTCACGCTGGTATATCCAGACTGACTCGGGTGTTATTTAGCTGTAATGCTCGGGTCAGACCGAGTATTATAGGATACAGGATATGATGCCGTGGAGCTCTGGAGACGAGCTGGATGACGATACGTACTTTCGTACTTGTTCTATATATATATATATATATATATATATATTCCGCTGTGTTGAGTAGTGTGTATCCAGTTGTATGTATTAATGTTGTTGAACTCTGATGATGATGTAGTATAAAACAGATATATATATATATATATATATATATATATATATATATATATATATATATATATTTGTTTTTGTGTAAAGATCATTTATTATCTATTATACTTTATTCCGCTACGATGGTTAGATTCTGATATTGTTTTCTATTTTCTTCTTCTAACTCTTCTTCTTTAACCCAATGGTTCGTATTTCTGTGCAACTTGAGTTGATTGTTGTAGAACTTTTGACTCAAGGGGTACGGATTTGTGGGTCATTACATAAGGTATATATACTGATCCCTCTCCAAGGTATATATACCGATCCCTCTCCAAGGTATATGCACCGATCCCTCTCTAAGTTATGTATACCGATACCTCTGAAAAAAGTGTGTGTGTGTGTGTGTGTCTATATATATATATATATATATATATATATATATATATATATATATATATCCCTCTACAAGGTATATATACCAATCCATTTCTAAGGTATGTATATTGATCCCTCTATAAAGTATATGTACCGATCCCTCTATAAGGTATATATATCGATCCCTCTCCAAGGTGTATATATCGATTCCTCTCCAAGGTGTGTATACCGATCCCTCTTCAAGGTATGTATACCAATCCTTCTACAAAGCATATATACCGATCCCTTAACAAGGTATATATACCTATCACTCTCCAAACTATATATACCAATCCCTCTCCATGGTATATATACCGATCCCTCTCCAAGGTATATATACCGATCCCTCTCTAAGGTATGTATACCGATACCTCTGAAAAGTATATATATCGATCCCTCTACAAGGTATATATACCAATCCCTCAAAAGCTAATAGACATGCTCAATACCAATCCCTCAAGCTATACCAATCTCTCAAGCTATATTGATCCCTCAGCTGATAGCCATGCACAGTACCGATCGCTCCACATGACCATTCCCTCGCCATGGCAATTCAATCGATCCCTATATGGATCGGGTACGATCCATATTTATAAAAAAATATGAATCGGGTATGATCTAATTTTTTTAAAATAGCTCTAGACCCAACCCATGGCGCAGCGCTCCACATTTTGAATTCATAACTCAACTTAAAGACGGTGCATTCTATCCGCTTCTCCTATATCCTGTAACTGACTGGGGTATATGGGATCAAGCGGCAGCTGCTGAATTGTAGCCAAGGAATGGACAAGGAACTGCTACTCAAATGGTACATCCAAAGGCTGGAGAGCCAAATGATATGACGTGAACTGGGATCAGTTACTATATTAGGTTTCTAGGGTAGATTACGACTTCTTTCAACTAACCAGCTTCCAAATGCCTAACTTGCCAGCTATGATACGATGTCTCATGTGACAATCGCCCTACGCCGCTTATTACACCATCTCAAAGTATAGCTATCCTGCATCAAAGTCGAACCTGAAGTAGTCACCATTTCAAATCGAAACGAACCAAGGGAGTTCAGGCCCAAGGTCAAACTTGGGTAAAACCAAGATTTTCTCTAAGCAAACACCAGTATGACTCTGAGCACCATTCATCACCAACCTAGCATTTCAAATTTAGCGAGTCCAAGCAAACCAAAGGCTGACTCCAAGTAAATAGCAAATTTTCTCAGGTCGGACTCCAAGTAAATTATCACCAATTCGACACACGTTGGACAATCATCCATACAACATTCACAAGCATTAAAAGCAGTCGTAACTTGACAGTAGACCAGACTAACGATGACCGAAGCATTCCCCTCAGTCGTAGCCTATTAAATGAAGCCATTCAATATATAGAATATGCCAAGAGTTTCAATATGCCAACGATGCCGGTGTATCCTGGAAAAAAAAACCCAAGAGCATTTCATGAAATGTGAAGGGGACATGAATTCTGCCAAAGTGACGAACGCAACTAAATGCTGATTCTTTCCCATATTCCTCAGAGGAATAGAGATCGGTCATGTGATTTACGTGATCACCACCCAGGTCCATCTCCTCATTTAATCAACTAGCTAAGGAGTTTACCGAGCAATTCAGAATGCATGAAACTCACCCAAGGATGCGTTGTCATTATCCAACTTATCCTAACCGTCGGGGGGGCCTCTCAAGACTTTTAACAGAGATTCAACATCATCACCACTAAAGTGAGAAATCCAAGAAAGAATATCATGTTGGTGGCATTGATAAGAGGAATCGACCTCAAGAAAGACTTTGGCGACTGGTAAGCTAGAGAGCCTCCATTGACCTTTGATCATTTCTATTACAATGTGAACCAGAACCTAAGCTAGGAGGAGGTAACGCATACTAGGAGAAAGAATGATACATGCTCATTAGTTGAAGAAATTTAGAGCAAGGGAAACATTGATGCCTTGGATGAGGACTCAGATTCCAGGAGACGACCTAGAATCACAAAATCCGACTCATATACTCCTTGAATGATTTAATCAAAAACATCTACTTGGAGACTCACGACTTGAAGTAGTACTAGAAAGTAGCCTCAAGAGAGTCCACTAAAATCCAAAAGATATCTAGGAAATGTTGTATATTTCAAGATACACACAGTCATAACACCAAAGATTGTGGATGCCTTCGAGATGTGATCGGAAAGTACATCCGGAAAGGAAAGCTTCAGCAATATGTGCTAGCCTCGTAGAATGGTAGGCAGGGAACATCCGACACTTACCAATAATGACCTTTGATTATCAGTTGGACCACCTACGGTCGACCTCCAACTGAGTAGGGCTGGGGCAAAGTGGAATAGCGAGCATTTGACTCTGCTTCACATGTCAATAAGATTTATTTCATTTTCAATTACATTATGAACTATGACTAACTTGAACTAAACTACTTCCAAATGATGCAGGTGACCAAGTAATTAGATTTGGATGCCAACCAACCTCCACCGACCATGATTGGACCTTCGGAGGATCAACAAGATGAGCGTGGTTCAATCGCTCATCAGCTACCATATTCCCCTGACTTGGGGGCAAGGACTCGAAATGGAAAATGGGTGTGACTCGACCATCCACTTCCTACTTTGTGCTTTAATTTTGACAGAACATATATGCCTTACTCAGAGCCCGACAAGGTTAGAATCTAATACAAAGTGGGCAAGGCTGACCGTCCACTCACCAACCTCCACATTGAATTGAAGATCAAAGAAAGACTTGGAGTGGATGCAACCAAACCATCCACTCCCCAAACCATCCACTCCCCAGCTCATACTTGAAGTTCGTCAAAATACTTATGCCTCTCTCGAAGCTCAGCACAACCAAGGTCCAACTAAAGTGGACATGATTTGGGCATCCACACATTAACTCCTGCCCTGGTCATAGGAGGCAATTCGAAAAATCAACTTAAAGTAGGCATGCCTGACTGCCTACTCATCAACCACCGCCCTCAACACGTGGACACGACTGTAGCTTAAGGTGGATGTGACTTGATCGCCCACCCGAAAACTTTCTCCTTCGGTTTATTGGGAGGAGACTGAATTAAAAGGATGGATGCGGTTCGACCATCCATTAAATAACTCTGGTTCCCAAAGCACGGACCAAGGTATAAACATCAAACGGGTGTGACTGACCACTCATCATAAAACTCTGGTCCCACAGTGCAGATCGCAGTATAAACACAAAAATATGGATGCGGTTCGACCATCCATTGATCAGCTTTGGTTCCCAGAGCACGAACCGGAGTATTAACATCAAATGAGTGTGACTGACCACCCATCATAAAACTCTAGTCCCCAGTGTGCGGACTAGAGTATAAACACAAAAACCGCTCATCGATCAACTTTAGTTCCCAAAGCGCGGACTGGAGTATAAACATCAAACGGGTGTGGTTAACCACCCATCATAAATCTCTTCTCCTTAGAGTGTGGATAAGAGTATAAACACAAAAAGATGGACATGGTTCGACCATCTATCGATCAACTCTGGTTCCCAGATTGCGAACCAAAGTATAAATATCAAATGGGTGTAACTAACCACCAATCATAAAACACTGGTCCCCATAGTGCGGATCGTTGTATAAACACAAAAAGATGGATGTGGGTCGACCGTCAATCGATCAACTCTAGTTCCCAAAGTGCGGAACGGAGTATAAACATCAAACGGGTGTGACTGACCACCCATCGTAAAACTCTGGTCCCTAGAGTGCGGACCAGAGTACAAACACAAAGAGTTGACCGTTGTTCGACCGTCTACCAACCAACTCTAGTCTTCAGATCATGGTCAGGACTATAAATACCATAAAAAAGTTAATACGGTTTTACCTTTCACTCTCCAACTCTTCCCCTTGGCTTGGGGGAAAAGACACAACCCAAAGTGGATGCGGTCCAACCATTCACTCCTCTGCTCGAGAACAGAGTTTGCAAAAACACTCATCTCACTCCCAAGGCTCAACGGAAGCAAGATCTAAATGAAAGTAGAACGTTGTATGACCATCCATGCGTCGACTCATGTCCCTAATACAAGGGGCAGTTTAAGATCCCAAGCTTAAACCGAATGTATTTAGACCGTCCAATCCATGGAGGGTGTGATTTGTCCATCCATGACCTTGTTCTTACCTGAAGTGCGAAAAACTATCGAAGCCTTGCCTAGAAATCGGCAAGCCCAAAATTTGAATAAAAAAAGATGGATTTGGTTCGACCATCCATCGACCGACTCTTGTCCCCAGAGTGCGGACTGGAGTATAAACACAAAGAGATGGACGCGGTCTGACCATCCATCAATCAATTCTAGTTCCCGGAGTGTGAACTAGAGTATTAACATAAAAAGATGGACGCGGTCCGACCGTCCATAGATCAACTCTAGTTCCTACAGTGTAGACTGGAGTATAAACACAAAATGATGGACAGAGTCCGACCGCCCATCGATCAACTCTAGTTCCCGAAGTGTGAATTAGAGTATAAACACAAAATGATGGATGTAGTCCGACCATCCATCGATCAACTCTAGTTCCCAAAGTGAAGACTAGAGCATAAACACAAAATGATGGACGTTGTCAGACCGTCCATCGATCAACTCTAGTTCCCAGAGTATGGACTGGAGTATAAACACAAAAACATGGATGCGATTCAACTATCCATTGACAAATCTAGCTCTTAGAGGGTGAGTTAGAGTATAAATTACCAAAAGCTAAATACGACAACTCATTATAGCTCCAGCTTGGTGTTCGACTTAAGGCAACAACTGCAGAGAGGCCTTAATACCAGATAAATCAGAATGACATTTTGAAGTTACGGGAGATCGATTATATCATACCTCTGGATTGATAATCCCTATATCAACGGTCATTATCGACCCATACCCAACACAAAATGGTATAATCTAGATATCCTCCTAATAACTCCGGTCACCAAAGCATGGATAGGAGAATAAACCACGAATGAGTGCAACTTGATCATTAATTCTCCAACACCCTTCTTTGATCCTTCGGGAGGAGTATGAAACCGAATGAGCATGACCCGACTGCACCTGAGCTAAATTTATCCCTAGATCAGGCAGTAGAATATGAATCAAAATGAAAGCGGTTGATCATCCAGCTTCGAATGAATTCGACGCGACCGTTTATTTGCCGACTCTTACTATGATTCTACTAGAAGAGCAATATGAAATAGACATGGCTCGACCATTCGCATATTGATTCTTGCTCTTTGTCCGACAAGGAGAGCATCAATTACTGATTGGACATGACTTGCCTTCCTACTTATCGACATATGCGCCAGACTTGGGGGAACGAGTGAGAAACAAGATTAATGTGAACCAACCATTCATCGATCAACTCTAATTCTTTGGAGCTTAGGTGGGAGTATAAACACAAATAGGACGAGACTCGACCATCCATGTAGTACATTTATCATCCTGAGATCGAGGGTGGAAGTGTGATCATCCAAAGGCTGACTGCAATAGCTAAGCTCATGGGTGATTGATCGTCACTCCAACCCAAACAACAAGTAATGGATCATGAGTATGTTGAATGTAAAGCGTGTTACTCGAATATACGAGTAGATTCAAACTCAAAGCAAGTGCTAACTATGTAGTTGCACGCAACACGAGGCTGACCCTTACTCGACATTTGCTTCAACGTGCTTCTAAGCCTGATCATCGGCCATTTGCAGATAATCACTCAAAGAATTTAGAGCACTTCACCATCAGATTCAATAACTCACGACAAGACTCTGGGATTTGGCCGGAGTAACCGTCATTGATGACTGTCCTAACAAAATTTCATGTTGATTGTTACGCAAAATAGTCGCATTGGAACTTAGGAATCCAAGGCTGCACCTGCTAAGATGACATTCGACATTATAGTGGCGACCTATTATGGGTATTGAAAATCGGATCATAGCTCAGTGCAATGATGATGAAGGAATTAGCTGGCTTTCTCTAATGTAGAATCTTGATGTGTTCACTTAAACCCATTCTAACATGTGTGGGATTTCGCTGTTTATCACAAGCCATGCATTGAATATCACTCGAGGCATGTCTCGGTGAAATAAAAGCGATGTGGCATGGATCGGAGAGACCTGCCGCAATTAAAGAGGAGGTCGATAAACTTAAAAAAATATGTTTACCCATGATGCTTCTACCCTAAACAGGTACCCAATCCAGTTATTGTGAGGAAAGCTAATGGAAAGTAGCGGTTATGCATCGACTACTCAGACCTAAACAAGACATGCCCGAAAGACAGCTTTCCACTTCTGAGGATCAACCAGCTTGTAGAATCAACCGCTGGATATGAACTGCATTCATTTATGGACATGTACTTTGGGTACAACCAGATCTCGATGCACGTCCCCGATCAGAAGCACACTAGCTTCATTACTGATCTAAGGCTATATTGTTATGTAGTGATGCTGTTTGAACTAAATAATGCTGAAGCTACTTACCAAAGACCAGTCAACAAGATGTTCAAAGACCAGATCGAACGATTAACAAAAGTGTATGTGGATGATGTGCTTATGAAGTCACGACGATCAAACGACCACATCGATGACTTAGTGGATATGTTCAATGTTCTATGAAAATATAGAATGAAACTAAATCCCTTGAAATGTTCTTTTGGCATTGCGTTAGAAAAATTTTGGGGTTCATCGTCTACCCTCATGGAATCGAAGCCGGTCCCGAGAAGATTCAAGCAATTTGAAACATCCAAGTGCGGAAGATGATTAAGCAGGTACAGAACTTAAATGAGAAGGTTGCCGCCCGAAACTGCTTTATCTCCAAGGCCATTAACAAGTGTGTTCCTTTCTTCAACTTGATTAGAAGAGGGAAAAGTAGCTTTGAATGGACGTAGGATTGCATAGATGCATTTCAAGTTCTAGTAGATCACTTAGAGGGACCTCACATCCTATCCAAGCCATTAGATCCTGAACACTTATACATCTATTTAGCGGTGTCGGTATATGCTATTAGTGCCACACTATTACGTGAAGAGAATCGATTCTAGAGGAATGTATATTATGTTAGCAAGCAATTGACAGATGCTGACATACACTATCCAAAATTGGAAAAGCTCACTACTGCTTGTTGATTACGTCAAGAAAACTTCACCATTACTTCTAGACTCGTCCCATCAACGTCTGCACCGACCAGCGGTTACGACAGGTCTTACAGCAACCTTACACGTTTGGAAGGTTGCCCAAATGGAATATCAAGCTAAGCCAATTCGATATCACTTATCTTCCTTAGAGAGCTATCCATGGTCAAACATTAGCAGACTTCATATCTGAATTCATTGCATTGGACAACTATCCGATGAGCGGTGGAGAACCGACCAACTGATGGAAAATGTACATGGATGGAGCTTTCAATGATCAGTGTTCTGGTGTCGAAGTTGTGTTAATGACTTCTAAGGAACGATCGATCTGCTACATCCTAAAACTCGATTTCCTTGAAACAAATAATGAAGCTAAGTATGATGCCTTAATTGCCAGGCTCAAATTTGATAGAGATACAAGAGTGGAAACTTTTCATATCTTTTATGATTCCTGGTTAGTAGTATGCCAAGTCAGAGAAGATTATCATGCTAGGGGTAGAGTCATGCTCCTTATCTCAACTGGGTCCAAGAGCTACTGGTCGACTTCGAGTATTACACCATTACACACATCTTTAGAGAAAAAATGGAAAAGCCGAGTCACTGACCGGGCTGGCCAGTTCTAGAGATGTGCAGCAAATAGACTTGTCCTGATTGAAGTACTAAACATTCCAAGCATTAATAGATGGAGATCGACTAGATCTTGGAGATGGAGCCATAAAAGGAGTCATGGATGACACCTATCAAAGACTATCTATAACAGGGAATTCTTCTTGAACGGAGGAATGAAAAACGATAGATCCTCCTCAAAGCTTCACACTGCATCATCTAAGAAGGAGTCATGTATAGAAAGAGCTTTCTCCATTCCCTTACTTTGATGTATCATCCATGATGAAATCAAACAAGTCATGAAAGAAGTCCATGAAGAAGAATGAGGTGATTATACCAAGGAGTAAACCTAAATAGAGAAAATACTCTGCTACGGGTATTACTAGATAACTGTCAATCGAGATGCAGCTGATCATACTAGACAATGCAACAAGTGCTAGACGTTTGCAAAAATTCCAAGAGCCCCGTCGACAAAATTACTCAAATGTTTAATCCATAGTCGTTTGCCACTTGGGGTATTAACTTCATCTGCTCCTTGCTGATTTCTAAAGGTAGTGTGAAATATTCCATTGTAGCAGTGGATTACTTCACCAAATAAGCCAAAGCTGAACATTTAGTTGCGACCACAACGGAAAAAAAGTAGTCAGCTTCATTGGCTGGAACATCATTTGTCGTTTTAGCCTTCCATGAACCATTGTAACTGATAATGGAACCTAATTTGACAGCATTGAATCCAAAAACTTCTGCTGACGACATCACATTAAAAAGAGATTTGCGGTAGTTGCTCACCCTTGAGCAAATAGACAAGTCAAAGCTATGAACAAAATCATAAAGTCCATTTCGAAAAGCATTTGGAAAAGGCTAGAGGCAAGTGGATCGACGAACTCTCATCAGCATTATGGGCATACAAAATCACCCACAAGTCCATGCCTAGTCATATTCCATTCTCTCTTGCTTCGGCTCCGAGGCCGTCATCCCAGTAGAACTTGAAGTCCTCTCTCATCGAATGACTTATTACAACCCCTATTTCATTATAAAATAATATATAAAAAAGGAATTTCAATTGAATTACAAGATATTGGTGACGACTCGTGAGCGTATAAACGCATCCGGGAGATAATGACAAGAACGTATACCTGAACGTGCACATGTAAATTTAAAATAATTGATTTCTTGAAAATGATAGAAATTGAATTGTCACCTACAGTTATTAAAGAAAAGACTGGATCGGATAGCCAAAGCATAAAGCCCTGTAGAACCGGGCAAAGATAAAAACAAATGGAATACAATCCTGAATTTATACTATTGGAAATCAACCAAGTGTCATGACGATCAAAGAGGGATACAACACTTTAGGAAGATAATTCAATGAAAGGATAGCGACTATTCAAGAAATTAAATGGATTTCTTTGCGACGGCTCTAACTTGTTTCAATTCAAACCATGTTATGTGCGCAACAAGACATACTATGAGTGATAAGTGTCATCTGGCATTTTGATCCAGCTATATCCGAACTAATTGGAAAGTTAGACTCAACTGTCATCAAGGCCAATATCCCAAAGCGATGACAGTGAGGTCCCAGAATCAAATGTAGGCGATGATATGAAGTGCCAATTAACCAAGACCAAGAGATGGCTCTTTAGAATATTCTAAGTACGGATCAGTATCTCCCCCGATAGGGGATCAGTGCCTATCCCTTCCCCTTGGGGATTGGTACACATCCTCAAGTTTTGTCCCAATCTGGATGAGATCGATATAGAGTGACAAGGAAGGTCCCTGAGACTATATTTCAAATCTTAAGTCGTTTAGAATTTGTATGCTTAAGTTATGGGAAAATTACATAACCTAAGAAAGTGATCGGTATAAAAGGGATTAGCTAAACTGAATTTTGCAGCGATGATCGGTCAACAACTCAAAATGTACACATGATATCAACATGAAACTTGGAGTATAAGCGTATTGCAACATGTGGAACACCCACTAGGGATCTCATTCCAATTGGAGGAAGTTGGAGGGATCGCCATAACTCCCTTTGGAGGGATTGGCAAACATCAGAATTCAAGCAATACTGCTTCACAGAAAATGCGATATCTCACTAACGGTGTGTTAGAATTGCACGAAATTTGGAGAGAAAGTAGCTAACATCATGGGGCACCCCTGATAGGGATTGTATCCTAATTAGACTCATCAATAGGTATCGGTACTGATCCCTATTTTGGGCCCTGATAGGCCTTGAAATTTTTGGATGGCTTCGCCTTAGTCTCCTAAACTTTCTGCCAAAATTTTATTTCGATCCATGCATGTCTTTTCCTACAAATATAGCAGGCATGGCATCAGAAAAGGGATACTTCTTTCAGCTGAAAAGACTTTCTCATTTTTATTCTTCATTCTTGTACTAATGAATCCTAACTGATCTAAACATTCTTGTAATTATAATCAAGTGCAAGATCAATAAAAATATAAAGTGGATGTACGCCAAGATTACCGAACCACTATAGAAATCTGTGTGTTCGTTTATGATATTTGCTATGTTTTAATTTCATTCTTTACTTAATCTCTACTAGATTCTATTGGGTTTTGATGTTTTTTAGTGTCAACATTATCTATGTTAGAGTAGATTACAAAGGCATAGTTGAGTAGGTTATGAGTACGTTTCATTAATTTTGTATTTAGAAAATGAAGAAGTTTTAAAACATAAAGAATTCAAGAAGCCAAGGCATTTTAAAATTTTGAAAATATAAACATTTGACAAAACAAATAATCATAAAATTTTAGAAATATATATATATATATATATATATATATATATATATATTTGTTACATTTTTGCAGAGTAAGCAGTAAAATCTATTTCATGTTCAATCTGGATAAAATGAATCTTATTGTGGTTATTTTTTACTTTCTTTTTCAGTTTATTATTAGTATATACTATTACATATATTTTTTTCCTTAGAATTTTTTTATGTCGAACATATCTATTTTATTCATGCTAGAGTGGAAAATAACTCATTATCATACTGTACATGTAGCTTTATTTTTGGGGAAGCAACACTGAAAGAGTATTACTCACTGATCTATCCTATGAATCTCTATGTAACTTCATTTGAGTGGTAATCAAATATCTTCACTTGAAAGCATATATTATTCCTTAATAATACTTGCGGCTATTCACTATTCTCCATTTGAGTTATGAGTATTGAGTGACTCAGACAATTATTGGCTATACCCATTTAATTCTACACTATTTTGTAATATAATAACAATGACATATAACAAGAATGCTATATTTGTATTTTTCTATTAATAAATTTTATGAAAATGACTTGTAGAATTAGTTCAATGTCTTCCTATGTCTCGATTATCTTGTGTCTAGCTATCATACAATTCAACAATTAGTAAACAACAAAATAATAATGAAATATTGCTATTGAGCATGTCTGCATTTTTAATTCTATTTATTTAAAGCCAGGTAACATGGAAATGTGATATATGAAAAGATAAAAATTTGTACAAAGAAACTGGTATAAAAAATAATCTTGTTTTTTAGAACAACAAATATTTACGCTTATTAAAATTAATAATCTATTTAAACTGCTAATATTTACCTTCGGAACAAACATTCCAGTTAGGGATAAAGTAATAATTTGTTTCAAGTAATAAGTTTGTCATCACCAATTAAGTTTGTTTAAAGTTCAAGGAATACAATAATAAATAAATATTTAAAATAGAAAAATATAAGAGAGATATGAGTATTTATGGTGCAAATCATGGTTTTTAATTGAAATTGTAACTCACTCAAAATTTCGATGCAATATTATATTTTTAAGAGTTGAATGCAAAAATATTTTGATTAAGTACTAATAAAACTATGGTTATTTCTACCAATAGAAATAACCTTATAATTCAATGAACCAGCTTTAAAAAAATAAGAGTCAATGTTAGCCTGTTATCTGCTGACTAATCAAATGCTCAAAACAGTTGTGTCAAATTAGATTATTCAACGTACAAAAGTAATTTGAATATTGCACATTTAATAATTAGAGTATTAAATTAGACTTTAATGATTGATTATGTGAATTTCATGCGTTATAAGGATATTCATTTGAAGTGATTATATTTTGTTTCATGCAAGTTGTGTCGAATTTTGTTTCATGCTAAATTTTATGCTTGAGTGGTTTTTGCATATCTATAACTTGATTAGCAGCCAAATAAAGATGAGACACTACCAAATAATAATATTTTAGAATTCAAATCTTGTTTCTATCATAAAAGGAAAATAAAGGTGAGAAATGAATCTGGGAAAAATCATAGCAGTTTCCATAGAAGTTAGTTATATGTGTACTAGATGTTACATGTAGTTCTTTGTGTGGTGAAAAATATAGGGAAGGATTTATCACCAATAATAATGAGCAGAAACGATTTAACCAGAATATAGTATTGCCTATTTGAATAGCAGTGTAAACTCAAAATTAACTATGATATCAAACAAAATCAAACAACAGAAATAAGAGAGACATAGAAGAACGTGGTTCAAATTTGTATCCTACGTCCACAAAGACCCAATAACCCTTTATTCCAATTACCAAATTCAAAGAGATTACAAGCCTAATCAATGATTAGAGAGTTACAAGATGTGGAGACACTCTCTAATCAAACACTCAATCAAAGAATTTCAATTTAGAGCACTTAAAATAGAAAAACCCCCCAATTTGATTTAGCTATGGTTTCTATTAATCTCAATTATTGGAAATCTAATCTCATCACTAGGAAGATAATTAAGAGGCTAAAATATAGATGCTCTAATAATTGTAGACCATTTAATCACTACAAAAATCTGCACCATCAATAGAGAAGAAACGAGCACTAAAGTGGCAAAATCTATCCTCCAAAATTCAGATCAGCAAAACCCTAAAAAATCTCATAGTTGCGACTCAAATGTCTGACTTGAAGTGGTCAGACGTTCGAGTGATGAATGAGACATCTTTGTCAAACATCCTGAAACTCTCAGATTTTAACAAGTGCAGCAACTCAAACGTTTGGCTCCCATGTATAGATTTTGATCTTTTGAAGGTTTCACTGCTTTTGAAACTCACAGGCATTCATACATCTGGCTTAGGTTCCCAGACGTTTGGTTGTCGATCACTGGCAATTCTAGCTTCTCTATTCAATCTTTCTTTGATCTCTTCCTCTAATCGACTTCCTGGCTCTTCCAATCCAAAGCTCTAGACAACATCTTTAATCTGAAGCACTTATAGGCATACATTTGAATTGCATAATAACAACACTCCACCTCAATTCAAATATGAAAGTCTCGTCAACAATCAAAAAATGACTATATGGGTTGTTGGGTCTTGTGCCCCATGGCGCTTAAGCAACTGAAATCAAACTGATAGCTTATCCTTAGGAAGTGACTTTATCATCATATCTAAAGGATTGTCCATAGTACTCGCCTTCACTAACTTGATCTTTCGTCATTTTTCATCAAGCATAAGAAAGAATCCTCTGACATCTATGTGCTTCATCTGAGAAATATAGGCTTGATTCTCTGCAAGATGTATTGCGCTCTGACTGTTTGAAAATAGCTCTACTATCTGTTGCACCATAGAAAGATCGTCCAACAGCTGAAGTAAATACAATCCTTCCTTAGTCTCTTCTGCAATCGATTTTAAATCAGGATCGGTAGCCGACAAAGCTACTATAGACTGCAGCTTTGATCTCCACAAAATCGAGCCTATGCCAAGTGTAAAAACATAGACCGACACCGACTTCCATCCGTCTCCATCCCTAGCATAACCTGCATCACTATAAACTCTAAGAGAGATGTTGTCATCTAGTCCACCCTATAACTAGCCAACTTGAAGAAGTGTCGCAAAGATATCTAAATATCCACTTCAGTGCTTGCCAATGCTCTTTGCCTGGGTTAGACATATATCGACTCAAGACATGGACCAAATCTGGTCTCATGCACACTATAGCATACATGAGACTGCCAACAGCACTAAAATAAGATATATCACCTATATACCTCTTGTCTTCATCTACGAGGGAAATAAGTCTTTCGACAACTTAAAATGAGAGCTTAATAGATTGTGTAATGATTTAGCTTTCTACATACCAAATCGAGCGAGGACCTTCTCGATGTATTGCACTTGAGTGAGTCTCAACTCTCTCTGCTTTCTATCTTTGAATATCCTCATTCCTAAATTCTTTATGCTTTTCAAAATCCTTCATATCAAGCTTCTTACTAAGCTTTGCTTTCAACTCCATAATTTTGTCCATTCCCCAAGATGCAATCAACATATAACAAAAGATATATCATATCTACATCGCACCACTAGAAATAAATACAATGGTCTTTGAAGCTTCTAGAGTAAACCTATGAAAGCATAAACTTATCAAATCTCTTATACCATAGTCTAGGAGACTTCTTCAGTGCATATAGTGATTTGTTAAGTTTATAAACATATCTGACCTGCTACTATTAATAAAACCCCTTCGGCTGAAGCAAATAAGTCTCCTCATCTATATCACCATGCAAGAATGCAATTTTTACATCTAATTATTCAAGTTTCATATCATAATAAGCAATTAATGCAAAAGGAATACGAATGGATGTATGCCTTACAATTGCTGCAAAGATATCATTATACTCTTCCCCTTTCTTTTGAATATACTCCTTTGCTACTAGCCTTGCTTTGTATCTGAAATGATCATTCCCACTAACTTTCACACTTTAGATCCACTTACATCTAAATGTTCTCTTATCTGTGGAAAGAGGCACCGAACTCAAGTATGATTTTTCTGCAAATATTCAATCTCCTCCTCCATAGCAACTAACCAACTGGAACTGTCAACTGATGCACTAGCTTCTCTATAATCTCTGGGCTCATCATGGATAAAATTCAATACATATGTTGTCGTATCATCGAAGTCAATGTCTTCGATGCTCACTCCAACAAACTCATAAAGCCACTCAGGCTTCCTTCTCTATCTAACATGCCTAGTCTCTAAATGAGATCCACCTTGAGTCTAATCCTCTGTACCAGCATCTGTACTATCCTCATCAATTATGATGCCATCGGAAACACTATATGTACCTTTATAGAAAGAATTTGAATATGACTTTCCTTGTATTTAGTCTTCTGAATCGGTCCTCACATTGTCATCGGATGATTAAGGCTCCACTTTCAATACGGCATTCTCATCAAATGTCACATGCCTGTTGATAATGATCTTCTTGCTAATAGGATACCACAAACAATATCCCTTCACTCCTCATCTATAACTTAGAAAGATACACTTGCGAGCTCTAGATTCCAACTTTTCTTTGCTCTTATGTACACATGTTCGAAAGTCAAACACTAAGAAATGAATATCTAATAAGCTCTCCTTTCCATACTTTTTTAAGGATCTTCATATCTATAACAGTAGAAGGTGCGTGATTGATGAGAAAAGACACCACAGCTAAAGCTATCTGCTCAAAACTACTTCTTCAACTTAGAAGTCAATCTGAGATAATAAGTTCTTTCCAACAATGTTCGATTTATCCTTTCAGCAACTCCATTAGACCGAGGGTCGCCAAGTGTGGTGTGATGCCTCATATTGCCTTCGGACTCACAAAAATTGATTAATTCCTATGATACAAATTCACCGCTATTATCCGAACGGAAAATTTTTAACTTCATCTTTGACTACTTCTCAACCATATATTTCCACTTTCAAAACCTAGCAAAGGTTTCACTCTTAGACCATAGGAAGTATACCCAAACTTTACAAGAGAAATCGTCTACATATAAAATGAAGTACCCGGCTCCACCCAAGGATGGGCAAGGTGAGGGCTCACAAATATCTGTATTAACGTACTCTAAGACAGTCTTTGCTTAATGTTCTCTAGTGCCAAAAGAAATCTTTGTCCACTTACCAAAAACACACTCCTCACAAAAGTGAAGCTTTGAATACGAAACACTATCAATCAAACCTTTCTTTCTCAACTCATCCAAACAACGTTCACCAATATATCCCATTCTCAAGTGCCATAATTTGGAAGAATCTAAATCAACAGAAGTAAAAGAAGTTAATTCACTAGCTACAATAGTGCCCTTTAATAAATAAAGATTTCATGCCCTTACACCTTTCATAAATATCATGGAACCCTTCGATATCTTCATTTTCTCTCCCTCAACTATAATATTCAACCCAAGTATACTCAAAGCCCTAATAGATTTCAAGCTCCTTCTCAAATTAGGTACATGTCTGACATCAATAATAGTACGAATAACACGGTCAAAAATTCTTACCTTCACACTACTAACACCAACCATATGGAAAGAAGCATCATTATCCATTAGAACTTCTCTATCAATCTCATGGTATGTAGAGAAACAGTTCCTTTTAGGTGTCATATGATAGAATGCGCCAAAATTAATAAGCCATAAGTTGCTCTTTCCAAAAAAGCCAGAAGCTATAAACACATTGGTATCACTTTCTATATCTGATTTCTCTACAATAGATGTTGAAACTTTCTTTGGGTCTTATGTTCATCCTTCGAGCTTGGGACCCCTAGACTAAGACCATGAATTACTCCGGCCTCCACCATTTTTTTGACTTGCCTTGGATTCTACCTCTTTGAATAGATAAGCCTTCTACATTATTGTCTAAAGTAGTGCTCGCTAATCCTCCTATCAACACTTCATTATGAAGATTAGCCTTTACGTCAGATAGGCTAATCTTACGGTGACCATATATCATATAATTAACAAAAGCAGTATACTCCTTAGGCAAGGAACATAAGAGGATCAGTGCTTGAGCCTTAATGGTAATTTCACCTTTTTTTGCCTTCAGGTTCATAATCAAAGTAATCAAAGCATCTACATGCTCCATAAGATCGACTCTAGGCATCATTTTAAACGAATAGAGTTATTACTAAAGAATAATCTGATTCCTGGGAGACTTGTCTTGATATGCATCAGATATACATCCCATAATTCTTTCGCCGTCTTCTTCTGGGAGAATTATCTAAGAACTTCATCTGGAAGATTCAACTGGAATATTGTAAGAGCTTCATCTTCCATCCCTTTCAAAACAGGTGCCTCGATGTCCTTCAATTTATTAGGTGTAAAAATACTCCTAAAAAGTCTTCTCCTTCTTCAACACTACCTCCATCTTCATCTTCCAAGTTCCAAAATCTCCCTTTCCAACAAAATATGTAACAGCATAATTGACACTTGATCTACCAATAGACTTTGTAGAAGTCGCTACTAATACATAAATAGAACAATAACATTAGTTCCGATACCAAAATATGGTGAAAAATGTAGGGAAGGATTTATCATCAATAATAATGAGTGAAAGTGATTTAACTAGAATCTAGTATTGTGTATTTAAATACCAATGCAAGGTCAAAATCAACTATGATATCGTACAAAATCAAAAAATAGAAATAAAAGAAACACAGAAGATATAACGCGGTTGGATTTGTATCATACATCCGCGAAGACCTAACAACTCTTTATTCCAATCACCAAATTCAAAGAGATTACAATTGATTAAAGTGTTATAAGATGTGGAGACTCTCTATAATCAAACACTCAATTCAAGAATTTCAATTTAGAGAACTCAAAATAGAAAACTCCCACTTGATTTAGCTAGGGTTTCCATTAATCTCAATTATTGGAAATCTAATCTCATCATTAGGAAGAAGATGAAGAGACTAATATATAGATGCTCTAATTAGTCTAGACCATTTGATAACTTCAAAAGAATTTGCATCACCAATAGAGAAGAAACGAGCACCGGAATGTCGAAACTGGCCTGCAAAATTCGAATCGGCAAAACCCTAAAAAAATCTCGTAGCAGCGACTCGGACATCTGACTTGAAAAGGTTGGACATCTAAGTGATGAATCAGACATCTTTGTGAAACAACCTGAAACTCTCGGGTTTAAACAAGTGTAGTAACTCTAACGTTTGGCTCCCACATCCGGACGTCTGATGTAATATCCCGTATTTTTGACTGTCTTATTTAATATTTATAAGTTAATTTAACCTTGACTCAGAAATATATATTTTTAAGATGATGGAATTAGTGCTTAAGACCGCTTCATTGTGTCTAGAATGATGTTTCTGATCTTTTTGAGTATAAACATCGATAGGTTTGGGATGACGGATTTTTAGTAATGTATTGGTAGTCGATTGATAAATTATCTGAAAAGCTTAACTTTTTCATACAATATAACTAGTGCTTAAGACCATTTCCATTGTGTTCAAATAATGTTTCCAATCTTTTTGAGTATAAACATAGATATGTTTGGGATAGTGGATTTTAAGGTATGAAGTTGGTAGGTTTGTTATTGTCAAAGGAGGATGGTGTTGGGCCTATGGCCCATTCGCTTCCTCTATAAATAGCCACAACCTTCTTTCTTATTTCATTTTTCTCATCCTGTTGCTATCCCTCTTCCTTTGCTTCCTAGAAACCTAAACCTTCAAGCCTAAATCAAATTAAAACCCGTGAGATAAATTCCCTAAAATAAAGCTAAAATCAAACTAATTCTTCTCTTCCCATTCTCTACAATCTCTATGAGTATTAGAGCGATTGGAGGATTCTATTTCGGTCATGAAGAGAAAGATGGCTAGAGAATGGGTTTCTTCCTACTTTATGGAAATTAGTGGTTGCTAAGAAAGTGTATACTAAATTGTAGCTTGTAGTTATATAAAAATGTGTGTTTTATTATGAAATGTTGAATAAAGTAAATATGTTATGTTTCACTGAAGAAAGCCTTGATTTGGTCCTTATTTTTTGTTTGATATGAAGAGTAAAATATCAAATGTTTGATTTATGATGAAAAGTTGGCATATATTAGAGTTAGTAAGCATCAAATATAAATGGTTGCCTAGTTATATATGATATAGTCTATATTATCATAAATAAACATATGTATAAAGTCTATATGGAATTATAATGTTAAAAATGTGATTTATAATGTGGTAGCAATCATATGAGAATTGTAGTAATTTGATATAGGAAGTAGAAATTGTTAATAACTCAGTTGTATGATGTTAAGTTGGTATAATGACCATTAAATGATCATAAACTCACGTAATTATTATAAAAAGAAATGAGTAAAAAGTATGGAAGACGGTAAAGTTAAAGTTTGAATTTTTAAAGAAAGAAACTTGTTTTAATAGCTTTCAAAAGGGCATGAGCTTGGGCTCATTTTAATAAAAGTAATACAAGAAGGGATTTTTATAAGAGTTAGTAAACTATTATGAGTGGTAGCTTGATGACTTAAGTAGCAATAAAGATTATCATTTACCAACAGATTAGTGAAGATATAATAAACGAATATTGCTAAAATGTGAGTGCAAGTTAAGAAGAGGAAGGAGATTCATATTGTTAAAAGTGTTAAAAATGTGATTTTTAATAAGTTATGTTAGTAAGGTATGATATAAGAGAGCTTGCTAATGATGTAAATCATGTTGAAATAATGGGAAAAAATGTATATGTGGAATAATAACCAAATTATAATGATTGATAGAAGTGGTTATCTACAAAAGTAATGAAGTTATATTTTTAGTGGAAAGTGTTCGTTAATGAAGGCAATCAAATTTGGACGATTAATAAAAAGTTAGAAAATGAGAAGTAAGAAGACTATGTCATTAATTAAAGTTGTGATAGATTAGCCGAAAGTGACAAAAATAAGGCCCAAAATTTGATAGTCCAAAGGCTATAAATAACCTAGACCCCTTTGGAAGGCCGAGAAACCCCCCCCCCCCCCCTCTCTATTTTTATTGCTGCCGAAGGCACTGCCTTTTTACCAGGTAGTGTTATGCACTGCCTTATAAAATGGCAGTGTTGTATGTGCAGTGCCTTCACAAGGTAGTGTTGTGCACTGCCATTTAAAGGTAGTGCATGCACTGCTTTGTACAAAGTATCACATACTATTTTAGCACTACCTTGTATAGGCAGTGCAAATGGCACCATCTTACGGGCGGTGTCATGCGGTACTGCCATGCTAAGCACGACAACGTTTTATTCTGGGTTAGAGTTTGGTTTCCAGGTTTAGGGTTTGATGAAAATTGATTGGGCTCGGAAGGCCTCAAGCTTTGCTCGAACAAAGTTATGGGAATGTTATATCTTGATGGGGTTTCGAAGTTATAATAAAGTTCATTAGCATGGGCAAGCATGAATCCAGATTGACTATTCATATGCAATCGAAGGATATCAATTTTGTAAAAGGAATCCATTTAACATTGAGATGACTTGACCTGTAGATGTAGTCCTGGAACAGAGGCAGAGAGAGACTGGAATGTCAGTTTATAGTAGGTCATATGCCATTCTGCAGTATGATTGGGTACTGCGACAGGATCTATAGACCAACTTCCTTTGAGGTGTTAGTTTTCAAGGGAGTCAACAATATAGCTATGGCTCTCGATAAGTCTCCTTTGTAACTAATGGCAATTCGACACGGGTATCGGTTGCAGATATTCAAATTGCGTTGACTTGGATATTGCTCGTATATGATTTGTACAAGGTCTTAAGATGCGGAAATGCTTGGTTATATAACATCATTAAGGTCGTACTTACTAGTATTTCAGGGTTTGTGGCCGACATGTATGATTGGGTATATGTGTGTACTTATACATAATATGTTATAGATGAGTTTACCTTATATTTCGGGTTTGACCATGAATTAGGAGATGTATGGCATATTTATTGTGGAGTGTAGTATTACCCCTGAACTCGTCTATTCATGTTGTTGATACTTAATATAGTTAGAACATGTAGTTTTAACTCATGATATGTCATAGAGATCCAATGCAATTTAGGATGTATATCTGTATTTAATTACAATATTTTGAGGCTACTTCCCTTCATCAGACTTCAGTCTGACCCTTTTTCTCTCTCTTTTATTTCCTATTTTAGAACTTATGATTACTCCTAGTAGAGTGGTATGAGTGACAGGTTGATTTTAGGATGAGCTGGCTGGGGAGCTGGACATTTGGATTTTAGAAATGAGCTTATATTTATGTTCAGCGCATGTATGATTATATGTATCAGATGTTCTATTTTTGTAGGAGACCACGCATTGTATTGATGTATCTATTCAATGCTCTATTTGTATGGAGTTTATGTAGAGATTTATGTAGAATTAGGCCTTCTCAATTTTATGTATTTACTTCTCTTTATACATACATACATAAATACATATATATCATCAGTTAGGCTAGTATGCATTGTTTATGCCTCTGTGTGATTTTATATATACTTGTCATATTATATATTGTTGTTTATCTACTATGAAATGCACAACGATCACGTCAAAATTTAGAGTTTAATCAAGTTTAAATATATACGGCCTTTGCCTTTTTACAGTATTTCAAATATATATGTTGATCAACACATACTTGGGGTAATGAAAAAGGCGAGTCGTTACACTTGGTATTAGGGCTTAGGTTACCTAATTAGAGAATCAATGGACCGACTTTCATATGTCCTAGGAGTACTTAGGTGAGCGGAACGATAACTCTATAATTAATTATTGTATAAATCTCAGAAATTTTTGTATACCAATTTATATGATTAGAATGATGCAGAGTAATGTGGATCATTCATATATAATGTTTGGATGGACCATTATCGACATAAGACAGTTGTTGAGTTCCTAGGTAAATGTCGACGATCTAGTTGCGATATTTATTTAATAATTCTCCCGTTTGATTGGATTGGTTTAAGTGGATATTTAAGACGATTGATTTAGATCTCGAATATGCATATATTGAGATCAATTCGTATTGAATAGAGTTAGAGGGGGTTGGTATGAACTTATAACATGGTTATAAATTAATTTAACCTCAATTTGTAGTTTAAATTAGTGATTGAAATATTGATGCATATTTTTATCACTAAATAAGATTTTAAAGAATGACATTTAAAGATAGACATGAAGATTTAAAAATAATGTAATGATTTTGTAGATTTGAGAAATGGATTTACATTTAATTAAATTTGATAAATTTAACAATTACTTAAATTTGTTTTATGTAAATGAAATATTTTTAAAATGTTGATATAATTTGATAAAATAGAGTGAATCAAACATACTCTATTTAACTTGAAAATTAAGTGTATTAATGCTTAAAGTTGTTTTTCTAAGTGCATATAATATTTTATAAAGTGATTTATGATTTATAAAATATTTTGAGGTAGTATATAAAACTTAAATTGGTTCTAAATAAATAATAGATATTTTAAAATATGGTTATGATTTTGTAAAATGGTATAAATGAGTATATTTAATTATAATTGGAAAATTAAATAATATTAGGCTTTTGAATGATTTATAAACTTATAGTTGTTTTCTAAATAATATATTATGTTTGGAAATAATATATTAATGGATGGATCATCTCATAGATTACCGAATGGTATAACGAGTTGATTAATGATTAAAGGGTTTATTTTTATATCATTGTTTTTAATTGGTTAAATCAATTGAATTGATTGAATTATAGATTACGATTGAATGATAGATAAATAGATTGTTTGATTTGTAGGTTTTTTTATCTTTAAGATAGTAGAATTATTACTTTGGTGGTGTATTGCCTTCATGTGTGTAAATAGGCACTAGATGTGTTTATTGATTCCATGTAGTTGGACTGGTTGTATACATTTTCATGCATATAGTTTATACAAGTTATATAGGTTTGTATATATAGTCCCAGTATGTCCAACTTGGGGCTACTGGGAGGAGCATAGAATATTATGTGTATGCTTATTGATATGCAGTTTAAAGCATACATACATACATATGTATGTATGTATGTATATGTATATGTGTGTGTGTGTGTGTGCGTATATTCCTGTTATGTCTGAGTAAAGGCTACTGGCAGGAACACAGAATATTTTATACATGTTCATTGGTATGCCGATTAAGGCATATATATAGTCCTAGTATGTTTGACTGGGGGCTCCTGAGAGGAGCACGGAATATTTTATTTATATTCATTGATATGCAATTCAAAGCGTGTATAAATAGTTTTGGTATGTCTGACTTGGGACTATAGATTGGTGCAAAGGAATCCATTGTACCTTAAGCAGCATAACCTGCACATGTGGTTCCGGAGCGAGGGTGGAGAGAGACTGGGATGCCAGTCCAAAGTACGTCATATATTGTTGCGTAGCACTGTTGGATACTATGAAGGGACCTAAAGGCCAATTTCTTTTAAGGTGTTGGTTTTTAGGGGAATCCATAAATTAGTTGTGACTCTTAATAAGTCTCATAGGTAGTGAATGACAATTTAGAACGATTTATCAGTCCACACCAGAACATCAATACTTCGGCATGGGGTAACCATGTGGGAAGGATGTATGATAGGTGTATGATAGGTTTAACGTTTACATACATTTCCGGTATGTCGGTATATATAACCAGAAGTAAAGGACGCTAGCACATGAATTAAAGTGATAAAAGTGTAATTTTTAATAAGTTATGTTAGTAAGTTATGATATAAGAGAGCTTGCTAATGATGTATGTCATGTTGAAATAATGGGAAAAGGTGTAAATGTAGAATAATAACCAAATTATAATTATTCATAGAAGTGGTTATTTGCAATAGTAATGAAGTTATATAATTAATGGAAAGTGTTCATTAACGAGGGCAATCAAGTTTGGATGATTAATAAAAATTTAGAAAATAAGAAGCAAGAAGGCTACGTCATTAATAAAAGTTGTGATAGATTAGCCGAAAGTGACAAAAATATGGAGAATACCCAAAATTTGATAGTCCAAAGGTTATAAATTACCAAGAACCCCTTGGAGGGCCGATAAACCACCATCTCCACTATTTTGTTGGTGTTGCACTGCCTTTTTACAAGGCAATGTTGTGTGTGCATTGCCTTTTACAAGGCACTGCCCTGGGAAAGGCAGTGCGTAACTAATGATGTAAATCATGTTAAAATAATGAGAAAAAGTGTGTGTGTAGAATAATAACCAAATTATAACCATTGATAGAAGTGGTTATTTACAGTAGTAAGCAAGTTATATTATTAATGGAAAGTGTTTGTTAAAAAGGCCAATCAGGTTTGGATGATTAATAAAAAGTTAGAAAATGAGACGCAAGACGACTACGTCATTAATTAAAGTCGTAATAGATTAGTTGAAAGTGACAAAACTAAGGAAAACACTCAAAATTTGATAGTTCGAAGGCTATAAATAACCTAGATTCCCTTGGAAGATCGAGAAACCTCCTCCTCTCTATTTTGATTGGTGTCGGAGACACTGCCTTGTAAAAAGGCAGTGCTGTCTGTGCACTGCCTTTTACAAGGCATTGCCTTGTTAGAGGCAATGCTAGTGCACAGCCTTGAAAAAGGCAGTGTTGTGCACTGCCTTGTACAAGCCAGTGCCAAGTATTTCGACACTGGCTTGTATAGGCGATGCAACGGTACCACCTTGCGGATGGTGTTTTGCGATACTACTGTGCTAAGCACGACAGCATTTTATTCCAAATTGGAGTCTGGTTTCAAGGTTCAAGGTTTGAAGAAATTGATTGGGCTCAGAGGGCATACGTGTTTGCTTGGATAAAGTTATGGGAATGTTATATCTTGATGGGCTTCGAAGCTCTAATAATGTTCATTAGCACGAGCTAGCATGAATCCGGATTGTCTACTCATAAACAATCGAGGAATGTTGGTTTTGTAAAAGGAAACCATTTTACCATTGAGGCGACATGACTATAGATGTGGTCACAGAGCAGAGGTGGAGAGAGACTGGAACGCCAGCCTAGAGTAGGTCATATACTGTTCTGTAGTATGATTGGATGTTGCGACAGGACCTACAGACTAACTTCCTTTGAGTTGTTGGTTTTCATGGAAGTCTAAAATATAGTTGTGGCTCTCTATATGTCTCTTTGGTAGCTAGTGGCAATTCGGCATGGTATCGGCTGTAGATATTCGAATAACATTGGCCTTGGATATTGCTCATATATGATTCGTACGGGGTCTTCAGGTATGGGGGTGCTTGGTTATATAGCATCATTAGGGTTGTATTTACCGGTATTTCAGGGTTTGTGGCCGACATGCATACTTAGATATATATATATATGTATATACTTCTACATGATATTGTTATAGACGAATTTACCTTACATTTCGGGTTTGACTGTGAATTAGGAGATGTATGGCATATTTATAATTATGGTGTGTAGTATTATCCCAGCACTCGTCTATTCATGTTGTTGATACTTAATATAGTTAGAACATGTAGTTTTAACTCATTATATGTCATAGAGACCCAATGCATGCTAGGATGTATATTTGTATTTAATTACAATATTATAATACTAGTTCACCTCACCAGATTTCTGTCTGACCCTCATTTCCTCTTTTTCATTTTCTGTTTTGGAACTTATGATTATCCTAGCAGAGTGATGTGAGTGACAGGTTGATTTTGGGGACAAGCAAGCCGAAGAGCTAGACTTTTACGTTTTAGAGATGAGCTTATATCTATGATCAATCCATGTACGACGGATGTTCTATTTGTGTATGAGAGCATGCATTGTAATGATGCATCTATTCAGTGCTCCGTTTGCATGGAGTTTATGTAGAGATTTATCCAGATTGAGGCCTTCTCAATTTTATGTATTTAGTTGTTTCTTTATACTTATGTGTATCATCGGTTTGGCTAGTGTGCATTGTTTATGCCTCAGTGTAATTTTGTATGTACTTTTCATATTATATATTGTTGTTTTTCCGCAGTGCTCCGTTTGCATGGAGTTTATGTAGAGATTTATCCAGATTGAGGCCTTCTCAATTTTATGTATTTAGTTGTTTCTTTATACTTATGTGTATCATCGGTTAGGCTAGTGTGCATTGTTTATGCCTCCGTGTAATTTTGTATATACTTGTCATATTATATATTGTTGTTTTTCCGCTGCAAATTGTACAAAGGTCATGTCGAAATTTAGAGTTTAATCAAGTTTAAATATGTACTGCCTTTGCCTTTTTACAGTATTTCAAATATACATGTTAATCAGCATATATTGGGGTATTGTAAAAGGCGGATCATTACATATGATCTTCTGAAGGTTTCACTATTTTTGAAACTCATGGCATTCAGACATTTGGTTTGTGTTCCCAGATGTCTAGTTGCATATCACTTGCAATTCCAGCTTCTCTATTCCATCTTCTTTTAATCTCGTACTCCAATCGACTTCCCGACTCTTACACAATTCGAAGCTTTAGACAATATCTTCAATCTGAAGCGCTCAAAGGCACATATTTGAATCACATAATAACAACACTTTGACTATACCTGTCTATCATCTTACTTCAACTAAAAAAATACACACGATATTTGCAGTTTCTTTATTAATAAAACATGTGCAAGTAGCAAGTTGCGATCTTCTTCTTTGTATCAACATGTTTTGTACCTTGCAGTATTATTAAGCAAAGAATCTGATGTTTTATGCACTACTTCATTGTTCTTAGTATAAAGTGAGTTTATTAAACAAATCTGCTACAACTTACAAGTCAACTCAAGACATGTAATGTTTATGTTTATCCATCCATATTTCCCCTAATGTCTAGATTAGTGAAATTTCAATTAGTACAACTTAACAACTTCTTAATAGCCGTTAACTTCTTAGTTATATCCTTCAATGCAAGCAACCTTTTACCACATATTTTAAGAAAATATTTTATTTTTGTTGGGAATATGTCTCATATACAAGTATTGAATCTGATGTTTCGCACAAAGTCTGCAAATATTGTTCTTGATCTTGAAGTCAATTGATTAATATGTCCATTTGTCCACCGATGAATAAATTGATTTATTTTGGGTTGACTGAATGAGTTTTTTTAACCTTAACCAATGCTATTAAGAACATCCCTTTGTTTAAACTATATATAAATGGGCGTTTCTCTATAATAAAACTTGAATCTTTTTTATTGGAAACCTTTTTGTAATATATTTGGCATGTTGATATGTTCCTTAATAATGAAGTCAATTCACTTTTAGTGGATTAAATAAAATAAACAGGTGATCAGTAGTTAATTTTCCACAAGTCTGTAAACGTTATTACCATCATCATCACTCACAGTATGTATCAAAAGTTCTGAACTGATTATTGGATAATCTTTACCAGCAATTTAATTCGAACTCACGTCTGTCTTCAGTCGCCAATTCACTACCGAGGACACTCTTTGTTTCTTAACCAAATTTGTACAATATGCGGAAATTGTCTATGAATATAGTGTACAACTGGAGAAACATTAAATACTAAGAGAATGGCTAGTAAATTGTTTTAAGACATAAATGAATATGCATAGATAGTGCATAAAATTTGACCAACAATGTGTGGAGATTTTCTTTTGCTCAGGGAAAAATAGGAAAAAAAAACAATCGCTTTAATGAAAGTGGCCATATTACAATTTGCAAAGCAAATTATACACTTGCTTTGGTTTATCTGTATTATAGATCCATTCCATATTTCAGTCTTTGAATTAGTAGGATTTTGGAATGACATGATTTAATTTTGAATTAGTAGGATATTGGAATGAACACGAAGAAGCAGCTTTCTCGCATTCCAAAAGAAATTGAAACATCCAAAGAGTCCAATGCAATGACCAAGCATGTTGAAACCCCTTTTCAAGACAACCAACAACGAAAAATCTGAAATCCGTCCGCATCCATATTCGAAAAGTGAATAATATCCAATATTCGAAAAAATTGATGCGGATGCGGATACGAAGACATTCACATTCGAAAATTATCTGTTCGGTATTTGTCAAGATTATAGTATAAATTATATATATTTTAGTATAATGAAAGATATCTATTTATTGTTTTATTAAGTTAGTAGTTTATATTATATGCACTTAATACTTATTAACTGCTCAAAACTATTTATTATCGCCGTATTTGTTTATATTTATCACTTTTATAATCAATTGGATTTAAAAAAATGTACATTAAACTTAAAATTTATATTTATATTTCTTGATTTATTAGTCGTTTGTGGATAGAATAATTATCTGATATCTATCTGTATCCGTGGATGATGATATGCGATATCCGAAAATCATTTCGGATGCGGATGCGGATATGACACTATTCGCATCCGAAAGTATCCATTGACAGACCTACCAGCAACCACTTATGAATAACGGCGACAAATTAAATTGTGTAAACACCGATGCTGCAAAAATAGATAATGCACCAACATACACTATTGTTCCAACCACTGCAATCACCGAAGATGCAATGGAATCGACAGGACAACTGATGACGTAAACACAATTCCAATTCAAAACAGGCTGACTAGAGGTTCAACTAAAGTGAAAAGACTTCTTTCGGATGCTATGAGCCGAATCAAAGTGGAATTCAATGGTGAGGCCGAACTAATAGAACCAGGGTTAGTAAAATTATCTTCTTTTTTAGGGCCGTTTGCACAAGAGCATGTTCCGGTTACTTTCAACAACGGGAGACTACTTCCTAATGAATTAAAAGTAGTTTTGTGGAAATCCATTCAGGTATGATTACATGATCATTTTTTACACACGAATTAAAAGTAATTAGAACTACTTTCAAATATAGTTTGGAACAATGTAGGTACGGAGCTATAGCTAAAAAATTTAAAACTGAAATTCATGCAGTCAGGATTCATAATATCGTGCATTCAGGATTTATAATAGTCGTGCATTCATGATTTATAAATCCTATTTGTAATATAACGTAATTTAGTGACACATTCAAAATGATGTACAACTTTATCATGCAAGTGATCAAATTCCATAGAGAGTGTGAACTACTAAAGCTAGGAATAGAATAATCAAATAAAGTCTAATAGTAATGCTCTATGAGATCTGTGCACCTTTAATGGTGGATCAAGCTTTTAATTAAATAATTAAAGTATATGCTGTAAAACCTGATCTTTCTTCTTCTTTATAAATTATGGCTCTGTAACCAGAAACATGGTTTGCTATAAATAACCCATCATTACAGTTATAACTCAACGATATTTTGCTTGGACTATAATTATGTATTCGCATTTAAGGAGTAGTCAAGTTGGATATTTGTTATGACACACACATATGTATGCATGTGCGTGCGCACTCGTTATATAAATTTGAGTAGACTGAATTTGTCAACGTTGATTAACTGTTATTTGATACTTGTACAGCCATCTGAGTGCATCTGTTCCAGGCTTTATCTTGAAGTGTTTCGATAATTCAGTGCTTTTCAATAATCCCCGTACTATTATTAATCAACAAAAATATCCAGGGCTGATTGTGTGCAAGTTACAAGTACAACTACCTCACTCTGAATAACAATATCAGAATAAACCGTTAACCTCTAAAAATAATTCAGTAAATTAGTACAGGAAGTTTAGTATAGGCAATTTAGTAGTTAAAATTCATTTAATTTAAAGCCAGTGATTTTATTTATATAATTCATTTGGTGCATAGTTATTGGAAAATTTCACAACTAGTCCCGTAGTTTGGTGAATATTGCAGGCTAAGTTTAAGCTGGATAAGGAATTGAAAAAAAAACACCCATTTTTCAACAAATGGGATGTATTTTTAAGACTTCAAAATGCAATTTAGTTAAATGGATAAAGAAAGCAAAGTCCAAGAAATAAAGGCTTCAACTAGAATCAGATTGCGTCAAAAGTGCGAAAAAGTGTAAGAGGTTTGTTAAGTTAAAAACTAGTGCAGATTTTAAGGTAATTGTAACATGGTTGTTTGATTATTTAGAGATACTAGTACAAGCGTACAACGAATATAAACCGACTAATCAATGTATTATAACCATTTATTCTAGATAAAAGTGAGAAATTCAAAGCTAATTAAAAACAAGCAAATGCATATACATGTAGTCGTAGAGAAATGACTCGATTGGCTGAAGATTTGGTGAGATTCTTTTAACCTACCGTTGCATTTATCGACTAGCTAGTATAATAGGATTGGCTGTTATATTTTAATGTTATTTCCAATGTAAAAAGAGCAAAGTCAATCCATCTTTCATCTCTAGAGTTCAAGTTTGAAGTAAATATCACACTAGAAAAAATGGTGAACTAGTTAATAAAAAAGTTGCAGACATTATTGTAAGTGGTTTGAATTTTTTGTTCAAGTAAAAATTATTTAAGAATGATATAATTTGAGACTCATCTATGAATACACGCACAAACAAGTTAACTTTTGTAGGAGAAAATAAAAAAATTGAAAGTGAATCACAATCAACCTCATCAAATATAATATCAAAGAAAATGCTCTTGTGCAAGTGTTGGGACAAGATAGACCGAGACGATTACGAGCAATGGGAAGGAGTATAACCATGACTAAGGTAGTATTGTCATAAGCTAAAGAGAAGCAAGTAGCTGAATTTCAAAATAGAATTTCAGAATTAGAGCGGATTGTTCGCAAGTTTATGAATAATCAGGTAATATTTCAAAATCAGTACATAAATATTATGGACTGAAGTGAAGATGTCGATATTTTATACAGTATATAAATATTTCAAATCGGTACTAATATAGCACTGTTTCATCATTAAGTAATGTTTGGTATTATTAATTTTGCAGGGCAAAGAAAGTTGGAGAGAAGAGAACATATATCAAATGGTATGATATATGGTAAAAGTTGAGTTATTATTGTTGCAATATCATATAGAAGTATAGGGACAAGTCTTTCCTCCAATTTAGTAGTTAAAATTCTCTCTATTAGGCCATTTTGCTCAGAAGTATAGGGACAAGTCATTCTATGAACTATTCCTTTTCTGCTATAATAACTACTGAGTGGTTTGAATTCACCACCTCCATCAGTCTGTACAATTTTAACTTGATGATTAACTTGCTTTTCTATTTGTGTAATAAAGTTTATTACAGCATTGTTTCAGATTTTGACTTTAGAAAATAAATCCAAGTGTATCTAGAATAAGCATATATAAAAGAGATATAATAATTGTAACCATAGTCAGAATTGATAGGTGCTGGTCCCCAAAGGTCAGTAGCTATCAATTCCAGTGGTTTTGTATATTCAGTTAGTGAGTTAAGAAAAGGAAGTTTGTGACTTTTACCCATTTGGCAATATGTGCAAATATATGGTAAATTGATATTTTCAATAGGGATTTTATTTTCTGCCAAGATTTTCTTTACAACATTAACACTAGGATGTCCTAACTTGTAATGCTATACATCAAATTTGCTCAATCTAACATTGGATTGAACTATTTGAGAAAAATTACAACATTCTTCAGAATCTCTTGAGTTTACAGACTTAAATCTGTATAAGCCTCTGACTGCTTCACCCTGCAAAAGAATTTCTCTGGTCAGTATGTCTCTAACTAAGCAATATGTAGGATAAAATTCAAAATAAACATTGTTATCACTTGTAAACTGTGATACACTCATGAGATTCTTTTTAATTTGTGGAACTCTTAATAAGTTATTGAGGTAAAGTTTTCTTTTACCTTTGATGCAAGCAATACCAGTGTGTGATATTTTTATAGACTCACCGTTTCCCATGTGAATGGAACTATTACCTTTATACTCTTTATTGCCCAAGTTTAGATTATCCAAATTGTTAGTGATATGATTGGTTGCACCTGAATCTGGGTACCAGCCTTCATCATTAATGTGTTCATGTCTGGCTGATTCATTCAGATGACACATGTTTGAGTTTTCTGCTGAGTTGCTTGAATTTGATTGAATCTGTGCCATATTTGAACTTGAATTACCACTTCTCTGTGAATTAACTGTTTGGTTTGGTGTGAAGTTTGTGTTGAATCTAAAATAACATCTCATTGCTGTATGACCAAGTTTTTCACAAATCTAACATCTTGGTCTTGAATTGTTGTTCCATCTGCCTCTACCTCTAGACCTATTTGACTGACCCCCTCTCTGAAAGACTTGTACTCCTCTGTTGTTGTTGCCTTGATTCTTGTTTTTTGAATTGGATGCATAGTTGATAGACAGATCTGTTTCTTGTGGTTTTCTGTGATCAATTCTCCCTTCATGAGCCAGTAATGTTGAATTAACATATTGCATAGATGGTAAGGTTTCTTTGGAAGATATTACAGCCACTACGGCTTCGTATTCTTCATTTAGACCACTGAGAACAGTCAGTATCTGTTCTGTTTCAGACACCTTATGACTTGCTGCCTCCAACAAATCACATGTTGTTTTGACTTTTGAGAGATATTCTCTCATTGATAAATTTTCTTTCTTGATATTCTGCAACTGTCTCTTATAATGCATGATTTTAGCTGCAGATTGAGAACTGAATATCTGTTGTATGGTTGTCCAAATTTCATTTGATGTTTTGCATCCTACTAATTGAGGTAGTAGATTAGTGCTGATTGAGGATAAAAGCTAAGAACTTATCAAACTGTCTTGTCTCTGATATTTGATATATTCTGGATTTATGACTTGATTGTTTTCTTGATTAGGAATGTGCTCTGGTGGAGATGTTTGTGTCCCAAGAATGAAACCATCCAATCCATAGCCTCTGATTGCTGTACCAATCTGAAGTTTCCAAAGAAGATAATTGTCTTCATCTAAGTGTACAGTGATTAGCTAACTATGCAGATTGATTGTCTTGATCAAGTTCTCTGCTGCATTTGATTGCTGACTATCTCCACCATTGTTTGAGGTTTCAGACCCTTCACTGGCCATGATGAAATTTCTTCAAGACAGGATAGAATTCGGGAAATGCAAGAAAGAACACAGAGAATGATAAAAAAACAGGTTTGATGCAGCCAAGAAGTCAGGTGATGATACTAATCTGATGATTTCTTGGCGAGGCACTTACTCTTTTATGACTTTGTGATCTTTTCTTGCTTTCTGAATTTGATTTTCTTGATTTTTTTTTGAAATTTCTGCAACCCTTTCACCTGAGTTTGAGAGACTTGTTGCAGCCAGAATTATATAATTCTTGGCACGACACTTGTCTTCTTGAAAACTTCAGATGAATTTCAGAAACTCAGATGATGATGAACAATCTGATGGGTTCTGAAGATCAAATGATGAATTCTAATGTAGATGATGAATTCTGATGATCTACTGTTTTCCTTTTCCAATTGCTGTTAAGCAAAGTTTTGAAAAGTTGGCTCCGATAGCAAAATGAAGTTCTTATGAGAACTGAATAAAAGAATTTTATTGATGATTATCAGCAAAGTATTTTTTACAAAAGGCAGAATAGAATTGATATATCTACTGCAATGTACACGGTTGATATATATAGATACAAGTTATTACTTTTGGGCTAAGTATATTAACAGCCCAGTCCACAACTTAATAACCCTGTACATAGAGGGTATTTCTTCCGTTCAGATTTCTGTGAAAGGTTGAGATCACTTGCTATCTGATATATCCTTACTTGCTTCATTACTTTATGTCTTGTATTCATTTTATTTCTCTTAACTAAGGTAACTTATTTAATTCTGAAGATATGTCAAGACTACGTCACTTTGGTAATATTTATCTTATGAAAGTAAAATCGTACGTAAGATGGATAATAATACACATAAAGCCGTCAATTGTACCACTGATCATTCCCAGACTGTGTAAGGATGATTAGTACTTCATGCCATTCATTGATTCCTTGTATGAATTTTAAACATCATCATTTTAAGCTTTTTATCCCGGTGTCATATCTGTATGCTTATAATACAAAGTTTGTATGCTTGTGCATGTTATTATTTATATGCAATTTTCAAAAGTGATCTTTTATAGGCTGTAATAGTGTGAAGTAAGGGTCGTATATTTAACTTTTTGCAGAATCTGTAACCCATACTAAACCCAGTAATAGATCACTGTTAACTTGTTAGAAACTAAACATGATTGCAATTCGATAACAGTTTATGTTCTATCAGTGTTCAAAGAGAGTTTTTCCATGTAATCCTTTGTTTACTTGAGTTGTATTTCCCAATGCATGCTTTTAATTTTTTTGGGTTCATATTACACATTTTTCATGTCAATATATACTTAATCTTCAATAACGCTTTCAAAGTCGTAATATATATACACGTTGTTTAAATTGTTCTCTTCATACTCTTACATGTTGTAGAATTGAGCAAAATGTCTAGGTGCGTTTTTAAAATTTAGTCTGATAACATTTGGTTCATACTTAGTTTAAAATGGCTGAATAATATCAATAGATAATAAAATGTTTCGTTGTTTTATTTCTTCCGTTTTTTAAGATTAAACTTTCTGGTTTTTTTGGGGCATGTTTGCATGCATGTGTTTAGATAACACAATTTCATCGATAGATAGTATAACGAGGCTCGGTTTCAAATTCTTATTATATGTTCAGGTTTTACATCTCTTGCTTAATTAAGTGTTACAGTTTTAGGTTTCAGCAAATTTAATAAAAGGGCGGCTCTTATATGTCACTTATACTACTATTAAGAAAAATGAAACTGAAAGTAATACCATTTGGAGAAAGTAATACCGTTTCAACTTCGTGTATGTTTGTTGCAAAACTTAATGAGAAAACAAGGAAACTAATTATGATTTGTTTTTTGTTAATCACTAATTGAGTTCAATGGCAACCTGGTTGCTACTTGACCTTTAAATCCGATTAATATTCTCACATACATCGCTAACAAGTAGCAGCCTGTTCTTAGTGGCCATCAAGCAAGAAAGCAACGAGAAAGCCGGCAACATCGGGCTCTATCAACTATCATGACAAAATGACAAGAACTCCCTTCAAATCTCATCATATATACTTGCACTAATCTTTCCAATAGTGATTATTTGACCTTCTATTTTCTTAAATCAAATGCGATTGTGTTTGTGTATGGGCTAATTGGTTGGTTGAGTTGACTTTTATCTCTAATTTAATTAAGGGATAGTTTGGCGCGCATTTTCTCCAAACTAAACTTATGTTTCAAGTCCATGTTTACAAATTCCTACGCCAAAAGACTCAAATGCCCTTTACATTTTTAGCACTTCAAACGTGTATAATTTCAGTAGAAACATTGGATCAACATATCTTTTTTCACCAAAAAATCATAAATTTTATTATATTTAAAATGAGATTCATTTTTGATGCCAAAAAAAAAAATCACATATTTGTAGTAAGGCTGCAATTATTCCATAGAATTCTGTAAATTTTAAACATCATCGATTTTTCTTCGAATGTCAGTAGTTATTCCATATAATTGCAGACTTTTTTGCAATTATATGTAATAATTGTAGACTTCTTTGCTATTATTCCATATAATTACCGATTTTTCTGCAATTTTTCATTATACTTGTCATTTTCTGCATTATATAAAACGATCATCAATTTTTCTTTAAATATCAGCATTTATTCCATATAATTGCAGACTTTTATGCAATTATATGGTATAATTGCAGATTTTTCTGCAATTATTCCATATAGATGCATACTTTTATGCTATTATATCGAATAATTGTAGAAAACTCTGCAATTATTCCAAGTAATCGTAGAAAAGTGCAACTATATCATTTAATTGCAGACTTTTCTACAATTATTGCATATAATTACTGAATTGTCCGTAGACATACAATATAATTGTAGACTTTTCTACAGGAGGTTTTTAGACTCAAGGAAAAAGTTAAAGAAAAATTTAGTTTTAGGGACAAGAATTTTGTTTTTTTGTCTGAATGACACTTTTTAATGTAGTTCACATGATAGTTGTAACTATCATTTTCAGTTTACACTAAAAAGTGTTCTTCAGACTAAAAAGCAAATTTGTTGTCCCTGAAACTAAATTTTTTTGCAACTTATACCTTGTGCATATTTACCTGTTTCTACAACTATTGCATATAATTACTGAATTTTCTATAATTATACGATATAATTGCAGAAAATTTGATCTTGAATCGTTGTTTCTACGTATGCACTCATTAGAAAAGTAATAAAATTTGTGATTTAATGGTGAAAACGGTTTGTTAATCCGTTGTTTATACCAAAAGTTATTGCATTTTAAAAATTGATAATTAGGAGAACAAAATTTAATTATGGATGTGAGAATAATATCCACATATGAAGAACCAATGTTCAGCAATGGAGCAGAGAGATATTTTAAGAAAGAAAATTACAGTATTTGAAAATAGAGATGTAATTTATATTATTTTTTTGAAGAATGTTTTGGGTATTAATTTTGATTTTAGGGATGTGTCCCTTGTTTTCACTTTAATCAATACATGTTCCATACGTGATCTTATACCATTGCACATTAGTAGTTGAGTGTTAATAAATGTGAGAATTTGTTGATTAATGAGGCATTCTTGAAAAGTTACCTGATTGATGAATTCTTGAAATACCTTAGAAGAGAAATCTGTGGCGATTTAAGTTATTTTTTTAAAATGGAAGAGTGCAAATTCTGCTGTGAATAATAAATGCAAGTTGATGGATGTGTGTTGTATGGAAATGGTAGTTGCCAAAAGAACCGCATCCATAATTGATCCGGGATCCATTTTGTTCCATTGGGAAACAGATGCAGGAAGAGTTTGAGTAAAGATCGTAAGAGTCAAAAAGCACCTTTATAGAAAACTTCATTTGCGTTCAATTGCATGGAAGATGCTATTGATTCAGCAGTAGCATGTTGCGAATGTTAGAATGGACTCAGCTTGTAGTAAGTATTTTGCACTGTTGGAGACGGTCATTTTACATGTAATAAAAGTGAAAAAAAATAAACGTTATTATGCATTTTTATGGTGGTTATGTATTATCGCATCCAACATGCAACATAAAAAATTTCGCATTATGATGATTGATTTTTTCTGTTACACAGATGTTTCTGGTGGATTTACACGAGCTCGAATGGAAATTAAAATGGATATGCACCATGAGGTGAGTAACTTCAAACTTCTTGCATTCATTGGTCTCTGCTAATTGTTTATTTGTTTTTTTTTTTTTTTTACTGATTTGTCTAATGCTCTTTCTTCTGTTTTTTCTAAAACGAAGGATGATTTCAACCTTAATGTTATAAATGGGAATATGTAAAACTAAAACAATCTAGCGGCATTTGTTTTTTTTTGGTATGGGCATGACACCATAGTAACATGATTATATTTACATATTAACGTCAATTTGGTTGGGACAAGCATCGACGTTCGACAAAGTATGATCACTTTGTTATTCGTATTTTCTAATATTGAATTGTAATATAAAACACTTTTTTTAAAATCTAATGACAAGCATTGAGAAGGATTAGGCATCTGTAGAAAAATAATAATTAAAAATCATTCTTTCACATGGTCAAATTCACATTTTCTTTCTCATAACTACTGGCTGATTTAAAATTCCTAATCCATGTTATTCTTTTGTAGTTAAATTTAGTACTTCTTTAACATGATAGCAAGCAATATACACACAAGTCTAAGCATTGGATTTTTGTTCGTATGAAAACAGGTAGAGTTGTGATGAGCTTGTATGGAAAAATTATGCCAAAAACCGTTGGTGTGTTGACTTCTATCCGCTGTCACTTTTGCTATGTCTACATAAACCATCTTTAAGCGAGGCACTTTGCATATGTATATAGTGTAAGCATTTGCCTCAGAATTCGTGAGGCGAATGCCTCAGAATTCATGAGGCGAATGCCTCAGATTTCTGAGGCATTTGTACGACGACCGTCCTACACCGTCGACACCTCCATATACATGTACAATGCACTGTAGTGGTGCTCAGCCGATACGGGACGATTAATAATGGTTGTAAAGTGAATAAAATATTCATAGAACATGTCGTATATCACACAGCACGTCGAATAAAATATAATAGTAAACGTCTCAGGTATAAAACATACGAGATAGTAAATAACTGAATGAATCATTAAGTCAGAGTGCACAGATCCATACAGTGTACAACATAAGAAATAGAGTTATACATCAAGTAATAACTCATAAACTGTCTCTAAGTAGTAAAGACACTAGCAAGCTCCATAGTATCGTGCAGCAGAATAGCAATAATTAAATGTAATAATATGAGAGTGCTCTCTAGCCATCCTCTGTCCAGTTCCACATGCTCATCATACCTATTATCCCTTATATACTCATTTAAGAGTACCCAGAATAGGAAGCAAAGCATAAAACCCTTGGTTAACCAATAGTCTGGTGTGAGTGATAGAAATTTCAAATACTATAAGTCGATATACTAAGACAAAGGGTATGAAGAGATCATATCTGATATGTCTCTGCATCCAAAGAGTTAGAACATAACATATAGTATAGGCTACTTTATAATATCAAGATCATGGATGAACTACACATATAAGGGAGCAAAAGGGGTGTCTATATATCTACGTCATGTGACATCCGTAAGTGACAGCAAACAAGCAATCAAAGACATCATCCAACCTCACATTCACTTACTCGGTGCGTTGGATATATGATTCTCGTATGACCACCTCCGTAGAGTCAAGGACTACTTATAGTCTCGGTTTCTCGGTACTCGAATCCATGCCACTCGGTATATCAAGAACTAGACTGCATCCCTTTAAACAGTCCAAGGTAAATGGATCGAAACATCGTGTGATCTGGGGCTCCTCGTATGCTCAAGTGAGCATCCTTACATACCTCTTGCTCCAAGAGTACGCTCGAAACCTACGAATATCAATAATCCCTTTGCACACGTCATCCATAGCAGAGCTCATCCTAGAACTGTCCTTACAACTCCTGCCTTATGTCATCACAGTTGAAAATTATTCTAGACAACCATCGTTAATCATAGAATACCGTCACTTTTCTTGTAACCTTCCTCCAATAGTTCCTTTAATCCAACCACTCTGCATCCCAAAGTGTAGCTACCCATCTCGAATCCATCGCTTCCTATTACGTAATCATCATTGCCGAACTCCACGTCATCGTCCCCGACAATCGCCACTGATCCATGTTCAAACGATTGTAACTTAAGCATACAAACTCCAAATGACTCGAGACTTGGAAAGTAGCCTTATGTGGTCGTCCTTGTCACCCTATATCGATCTCATCAAGCTTGCGATAGAAGTCAAGGATCATCACTGATCCCTAACCACCAAACCATAAGCTGAGAAATCACCATCGATCCCTACTTGACTTGATCCTACATTTCACCTACAACCTCCACCAACCTCCCCATGCTCCAAAATGATTTGCAAGTCCAATGTGCTAACCCGCATGGATTAGTATCGATCCATGGGGATGACATGAAGGTTGTCCAAAATCGTGTGATTTTGGTGCCACTTCCTTGCCTCCATTTTCCCATGCTTCGGTCCATAGCTTGCATCCCGATCCCATGCTTTAAGAATAAAGGAGTGCCACCGATCCCCAGGGATCATCATTGATCGCACACTTGGTATTTTTCCCAAGCACTCCACTAATAGGGTTCTCCATCGATCCCTGCTTCGAAGTCACCACCGACCCTTACTTTGAAGTGACCGTCGATCCTTGAGCTTTGCACTCACCACCGATCCCTGCTTTAACACCACCGATCCCTAAGCATAGAAGTCACCACAGATCCCTACTTCAAATGGTCATATCTCGAGCATATGAGCTCCAAACAATGTGAAACCTAGAGGGTAGCCTTGTAGGGCCTTCCTTGTCATCGCATATTGATCACACCAAATTTGAAATAAACTTCTTCCCAAACTAAGTTGCCATTTGACCGGTGTTTTCAACCGTTCAAACATTAGGCTAACATTCATTCATTATATAGAACCTAAAACATTATCCAAACATCCAAACATATCTATTTTACAGAAATCTAAATCTAAGATGAAGGTTAAAGATCCATAAGGACACATTTTTATAAATCAACTCAAAATTGTTTAAATTTTACATATATGGTTAATTATGGTCTAAAACATTTTTAGAGATTTCTATATAATTTGTAAAACATCATTTAGGGTGTATAATGACCTAATTAGCAAGAGAGAGATCTAATCACTAACATAATCCTAAAGTGATCCATATTCTAATGAATAGTAGAAGGAAAGGAATCTAAGGCTTCCCCAACAGAAAATCTCTAATCCCAAGTGCTATTCTTGAAAATCTCCTCTTAATGACAGAATTTGGCTAATTAAAGTAGGTTTGAAGGTTTCTTTTTGGTTGGTGCACGTTAATGGAGGGTTTTCACTATTTTTGGGAGTAGTGAAACGATGGGATGAGGTTCCACCAGCCTCCACTTACTCCAATCCCAAAATGGGTTAAGGGCCTTAGCACTAATGACCCTAATTACGTACTTAAGCTATTCAAAATCAAATAAAAATTCAAATAGCGGTACATCTCAAACAGTAAGTCTGTTTTCTTAGTATGACAACTCTACGAAAATGGAAACCATTACCCTGATCTGATGGAAGCGGTTTCAGACCTCAGTTCGGCTTTTATCTAAGTTATAGGCCATACAAGGTTTATAGGGTCAAAATGGTCATATAGAAATTCAACAAAAATCGTGACTGTGGGAAATGTCCCTAAGTGTCATTTTCCAAAATTTTAGAATCAAACGACCTCATATGAAAATAATATAAATATTTTACGATTCTCTGATACATAGAATACGAGTCATTACACTTTGCCTTAGAAAAACTGAGGCATTTGCCTCAAAATTCATGAGGCCGGTACCTTAGAAAAATTGAGGTATTTGCTTAGATTTCGTCTGAAGCGAGTGCTTTAGAATTTTTGAGGCATTTGCCTCAAATTTCTATGGCGTTTGCCTCATAATCTTCTCAAACAAATTCCTCAAAAATATAAGGCATTTGCCTCAGAGATCTAAGGCAATGCCTTAGAATTGTGATGCATTCGACTCTAAATTCTTTTAGGCATTGGTCTAAGAATATCTATGGCAAAATTTGAAGCATTTTTTATTGCTAATCGCTATTTGATCGCTAATTGTTCAATTTATTTATTATAGGTAAATGAAGATTTTGGTGCAAAGAAGTAGCAAGATGTTGAAGTTCTTATTGGTGTAGTAAGAAAATGACGTTTTTTGGCTTTATGCAATTTCTCAAAGCTTGGTGTACAGCTGTTGTCAAAACTTGCATGGATGTTGTGAAAACATGGTTAATGGAATTGTATGAACTTGGTTTTTGAATGTGTGAGCACTTGGATGGGATGATATGATTTTGATTTTTGAATATGATATTATCATAATTATTGTTTGGTTTTTGAATATATGTGTTTTGATTTTCTAGATATTTTTTGCTTGATTTAAATATGTTATAGACATCGGCTAATTTTGAACTATATTTATATTATATATATTCAGAAGAGAGATTGGGGGTGTGAAAGTATTGATAGTAGTAAATAACAAAAGACAACATTTATTACATGCTTTAATTGTAAAACTGTTTCTTTATGTAAGGTACAAATAACAGGTTATAAAAAATGTTGTAAAACAAAATTAACTACAGCAATAAAATGTTGTAAAAGATAATGAAATAACAATAAAAATGCTGTAGAAAATTTAAAACGACATATAATAAACGTTGTAAAATATTCTTCTCAGCATCTATTAACGTTGTAAAGAGCTAAAATTACAGCGTTTTATTTATGCTGTTAAAAGTTGCTTACTTTTAGTAATATGTCGTTAGACGACATTTATCAAAACGTTGTTATAGGTTTTTACAGTGTTTATTTTGCACTTTAAAAGTTTTTCTATTGTAGTGAAAATGTTTTTTCCTTTTAAATTAATACCAAAATATTTGAAAATTATAATGAGGTACACACCATGATAAAGTGTATTTTCATGTCTAAAGTTTTTATTTTGAACAAAGTCATCCAAAATCACTTGAGTCCAATTTATATCATATTCCAAAAATAGCAAAAGGAGCTTTAAAAACTTTTAGAGTAGGGTTATTGTAATTCTCCCCTAGGTGTAATACTTTGTCGTAAAATAAGACTCATTAGTCTTGCTTTTGGCCTAAGATTTTTTCCTTTAAAATCATACTCTTTATCATTTGAAAATAAGTCATGCATAACTTCTCTATTTTCATAATCAATTTCAAATGTGGAGAGGTCATTCCACTACAACTAAGAATTTGACCAAAAATTTCGCAATCTAAAACAATGGCAGTGTCTTTGAAAATATACCGAAATGTCAAATATACCGAAATTGACATTCTTCTCCTTGATAAAAATTTCCATTCAAATTAGCATAAAATATTTTAATTAAATTGTGATAACAATCAAAATCATTTCGTGACAAATCGGTTAGGCCAAAAATGGCATTTTCTAAAGCATGACCTTGTAAACCCTAAGAATAAAACTCATTAAAATTTGCAAATCCCCTTGAAAATACTTTTCTATAAGTAGCATACTCGGTATAACTTCCAGTGGACTTTTGATCGTTGAAAAGTTAACTTTTAATTCATTTGGTAATTCTAATATCTTTGGATGAAGAGGGTTGATTTAAGGAAGTCGTTACTGGTCTATTTTGGAGGAAAGAGAATGGAGAATATGTTTGATTTTGAAATAAAATGTCTTTGTAGAAGATGAGGTAAGAAGGAGCGAATAAATAGAATTTAAATTGTCACGTGACAGGTAAAAGGTGGATTTTCAAATTTTGTATTTAATGCAAAAGAGAGGGAAGTTCAAAAGTTTGAATTTTGAAAAGATTCTCAAATTCTACCACATATATCGACGTACCTTGAAGGCATATGTCAACATATGAAAAGGTTTTCAAAATTTAAATTAAAGAAATATTACTTAGACTTATCATATTATATATATATATATATATATATATATATTTGTATTCATATATACTTATCATTATTATTATATATTTATTCCTATATTAAGTAATTTTCAAAAAAACAAAAAATGAAATGTAAAAGTACCAATTTGCTATTTTCTTTGTTTGATCTGACTTATCTTCCATTACCATGAAACACATGTTGATATTTTCAATATCTGGTTCATTGTCATTGGATATTGTATCAGAATCATCCAAAGTTGTGTTGTTAGCCCTTTTTCTCTTTTGGAATAAATCGGGGTTGCGCGAATTCTTTGTTTTGCTACGGACAGTATCTTTGTGGATGGCTAGATGCACCACAATCGTATATTTAAAAACATTTTCATTTCTAGAATTTTTGTTTTCAATTTTTCGAAAGTAGTTCATCTTTTTGTATTTTAGAAATTTTCTAAAATTTTGAGTCAAAAGAGCAATCTTCTTATCATTATCATCATCATCTGAATCTTGATCATCAATTATTGCGTTGAATGCAATTGATTTCTTTTCAGTCACTCTGATTTCCCTTCCACCACGCAATTGTGCTTCATAGGACATTAGATTACCAATCAATTGTTCGATTTTCAATAAACTAATATCCTTGACTTCCTCTATTGCTAATGTATTTTGAACCCTTTTAGAAAAGAGTGAATTAAGGATTTTTCTAACTTGCTTCTGAGAAAATTTTCCCTAATGATGCTAGTGAATGAACTATATTCTGAAATCTAAAATACATGTCAAAAGTAGATTCACTTTGTTTCATTTTAAAAAGTTGAAACTGGTATGTTAGCATGGAAATCTTAGTTTATTTTACTTTACTAGTACCCTCATATGTAACTTGCAATGTTCTCAAAATTTCGTAAGTAGTCTTACAAATAAAAACTCAGTTAAATTCATTTTTATCTAAGAAGAAAAATAAAACATCCATAGCCTTATAGTTATTGAGTGCTTGTGACTTTTAAGTCTGGTGTCCATGTTGAGTATTCAGTTTGGTGTTCAATATACTTACTATATATAATGTTCCAAATATCTAAATCATTGGATTGTAAATATATTTTCATTCTGCGTGTCCAGTAGGTACAATTACTTCCATTAAGTAGTGGAGGTCTAGTAGTTGACTATCCTTTTATAAAGGTATTAAAAAATGTTCTATTAGTGTAACTAACCATTTATACTTTTCAAAAATCAAATAACAAATTTTTGAAAACCTATCACTTTGATACCAAACATGGGAAATGGTTTAGTATAAATTACACCAGTGTGAACGAATCTTAAGGCTACTTTAGCACTAGAGTGGGTAAATAATGTTTTATAGCTTATATAGAATTTTTTTTAAATAGTTTCAAAATTTAAATCAAGACACAGATATATATTAACATGCAGTCAGACACACACACATATTCAATAAAAATAAAGTAAAAACAAGAGAGATGACACCAGAAGTTTTATACTGGCTCGAATTGACCAATACTACGTCCTATCCTGTATAGTATATGTACAGATTTCCTTTCCAACGCCTAATTTAATCAAGTTTTAAGCAAACCAGAATATAATCTTGATTTTAAGGCAATAAGATACATCCTCCTGACTTTTAGAGCTCAAGGTAGGCGCACTTGATATAATCGTGCAATAAAATCACTTGCTTGATTCAAATGGGCAATAAGCATAACCACTTGATTTGAATGGGCAACAGTCACTGTAATGATAGGCCTATTCGACCCTCAAAATTCGATACTAATACATCTATGGTATTCACGTGCCAAACGTCCAAGCTCCAGAAAGTCAAATTGTTGGGGTGAAAGAAAGAAAAGACAAAACAAAATCTCACATCGTGACGAGTAATATATAATATAAAAATGATCTTTACAAAAGAAAACTGTAACATACATAAATTAACGAGAGTAGACTAATATATCATCAACCTGAACAGTTATAACAGTCTATCCTCACAAATACCGATAAATGCAGAACATGAAATACAATGGAAATAAAAGATACGTGAATACATTTTGGAAGCATCCAGCTCATCTCTTGAAGCTCCAAAGCATTCATCGCAAAATCTGGAAATATGCTCAGGTTGATTAGGGCATTATAAGAAAATAACACTCGGATCAGTCTGGTAAACTAGCGTAGAAACACAAATCATATAGGTTTCTACTATTAAAAAACCTTTCATTATGAAGGTATCACGTAAGACCACATCATACATAAACACGGATGTGTTTTTACCTTGCGATAACCAAACCATTTTATAGAAATCTTATGATATAATAATAATGTCCAGGGGTTTATATTAAATATTTAATCATAGCCGAAATGATTACATTAATTACATTCCAGCATCTTTAGTATACAACAAAGTCCATAAAGGCACGTATTAGAGATTGGATTCCATATAATGACGGGACTATTGGAGTATGCCCGTCATAGTACATCTCTAAAACAATGTACCAAAATTGAAAACCTTTGACCCATGCCAACACAGAATCAGCCTGCCCCTCCAATATAACATGCTAGATTACATCATCCCTCGGGTACCAAGGCTATAAATAGACACAACAGGCTATGGACCCACTCGTGCGCGCATACCAAATCTATAAATATCGATCTAGATCGAGGAATGATGCTCCTAATGGTAGCTAGCCACAAAACTCTATTGCATATCCCTTGTTTTAATCATTACCAAGGTTTGAGGCTTGTGAGGTCACGATTACCTTTTTCCTCTCATAGCAAATACCACTTGGATTGCTAACACTACCCTCCAGCAACAATGCAATGCTAGCATTTATCCATACAAGTTGTCCAGGATATAAACAAACCGAAGGCATTGCTTCTACTAGATCTTTAGGATTAGTAGCAAGTAGCCCCTGCACTTCAAAGAACTTAAACTTCGATTCTATCATCTCGAACCAATCAGAAACCTCTTCCAAAGCATAGAACGTGCATATGGTTTTGATGTGGTTATGGTTTCGAGTCGTCTCATACAAGTACACTCCCTCGCTTACCAGTCGCCCCAAAACCAATCGATAGATTCTGGTAAACTTAACTCTGTTTCTTTTGGAAATAAACAGACAATACATAAGAATGGAGATCACCTCCTGACCATTTAAGCGGACGGATTTCCTTACCATTTGTCTTAGAAGAGCAAAATGAGTTTATATGTATAGTATAACATCGCCAAAGATAATTTTGCCATATAATCTCTGTGTTTCTTCTAGATATTTTCAAAGTTATATTTGGTCAAGGTTTGATAGTTGGTTATTTAACTATCAAATAAATAATCAATCAAATCAGAGGTTTAATTTCATAAGGAACCAAGCATGGTTAAACACATAAGCAACCACTATGCCTTTTTAATTAATCCTTTTTTTAATTAAAATCTCTTTCCAATTATTAGAAAAATATTCATATAATTATCTCAATTGCATAAGTGTATTCACAACACATCACACTTTTAATACTTAGAAAATGTGTCCATTTACTTATCTCAATGGTATAAGTATATTCACAAATCTTAAGGCAGATTTCCTCTTCCCCAAATTTATATTTAAACGGGTCAAAAAAATATCATTTAAAACACTATTTTCTATACCCCAAACCACTTCCCTTTTTGGTGTTAAGAATGGAAGGGATAATTTCCATACCATCTTAAGTTATAATGATCATTTATAAAAATTAAACCTCGTTGCTTTCTATGAAACTCCTTTTATAAACTCATTCCATACTTACAAGTTCTTTTATAAATCTCCAAATTAATTATAAAACTCCTTTTATAAATCTCTAAAATTAAATTTTATAAACCTCAAACATTATTTATAAAACTCCTTTTATAAGTCTCCAAATTATTTTTAAAAATCCTTTTATAAATCAATAAAATTACGTACAAAACTCCTTTTATAAATCTCTAAAATTATCTAAAAACTCCTTTTACAATTATTTAAAATTATTTATAATACTCCTTTTATAGATCACCAAATTAATTTATAAATCTCTAAAATTATTTGTAAAACTCCTTTTAGAAGTCCATAAATTATTTATAAAACTCCTTTTATTGGTCTCCAAATTAATTTATAAAACTTTTTTTATGAATCTCTAAAATTATTTTTCCTTTTATCTCTAAAATTATTTATAAAACTCCGTTTATAAATCTCTAAATTATTTATAAAACTCCTTTTATAAATCTCTAAAATTATTTAACCCAAATCTTCGATTTCAAGATAGAACCGAATATTTTTCATAAAACAATTACTTTATATATATCACTATAAATTCACAGATGTGATTTATTATTCCATTTATAAAAATGATATCATTTCCCCCTTTTATAAAATATCACTTATAAATCTATTATTTTATTTATAGATCCTTCCATTATTTATAAAATATCATTTATAAATCCATTCTTTTATTTATAAATACCATTTATAAGTCTAGTTTCTATTTGATATTTTATATAATGCCTTTCATAAATATTTATTCCAAAATATTTCTTTCTTCTTCAAAAAACAGAATCACTTTATTATAAGAGATAAACTCAATTTTCTTTATAAACATATTAACTTTTAAATATTTCCAAAAAATACTTCTAAAATATTTCCATATATGTTAGAATAAAACTAACAGAAAAGTTGAAGTAAAATAGAGACATTCAAAGACAATTTTCAAATAAAAAATAGTAAATAATAATATTTCAAAATACTATAATGAGGCACAGGGCTACCATACACTTAACCAATGTTATCATTGTTTTCATTCTAAAAAGAATTCAACTTTTATGACATATCAAAGTCACAGCCAATATGGCCAGGCTACCAAGCTGTTGGCACTTAATAATTTATATAATTATAAAACAAAAATAAAATCAATATTTTACTTTACAAGTACGGAATAAGGATTTATTCAGCTCAATAAATGTTCAAAATAATCTATTCAATTTAATTATAGCAAAACGAGATTTTATTCTGCTAAATAATATCACAACGACATATAATTAATTTAACCATGTTATTATTTAAAACAACGTAATTATATATAATCAGTAGTAATTTATCATAATTTCGTTAAATGTAACGATCCCAATTTTTGATTTAAAATTAAATTTATAATTAATGTGAATTTTGGATAAATTTTGGAATTATTTTGAACTTGAAGTATATGTATGAGTAAATTTGGGTTTGACTTTAAAATTTGAATTTATAATATAAGTAGGAAAATAAATAAATAATAATAGATAAGTAAATTAAATGTTGGATAGTTAAAATTCAAAAAGAAATAAAATAAATATCTTAAAATTGTAGTTATGTAAACTATAAACAAATACTTAGGATAATTCTTAAATTTGGATATGTATACAAACGAATATACATAAGATAAATTATATAGTTATGTAATGATATAAAGTAACCACATAGATAAATTATAACAACATAATAAATATAGGATTTTATTTATATTACAAAGCAATATGACTAAAGAAAGAAAACAATATATTCAAATATGAAACATGACAGGAAAATATATATATAAGTGTGATTGCGAAAGAAGATAAGTAAAAGCTTGCATAAGAAGATAGTACTAAATTTCAAGTATGTAGATTAAAATATCTATAAGCAAGACAAAGACAATTAATGCAATATCTACAAAGCACCAAAATAAAAATCATTCAGCCGAAATTTTGTTTAATCAAACAAAGAAAAAATATCTTAGCACACCAATCTTTTTCTATCAGCCACCTTAAAAATCTGAAGTGAACCTCATCTAAAACTAAAACAAAATTCAACTTAACATCTCAAATTAAACATCAATATAAACTCGAGAATCAAGAAGATGTTTTCAGCAAGCAATTTCAAAACTGTGTCAAAAAGAAGAACTCTGTTCTTTCTTCTGGAAATACCGTGAGAACATCTTTTTTAAATTTTAAAAAAAATATGAATCTGATGCAAGTTATATCTGTGATAAGTATGTCCGGATATATATATATATATATATATATATATATATATATATGAATTCTCTGTATATTTGAAAATGGATGTATGTGTGTACAAAGATTGCTTCCAGTGATATCCTGTTCTTTGTTCAAGCTTCGGTTTTGGGTTAAAAAAAGTTATTTCCTCTTGATCCAAGCATAATCTGGATTCATGATTTAAACCAAACTTGATTGTTTTATCATAAGCTTTAATTTAAAATTATATTTGAGTTAAAACAACTTAAGCATGACTCTAGAAATCAAGAAATCAGAGCCAAACTCTAAATAAGTCAAAATTCAAACTTCATGATTTATGAATTTAGGTGTATAAATGGAATTCTTATACTTTAATACGATTTTTAAAGCTTGAATCATAATTTTTAGATCAAGAATTAAAGAGCAATTTGGGTTTATATAAATTTCATGGTTTTAGGAATTTCTGGTGATCTACCGATGTATGGAGGTCGGAATCGTGGCTGGTGATAGAGGAGCGAACGATGGTTCTAGGAAAAATGGTGGATAGGGATACAGATGGTCGTGGCGGCGGCCGCAAGCTTACGAAATTTGTAAACCTAGTTTTTGGGAAGTCGAGTATTTTAGTTCGTTCGTCGCCGATAGATGATCGAGTGCGACGAGGCTCTGGGGGAGGATAGCAAGGGGTTGGTGATCGAGTGGCCAGATTTGTTGACCTTTCGGTGGTCGAGGTTGGGTGGACGGCGAGTTTCCAGGTTTGAATGGCGATGGATTATCGTTCGTTTCCAGGTTGGGTTCGACCTCTCGATTTTGATTTCGGGATGAAGATGATTTTTTTGATGCTTGCGAGAGGGTGCTTGGGTGATGGATGATGGGGGAACATCATCAATGATGATCAGCGATGATCATCGTCACCGTGCATATGCACGGTGCATTGTTGTACCTGGAGAACTTTTGTTTGAAGCAACAGAAGACACTCGAGTTTCACTCGAGTTATTTCACGTTTGGCTCGAAGTCGGGTGGGGCTTGACTCGAAGTCAGTAATGCTTGGCTCGAGTAAATTATTTAGTTACAGGTTTTTGCTTAAAACCTGACTGTGTTTGAGTTTTAAAACTTAAACCAAATTGAAAGTGTAAAGTAAGCTCAATGCAAAGGCTTTGAAACAAATCTAAATCTGAATTTAAAATAAATTTGAATTTCAGTTTTCTTTTATACATAAATTTTATAAAAAAATGAAATGTTTTAATAACTTAAATTGTTAAAGTATTTTGTAAAGCGATTAAAGATTTTAAATAGAATTTAACTCGGGGAAACTCGAGTGTTACATGAGTGAATCAGGAGGCGTTCTCGGGTTAGTTTTCAAAGCTGCAAATTTATAGAAAAAATGGGTTAAGCAAATTTTTCTTTAAAACAATTTTTAGTATTTTCGACTTAATTATTGATAATGTCAAGTTAAGATTTTATTACAAGTTTAATTATTTGAGGAAAATGCTTAACAATGTTTTCTAAAATTTTAATAAATATTTTGATTTAGTAATTAACCTAAGTTAAGTATTTAATGTAATTAACATTACAGTTTTCAAAATAGTAATAATTTGTTTAAGGAAATTTCTAAAAATGTTAATTATGATAATTTTATTATCAGTTAATTTTTTCAAAGTAATTAAGAATGATTAATTTATAAAGGTAAGTAAAGATTGGTTGATTAATTCGTAATTGTAATTAATTAGGGGTTTATCGATTTGTAACTAATAAATTGGTAAATTAATAATTAAGCGTTTAATTTATTTGTAATTAAGAATTGTTGATGAAAATTAGTTACAAAGATGATTAGTTAAAGAATAATTGAATAATTAAACGTTAATTATTTAAAAATTCAAGGTTGATTAATTTAATTAATAAAGGATTAAAGAACAATTAATCAAATGATTTGAAATCAATTAATATTAATTAACCATGATCGATGACCCATCTGATTTAAATTAATCAGATAATTAATTGAGTTCACTTATAGATATTTGAATTCTATTGATTGTTGAACTATTTGATATGCTATGCTTTGTGCTTTGAGTTGTTTCAGTGTGATCTGTGATGAATGTAATTTACTTATTTATAATGCATTCATATTTTTTATCTGTGAATCTGTGTATATAGATAAGCATTATTGGAATATACCGCTTATCGATATTGTTTTGATTGCAATCTGTAATGACTGAATGTTGTTGCACTATTGTGTAAAACCCCTAGACTACACTTATACACACACCAATATGGATTTCACGAAGAAATCGATTAAGTCGCAGATTTTTGAAATGATTTTTAAATAGACAATTTGAATTCAAATGGTTGGGAATGGAATCGGGTTAAATGTGAAAAGCTTTTGAAATGAAATTTCAAGATAAAATTTATTTTTGAATAACTTGATAAAGTTTTGAAATTTAAATAATTTGATTTAAATTTGAATTCAAAATTTGAAACTGAATTCTATGATTTGAAACCAGGGACCAAAGATGTTATACAAGTTATATGGGTTAAACCATTTTAAAAGTATTAATTTGGGAATTGGAATTTAAATTCGAAGGCTTTAACTCGTGCAAATATAATTGGATTCTTCCGAAACGAAAACTGTTTGTTTACAAGCTTTCATATAACAAATAAACTTCCAATTTATGTTGAAAGGATTTCTAGTTTGAAATGAAAATGATTTCCAATATATGGAAACATGTTGAAAGCTATAAGTTAAATCTTTAATTTAAAGATTTAACGAGTTAATCCAATTGAAATGGAAATTGTTTTGAAATCCATGAATGGATCTTTGTGAACTGGGTGAACTTTATGAAATAAATATTTTATTTAAAAGATTTGAAATGGTAATTTGTGTAAACCATTTGAAAGAAAAGTTGGATAATAAGTTGTGACTTCACTGAAATCCCATATCCATATGTTTTTAAAATATTACGCTCATTATTCGATTTAGCCGGGAGAGGGCTTTATGTCATATAACCCATTCCGAATAATGATATGTTATATGGATAGCATTTGAAGACCGATGGTGAAGACCGGATATTTGCGAGAGTGATAGGACGACCCATCGATTGTCTCTGCACTGAGTCGCACTGGTAAAGAGATTTCCTAAGTGATGGGAAGTCCGATCGGGATTGTGAATACTCGTATTGCAAGGGCTTCTTCGAAAGTGCCTTCGGTTCTGTTCGAACCCAGAACAGACTTATATGGTTGTATGTCTGACACTTTACTTTGAGATATAAAGAAGATTTCTTTCCAATACATATCTGTTGGTGTCGGAGAATTTATTCTCTTAGCTTAACACCCTTCTCTGAGACGTACGAGCTCAGAGGTTATGTAGTAGAAGGTTATCAGCGATATACTCCCAAAAATGGTAGTGTGGCATGCTAAGTGCTGCTGTGTGTCGATGGTCATTGGTTGATCATTTGTGCTCAAAGGATGGCTTTCGTGTATAGCGTAGCTTTGTGGACGAAACCTCATCGAGCTTCACAAATCGTTAATGGTCGAAACAGGAAAGATGCGGCAAGGTTTCAGGGGTAGCTACCCAACGGTGTGACCATTCCTTCTGGAAAAGGGTAGTATCATGGTATGGATCCCATATACTTACTCGTGTGGGCACTGTGGTATATATTTATTGCTGTGTGATGTTGTTGGTGTAGAGGATCCTCGTATAAAGGTCCCAAAGGACCCGGGGTGGCATATCTGTAGGTATTACTCCCGGGCAGGGAGGAAACCAGCCTTGTGTTGGCAGAGAGCCGGGTAGGTTCTCGGGGCGTCCCGCCAGAGGCGTTCCCATGTGGCAGTAGGAAGTTCCTTAGCCTGACCATTTGTTGGAAATCCAAACAAAACAATACGAGCCTTGTACTGTTTTAGTTGTAGAACCTGCCATTTAAAATGGTAGCTATAGCTGGCATGATATAATGGTACCTATGCTGGCTAAGATTAATATTATACTTTCGAAATGTTTTCCACTATGCACTAATAATAATATCAAAAAAAAGGATTTCGTGTATTAATCATTTTTGACTATCATAAGGAGAAATCTCCTCCAATTCTGCGTTTGCATGGTGTGTGTGTCGGGAGGCCTTATGGTAGTTACATTTTCCGAAAGCATTGCGGTTTTCAAATCTAAATCTTTTGATTGTTTTAAAGATAAAAGAACTGTTTTTGTTGCTCACACCAGTCCCATGACTGACCTGGAGTTTATTGTTCCCTTCCTAAACTCTGGGTGCCCACTATTTTTCACACGGGCAGTCTAGAATTGGGTTTTTTCAGATAGTAGATATAGAATCGATTCTGTAGCTTTCGGCTTTCTCTTTGGTAATCTTTGAAGACTGTGGATATTGAAGTATTTTTTTAGGATGATGGACCTGACTTGCTTAGCTTGGTGCAACTTGATGGTGGTTCAAGCATTGGTTTGGAGTTGCTGTTTGATCATTGGAGTTATCTCTTTTGCTATTCGTTTTCCGCTGTTATTTATTGTCTCTGATATTCTTGTATCATATTGATATTATTGTTGTATATTTGGATATTGTATTCATTGAAGTTGTATATGAAATTCATTTCTTTTTCTTCCGCTGTGTTGTTATACTTGATGTGTTATAAGCTCCGACGAACCAGATTCGGTGTTTGGATCTGCGGCATTTGAATATGAGTGTCGTATTCGGTGCTGATTTTCGAAGGTGGAGTCAGGATCGTTTCATTTGGTATCAGAGCTGAAGGTTAAAACTTTATCTCAGGAGTGTAACACAATAAGTAACTCATTAGAGATAGGGTGAAGTAAACCCTAGAATGAGTATATCCCTAAGATATCCGTTCGAATGCCTCAGTAAATCCGCTTACTATCCACTGGTAGTAAGAATGAGTGCAAGAAGAGAACGAGATAGGGGACAGGGAATACCACTATAAATGGTCAATAACCTGCAACAGTGGAAACAATTTTCTTCTCGATTTCCTTTGATTCGTCTTCCCAATTTCATTGATTTGCTTTGTGGCAGCTGCAGAAGAAGTTTCAGTGTGAAGGTGACCCTGCGAATCGTTGTAGAAAATTCTTACTTCGTATCTTCATCGGTTTCTTATCAGTTTTTCGATCTAAACTTTAATGAATTTGAAATTTGGATTTGAAATTCTAAATAAATTAGTTAATAGAATATAGGGCTAAATTTGAATTGAATCGATAAAACGATTTCGTCTAAAACCAAAGTTGAAATTTTATTGTAATTTCTTGTGTTGATCGAAGTCCGAAGAGGGACAGGTTATATATAATTTGGGGTATTCCGACTTTAGTTTGGAATCCATACCTAATGGTTAAAAAATTATAGAAGATTGAATCCATCTATCAATCTTTTCTCTATTAATCTCTTTTGTTCGTCATCTTTTCTCAATTCTTTGATAGTTCCTGGTAGATCCAGGAAGAAGATTTGATATATTTGCATGGGACATAAACTCCTAATAGGTCAGAATTGTTTGTTTGGATGAATTGGTTGCTATGATTGTTATGGTTGATAGGTATACCTTAGTTTCTAAACTAAAAGTTTTGAAATTGTATTCATATATCTGTCTATTTTGGGTCCAGATATATTCTACGAATGGTTAGTTATTCCTTCGGACTAACCAGTGCCTTGCATATTTCGTAGATCTGATGACCCGAGTATTCTGTGTTGTATTGAATAAGTTTGTTCTTATACCTATTGTTGATATTCTGATTTGGTAAGCCAAATACAGAATAGATATCCAGTTTAACCTAGAAAACAGTTTCTCTATCTTTGTGTATCTATCTTTGTTGTTTTCCTACCTGCAAATTTCGGGGATGAAATTTCTTTAAGGTGGGAATCTGTAACGATCCCAATTTTTGATTTAAATTTAAAATAATAATTAATGTGAATTTTGGATAAATTTTGGAATTATTTTGAATTTGAAGTATATGTATGAGTAAATTTGGTTTGACTTTAAAATTTGAATTTATAATATAAGTAGGAAAATAAATAGATAATAATAGATAAGTAAATTAAACGTTGGATAGTTAAAATTCAAAAAGAAATAAAATAAATATCTTAAAATTTTAGTTATGCAAACTATAAATAAATACTTAGGATAATTCTTAAATTTGGATATGTAAATAAACAAATATACATAAGATAAATTATATAGTTATGTATCATATAAAGTAAACACATAGATAAATTAGAACAACATAATAAATATAGGATTTTATTTATATTACAAAGAAATATGACTAAAGAAAGAAAACAATATATTCAAATATGAAACATGACAGGAAAATATATATATAAGTGTGATTGCAAAAGAAGATATGTAACGACCCAGAATTTTTAGAAATTAAAATATGAATATTTAATTAATTTTAAATATTAATAAGAGAAATTTATAAGTCAAATAAATTTAATTTGAATTATTGGATTTAATTGGATAATTAAATCGATAATTTAATACGTTAAATTATGGAAATAATTGAAAATTGAGTTAAATATGATTGTAAATGATTTGTAAAATTTTATTTTATCATATGGGAGTTAGAACGATATTTTAGAACTTTTAAAATCGAATTAAAAGTTAATTTGTGAAAATTGATTATTTTAATATTTAAATCGACTAGTGAAAATAGTCAATTTTTGAACAGTCTCAGAATTGAACGAAACCAGTTCCATTGGATCCGTAATAGTTAGTTATTACCGGATTTCAAATTTCGTGTCAATCGGAGTTATCGTTTGATCGTGGCAGCTCGAAACGCATCGATTTATTTTTAATTTAAATTTGGCGAGTGAAAATAGCCATTTTTCAAAAAAGTCTCGGATTTCGACGAAACCAGTTTCATCGGATCCGTAATGTGATATTATTGTAAGGTTTCAAATTTCAAGTCAATTGGATTTACCGTTTGTCCGGTACAAATTAAAACGCCTAGAAATCGATTTAAATCGGTTTAATTTAAATTGAGCATTTACAGCCATAACTCGCACAGATGTCTGAATTAACTTTCGAAACCTGTTCCATTGTGTCCGGAACGCGGGATAAACCCTAGGTACGTCAGTTTCGGCGCGTAAATCGGAGTTCGGAATTTCCGGGATGAATAGTGTCGTTCGTTCTCTTATAAATAGCCCCTACCCCTTCACAAATTATAAAAAAAAAAAAAAAAAAACTAACAAACCCTAGCCGCCACCCCCTATAAGAACGGCCAGAAATTAGTTTCGATTCTCCTTCATTATCTTCAAATCCGTTCATTAATTCAAGAAATTTTCTAAATGAAAGTTGTAGAGCACAACACGATCTTGATATCCAACGGTCATGATCGAAAATAGTTGAGTGGATCAGCGGGAAAATGGAGATGAAGGTGTCAAGTTTATGCACGTCGTTCAAGTGCAGATGAGGGCCGAGCTTCATAGGATGGGGGCCGAGTATAGAGGAAGCTGAGGGCTTTCGCGTGGCGGTGGTTTGATCGAGTTTCATCGAGTGTTGGAGGAGAAAAATCAAACCCTAATTCATATAGATGGGTTCGGCTTCATACTGGACATTTGCGTGATGAGGGAGATGGAGGGAAGGTGCGGTCTTGATGTGCTGGAAGGAGATCTAACGGTGATTGTTGTGTGGGTTTGAAAATATATATTAAAGTTGTAATTATTTATATAAAATCGTGTACGATCTTTAAAAATTCATAACTTTTTCATACAAGGTCGAAAACGCGCGAAACCAGTTGCGTTGGAATCGTATGGACGAGCACTACGCGATGGAGTTGGTTTGGAGTCGTTTGGAGTTAGTGAGAATTTTGGGTAAAATTAAACGCACGTTTAATTTTATTCAAAATAAATCGCTAAAACGGAAATAAAATCAAGGTGAGAACTTCTCACTCAATCGAATCAGTTTCGATTTTATTTTAAATAGTTAGATTTAAAATATTTGAATGCATGTTTGAATGTTGATTGATATCTATTGATTGTTAAAATAGACATTATGCGCCGTTAGTAAGCGGATGTTATTTAATAAAAACATATACCGCGAATATTTCATAAACAGTGAAATTGGTATTATATATAATATCAATATATATATATTGGCATATGTATATATTGCAGTTATTGATTTCCCGCATTTATTTGTTTAGCGGATGAGACCCTATTACGCCGTTATTAAGCGGATAATATTTAATAAGAACATATACCGCGATAATTTCGTACTGGAGCGAAATTGGTATTGTGCTAATGTTTGTGGATGCAGGAAAACAGGTTGGAGGGATCCAACTGGATTCCTCAACAGTTTTTATTTGATTTCAGATATTTTAATATTTGATGGATTTTCATATTGATATATGATATCGTTGTTGTCGTGATTGACTATTTGGTGTGTAGCATCATTGGACCCAGATTTTGGGATTTTAAAATGATTTTAAAGTGATTTTTGAAAATATACTATATTTTTGGAATAGATTCATTTTAAATAAATAAACGTTATAATTTTTAAAGTTATAAAATTATGGGTTTTGTGAAATACAGTTAAAAGCTGATTTTTGAGAATATGATGCTAATGATTTTATAAAATAGTTTAATCGAGATATTTTAGAATTATTGTGAAAAGTTTAAATATAGGATTTATAAAATTTAATTATTTTATGAATCAAAATGGTGAAATAATAAAGGAGATTAAAGAAGTTTTAAAAGAATAATATAAATTGAATTATATTTAGAGATTTATAAATGGATATTTATAAATTGAAATATGGACATTTTAAAACGAGTTTTTATAAGTGTTTGAATGAAGTGAAAATGAATTTCATAAATGAATGAAATTTATAGAATTTTAAACAGTGAAGTTATAAATGGAATTTTATAAACAGTAGGTTTATAAAATTTATAAAGTTATTGAAAGAATGAATTTTGGATAAATAATTGAATCTTATAAGTTATAAGATTCATAATTATGAAGTTAAAAGAACGATTTTTGTAAAGTAATTGTTTTATAAGTATTTAACTTATAATATGAACTTTTAGTTTATAATTGAGTTATAAACTGGAATAGATTAATAAAGGAATTTATAAAAGGAAGTTGTTATAAATAAATAGAAATAGAATTTATAAAAGTTGTTTTATAAATTCGCAAATGACTTATTTTGATAAGTAAACTGTTGAAACTTAGTAATGGAGTTATATTCACATTTTTGAATAGTGAATAATCCTTTGAATTAAAATGAATAAAAGGATGAAATTGTTAATGAAGTATATTCACGTTTTTGAACTGTGAATAATATGTTAAAGGAAATGTTTTGAATGAGATGTTTAAATTGAATTAAAACGATCTAACGATGTTTTAAAATGTGTTGAGATTCGAAACCATAGATTTCAACGTTAATTGTTGAAATAGACGTTTTCGAAAAATAGAAGGAAATAGTGGACTATAACACTGTTGTTATAGTATATGATTTCCGAAAGGAAATGTTTTGTATAGTATTGGGATTTATATATCTATTTTAATTTCGAATCCCTATACTAGTGATTTTGGGTTGTCGTAACGATGTTTTACGCAACATTCGTTTTGACCCAAATAAATATGTTTAAGTGAATGATTTCCTTAATAGAATGAAATATATACTTAATTCGATTTAAGTATATTGAATATTTTCCAAGTATAGAAAATAAAAAGATTTGTGAATTACTTATGAATAAATAAGTATGGAAATGTTTTTCCAATATGAAGTGAATAATTAGAATTTATCTTTTTGAAGATAAATTGAAATGATAAATTGAAATCGTGTATGCATGAATATTTTGGAATATAAATTCACTAAGGAATTTATAAAAGAAAGTGGGATTGGTTTAGAAAAATAAATATTGATTTTTTTTTGAAGTGTTGAAATTAGATATCTTGTAAAGATATTTTAAAAAAAAAAATTTGGAAAATTATTTGGAATCTGGTGATGTGTGCATATCCATTGATAGTTCAAAAATCGACTATCAATATTTCCCTTTGAATGGGTAATTGATGTGATTTGTTGAATGTGAATGCTACACTTATTTTTGAATAAGCGCTCACTATTCGGGTTAACCGGGAAAGGACCATGGGGTCGTATAACCCATTTTGAATATGTGATACGTCGTCGTGAATTGCATTGAAGATCGGTGTTGAAGACCCGGTATTTGCGAGAGCGATAGGATGACCTGTCGATTGTCTCTGCACTGAGTTGCAGCGGTATAGAGACTCCCTAAGTGATGGGAAATCCGATCAGGATTGTGAATATCCGGATTGCAAGGACTTCTTTGTAAGTGCCTTGGGTTTTGTTCGAGCCCGGAACAGACTTGTATGGATTGTATGTCTGACATTACAAGTTGAGATATAAAGCCGATTTCTTTCAAATATATTTCTGTTGGTGGCGGAGAATTTATTCTTTTAGCTTAACACCCTTCTCTGAGACGTACGAGCTCAGAGGTTATATAGTTGAAGTTATCAGCGATATATTCCCAATTTGGTAATGTGATATGCTGAGTGATGCTGAAATGATCATTGTGTTGATTATTGTGATAGGACCGTTTATTTGATCGTCTATCTTGGTGATCATTGTGTTGATCATTTGTTGACCCAAAGCATGGCTTTTGTATAAAGTATGTTTTTGTGGACGTGACTTCGTCGAACCTCACACCCCGTAAATGGTCAAAACAGGAAAGATGCGGCAAGGTTATGAGGGGTAGCACCCTTTAGGGTATGTACATTTCCTTCTGGATAGAGGTGGTATCATGGTATGGAGCCCAGATATTTAACCTATGTGGTTACTACGAATTTATTACTTTGTGGTTGTTGGTTTTCGGGATCCCGTGAGAAAGGTCGTTTACGATCGGGGAATGGCGTGCTCGTGTCAGTAGTTACCCAGTTAGGGGTAACCCGGCCTTGTGTTGGCAGAGTTCCGGTTTGGTTCTCGGGGATGTCTTTCCAGAGGCATTCTCATGTGGCAATGGGAAGTTCTTTGGCCTGACCATTTGTTGGAAATCCAATTCCCAATACGAAACTTGTACGGTATTAGCTGTAGAACCTATCATTCACTTATGGTGTCGCAACACTGTTTGAATGGTAGCTATAGTAGGCATAGTTCGAAATGTCTATGTTGGCTAAGATTTATATTCTACTTTCGAAATGAATTTTTCCCCTACACTATGCACTAGTAATAATATCAAATGTTATTTTAAATGTGTATCAAGCATCTTTGACTATCATAAGGAGAAATCTCCTCCGATTCTGCGTTTGCATGTGTGTGTGTGCGGGAGGCCTTATGGTAGTCTCATTTTTAAAAGCATTGCGAATTGAATTTAAAAATATTCCTCTATTTTGATTTTAAAGATAAATAAACTGTTTTGAGTTCTCACACCAGTCACATGACTGACTTGGAGTTTATTGTTTTCCTTCCTAAACTCTGGGTGCCCACCAATTTCCACACGGGCAGTCAAGAGTTAGGTTTATCAGGATATTCTGGATATTCTGGAGTTGCTGGAGGCAAGCTGGATGGCATGGCGTATTACTAGTTTATATAGTATTTCTTTTTCCGCTGCACTGTTGTTGTTGTTGTTGTACACTCTGATGATATGATGTAATGAAATGTGATGTAATGTAATAACTGATATAGTTCTTTGTTTAAAGATTATTCATTTATTATTATATGTTGTTCCGCTGCGAATTGTGAGATTCTGATGTTGTTCTGTTTTCTTTCTGTTCCGTCCTATTTTAAAATTCTGTTCTATTCTCCTTTCCCCTTCTATGTTCTCTATCCCCTTTTTCTTCTATTTTAAAATTTTCTATTTTCTATATTCTTTTCCCTCTCTCCATTTTCTACCTTCTTATCTTTTCTATGTCTTCTTCTTTCTTTTTCTTTTCCTAAATTTTTCTTAAAACCCCTAAGGGTTCGTATTTTCGTTCATCTTGAATTAAACAAAGGAGATTAGTGTCTATTCAAGGAGTACGGATTTACGGGTCTTTACAAGATAAGTAAAAGCTTGCATAAGAAGATGGTACTAAATTTCAAGTATGTAGATTAAAATATCTATAAGCAAGACAAAGATAATTAATGCAATATCTACAAAGCACCAAAACAAAAATCATTCAGGTGGAATTTTTTTTAATCAAACAAAGAAAAAAATATCTTAGCACACCATTTTTTTCTATCAGCCACCATAAATCATTTCAGCCTCCAATTGCTAATAAAAAAATCTTTGATATTGTACAAAAACAAAATAATAATCACCCTCTACAAATTTGTATCCCCCTGTAAATTTCTTTCCTATATATCAACCTTCAATTCAGTTTATCCATCAAAACTAAAAATCTGAAGTGAACCTCATCTAAAACTAAAACAAAATTCAACTTAACATCTCAGATTAAACATCAATATAGAAGATGTTTTCAGCAAGGAATTTCAAAACTGTGTCAAAAAGAAGAACTCTGTTCTTTCTTCTGGAAATACCGTGAGTAACATTTTTTTTTAAATTTAAAAAAACAAATATGAATCTGATGCAAGTTATATCTGTGATAAGTATGTCTGGATATATATATGAATTCTATGTATATTTGAAAATGGATGTATGTGTGTACAAAGATTGCTTCCAGTGATATCCTGTTCTTTGTTCAAGTTTCGGTTTTGGGTTTAAAAAAATTATTTCCTCTTGATCCAGGCATAATCTGGATTTATGATTTAAACTAAACTTGATTGTTTTATCATAAGCTTTAATTTAAAATTATATTTAAGTTAAAACAACTTAAGCATGACTCTGGAAATAGAGAAATCAGAGCCAAACTCTAAACAAGTCAAAATTCAAACTTCATGATTTACGAATTTAGGTGTATAAATGGAATTCTTATACTTTAATATGATTTTTAAAGCTTGAACCATAAATTTTAGATCAAGAATTAAAGAGCAGTTTGGGTTTATATAAATTTCATGGTTTTGGGAATTTTTGGTGATCTACTGATGTATGGAGGTCGGAATTATGGCTGGTGATGGAGGAGCGAACGATGGTTCTAGAAAAAATGGTGGATAGGGTTGCAGACGGTCGTGGTGGCGGCGGAAAGCTTTCGAAATTTGTAAACCTAGTTTTTGTGAAGTCGAGTATTTTAGTTCGTTCATCGCCGATAGATGATCTTGCGCGACAAGGCTCTGGTGGAGGATAGCAGGGGGGTTGGTGATCGAGTGGCCGGAGTTGTTGACCTTCCGGTGGTCGAGGTTGGGTGAACGGCGAGTTTCCAGGTTTGAATGGCGATGGGTTATCGTTCATTTCCAGGTTGGGTTCAACCTCTCGATTTCGATTTCGGGATGAAGATGATTTTTTTTTATGCTTGCGAGAGGGTGCTTGGGTGATGAGGGAAGATCATCAATGATGATCGACGATGATCATCGTCACCGTGCATATGCACGGTGCATTGTTGTACCTGGAGAACTTTTGTTTGTAGCAACAGAAGACACTCGAGTTTCACTTGAGTTATTTCACGTTTGGCTCGAAGTTAGGTGGGGCTTGACTCGAATTCAGTAATGCTTGGCTCGAGTAAATTATTTAGTTACAGGTTTTTTCTTAAAACTTGACAGTGTTTGAGTTTTAAAACTAAAACCAAATTGAAAGTGAAAAGTAAGTTCAATGCAAAGGCTTTGAAACAAATCTAAATCTGAATTTAAAATAAATTTGAATTTCAGTTTTCTTTTATACATAAATTTTATAAAAAAAGGAAATGTTTTAATAACTTAAATTGTTAAAGTATTTTGTAAAGTGATTAAAGATTTTAAACAGAATTTAACTCGGGGAAACTTGAGTTTTACTCGAGTAAATCAGGAGGCGTTCTTGGGTTAGTTTTCAAAGCCGCAAATTTATATAAAAAAAATGGGTTAAGCAAATTTTCTTTAAAACAATTTTTAGTATTGTCGACTTAATTATTGATAATGTCAAGTTAAGATTTTATTACAAGTTTAATTATTTGAGGAAAACGCTTAACAATGTTTTCTAAAATTTTAATAAATATTTGATTTAGTAATTAACCTAAGTTAAGTATTTAATGTAATTAACATTACAGTTTTCAAATTAGTAATAATTTGTTTAAGGAAATTTCTAAAAATGTTAATTATGATAATTTTATTATTAATTAATTTTTTTAAAGTAATTAAGAATGATTAATTTTTAAAGGTAAGTAAATATTGGTTGATTAATTCGTAATTGTAATTAATTAGGGGTTTATCGATTTGTAACTAATAAATTGGTAAATTAATAATTAAGTGTTTAATTATTAATTAAGAATTGTTGATGAAATTAATTACAAAGATGATTAATTAAAGAATAATTGAATAATTAAAGATTAATTATTTAAAAATTCAAAGTTGATTAATTTAATTAATAAATGATTAAAGAACAATTAATCAAATGTTTTGAAATCAATTAATATTAATTAACCATGATCGATGACCCATCTGATTTAAATTAATCAGATAATTAATTGAGTTCACTTATAGATGTTTGAATTCTATTGATTGTTGTACTGTTTGATATTTCTGATTTGCTATGCTTTGTGCTATGAGTTGTTTCAGTGTGATCTGTGATGAATGTAATTTATTTATTTATAATGCATTCATATTTTCTATCTGTGAATATGTGCATATAGATAAGCGTTATTGGAATATACCGCTTATCGATATTTTTGTGATTGCAATCTGTTATGACTAAATGTTGTTGCACTATTGTGTAAAACCGCTGGACTACACTTATACACACACCAATATGGATTTCACGAGGAAATCGATTAAGTCACAGATTTTTGAAATGATTTTTAATAGAAAATTTGAATTCAAATGGTTTGGGAATGGAATCGGGTTAAATGTGAAAAGCTTCTGAACTGAAATTTCAAGATAAAATTTGAATAACTTGATAAAGTTTTGAAATTTAAATAATTTGATTTAAATTTGAATTCAAAATTTGAAACTGAATTCTATGATTTGAAACCAGGGACCAAAGTTGTTATACAAGTTATATGGGTTAAACCATTTTAAAAGTATTAATTTGGGAATTGGAATTTAAATTCAAAGGCTTTAACTCGTGCAAATATAATTGGATTCTTCCGTAACGAAAACTGTTTGTTTTTCAAGCTTTCATATTAGAAATGAACTTCCAATTTATGTTGAAAGGATTTCTAGTTTGAAATGAAAATGATTTCCAAGATATGGAAATGTGTTGAAAGCTATAGGTTAAATCCTTAATTTAAAATTTTAACGAGTTAATCTAATTGAAATGGAAATTGTTTTGAAATCCATGAATGGATCTTTGTGAAATGGTGAACTTTGTGAAATAAATCTTTTATTTAAAAGATTTGAAATGGTAATTTGTGTAAACCATTTGAAAGAAAAGTTGGATAATAAGTTGTGACTTAACAGAAATCCCATATCCATATGTTTTTAAAATATTACGCTCATTATTCGGTTTAGCCGAGAGAGAGCTTTGTGTCATATAACCCATTCTGAATAATGATACGTCGATGTGGATAACATTTGAAGACCGGTCGTGAAGACCGGATATTTGCGAGAGCGATAGGATGACCCATCGATTGTCTCGGCACTGAGTCGCACCGGTATAGAGATTTCCTAAGTGATGGGAAGTCCGATCGGGATTGTGTATACCCGGATTGCAAAGGCTTCTTCGGAAGTGCCTTTAGTTTTGTTCGAACCTGGAACAGACTTGTATGGTTGTATGTCTAACACTACACTTTGAGATATAAAGCAGATTTCTTTCAAATACATATCTGTTGGTGGCGGAGAATTTATTCTCTTAGCTTAACACCCTTCTCTGAGACGTACGAGCTCAGAGGTTATGTAGTTGAAGGTTATCAGCGATATACTCCCAAATATGGTAGTGTGGCATGCTAAGTGCTGTTGTGTGTTGATGGTCATTGGTTGATCATTTGTGCTCAAAGGATGGCTTTCGTGTAAAGCGTAGCTTTATGGACGAAACCTCATCGAGCCTCACAAACCAGTAATGGTCGAAACAGGAAAAATGCGGCAAGGTTTCAGGGGTAGCTCCCCAAGGGTGTGACCATTCCTTCTGGAAAAGGGTAGTATCATGGTATGGAGCCCGGATACTTACTCGTATGGGCACTGTGGTAAATATTTATTACCGTGGGATGTTGTTGGTGTAGAGGATTCTCGTATAAAGGTCCCACAGGATAGGGGGTGGCATATCTGTAGGTATTACTCCCGGGCAGGGAGGAAACCGGCCTTGTGTTAGCAGAGAGCCGGTAGGTTCTCGGGGCGTCCTGCCATAGGCGTTCCCATGTGGCAGTAGGAAGTTCCTTAGCTTGACCATTTGCTGGAAATCCAAACAAAACAATACGAGCCTTGTACTGTTTTAGTTGTAGAACCTGCCATTTAAAATGGTAGCTATAGCTGGCATAATACAATGGTACCTATGCTGGCTAAGATTAATATTATACTTTCGAAATGTTTTCCACTATGCACTAATAATAATATCAAAAAAAAGGATTTCACGTATTAAGCATTTTTGACTATCATAAGGAGAAATCTCCTCCAATTCTGCATCTGCATGGTGTGTGTGGCGGGAGGCCTTATGGTAGTTTCATTTTCCAAAAGCATTGAGGTTTTCAAATATAAATCTTTTGATTGTTTTAAAGATAAAAGAACTGTTTTTGTTGCTCACACCAGTCCCATGACTGACCTGGAGTTTATTGTTCCCTTTCTAAACTCTGGGTGCCCACTATTTTTCACACGGACGGTCTAGAGTTGGGTTTTTTCTGATAGTAGATATAGAATCGATTCTGTAGCTTTCGGCTTTCTCTTTTGTATTCTTTGAAGACTTTGGATATTGAAGTATTTGCTTAGGACGACGGACCTGACTTTCTTAGCTTGGTGAAACTTGATGGTGGTTCGAGCATTGGTTTGGAGTTGCAGTTTGATCATTGGAGTTATCTCTTTTGCTATTCATTTTCCGCTATTATTTATTATCTCTGATATTCTTGTATCATATTAATATTATTGTTGTATATTTGGATATTGTATTCATTGAAGTTGTATAGGATATTCATTTCTTTTTCTTCCGCTGTGTTGTTATACTTGATGTGTTTTAAGCTCCGGCGAACCAGATTCGGCGTTTGGATCTGCGGCATTTTAATATGAGTGTCGTATTCAGTGCCGATTTTTGAAGGTCGAGTCAGGATCGTTTCATTTGGTATCAGAGCTGAAGGTTAAAACTTTAGCTCAGGAGTATAACACATTAAGTAACTCATTAGAGATAGGGTGAAGTAAACCCTAGAATGAGTATATCCCTAAGATATCCGTTCGAATGCGTCAGTAAATTCGCTTACTATCCACTAATATTAAGTATGATTGCGAGAAGAGAACGAAATAGGGGACAGGGAATACCACTATAAATGGTCAATACTCTGCAATAGTGTAAACAATTTTCTTCTCAATTTCCTTGATTCGTCTTCCCAATTTCTTTGATTTGCTTCGTGGCAGCTGCAGAAGAATTTTCGGTGTGAAGGTGACCCTACGAATCGTTGTAGGGAATTCTTACTTGTATCTTCATTGGTTTCTTATCAGTTTTTCGATCTAAACTTTAATGAATTTGAAATTTGGAATTGAAATTATAAATAAATTGGAGTAAATTGGTTAATTGAATATAGGGCTAAATTTGAATTGAATCGATAGAACGATTTCGTCTAAAACCAAATTTGAAATTTTATTGTAATTTCTTGTGTTGATCGAAGTTCGAAGAGGGACAAGTTATATATAATTTGGGGTATTCCGACTTGAGTTTGGAATCCATACCTAATGTTTAAAAAATTGTAGAAGATTGAATCCATCTATCAATCTTTCCTCTATCAATCTCTTTTGTTCGTCATCTTTTCTCAATTCTTCGATAGTTCCTGGTAGATCCAGGAAGAAGATTTGATATATTTGCACGGGACATAAACTCCAAATAGGTCAGAATTGTTTGTTTAGATGAATTGGTTGCTTTGATTGCTACGGTTGATAGGTATACTTTAGTTTCTAAACTAAAAGTTTTGAAATTGTATTCATATATCTGTCTATTTTGGGTCCAGATATATTCTACGAATGGTTAGTTATTCCTTCGGACTAACCAGTGCCTTGCATATTTCGTAGATCTGATGACCCGAGTATTCTGTGTTGTATTGAATAAGTTTATTCTCATATCTATTGTTGATATTCTGATTTGGTACGCCAAATACAGAATAGATATCCATTTTAACCTAGAAAACTGTTTCTCTTTCTTTGTGTATCTATCTTTGTTGTTTTCCTACATGCAAATTTCGGGGATGAAATTCCTTTAAGGGGGGAATCTGTAACGATCCCAATTTTTGATTTAAATTTAAATTAATAATTAATGTGAATTTTGGATAAATTTTGGAATTATTTTGAATTTGAAGTATATGTATGAGTAAATTTGGTTTGACTTTAAAATTTGAATTTATAAGTAGGAAAATAAATAAATAATAATAGATAAGTAAATTAAATGTTGGATAGTTAAACTTCAAAAAGAAATAAATAAATATCTTAAAATTTTAGTTATGTAAACTATAAATAAATACTTAGGATAATTCTTAAATTTGGATATGTATACAAACAAATATACATAAGATAAATTATATAGTTATGTAATGATATAAAGTAAACACATAGATAAATTATAACAACATAATAAATATAGGATTTTATTTATATTATAAAGAAATATGACTAAAGAAAGAAAGAAAAAATTAAAGTATGAAACATGACAGGAAAATATATATATATAAGTGTGATTGCAAAAGAAGATAAGTAAAAGCTTGTATAAGAAGATAGCACTAAATTTCAAGTATGTAGATTAAAATATCTATAAGCAAGACAAAGATAATTAATGCAATATCTACAAAGCACCAAAACAAAAATCATTCAGCCGAAATTTTATTTAATCAAACAAAGAAAAAATATCTTAGCACACCATTTTTTTCTATCAGCCACCATAAATCATTTCAGCCTCCAATTGCTAATAAAAAAATCTTTGATATTGTACAAAAACAAAAAAATAATCACCTTGTACAAACTTGTATCCCCCTGTAAATTTCTTTCCTATATATCAACCTTTAATTCAGTTTATCCATCAAAACTAAAAATCTAAAGTGAACCTCATCTAAAACTAAAACAAAATTCAACTGAACATCTCAGATTAAACATCAATATAAACTCGAGAATCAAGAAGATGTTTTTAGCAAGCAATTTCAAAACTGTGTCAAAAAGAAGAACTCTGTTCTTTCTTCTAGAAATACTGTGAGTAACATTTTTTTTAAATTTGAAAAAACAAATATGAATCTGATGCCAGTTATAATTGTGATAAGTATGTCTAGATATATATAAGAATTCTCTGTATATTTGAAAATGGATATATGTGTGTACAAAGATTGCTTCCAGTGATATCCTGTTCTTTGTTCAAGTTTCGGTTTTGGGTTAAAAAAATTATTTCCTCTTGATCCAAGCATAATCTGGATTCATGATTTAAAAAAAACTTGATTGTTTTATCATAAGATTTAAGTTAAAATTATATTTAAGTTAAAATAACTTAAGCATGACTCTGGAAATCAAGAAATCAGAGCAAAACTCTAAATAAGTCAAAATTCAAACTTCGTGATTTACGAATTCAGGTGTATAAATGGAATTCTTATACTTTAGTACGATTTTTAAAGCTTGAATCATAATTTTTAGATCAAGAATTAAAGAGCAGTTTGGGTTTATATAAATTCATGGTTTTGGGAATTTCTGGTGATCTACCGATGTATGGAGGTCGGAATCATGGCTGGTGATGGAGGAGCGAATGATGGTTCTAGGAAAAATGGTGGATAGGGTTGCAGATGGTCGTGGTGGCGGTGGTAAACTTTCAAAATTTGTAAACCTAGTTTTTATGAAGTCGGGTATTTTAGTTCATTCATCGCCGATAGATGATCGAGCGCGACGAGGCTCTGGGGGAGGATAGTAGGGGGTTGGTGATCGAGTGGCCGGAGTTGTTGACCTTCTGGTGGTCGAGGTTGGGTGAACGGTGAGTTTCCAGGTTTGAATGGCGATGGGTCATCGTTCGTTTCCAGGTTGGGTTCGACCTCTCGATTTCGATTTCGGGATGAAGATGATTTTTTTGATGCTTGTGAGAGGGTGCTTGGGTGATGGATGATGGGGGAAGATCATTAATGATGATCGGCGATGATCATCACCATGCATATGCACGGTGCATTGTTGTACCTGGAGAACATTTGTTCGAAGCAACAGAAGACACTCGAGTTTCACTCGAGTTATTTCACGTTTGGCTCGAAGTCAAGTGGGGCTTGACTCGAAGTAAGTAATGCTTGGCTTGAGTAAATTATTTAGTTACAGGTTTTTGCTTAAAACCTGACAGTGTTTGAGTTTTAAAACTTAAACCAAATTGAAAGTGTAAAGTAAGTTCAATGCAAAGGCTTTGAAACAAATCTAAATCTGAATTTAAAATGAATTTGAATTTCAGTTTTCTTTTATACATAAATTTTATAAAAAAATGAAATGTTTTAATAACTTAAATTGTTAAAGTATTTTGTAAAGTGATTAAAGATTTTAAACAGAATTTAACTTGGGGAAACTCGAGTGTTGCTCGAGTAAATCAAGAGGCGTTCTCGGGTTAGTTTTCAAAGCTGCAAATTTATAAAAAAATGGGTTAAGCAAATTTTCTTTAAAACAATTTTTAGTATTGTCGACTTAATTATTGATAATGTCAAGTTAAGTTTTATTACAAGTTCAATTATTTGAGGAAAATGCTTAACAATGTTTTCTAAAATTTTAATAAATATTTTGATTTAGTAATTAACCTAAGTTAAGTATTTAATGTAATTAACATTACAGTTTTCAAATTAGTAATAATTTGTTTAAGGAAATTTCTAAAAATGTTAATTATGATAATTTTATTATTAATTAATTTTTTTAAAGTAATTAAGATTGATTAATTTATAAAGGTAAGTAAAGATTGGTTGATTAATTCGTAATTGTAATTAATTAGGGGTTTATCGATTTGTAACTAATAAATTAGTAAATTAATAATTAAGCGTTTAATTTATTTGTAATTAAGAATTGTTGATGAAAATTAATTAGAAAGATGATTAATTAAATAATAATTGAATAATTAAAGGTTAATTATTTAGAAATTCAAGGTTGATTAATTTAATTAATAAATGATTAAAGAACAATTAATCAAATGATTTGAAATCAATTAATATTAATTAACCATGATCGATGACCCATTTGATTTAAATTAATCAGATAATTAATTGAGTTCACTTATAGATGTTTGAATTCTATTGATTGTTGAATTGTTTGATATTTCTGATATGCTATGCTTTGTGCTATGAGTTGTTTCAGTGTGATCTGTGATGAATGTAATTTATTTATTTATAATGCATTCATATTTTCTATCTGTGAATCTATGTATATAGATAAGCGTTATTGGAATATACCACTTATCAATATTGTTGTGATTGCAATCTGTAATGACTGAATGTTGTTGCACTATCGTGTAAAACTCCTGGACTACACTTATACACACACCAATATGGATTTCACGAGGAAATCGGTTAAGTCACAGATTTTTGAAACGATTTTTAAATAGACAATTTGAATTCAAATGGTTTGGGAATGGAATCGGGTTAAATGTGAAAAGCTTTTGAAATGAAATTTCAAGATAAAATTTATTTCTGAATAACTTGATAAAGTTTTGAAATTTAAATAAGTTGATTTAAATTTGAATTCAAAATTTGAAATTGAATTCTATGATTTGAAACCTGGGACCAAAGATGTTATGCAAGTTATATGGGTTAAACCATTTTTAAAGTATTAATTTGGGAATTGGAATTTAAATTCAAAGGCTTTGACTCGTGCAAATATAATTCGATTCTTCCGAAACAAAAACTGTTTGTTTTCAAGCTTTCATATAACAAATGAACATCCAATTTATATTGAAAGGATTTCTAGTTTGAAATGAAAATGATTTCCAAGATATGGAAATGTGTTGAAAGCTATAGTTTAAATCTTTAATTTAAAGATTTAACGAGTAAATCTAATTGAAATGGAAATTGTTTTGAAATCCATAAATGGATCTTTGTGAACTGGTGAACTTTGTGAAATAAATCTTTTATTTAAAATATTTGAAATGGTAATTTATGTAAACCATTTGAAAGAAAAGTTGGATAATAAGTTGTGACTTAACTGAAATCCCATATCCATATGTTTTTAAAATATTATGCTCATTATTCGGTTTAGCTGGGAGAGGGCTTTATGTCATATAACCCATTCTGAATAATGATACGTCGATATGGATAGCATTTAAAGAACGGTGGCGAAGACCGGATATTTTCGAGAGTGATAGGATGACCCATCGATTGTCTCTGCACTGAGTCGCACCGATATAGAGATTTCCTATGTGATGGGAAGTCCGATCGGGATTGTGAATACCCGGATTGCAAGGACTTCTTCGGAAGTGCCTTCGGTTCTGTTCGAACCCAGAACAGACTTGTATGGTTGTATGTCTGACACTACACTTTGAGATATAAAGCAGATGTCTTTCAAATACATATCTGTTGGTGGCGAAGAATTTATTCTCTTAGCTTAACACCCTTCTATGAGACGTACGAGCTCAGAGGTTATGTAGTTGAAGGTTATCGGCGATATACACCCAAATATGGTAGTGTGGCATGCTAAGTGCTGCTGTGTGTTGATGGTCATTGGTTGATCATTTGTGCTCAAAGGATGGCTTTCATGTAAAGCGTAGCTTTGTGGACGAAACCTCATCGAGCCTCACAAACTGGTAATGGTCGAAACAGGAAAGATGCGGCAAGGTTTCAGGGGTAGCTCCCTAAGGGTGTGACCATTCCTTCTGGAAAAGGATAGTATCATTGTATGGAGCCCAGATACTTACTCGTGTGGGCACTGTGGTATATATTTATTACTGTGTGATGTTGTTGGTGTAGAGGATCCTTGTATAAAGGTCCAAAGGACCGGGGGTGGCATATCTGTAGGTATTACTCCCGGGCAGGGAGGAAACCGGCCTTGTGTTGGCAAAGAGTCGGGTAGGTTATCGGGGCGTCCCGCCAGAGGCGTTCCCATGTGGAAGTAGGAAGTTCCTTAGCCTGACCATTTGTTGGAAATCCAAACAAAACAATACGAGCCTTGTACGGTTTTAGTTGTAGTACCTGCCATTTAAAATGGTAGATATAGCTGGCATAATATAATGGTACCTATGCTGGCTAAGATTAATATTATACTTTTGAAATGTTTTCCACTATGCACTAATAATAATATCAAAAAATGGATTTCGCGTATTAAGCATTTTTGACTATCATAAGTCGAAATCTCCTCCAATTCTGCGTTTGCATAGTGTGTGTGGCGGAAGGCCTTATGGTAGTTTCGTTTTCCAAATGCATTGCGGTTTTCAAATCTAAATCTTTTGATTGTTTTAAAGATAAAAGAACTGTTTTTGTTACTCACACCAGTCCCATGACTGACCTGGTGTTTATTTTTCCCTTCCTAAACTCTAGGTGCCCACTATTTTCCACACGGGCAGTCTAGAGTTGGGTTTTTTCAGATAGTAGATATAGAATCGATTCTGTAGCTTTCGGCTTTCTCTTTGGTTTTCTCTGAAGACTTTGGATATTGAAGTGTTTGGCTAGGATGACGGACCTAACTTGCTTAGCTTGGTGCAACTTGATGGTGGTTTGAGCATTGGTTTGGATTTGCAGTTTGATCATTGGAGTTATCTCTTTTGCTATTCGTATTCTGCTATTATTTATTGTCTCGTATATTCTTGTATCTTATTGATATTATTGTTCTATATTTGGATATTGTATTCATTGAAGTTGTATATGATATTCATTTCCTTTTCTTCCGCCGTGTTGTTATACTTGATGTGTTATAAGCTTCGACGAACCAGATTCGGCGTTTGTATATGCGACATTTGAATATGAGTGTCGTATTCGGTGCCGATTTTCAAAGGTCGGGTCAGGATCGTTTCATTAAAACTCTCAATAAGTTATTCCATAATGATGTACTCGTCAATATGAGACTAGCGCAAAAATCCGAGGGTTAATCAAATTTAAAATGAATAAGATATGGCTTGTTAAAGTTAACAAACTTTATATATTAAACAAATAAAATATACATTTTCTCACCCCAAGCTCAACTACCCAAGCCCACTATCATTTCAAACCCGACCTGTATAGTGCCTTCCCTCTTAATTTTAAAAATGATGTTCTAGGAAATAAAAAACAAAGTGGACTGCCCTGGTCATCCAGTTCCCACCGCCGCACGACCATCTATCGTCCACGGTGCCACCACCATTCCACTCACCACACAATGCCTCACCTTCGCCCTAACCTTAATGAGCTTAATGTCTTACCATTGCTGTCACTATCCTAAAATTTGGACCCAAAACATATAACAACTGAAACCCTAACTCGATCTCGACCTGCCTCCTCCGACCGCCTACCTCCTCCAACCACTTTCATCGCCCCATGGCCATTGTTCCTCCCCTCGACCATCACATTGTCAGATTTTGCTAGATGGATGGAAAATGTTCATCTTCCTCCCCACGGCTTTTCAAGCCATCAAAAATCCTTAGATCATCGCCAAAAATCTAGTCCTACCGCCACGAACACAACCCAACTCTCCGATCTTCATTCCATATTTGATGAAAAATCATCAATATTCTACCGCCATTGTAATCGGACAATTCCCACCACCATATTTGATGAAATGGCAGGCAGTTATTTTTAAATAATACTAAGGGCGATAACGAACAATTTTCATGTTGGAAATTTTGTCAAAATGTTGATGGTTTGAGAGATAATGATTTTTGAAAGGAGGAGGATAATATATTTTCTCTTACAGAATGAAGTAAAAAGAAAAAGAAGAAGAAGAGAGAAAGAGAAGTGAAGCATGAAATGAAATGAAGTAATGGTTTACTTCAAATTTAATCAAAACACCCAAATTCAAGACACCCCATCGCATCAAAATGCAAATCAACATTAATGGCTTGTTGAAAAAAACTTGTTTTAGATATGTTTTGAAAAGGTTCTAAAAAAGCTTCATGGTACTCTTCTACACAGTATCACGTTCGCGTATAGACTGTGAATGAGAGAAATAAAAATACGATTATGCACAACGATGTAGTATGATCAAAAAGTAAAATAAAATATACTGGTTATTTTATTCTATAAGATTTCAAGAATACCAATATTTGCCGTAAAATACGTCAGACGAAAATATAAATATTTTTCAAATTAAAAATTGTGGAAAATCCTATAAATTAAAAATATGCCATCAAAAATCAAGTCATTTTATCAAAAATATTATTTTCCAACATTTTTTTACATTCGAATCAAATTTGAATATTTAAATAAATTAATACTCTCATCCGAAATGGTAAAAATTCTGGGTCGTTAAATGTTCCTCCCCAAAAAAAAATTCATTCCCGAAATTTCATCACTATCAAACCAAGAAAGAAACAAGCCCACATGAGTTCTTAACATTTTCCATATGCCCGTACAATGTATATCATCCATTCGCAATATCTGATTCGATGACTTACTCAAATACACAAACTTCTCGTCCTAACTAGTATCACTTATCCGACTTCCCCAGTATGGACTATAATCAAGCTCCTTGATTAGAAACCTCCATTATCCTTCCATAGCCACATACTATGATAAAAAAACATCGATAACATATCAAGATCAATCACCAAGTGTTCGCCATTAAGAAATGAGTGATAAATCCTTATTCGGGTTGGTGTAAATCACTTCCAAGTCTTGTACTCGAATCTTGGATCAAGAGTCACGAAAAAAAATGATCTATATACAGCTAACAACTTATTATTATTGGTCCTTACTTATACCAATTTAGTTTTACTTCCAAAATAATTTATGAAAATATTTCATAAAAACTTAAGTTTATAACTTGTATAATACCCTACTATATCTTGAGAGTATATATATAATATCATTTTTTTACTTAAATAAGATACTCAAAAAACTTAAAACTTGTTTTAACTTATTATCTTTCCACTAGAGATACAAACTCCATTTATGTATTTTCACGAACAATTAGCTTCAAGTTCTCAACTAATTCAGAAGTTTTGGACTGTCCAAAATTGTCGAAAATTCCATTTCATTTCAAAAAATGGAAACTACCCAACAACATATCATAATGAGATGCACAAACCAAATTACCTTAATGCATATGATATATACATCCATAAAAATAAATTAACAGAAAACTCCAGAACTACACAATCGGGTTTTATTTCAACTCGTTTTAATATAATAATATACCTATCTCCTTTGGTATATCAAATCATACTTTTGGGATTAAACCAAAATCTATTTTACCAAAACACTATACAACAAATTACTATAGTAGCATCCCCACTTAAAAACTCGAAAACGAACATCGATGATGCTGCAGTTATAACTAGAATTATTTTTAAGAGACAAAAGTGAGTTTAGCGCTTTTTATCTCTTTTAAAATCCTTTTAAATATTTTTATAAACAAAAACTATCGAATTAATGTTATTATTATTTTCCCTAAAACTTTGAAAAAATGATTTTCTAAATACCCGGATTTACATTCTCAAATTCTCAGTTTAAATCCTTTTTATTTATAAACCATACTTTATAAGCCATACTTGTATAATTTCACTTTCTTATATAAAATCTTTTCACAAATGCACATCTTTTTTTAGATTAAAATAAAAAAATTCATTAAAATTAAATTTTAACCCAACATTATCATTGAGTGCCTTATAGTAAAACTATAGAACTTAATTCACAAGGTATTCGTTTCAGTGTTCCCACAATTACAATCTACTCCACCCATGCAGTGAAAAGGTAAAACTGCTCATAAACTGGCCGAGCACAAAATGAGCAAACAAAAAATGATAATAACTGAATATCATTATTTCCTAAAAACAAACATATCATAAATCTTTAAAAGTTATTCTTTTACATATAAAATATAACTCTTAAGTAAAATTGTTTCATTTGCCAATTTTAAAACAATACAGTGTCAGCTTGCCTTGCTCAAGTATTTAGAAACCCATATCGATAATATTGATCAAGCGCATCAACCGGAATTCGTAAGCCACTTAACAGACCAATCAATATAATATAAAACAATTTTATAGCACAAACAAATATGCTCTCGTATGTAATACACTCAAACTCATTCTAGGGTGTTACTAACTCTATCTCTAATGAGTCTAGCCCACCATGGCCTAGATGTTCGCTCGGTCTAAGCTCTGACAGCACATTGTAAAGACCGGCCTTTTCGACCCTCAAAGTTGATACTAATACATCCACAGGATTCACGTGCCAAACATCCAAGTACTGGAAATACAGATTGTTGGGGTGAAAAATGAAAAGACAGAATAGATTATCACATCGTGACGAGTAATATACAATATAAAAATGATTTTTACAAAAGAAAAGTGTAATATACAAACATCAATCAGAGTAAACTAACATATCATCAGCTAGACAATTATAACAGCCCATTCTCACAAATGCTGATAAATACAAAACAAAAAATATAGTAGAAACAAAAGATAAGTGAATATGTCTTGGAGACATCCAGCTCATCTCCTAAAGTTCCAAAGCATCCATCACTAAATCTGAAAATGTGCTCGGGCTGACCCGAGCATTATAAGAAAATAACACCCGGTCGGTCTGGAAAACTAGCATGAGAATCACAAATCGTATGGATTTTTACTTTTATAAAAAAATTCACAGTAAAGTTATCTAGTAAAACCACGCTGCACATAAACATGGGCGGGTTTTTGCCTTATGATAACCAAACCATTTCATAAGAAATCTTGTGCTATTATAATAATATCTAGGGTTTAAAATAAATATTTAATCATAGCTGAAATGGTAACATTAATTACATTTCAGCATATTCTGTATATAACTAAGTCCGTAAAGGCATGTATTGGAGATTGGATTCCATACAATGAATGGGCTAGTGGGGTACCGTCCACCCCAGTACATCTCTAGAATAATGTACAAATGTCGAAAAAATTTCGACCCCTGCCGACACAAAGCAAGCCTGTCCTTCTAAATTGACAAGCCATATTACATCATCCCTCAGCTACCATGATTGCAAATAGAAGCACCAGGCCATGGATCCACCCGCGTGCACATACAAAATCCATAAATATCGATTTAGATCGAGGAATGATGCTCCCAATGGTAGCTAACCACATAGCTCTGCTGCATATCCCCTATTTTAGTAATTACAAGGGTATGAGGCTTGTGAGGTCGCGATTACCTTTTTCCTCTCTTAGCTAATCCCATATGGAATGCTAACACTTCCCTCTAGACAATAATACAATGCTAGCATTCATTCATACAAGTTGTTTAGGATATGAACAAATCGAATGCGCTACTTCTACTACATCCTCAAGATTAGTAGTATGTAACCCTTGCACTTTAATGAACTTCATCTTCAATTCCATCATTAGGAACCAATCACGAACCTCTTCTGAAGAATAGAACATGCATATGGTTTTGAAGTGGTTATGGTTTTGAGTCATCCATATAAGTACACTTCCCCGCATACCGATCGATCCAAAACCAGTCGTTGGATTTCGGTAAACTCAAATCCGCTTCTTTTGGAAATAAACAGATAATACATAAGAAAAGAGATCACCTCCTAACCGTTTAAGTGGAAATATTTTCTTATCATTTGTCCTAAAATAGCAAAATGAGTTTATACGTATAATATAGCATCCGAAGATAACCGTGTTATATAATTCCCATGTTTCTTCTAGATATTTCTAGATTTATATTTGGTCAAGATTTGATAGTTGGTTTTTAACTATCAAATAAACAATCAACCAAATTAGAGGTTTAATTTCATAAGACACCAAGAACAGTCAGACACATAAGCACCATTAACCCTCTTAATTTAATTAATCCTTTCATTAATGAAAATCACTTTTTAATTATTTGAAAAATATTCATATACTTATCTCAATGGTGTAAGTATATACACAAAACACCATACTTTCTATACTTAGAAAATGTATCCATATACTAATCTTAATGGTATAAGTATATTCCCAAATCTTCAGGCTGATTTTCTCTTTACAAATTTATATTTAAATGGGCTGAAACAAATATCATTTAAAATATTATTTACAATATCTTAAACCACTTCCATTTTTGCTCTTAAGTATGGAAAAGACAATTTCCATACCACCATAAGTTAAAATAATCATTTATAGAAATCAAATCTCATTCCTTTTAATAAAAATCCTTTTATAAACCTATTCCATATTTAAAAGTCCTTTTATAAACCTCTAAATAAATTATAAAACTCCTTTTATAAACCTCTAAAATTATTTACAAAACTCCTTTTATAAATCTCAAAAATTATTTATAAACTCCTTTTAGAAATCTCCAAAATTATTTATAAATATCAAAAATGATTTATAAAAAACCTTTTATATCCCAAATATTTATAGAACTTCTTTTATAAATCTCTAACATTATTTATCCTAAATCTTCGATTTCGAGATAGAACCCAATATTTTCCATAAAACGATCACTTCATATATCACGATACATTCATAAATGTGATTTATTATTCCAAATTATAAAAATAATGTCATTTCCCTCTTTCATAAAATATCACTTATGTTAACAAGAAATCTTGTCAACACCCCCAAAGTAAGGTTAGAAGAGTGATTGACTCCTTCGAAACCACTTTTGAATTAGTTGGAGTAATCTAAGGTCATAACACAATGGGAATCAAAGAGGTTTAACCGAGTCGAAAAGGTCCTATTCCTTCGAAAGGAACTCCTTTGAAAGGCACTAGTGTGTGTATTCCACAAATAGATCATATGCAAGTAGTTAATTAGACATCATGTATCCGAAAGTGTAAAGTATTTGCTTTACTGAATATTGATATGAATACAAGGGCTAAAGTATTACAATAAAGAGAAATCCCCAGTTTTATTTCTGAATTAGGGTTTACAAACTCAAGAAAAGAATACATGTGGAAAGAATGAATTCAGATCCCCTAAAACAATAACCTTTGGGTCTCATCTTTAGGTGCAGGCTGGACCCTTTTACATCAATCCTTGTCTTCATGACCTTTCATCGTTGTTGAATCCAAAGCGCCCCTCTAATGCTGCTTTCGAATAAGACCTGGATGCCTTCGTCTCTATTGGAAGCTATAAGAATGTCCATCATGCTATTGTAGATGTGTTGGATAAGCATGAAAGGATGTCCAAACGTGCTCGAAAGGTACATTTCCAATACTTGCAAAAGATGATGATGCTTTCTCTATTTTAGCTTGATCTTCCTTCCATCATTGGGTATCGAATCGTTTTCCATGCATCTTTGGAGGCTTTCGTCACTACCAAAAGGGTATTTTCTTGGTTTTGAAAGGGTTGTAGCATAGTTGAAGGCTTCCTAGACCTCTCCATTGTTATTAAGATATAGTGCTAACATGACAAGTCATTACTTGAACAATTGAAGGAAGATCATTGCGAAAGGTCACTTGAAGAGGCCTCTTGATGGGCAAATGATTGTTGCGGAAGGTAACTTTCAAAGGCAGTCCCCTTGATCAATGTGGAACCTTTCTTTTGATACCTTCAGAAGCACTTACTTGGTTGATTTCAGAAGGCATTCTTGTTGACCCCTTCGGAAGCATCAGGAACTTTGCACAGTTGCGGAAGGTAGTTGTTTCCACATTTGGACATCCTTTCGTGCTTATCATTTCAGAAGGCATTTTCTATTTATGACAAAAGCCTTCTGAAGACATCTTTGAAGGCTTTCTCTATTTTAGCTTGATCTTCCTTCCATCATTTCAGAAGGCATTCTTGTTGACCCCTTCGGAAGCATCGAGAACTTTGCATAGTTTCAATCCAACACCTTCCATTGCTTCGGCATAGAGTTCTCCCACCTACTAGTATTCCTTGGTGAATCTCGATCGTTTATTTAAATCTCATTAAATGGTTTTCCTTGCATCTGTCTTGCTTATAAATTACATTACCCTCTTCCTCCTTTTCATTTACCTACAAACAAAAATCTTGGGGCAAGAATTAAATCTTCCAATCTCTACTAAATTCACTATTTTAAGAGGAAAAAATTCAAACCTAAGTTGAGCATCCATTATTCTATATTAGAAATTTTTTTTCATGTTCAATTGTGATTTCATTTTTTAGAGTTTAAGTCCATGTTACCATTTTGAATTTTGAAATGGATTCAAGATTTTCATTCGTGTAGGATGATTCTAACCCCAATTTTTATGCTGATTTTGACTAATTTATGGCATCAATTAAGGTTCGGACATGAACTTGCCAAATTTCGGGTTATATTCCGTTGTTGTATGTAGATTCAAGTTCAACACCTATTATGCCCAATTTTATTAACCTTGGAGGATATTAAAAGTTAAAAATTAATGTCCTTACTGTTAATTGAATTAAGAAAGATATACTTTCTATTATTGTCGAAACCCTTAATCAACCTTTTGACTTAGTCGAAACCCTAAAATTAGGATAAGCACACCTATTTGCATTATTTCAATTGACACTTCCAAAATTCTGTTATGCCCTTTCGACACATTCGAAAACCATAATAGTTAATTAAAATGTAGCTATTATCACCTTTTCCAACATAAACATTATCGAAACGTTTTGATGTTCTTTTGTTAGTGTCAATGCCACTTTGTTTCAAGTCTTTCAACTTGATTGGAGTATGGCATTTCGAAAATGTGTGTTTTCAAATAGATATTGCATGGATTGCTGCATTTATTATAAAATGTGGGCCTCAGCGTTGTCGAAGGGTAAGTCCAGGTGGATGTATGCCATAAAATGGGGAATGCTGACATTGGTTCCAGCAATGTCGAAAGCTCAATGATTCACACAGTTCTAATTAACTTTAACCCTTTCGAAGGCATGGAACCAAATGCTTAGGTATTTGGCCCGTTGTAATAGGCTTCCAACAACTTTGATAGGTGTTAGTACAGGGATAAATCATAACTTTGATGAAATTATATCATCTGGCAGGATCATGGGTATTAAAAAAAATTCTAAGAAGTTTAACAAGGATATTTTTCCAAAATTAGAATCTTCTCCACGGAAGGTTGAAGTGATTTTAAGGCACTCTCTCATAACTTTTCAAGATCAAGTAGATGTGATCCCCAACAGTTTGGGATCATAGGAGTTAAAGTATCCCTCTTGGCGATAACAACATTATTCAGAATCCTCCTAAGGGATACTTTTATTAAACCGCCATCCATATTTAGCATGGGGTTCTTATCCCACTTCCAGAGTTCTTGTTGAGATTTTTAAGTCATCTTGGCATAGCACCAATTCATGTTATCACCTAACGTATACACATACCATATCTCTTGGAGCTCATGGCCTTAGAGTCAAGAACTCCCTCTCTAAGTTTGAAGTTCTTAACTACTTAGTATGCTTCATCAAACTTAGTGATATGAATAGCCAAATTTTTCTGGCTAACTGGCTAATCCTCTCAAAAATTTGATTTCAGAGGGAATAAACAAGTTTAAAGATTGGGGAACGCGGTTCTTCTACATTAAATGCTTTCTGAATATTAATGGAGCCTTTTCTTCTCTTCATAAGTAGTCCATTACCTTATTAATTTGTTTTCTTTTGCTGAATAATGTTTTCTTATTAGGCCATGCACCTAACGATCTTGAAGATGAAGGCAAGAGAACAGTAAAGTCACTACCTCAAACCGCATTGGGAATAGGCCTACATTGTTGATTCCTAGCAACCTTCAAAAACATTCCCTTGTCCAAGAAGGCTAGTGGATTCCTGGAAAACCCCCTCTTGTCCACATACTTCAAATAGAAAATGCCTCATCGCTTTTGCTGACCCCAAAAAAATTCATCTTTGTCCCCAATTTGTCCAGATCTACTTGGTAAACTTAAGTGTATCGTTTGTAACTTGGCGTCGTGTTATTCCTTGGATTGTTTTGCTAATCTATGTTTTTTGGTTTTAATAATCGCTCCTCCAATTAAATTAACTATAAGTGATCCACCCCCTCCATCTTCAAAATCTGGTGCTGTAGCTTTGACTCAAGCCATTAAGTCAAGAATGATTGCGAAAAGGAAATTGAGCGGAGTGACTGTCGTAGGCTCTTCTCCAAGAAAGCCAAAATTACTGATGTCTGGTCTTCTCTTACCCCAAAAGAGGTGAATTTGTTGGTGTAGGTAAGGCTTTAGAGGGTCTAACCCTTAATCCCACCTCTTCTATGGACAACTTACCTTCTGCAACTGTTGATCAAACCAAAATAGTTCCTTCGAAGGACAACTTTATGTCTCATATTGTTATATCTGATTCTCCCAACGTTATTGAGCAAATACAGAAGGATCTTGTAACGTACGGGTATTTCGACTTTCGAAAATCCAACATCGATACTCACTTTATCGACTGCCGAGAAATCGAAGGCCGAAAAACCGAAATGTTATGGGTTTAAGAAAGAAGAAAGGAAGAAGAAGAAGAGAGAAGATAGAAAATAGAGAGAAAAGAAAAATAGAAAATTTTAAAATAGAAAGAAAAGAGAAGAGAAAGAAAATAGAGGATAGAACAAAATTTTAAAATAGAACGGAACAGAAAGAAAACAGAACAACATCAGAATCTCACAATTCGTAGCGGAACAACATATAATAAGTAAATGAATAATCTTTAAACAAAAAACTATATCAGTTATTACATCACATTATATTACATTACATCAAATCATAATCAGAGTATACAACAACAAACAATGCAGCGGAAAAAGAAAGTACTATACTAGTAATACGCCATGCCATCCATCTTGCCTCCAGCAACTCCAGAATGTCCAGAATATCCTGATAAACCTTAACTCTTGACTGCCCGTGTAGAAAATTTGTGGGCACCCAGAGTTTAGGAAGGAAAACAATAAACTCCAAGTCAGTCATGTGACTGGTGTGAGAACTCAAAACAGTTTATTTATCTTTAAAAATCAAAATAGAGAGATATTTTTATTTCAATTCGCAATGCTTTTAAAAATGAGACTACCATAAGGCCTCCCGCACACACACACATGCAAACGCAGAATCAGAGGAGATTTCTCCTTATGATAGTCAAAGATGCTTGATACGCATTAAAAAGAAGCATTTGATATTATTACTAGTGCATAGTGTAGAAAATTATTTCGAAAGTAGAATATAAATCTTAGCCAGCATAGACATTTCGAACTATGCCTACTATAGCTAACTATGTTCAATAGCAGGTTACCGCCACATTCCATAGCAGGTTATACAACTAAAACCGTACAAGTCACGTATTGTTTCTTTGGATTTCCAACAAATGGTCAGGCCAAGGAACTTCCCATTGCCCATGAGAATGCCTCTGGAAAGACATCCCCGAGAACCAAACCGGAACTCTGCCAACACAAGGCCGGGTTACCCCTAACTGGGTAACTACTGACACGAGCACGCCATTCCCCGATCGTAAACGACCTTTCTCACGGGATCCCGAAAACCAACAACCACAAAGTAATAAATTCGTAGTAACCACATAGGTTAAATATCTGGGCTCCATACCATGATACAACCTCTATCCAGAAGGAAATGTACATACCCTAAAGGGAGCTACCCCTCATAACCTTGCCGCATCTTTCCTGTTTTGACCATTTCCGGGGTGTGAGGCTCGACGAAGTCACGTCCACAAAAACATACTTTATACAAAAGCCATGCTTTGGGTCAACAAATGATCAACACAATGATCACCAAGATAGACGATCAAATAAACGATCCTATCACAATAATCAACACAATGATCATTTCCGCATCACTCAGCATATCACATTACCAAATTGGGAATATATCGCTGATAACTTCAACTATATAACCTATGAGCTCGTATGTCTCAGAGAAGGGTGTTAAGCTAAAAGAATAAATTCTCCGCCACCAACAGAAATATATTTGAAAGAAATCGGCTTTACATCTCAATTTGTAATGTCAAACACACAATCCATACAAGTCTGTTCCGGGCTCGAACAGAACCGAAGGCACTTACAAAGAAGTCCTTGCAATCCGAATAATCTCTAATCACGTTCGGATTTCCCATCACATATGGAGATCTCAATACCAGGGATCAGCCAGTGCAGAGACAATCAACAAGAAACCCTTTCGCTTTCGAAAATATCCGGTCTTCAACACCGATCTTCGAATGCAATTCATAACGACGTATCACATATTCGGAATGGGTTATACGACCCCAAGGTCCTTTCCCGGTTAACCCGAATAGTGAGCGCTTATTTTTAAAAAAATAAGTGTGGCATTCAATTTCAAACAAATCACAACAAATACCTATTTAAAGGTAAATATTGATAGTCGGTTATTGAACTATCAATAGATATGCCAACATCACCAGATTCCAAATAATTTTCCAAATTATTTATTTCACAAAAATATCTTTACAAGATATAAACATAATTTCCATACTTTAAAAATAAATTAATATTTATTTTTAAATCTAATTTCCCAATTTCCTTTATAAATTTTATATTGAATTTACATTCCAAAATATTTATGAATATACGATTTCCATTCGTTTTCAAATATTCATTTTCAATTTATCTTCAAAAAGATAAATTCAAAATATTCACTTAATATTGGAAAAACATTTCCATACTTATTTATCTATAAGTAATTCACAAGCCCTTTTTATTTTCTACGCTTAGAAAATATTTAATATACTCTAATCGAAATTAAGTATATATTTCATTCTTTAAGGAAATCATTCACTTAACAATATTTATTTGGGCCAAAACGAATGTTGCGTAAAACATCGTTACGACAACCCAAAATCACTAGTATAGGGATTTGAAATTAAAATAGATATATAAATCCCAATACTATGCAAAACATTTCCTTTCGGAAATCATTTACTATAACAACAGTGTTATAGTCCACCATTTCCTTTTATTTCTCGAAAATATCTATTTCAACAATAAATGTTGAAATCTATGGTTTCGAATCTCAACATCTTTTAAAACATCTTTAGATCGTTTTAATTCTATTTCAAACATCACATCCAAAATAATTTCTTTAACAAAATATTCACTATTCAAAAACGTGAATACACTTGTTGATAAATTTCATCACTTCTATTCATTTTATTTTAAAGAATTATTCACTATCTAAAACATGAATATAATTCCATAAATAAATTACAACAATTCCTTATCAAAATAAGTCGTTGCTGATTTAAAAAACAATGTTTATAAATCCTATTTCTATTTATTTTATATCAACTCCTTTTTATAAATTCCTTTATTAACCTATCTTAATTCATATCACAATGATATGCTAAAAATTCATATTATAAGTCAAATACTTATAATTTATTTATTTACAAAAATCATTCCTTCAAACTTCCCAAATCTATAAATCTTATAACTTCTAAGATTCATTTATTTATCCACATCTATTTCCTAAATAACTTTATAAATTTTATTTATAAAATTCTATTTAGAACTTCACCGTTATAATTCTATAAATTTCATTCATTAGTGAAATTCATTCACAATTCTTTCTAATACTTATAAAAGCTCATTTTATAATTCCAATATTTTTAATTTATAAATATCAATTTATAAATCTTTTTAATATAAAACAATTTATATTACTATTTTTAAAACGTCTTTAAACTCTTTAATAATTTCATCATTCTGATTTATAAAATAAAAATTTTATAAATCCTATTTCTAAACTTCTTATAATAAATTCAGAAGTCCCAGTTCAAACTATTTTATAAAATCACTAATCCCATATTTTCAAAAATCAACTTTTAACTGTATTTCTCAAAAATCATAATTTTTATAACATTAAAATTATAACGTTTATTTATTTAAGATGAATCAATTCCAATATTTTTATAAACGTATACTTTCAAAAATTATTTTAGAAATCAAAATAGTTATTTTTAAACTTCAAAAATTGGATCCGATGATGTAACACATCAATAGTCAATCACGACTTTTCAAACATCATATATCATCCATGATAAACAATCAAATATCACAATATATGAAATCAAACAAATATTTGTGAGGAATCCAGTTGGATCCCTCCAACCTGTTTCCCTGCATCCACAGACATTAGCACAATACCATTCCGTTTCAAGACGGAATATCGCGGTATATGGGATTTTATAAATATATATCCGCTTACTAACGGCGTATAGGGTCTCATCCGCTAAAAGAAAATGCGGGAAATCAATCAACTGCAATATATACATATGCCAATATATATATATATTGCTATATATAATATAATACCAATTCCACTTCGAGGTGGAATATCGCGGTATATGTGTGTAATAAATAACCTCCGCTTACTAACGGCGTATAGGGTCTATTCACATCCAATAACTATATATAACAATCATCATTCAATCATTCAATCAACACGGTCAAGTAAATTTTAAATCTAACTATTTAAAATTTAAATAAACAATAAAATTCCTTTTGAGTGAGAAGTTCTCACCTTTATTCCCGTTTGCAATCCACTCCCAATTCGACTTGTTCTCTTCATTTATACCTTGTATAAATATTTACACAATTTATTAATATTCGAAATAATCGAATAATAAATTTTCATTTGATTATTTTAATTCATCGGTTTTCTCCTTTAATAGTTTAAATTAACTGATAGTTTTATTTAAACCAGTTTCTTATTTAATAATTTATTTTAACTAATTATTTTACTTTTAAAATAATTTTAACTAGAAATTTCCAATTGAACAAAATTTCCTTTAATAAATCATTTCACTTAATAAATTAAATTTCCTTTTACTTACCAAAATTATATTTTTAACTAATTTTCCCTTTAAAAATAAATTTGGCCACTAATAATTAAAATAAACTTATTAACCCATAAGTTATCTTAATAAATTATTTTTAGTAAAAGAAATAATTGAACAAGTTAATTTCTATTTTATAAATTAAATCAACTAACACATTTTTGGTTTTAACTATTAAATTTGTTATAAATAAATTTTCCTTTTAAATAATTCTATTCAACTACAATTTAATCTTAAAACTAAATTTTCTTCTTAAATAGATTTAATTAACTTATCCTTAAATTGAATTTATTCAACTAATTATTTCAATCTCAAGTTAATGATTTCTATTTTAAACTAAAAATTAAAGACTCAAACTGATTTTCTTTTTAAAATAATTCTAACATCTTTAAACTCTTTTAAAATTCCTTTGTTTAATAAATTATTTTAACTAAAATTTTAATTTAAATTAACCAAACTCACTTTCGATAAAATTGTCTAATTGAAGATTTAAATCCTAAACTAGAATTCTTTTAATTTATTTCTTTATTTTCAAATTTTCCTTTAAATAATTTAATTAGCTATAGATTTAATTTTAACTAACTAATTCCTTTTTAAAACAATTTCTTTTCTATGGATTAAATTGTTTAACGATTTTAAATTTGAACAAACCTAACAATTAATTTTTTTCGTTTATAAATTTATTTAAATTAATAACTATCTATTTAGTTCTAAACAAATGATTTACATTTTAAACTAATGCTTTTAAATTTTTTAAATCATTTCCTTTTATTAATTTATTTAACTAAAAATTTGAAGAATTAAATTTCCTTTAAATTAAATTTATTTAACTAAATTTTTATTTTGACTAACAAATCCCTTTTTAAAAATTTAAATCAATAATTAACATCAATATACCTTACTGCAGTTAAAAAAAAAAAATTTAATTAAATAAATTATTAAAACTAAAAATCAATACCTAACTGCAGTTTACCATTAGGCACGAACTCGAGACACTCGAGCCTCCATCGATGCTCACCTCCACTGCAACGCCTTGCGAGCGCGATTGCACGAGACCCACCTCCATCGCCTCGAAGTCGCGCCGCTTGCCTTCACCACGCCGCTGCTCCTAATCGCCCACGCTGCCACGATTTCAACCAAGCCTCTCGAGTTTCCCCCCATCGCGACGCCCACTTCTACAGGCGCAGACACCCCATCGCGAACCCAGTAGCCGCCCCTCTAATCGCGTCGCCTCCTTCACTGTCTCGACGCCGTCGCCTCTAGCTTAATCGAAGCCCTAACTGGATCGCGACTCTGATTTTAGGGCTACGGCCATTTTTTTTATTATTTTATTTTATTTGAATCTGAAGAGTGAACGAGGGAGAGGGGAAGAAATGAGAGAAGGAGATGGCCGAAGCCATTATTTTCTTTCTGCTATCGGCCGTTGTTTTCTTGAACGAAGATTGCGTTATTTAAAAACAAACTGGGGGATGCTTATCACGATTTTCTTTCGTGATTCTCGGCTAGATTTTAGGCATACTTTATGGAAGGAAAGATAGCTGACGTTGACATATTTAAATTTAAATTTAAATTAAATTAGTTTTCGATAAAATTTTCAATGCGTTTACGCGCCGTGTGATCACGTATCAACTCAAAAAAATACGAAATTTGAAATCCGGCAATAATTCAATATTACGGACCCAATGGAACTGGTTTCGTCGAATTCCGAGACTGTGCCTCGGACGGCTATTTTTAAATTTGATTCAAACGATATAAATTTCAAAACTGTACAATTCACTTCCAAATTCAATGCTGAAGCTTCTAAAATCTTCAATATTATCAATATGAATTTTACAAGCCTTTGAAATATTTTTAATCGGCTTAAAATTGAAGATACAAATTTTTATTCAACTTTCAATAGATTAAATTCTATAATTTAATCGTTAAATTCAAAGTTATATTGAAAATTCAATCTAAACCATCATTTAAATATTTAAAATAAATTAAATATTTCCAAATTAAATAGTTAAAATTTCTGGGTCGTTACAATCTTTCCCCCTTAAAAGAATTTCGTCCCGAAATTACAAGTTAAGAAGAATGCCCCTAATCCGTCTACTATTTTTCACAATCCAAATAGTTTTATCAATTTATTAGCCTAAATCTTTTTACTAGAGATTCATTATCATTTCAACTAACTTTCCAACTTCAATTATAGGTTTCAATCAACATTGTTTTCCTAACAATTCAAATTTAAATTCAAATTCAAATTTCAAACTTTCAAATTTTCTCAAAAATTTTCTAACACCCTAAATTTTCGAAAAATTTCGCCAGCGTCTCCTTTGCGCGGCTAGCTCGGTACGACTACAAAATGGCACCACGGCCCCTCAGAATCAAAAAGAAAAGAGAAAAGCCAAGTGGCTAGAGAAGAAAGTCATCAAATTTCATACTGAAATTGAAATACGTACCTTTTTGTCGAGCAATTCAATTTTATCTTTGAAATCAAAATCCAAATTCCTTTATATACCTGTATAACCTGCTAGTAGTAGTAGCATACAAATCCAAATACAATATTCAAACCAATTTGCCAATTCTATTGCAAAATTTCGATATATGTTTCTTATATATTTTAACTTCACTATTTGAAGTTACATATTCATTTCATTCAATTTTACTCTTCAATTCAATTTCATTCACAATTTAAATTCCATTTGAATTCAATTCACAATTTGAAATCCCATTCGAATTTACTTCTCAATTCTAAATATTGAATTCATCGATTTACTTTCATTTGCTAATTCATTTCAATTTTATTTAATTCCATGTACTAATGATAATAATTAATATTATTACTTCTTAACAATCATACAACCATATACTATAATAATTCATAGAAAAATCATTTCTTTTCTATACAAAAATAGTTTTGGGCAAAATTATCTTATTTACCCGATTCAAAAACAATTTTATATTCACTAACAAATACGCGCTCATATCTATTATTACACTCAAACTCATTCTAGAGTACTGCTGACTCTATCTCTAACGAGTAATACCCTACAGAACCATGGTTGTCGCTTAACCATAAGCTCTGATACCAAATGTAACGTACGGGTATTTCGACTTTCGAAAATCCAACATCGATACTCACTTTATCGACTGCCGAGAAATCGAAGGCCGAAAAACCGAAATGTTATGGGTTTAAGAAAGAAGAAAGGAAGAAGAAGAAGAAGAAGAGAGAAGATAGAAAATAGAGAGAAAAGAAAAATAGAAAATTTTAAAATAGAAAGAAAAGAGAAGAGAAAGAAAATAGAGGATAGAACAAAATTTTAAAATAGAACGGAACAGAAAGAAAACAGAACAACATCAGAATCTCACAATTCGTAGCGGAACAACATATAATAAGTAAATGAATAATCTTTAAACAAAGAACTATATCAGTTATTACATCACATTATATTACATTACATCAAATCATAATCAGAGTATACAACAACAAACAATGCAGCGGAAAAAGAAAGTACTATACTAGTAATACGCCATGCCATCCATCTTGCCTCCAGCAACTCCAGAATGTCCAGAATATCCTGATAAACCTTAACTCTTGACTGCCCGTGTAGAAAATTTGTGGGCACCCAGAGTTTAGGAAGGAAAACAATAAACTCCAAGTCAGTCATGTGACTGGTGTGAGAACTCAAAACAGTTTATTTATCTTTAAAAATCAAAATAGAGAGATATTTTTATTTCAATTCGCAATGCTTTTAAAAATGAGACTACCATAAGGCCTCCCGCACACACACACATGCAAACGCAGAATCGGAGGAGATTTCTCCTTATGATAGTCAAAGATGCTTGATACGCATTAAAAAGAAGCATTTGATATTATTACTAGTGCATAGTGTAGAAAATTATTTCGAAAGTAGAATATAAATCTTAGCCAGCATAGACATTTCAAACTATGCCTACTATAGCTAACTATGTTCAATAGCAGGTTACCGCCACATTCCATAGCAGGTTATACAACTAAAACCGTACAAGTCACGTATTGTTTCTTTGGATTTCCAACAAATGGTCAGGCCAAGGAACTTCCCATTGCCACATGAGAATGCCTCTGGAAAGACATCCCCGAGAACCAAACTGAAACTCGGCCAACACAAGGCCGGGTTACCCCTAACTGGGTAACTACTGACACGAGCACACCATTCCCCGATCGTAAACGACCTTTCTCACGGGATCCCCAAAACCAACAACCACAAAGTAATAAATTCGTAGTAACCACATAGGTTAAATATCTGGGCTTCATACCATGATACAACCTCTATCCAGAAGGAAATGTACATACCCTAAAGGGAGCTACCCCTCATAACCTTGCCGCATCTTTCCTGTTTTGACCATTTCCGGGGTGTGAGGCTCGACGAAGTCACGTCCACAAAAACATACTTTATACAAAAGCCATGCTTTGGGTCAACAAATGATCAACACAATGATCACCAAGATAGACGATCAAATAAACGATCCTATCACAATAATCAACACAATGATCATTTCCGCATCACTCAGCATATCACATTACCAAATTGGGAATATATCGCTGATAACTTCAACTATATAACCTCTGAGCTCGTATGTCTCAGAGAAGGGTGTTAAGCTAAAAGAATAAATTCTCCGCCACCAACAGAAATATATTTGAAAGAAATCGGCTTTACATCTCAATTTGTAATGTCAGACACACAATCCATACAAGTCTGTTCCGGGCTCGAACAGAACCGAAGGCACTTACAAAGAAGTCCTTGCAATCCGAATAATCTCTAATCACGTTCGGATTTCCCATCACATATGGAGATCTCAATACCAGGGATCAGCCAGTGCAGAGACAATCAACAAAAAACCCTTTCGCTTTCGAAAATATCCGGTCTTCAACACCGATCTTCGAATGCAATTCATAACGACGTATCACATATTCGGAATGGGTTATACGACCCCAAGGTCCTTTCCCGGTTAACCCGAATAGTGAGCGCTTATTTTTAAAAAAATAAGTGTGGCATTCAATTTCAAACAAATCACAACAAATACCTATTTAAAGGTAAATATTGATAGTCGGTTATTGAACTATCAATAGATATGCCAACATCACCAGATTCCAAATAATTTTCCAAATTATTTATTTCACAAAAATATCTTTACAAGATATAAACATAATTTCCATACTTTAAAAATAAATTAATATTTATTTTTAAATCTAATTTCCCAATTTCCTTTATAAATTTTATATTGAATTTACATTCCAAAATATTTATGAATATACGATTTCCATTCGTTTTCAAATATTCATTTTCAATTTATCTTCAAAAAGATAAATTCAAAATATTCACTTAATATTGGAAAAACATTTCCATACTTATTTATCTATAAGTAATTCACAAGCCTTTTTTATTTTCTACGCTTAGAAAATATTTAATATACTCTAATCGAAATTAAGTATATATTTCATTCTTTAAGGAAATCATTCACTTAACCATATTTATTTGGGCCAAAACGAATGTTGCGTAAAACATCGTTACGACAACCCAAAATCACTAGTATAGGGATTTGAAATTAAAATAGATATATAAATCCCAATACTATGCAAAACATTTCCTTTCGGAAATCATTTACTATAACAACAGTGTTATAGTCCACCATTTCCTTTTATTTCTCGAAAATATCTATTTCAACAATAAATGTTGAAATCTATGGTTTCGAATCTCAACATCTTTTAAAACATCTTTAGATCGTTTTAATTCTATTTCAAACATCACATCCAAAATAATTTATTTAACAAAATATTCACTATTCAAAAACGTGAATACACTTGTTGATAAATTTCATCACTTCTATTCATTTTATTTTAAAGAATTATTCACTGTCTAAAACATGAATATAATTCCATAAATAAATTACAACAATTCCTTATCAAAATAAGTCGTTGCTGATTTAAAAAACAACGTTTATAAATCCTATTTCTATTTATTTTATATCAACTCCTTTTTATAAATTCCTTTATTAACCTATCTTAATTCATATCACAATGATATGCTAAAAATTCATATTATAAGTCAAATACTTATAATTTATTTATTTACAAAAATCATTCCTTCAAACTTCCCAAATCTATAAATCTTATAACTTCTAAGATTCATTTATTTATCCACATCTATTTCCTAAATAACTTTATAAATTTTATTTATAAAATTCTATTTAGAACTTCACCGTTATAATTCTATAAATTTCATTCATTAGTGAAATTCATTCACAATTCTTTCTAATACTTATAAAAGCTCATTTTATAATTCCAATATTTTTAATTTATAAATATCAATTTATAAATCTTTTTAATATAAAACAATTTATATTACTATTTTTAAAACGTCTTTAAACTCTTTAATAATTTCATCATTCTGATTTATAAAATAAAAATTTTATAAATCCTATTTCTAAACTTCTTATAATAAATTCAGAAGTCCCAGTTCAAACTATTTTATAAAATCACTAATCCCATATTTTCAAAAATCAACTTTTAACTGTATTTCTCAAAAATCATAATTTTTATAACATTAAAATTATAACGTTTATTTATTTAAGATGAATCAATTCCAATATTTTTATAAACGTATACTTTCAAAAATTATTTTAGAAATCAAAATAGTTATTTTTAAACTTCAAAAATTGGATCCGATGATGTAACACATCAATAGTCAATCACGACTTTTCAAACATCATATATCATCCATGATAAACAATCAAATATCACATTATATGAAATCAAACAAATATTTGTGAGGAATCCAGTTGGATCCCTCCAACCTGTTTCCCTGCATCCACAGACATTAGCACAATACCATTCCGTTTCAAGATGGAATATCGCGGTATATGGGATTTTATAAATATATATCCGCTTACTAACGGCGTATAGGGTCTCATCCGCTAAAAGAAAATGCGGGAAATCAATCAACTGCAATATATACATATGCCAATATATATATATTGCTATATATAATATAATACCAATTCCAATTCGAGGTGGAATATCGCGGTATATGTGTGTAATAAATAACCTCCGCTTACTAACGGCGTATAGGGTCTATTCACATCCAATAACTATATATAACAATCATCATTTAATCATTCAATCAACACAGTCAAGTAAATTTTAAATCTAACTATTTAAAATTTAAATAAACAATAAAATTCCTTTTGAGTGAGAAGTTCTCACCTTTATTCCCGTTTGCAATCCACTCCCAATTCGACTTGTTCTCTTCATTTATACCTTGTATAAATATTTACACAATTTATTAATATTCGAAATAATCGAATAATAAATTTTCATTTGATTATTTTAATTCATCGGTTTTCTCCTTTAATAGTTTAAATTAACTGATAGTTTTATTTAAACCAGTTTCTTATTTAATAATTTATTTTAACTAATTATTTTACTTTTAAAATAATTTTAACTAGAAATTTCCAATTGAACAAAATTTCCTTTAATAAATCATTTCACTTAATAAATTAAATTTCCTTTTACTTACCAAAATTATATTTTTAACTAATTTTCCCTTTAAAAATAAATTTGGCCACTAATAATTAAAATAAACTTATTAACCCATAAGTTATCTTAATAAATTATTTTTAGTAAAAGAAATAATTGAACAAGTTAATTTCTATTTTATAAATTAAATCAACTAACACATTTTTGGTTTTAACTATTAAATTTGTTATAAATAAATTTTCCTTTTAAATAATTCTATTCAACTACAATTTAATCTTAAAACTAAATTTTCTTCTTAAATAGATTTAATTAACTTATCCTTAAATTGAATTTATTCAACTAATTATTTCAATCTCAAGTTAATGATTTCTATTTTAAACTAAAAATTAAAGACTCAAACTGATTTTCTTTTTAAAATAATTCTAACATCTTTAAACTCTTTTAAAATTCCTTTGTTTAATAAATTATTTTAACTAAAATTTTAATTTAAATTAACCAAACTCACTTTCGATAAAATTGCCTAATTGAAGATTTAAATCCTAAACTAGAATTCTTTTAATTTATTTCTTTATTTTCAAATTTTCCTTTAAATAATTTAATTAGCTATAGATTTAATTTTAACTAACTAATTCCTTTTTAAAACAATTTCTTTTCTATGGATTAAATTGTTTAACGATTTTAAATTTGAACAAACCTAACAATTAATTTTTTTCGTTTATAAATTTATTTAAATTAATAACTATCTATTTAGTTCTAAACAAATGATTTACATTTTAAACTAATGCTTTTAAATTTTTTAAATCATTTCCTTTTATTAATTTATTTAACTAAAAATTTAAAGAATTAAATTTCCTTTAAATTAAATTTATTTAACTAAATTTTTATTTTGACTAACAAATCCCTTTTTAAAAATTTAAATCAATAATTAACATCAATATACCTTACTGCAGTTAAATTTTTTTTTTTAATTAAATAAATTATTAAAACTAAAAATCAATACCTAACTGCAGTTTACCATTAGGCACGAACTCGAGACACTCGAGCCTCCATCGATGCTCACCTCCACTGCAATGCCTTGCGAGCGCGATTGCACGAGACCCACCTCCATCGCCTCGAAGTCGCGCCGCTTGCCTTCACCACGCCGCTGCTCCTAATCGCCCACGCTGCCACGATTTCAACCAAGCCTCTCGAGTTTCCCCCCATCGCGACGCCCACTTCTACAGGCGCAGACACCCCATCGCGAACCCAGTAGCCGCCCCTCTAATCGCGTCGCCTCCTTCACTGTCTCGACGCCGTCGCCTCTAGCTTGATCGAAGCCCTAACTGGATCGCGACTCTGATTTTAGGGCTACGGCCATTTTTTTTTTAATTTTATTTGAATCTGAAGAGTGAACGAGGGAGAGGGGAAGAAATGAGAGAAGGAGATGGCCGAAGCCATTATTTTCTTTCTGCTATCGGCCGTTGTTTTCTTGAACGAAGATTGCATTATTTAAAAACAAACTGGGGGATGCTTATCACGATTTTCTTTCGTGATTCTCGGCTAGATTTTAGGCATACTTTATGGAAGGAAAGATAGCTGACGTTGACATATTTAAATTTAAATTTAAATTAAATTAGTTTTCGATAAAATTTTCAATGCGTTTACGCGCCGTGTGATCACGTATCAACTCAAAAAAATACAAAATTTGAAATCCGGCAATAATTCAATATTACGGACCCAATGGAACTGGTTTCGTCGAATTCCGAGACTGTGCCTCGGACGGCTATTTTTAAATTTGATTCAAACGATATAAATTTCAAAACTGTACAATTCACTTCCAAATTCAATTCTGAAGCTTCTAAAATCTTCAATATTATCAATATGAATTTTACAAGCCTTTGAAATATTTTTAATCGGCTTAAAATTGAAGATTCAAATTTTTATTCAACTTTCAATAGATTAAATTCTATAATTTAATCGTTAAATTCAAAGTTATATTGAAAATTCAATCTAAACCATCATTTAAATATTTAAAATAAATTAAATATTTCCAAATTAAATAGTTAAAATTTCTGGGTCGTTACAGATCTAGACACTTCAACTCCTTCACGATACTTGAATCCCTAAAGACCCTCATCACTAGCATCTTCCAATGAATTTGAGAAGGTCGTGAAATCAATTATGTGCTCTCCATCGTTTTATTCTATTCAGCCGCCCACCTCTATACCCGATCTGTCAAGTCATTATCAATATCTTATCGAACAACTACTTATGGTATATTCTATACTGCTTGCCTTTCTTATTACTACTTTTATGCTGAATCCTGACTGATATTTACTTTTTCCTTTTAGATCACCAAAAGCCGGTACTCTCTTTAGGAAAATGTTTCTAAGTCCTCGACTGAGACGTCAAATCTCAAGGAAGAAGTCTCAACATTTAATAATCAGATCATTATCTTGACTATTACAAAAGATAACGCAGTAAGGGAACAAGAATGGCTGAGTGCTTCTCTTTCTCAAGCAAAATATACAATTTATGATGAGAGGAAGCTAGACAGATCATAGATGATGAAGTCTTGGCTTTGAAAATGAATTTGAAAGAGTTTGAGGATGAAAAAGCATAGGTTGACGTTGGACATGTTTCTCTTAAGAAGAAATGTGCTGCTCTTAAAAAGAAATTAGAGAAGAAAAAGGATTCTTTATCCAAGGTTATCAAAACTATTTTTGAGGCTAAGCAAAAAGTGTCTCAATTTCTAAGCACTTCTCTGAATGATATTATCATAAATTCTTGTGAAGATGCACTCATGTTAGCCTATTCAGATAACATAGAGAAAGTGCCCAGATTTAAGTTTTCCTTCTCTCAACCCTATGCTAGTTGAAAGATTTATGGCTAAAATCAAGGAAATGGATCAAAGGATTGAGGTCCTTGACAGGAAGGAAATTGATGCCTCCTAGCTCCTATCTTTGAAGTCCCTCTTATGGATTCTAACTCAGATGAGGAGGAAGACAAAGAGGGTGATGAAGTCGTCATTGATGAAGATGATAATGATGGCGATAACACTAATGGTGATGATGATAAAGGTCAGGGTGCTGGTGGCAGTAAGGGTGATCACGATGATTCTCATAGAGGGGATGACGGTGACACTTTTAAGGCTCCAGATAAAGTCAACCCTGAACCCACTGCCCCCAAAGTGGGTTAGACTGAATTCCTAACTCCTCTGATCCCTAAAGAAAAGATGCCGATTTTGATGCTAGAGAGCAAAAAGGAAAGAATCAGGCCATACATACTTTGACTCTCATTTCTTAGGTATGGAATTCTTTATCAATGCCTAACACTTCCAAGATAACACTGGATAATATCTAACTACTTTAGATAAGGAAGAAAACCATACACCTTTATAAGACAAATCTTGAAAAGAAACATGAGGAAATAAATGGCCTATATAGGGAGTTAGATAAACAATTAAAAGAATACAACGCACTCTCTGACAAGTATTATAAGCTTAATAAAAGCATTGTAGTATTAGCATCTTTTAAGGATCAAGAAGCGACCTCTTAACTGAAAAGGGCATGTCTTCGTTATGATAAGCTTTTGGAGGAGAACAAAAAATTAATGACACACTTTTGGATGTTAATGAAAACGGAGATATTTTGGTAGAATTTTTGTATAAAGCTTATTACTGACATTCAATTGGAGATTTCTCATACTTAGATGATTTAAGCAAGGGCCTACTTAGATACCTACATAAGAAATATTTTGACGAATACGGGTTTGATCCCCACCAGGGGGCTTGCTGGAACATACTACGGGTCAACTCAATTTCTTGCATAATGCCTCTAGGAAAACTTTAATATTATAAGAATAAATTCATTTTTGAATTATTTAAAAAATCAAACTTGTATAAGCCAGAAGAAAATTTGTAAGTATGTAATTATATTGATATATGGAATTTCTGTATTACTTTTTTATACTTACTTTTATTTTTATTACGTTATTATAGGCAAATACCTCTCATGCAGCCCTATTACTAGGGATTACCTAGGAAAATATATCAAATTAAGAAGAGATTACTTAGAAAAGTCCTCGCTTTTGAAATCCTCAAGATTGGCTAGATTTTTTTCTTGGAGATTTACAAAAGCTTTATATGCAACATCTTCAACTTCACTTCGGTTTTCTGAGCGAGGCAAAGGAAAAGCTCCTTAATGAAATTTGGACATATCATACAAAATTAAATTATGGTCATGATAGTCCCCTAGCCGGAGAACGAGATTATAGCAAATGTCCTCAAGCTGTTATCCCTGAAAGATTTAATGCCACTTTTGAATCGACGATTACTCTTTCGGCTAACTCTTTAGATAAGGTCAAAAATGTTATTCTAGACTTTAAGTGTGATAGGGGAAAGAAAATAATTGATTATAACAATGATTTTGTACATTTTTTTTGTTTCCTTTTGAGTTGTAACCACTACTGTTGTGATAAAAGAAATTTGTTCTTTGGGTACTGATTTCTTTTTTTTTTGTTTGAATAGGGAACACAGTTATCGATTATGTTGCTCCCATCAGTTTCTTTATCTTGTTTCATCAATTTCAAAGATAGATCGATTGCGGATCTTGAAAAGAGGAGCTTATATAAAGATCTTTACTCTACCAGACTCTAAGATAATACTCAAGCAGTGAAATGGCATAGGTAATTTTTGCTTCAGAAGGTAATCATAAAAGGCCTTAATGATCAAATTTTATCGAATCGAACATTAAGAAGAAAGATGAGATACTTTCTCAATTGAAATGTCGATTTAAATCAAATCCTTCAGTTGACTTCGATCATGAGATGTCAAAGCTTTTCCAACAGGTAAGTGATTTGGAAATAATACTAAAGGATAATAGAGAACAGTCTAAATCTTTTGAATTCATCATAGGAGATGATATTTTGAATATTAATTTACCGATTTCTCCAATCACCTTATCTGTGGGAAATCGACAGGGTCTTCTTCCTTAGCCATTCAAAAATTCCCTGCTACAACAACCCTTCCTCCAGGTTTAGATGAAAAAGTAGTGGGCGAACGGTGCATAAAAGTTAAGTTTGAAATGATGAAATATTTTGACAATCAACAGAAAGAAAGATACTCATAACGTATCAATGAGTACTCAAAATTTAAAAACTTGAACATGAAAGATATCTCCTTTAAGAGCATATTACCTATTTAGAACACTAGGATTTATAGTGGTTCGGCATTGCATGCCTACGTCCACTTTTAGGGTTCTCTTTATTGATTTTCTATTAATTTGATTACAATAACAAATAACAAGATTTAAAGAAAAAACTTAGTTACAATAAAAACTATGTAACCAGTAGCATAAAGATCCTCAGAATGACACCCAAGGCCAGTATTTATAGGTGAAGGTGACCACAATTTCTCCAAAACTTCAGTTACAAGACCTTTTTATCCATATAGGCCCACCATAGGGGTCGCTTGGTCTAAATCCCAATGAAGAGGGATCGATATCGATCCCTTAGTTGGCCGATTTTTGGGCAGCGATCCCTGTGGTGGCTTCTTCTGTTTAGACATGTTAGCTTTTCAAATATCATATTGATTGAACAAGTGGAACTCGTGATTTTTCTTAATCCTTGGTTTAGTTCCACTTAGAGGTTATCTCAACTGAACCCTTTTAATGGATCATGTTGATCCCTCATGACCGACTCCCGTATGCTCATCCATGCCCTTCTAGATTGGTCGATCCAAGCTTGCTCAATCATGCTCATTCCTTAATTCCATCATGCAATGTTGACCCCTCTGAATCGACTAAGTTATGCTGATCCATCCTATCGCACAATGCTATGCCGATCCATCCTATCGCACAATTCTATGTCGATCACTCCCATTCCACAATGTTATGTCATTCCTTCCTATTTCACAAAATTATGCCGATCCTCCTATTCCACAATGCTATGCCGATCCCTCCTATTTCATAAAGCTTTGTTGATCCCTCCTATTCCACAATGCTATGTCGATCCCTCCTATTCCACAATGTTATGCCGATCTCTTAAATTCCAACCTAAATCCTATATTTCTATAACCCTACATCGTCTATCTACCAACTTTGTTCAATCCTGGCTTCAAATAACCATTTGAGCTCTGCTTTTGGGTTCTACAGTCATTGCTCCATGGTTGTCCTTCTCGATAGTAGTCGAATCTATCTTGCGCAATCAGTCCAATATAGCCGGGTCAAGATACCAAGTAACACTTGCCTACTCCCCCCTAATGTACGTTTTGTGAGCAACTGACGTGCTTTGAATTGAAACAAGTTTGAATTACCGTAAAAAAGTCCATCTAGTTTCCTGACTGATTGCTATTCCTTTGTCGAATCGTTTTCCAAGGCATTGACTTCTCCATTAATCACTGAGACGCTTGGTCGACATCCAATAATATAAGTCCAATGTCGTATTCCATTAGCATTTACAAATTCGACCATATGGGACCTATAAACTTTTTATTACATATGTATTTATATACAAGTTTCTGTCGTCGGCTCCTGGACATGTTTGAATGTTCACAAGTCGTTGCCTATTTTTATAGTATTTGTATGTTCACGTTTTCAGTCAAACCTTCATGAGCATTATCGTCATTCATTTCTCACTCATCCATCATTTTTTCTTTTTCATGTTCCATTCCATTTTGCCATTTCATTCATTTTTTGATGTAGGGATCGACATTCAACATGCCGACTCATTGCTGAGGCTATGCAAATAGGGATCGGGAGATCCCAATGCCAATCCCTCCTCACCTTTGACTCGTTCAACACTCTTCTATGACCAATTCCTCTCCCATACATTTATATATATAATCCATTCTTTCTTTCATTCTTTACTTTCTCATTTTACTTGCCTTTGAACAAAACTTCTCTTCCGAACCCAAGCTCCTACCAACGCTCGAACCTTCAACCTTTTATAGATCTATCCACCTTCCCAATCTCCTCATCAACTAATTTTTCATTGCCTTTCAACATTACACATAGCTAGATACTCATCTCCATTCTAGCCCAAGCATTCATATCCTCTCATAGGTAATGTTCGAAAACATTTTTTTCTAATTGTGTGACAGGATTATTAGCCTTGAACTGTTAGTGAATGCTTGATGTAGTGACGGCGAATGAATTTTTTGAGGCCAATGAGTGCTGGAGTAGATGTTTGGTGGGTTGGATTGTAAACTATTCCATCGGGTGGGTCGATGCTCGATGAACTTCCTCCTACTTCCTCAAGCTCTCTGGCCAAAGGCGACAAAGGGTCTCCAAAGAGAGGTACGAGTGGCTCCACCCTTGAAAAATGCAAAAGAGAAAAAATTGAAGAAGTAGTTATTTCTTGATGTCATCGTATATAGTTTGCATAATTATTTCTTTCACTTATCGTAGTTGAATGGGTATGAATCCCGATCTTTTGATATAACTTGTACTAAAATTTTGGCATCTGTAAATGAAAGATTTTGTTTTCTGCTATTCTTCGTGTGATTTGTTATTCAAGTAGATGAACGATAACTTTCCATTTAATGTACTTGTAATTCATTGCTTATGAATTATGTTAACAATCCACCATCTCCATCCTAAAGCCTCTAAGTGATCGTGGCCTCGAGTCATATTAAACACTAGGTTCCGGCCTTAGTGTTATGCTATCGGGTTCAGCGGTTTTTTTTTATAACTGTGCTTTTTCCCCTACATCGATTTGACGAGGCCGTAATTTAGATGGTCGAATTCCATCCTTTGCGAGTTTATACTCCTCCTGTCAATTTCAAGCCGGAGTTTATGGAATTGAGAACGGTCAAAATCAACTCATATGTTCTTGGAGTTTGTGGAATAGAAAATAGTCGAAATCCACTCATCTATTCATGGAGTTTGTGGAATAGAGAATGGTCGAAATCCGCTCATCTATTCATGGAGTTTGTGGAATAGAGAACGGTCGAAATCCGCTCATCTATTCATGGAGTTTGTGGAATAGAGAATGGTCGAAATCTGCTCATCTATTCATGGAGTTTGTGGAATAGTGAACGGTCGAAATCTGCTCATCCACTCATGGAGTTTATAGAATAGAGAACGTTTGAAATTTGCTCATCTATTCGTGGAGTTTGTGAAATAAGGAACAATCGAAACCCGCTCATCTATTCATGGATTATGTGAAATAGAGAATGGTCGAAATCCACTCATCTATTCATTCATGTTTATACTCTAGTCCCGCTCTCCAGGGACTTACAGTTATTTTATGGGTAGTCGGTATCCACCTGATTTATATTTGTACTATAGTCCATAATTTGGGGACTTAGAGTTGTTTTACGGGCAGTCGGTATCCGCTCGGTTTATGTTTATACTTCAGTCCGCACTCTACGGACTTAGAGTTGTTTTGGGACCAATTAGGTTGTAATCCTTTTGGTTGATTGATTTCATTTCATTCCCACGGTTTGGATAGGAATTTTCTAATTTCTAGATTGTTAAACGAGCAAATTAACCGAGTTCATCTTGTTTGATCCCATCGGGGGTTAGCACGATCGATCGATTTCAAACTCTAGGAACATGTTCACACGTACCGATATCAACTAGTTTCATTATGTACTTAATATACAATGTGATAACAGTCATAGTTACAAAGGAAGCTTGAAACTTTATTTATTAAATGGAGAGGAACAAAATCATATGTTTTTTTACATATTCAGAAAACCAAATGCTAAAGCAAAACTCTGAAAGTAAATAGAACTGAAATATTAAGGAAATAATCTTAGTGAAAAAGCGTCGTAAGTGCTCGCTATTCCACGCTTTCGGAAGTGTAATGACATCGATAGTTGTTAGCTTGAAAGTTCCTTCTCCAAGCCTCTATTCAATGACATATGGTCATTTCCAAATCGGATTCATGTGTGATGGGGTAGGAAAAACCCGTTTTAGGATGAGATCCCCAATTTTGAAGATTCTTGATCACACTTTAGTGTTGTAATATCGGACGACTCGATGTCAGTGTGCAGCTGCTCTCAAATCGGCTTCTTTGTGCTTCTCATCTATAAAGTCCAAAGCTTTCAAGAGAAGATCTTTATTTATTTTAGGATCATACTAAGCCACTCAATGTGTAGGGACTTCAAGCTCGACAGGAATAAAGGCTTCTGAACTGTAAGAGAGGATGAATGGAGTTTGGCTAGCCCGGGACTTGTGAGTGGTCCTGTAAGCCCAAAGTGTTGTAGGGAGTGTATCCACCCGCTTGCCTCTTGCCTTCTCTGAATGCTTCTTTAGAATTGACTTGAAGATTTTATTTATGGCTTCAACCTGTCCATTTTCCTGAGAGGAAGCAACCGCTGCAAATCTCTTTTCAATGCGGTATCTTCGATAGAAGTCTTTAAACTCAGTACTATCGAATTGAGTCCCATTATCTGTTACAATGGTCTGTAGGAGACCAAAGCTATATATGATGTTTCGAACGATAAAGTTTATTACTTTCTTGGTCATGACTATAGCTAAAGGTTCCACCTCTACCCATTTGGTAAAGTAACAAACTGCCACAATAGCGTACTTCACACCACCTTTAGAGATTGATAATGAACCGATAATATCTATACCCTAACATGGTGAATGGCCATGGGCTGACCATTTGTGTGATTTCTATTGGTAGTGCTCTTGAAACCTTTGCATATATTTGGCATTTATCACATCGTCTTACATAATCGGATGCATCTCGATTTATGGTTGGTAGATAACACCCGCAACGAAGCATCTTCTTTGCTAGAGTTTGCCTCCCAGTGTGATCACCGCATTCTCCATCATGAACTTATTTCAAAACACGTTTTATCTCATCATGATCGATACACCGGAGTAGAGGAACTGAGAAACCTCTCCTATATATGACTCCTTCTTGCATAATATATCGTGAAGCTTTGCGAAGGACCTGTTGCTTTTCATTCTTTTATTATGTAGGACCCCGTGCAGCAAATAGTATTTAATTGGAGTCGTCCACAATTCCCTTTCATATTCCGCCTCTAGTTCTTGATCGATTTCCATCATGTTTACACTGGGGTATCCAATACTTCGACCAGTACCAAATCCTTCTGTTGTGCATCACAGGTGCTAGTGAGCTTTGCCAACGAAACAGCCTCTCTGTTTTTATTGCGTAGAATATGTGAAACTCCATAGTATTCAAATTCAACTAACAACTCCTAAACTCGGATAAGACAAGGGGCAAGTCGTTTTCCTTAGCCCGGTAGTCTCCTTTAACCTGATAAACCACCAATTGTGAATCACAAAATATTCTAAGAGATTTAACTCCAAGTTATTTGACAAGTTTAAGTCTAGCAATTAAAGCTTTATATTCATCTTTTTGTGTGTCATTGGGAAATCAAGCTTCAAAGCATAACAAATCGACTGATTCTCAAGTGTTACAAGCACGATCCCTACTCCAAAGCAATGATCGTTAAATGATCCATTAGTATATAACTTACATCGTACAGTAGGGATTTCACTTCCTTGGAAGATCATCCAGCATAGTAAACTCTACTATAAAGTCCGCCAAAGTCTGTCCCTGGATAGCCTTCCGAGGGAGATAAGTTGAGTAACCTCCCAGATGTCTAAGGTCGTTGTTGGACCTATCGTAATGGCTGGTAAATATTGATCGGATGTGTCTGAAAATATGGACGAATCTTTCATGATGCAATTAGCAAGCAGCACGCCGGTTTCTCTATAATCGTTTGCTGACATAATACACCAGCCTCTGGATCCGATTCTCCTCATGAACCAAGGCAACACTTAAAGCATGTGCTGATACAGCCAAATAAATGAACAACTCATCATGATCTACCGGCTTTGACAAAATATGGGTTCTCTCCAAATGATTCATTAGAGCTTGGAATGCATCTTTACAATCTTGCATCCATTCGAAGTTTCTTTTCCTTTTTAATCAGGTCGAAGAAAAGAATGCATTTGTCAATAGCTCTGGAGATAAATCAACTTAAAGTGGCAACCTTCCCATTCAGACTCTGTACTTTTTTAATGGTTCTTGGCACCTGGATATCGTAGATAGCCTAAATCTTTTCTAGATTAGCTTCTATTCCACAAGCATTGACAATAAAGCCCAAAAACTTTTCTGATGCCACAAAAAATGAACATTTCAAAGAACTGATTTTCATCTTGTAATATCGAAGGACGTCGAATAATTCTTCCAAGTCTTTGATGTGGTCGCTTGATCATCGGAACTTCATGAGCATATCATTCATATACACTTCCATTGTTTATCCAATCTGATCCCTAAACATCCTGTTAACCACGCACTGATAAGTTGCTTTGGCATTCTTCAATCCAAACGGCATTACTACATAACAATACAACCCAAAATTTATAACAAAACTAGTGTGCTCCTGATTGGGGATATGCATTGGGATTTGGTTATATCTCGAATATGCATCCATAAACGATAGCAATTCATGTGATGTAGTTGAATCAACTAGCTGATCAATCCTGGGAAGGGAAAAACTGTCTTTTGGACATGCTTTGTTCAGATATGAATAAACAATGCAAGTTCTCCCTTTTCCATTCGCCTTCTTCACAAGCAGGGATTAGATAATCACTCAGGATAGAGGGCTTCGCGGATAACCCATTGAATTTTAGTTTATCCACATACTCTTTAAGAACATCAGATCTCTCCGGATCCATGCCTCATCTTTTTTGCTTCACCAAAACATACATTGCATCAATATTCAATCATGGCTCGCAATGGCAGGTGAGACTTCATACATATCAGAGTGAATCCAAGTGAATACATATAGATTCGCTCGAAGAAACCAGCAAGTTCTTTCATTATAAGGGGGCTGAGTTGTGGCCTAATCTTTAGCACTCGCGATGGATCGTCGTAGCCAACCGTGGTATCATCGTCATCTCAGCTAGTGCAGCCTTGGTCTCGTCGAGCTCCTCTTTATCATCTCTTGGATCTATATCTCTATAGAACCGATTATGGCGCTCGAGCCAAGGCACAGGCGTTGGTTGTCAACCTTCAGTGGTTAGGATGTGGACAGCATTGTCCGCACCCTTTCCCTTCTCCTTACGCCGAGCTTACCTCAACTCAACTACATAACAAGCACATCTTGTCGCCTAGTCAATACGAACAACTCTAACATCGTTATCTGTTGGAAACTTTAGTGTTAAACACCATGGGGCACAAGCTGCCTAGAATACAGCCAAGGTTAGCCGGCCCAGAAAAACATTGTACGAGAGTCAACGTCCAAAAAAATAAACTTTAAGATCCGCACTCTCCTTCATTCACCTTCACCTAATTCAACACGTTATTCCATGTTTTCTACAGCCTAAGTTACAACTCCGTTAAAATCATGAATTTGAGCTTTAGATGGTTGTAAGTCTTCTGCTTCCATTCTCATCTGATCGTATGCCTTTTTGGAGATTATATTCACCAAACTTCTACAATCAATCAAAATCCTCCTTACCAACGCAAGACCAATCATAGCAGAAATGACCATTAGGTCAATTGTTGGAGCCTCTACTTGTCTGCATCCCTGCTTCTAAACACAATATCATCCGGCGTGGTGCATTGCTGCTTTGCCAGAGCTCCATCTTTTGTATTCGAACAACATTCAAAATCTCCATGCCTTAATGTGCTAGCATAACACTCCATCTCTTGCCAACACCGGTCTGTAGGGTGCGGTCCCCCAACTATCATATTAATCACTATTCTTCCATCGGTCCGCACAGGATACTCGACCCTAAGCGAAGCTTGTCCTCGATTGGGGTCGGATGTCCCATGTCCGCCATTCTGTGGAGATTTCACAAACCGTTGCAACTTCTTTTGCCGAATCAATTTTTCTATGACATCCTAGAGGTACCTATATTTATTCGTATTATGCCTATAACGTTCTTGAAACCAACAATACTTCCCAGTCTGCTTCTGTCTCTTTAACGTCTCTTTTGGTTGAGGCTTCATGTACTGCATGGTATTGCAAGTGGATAGATAAATGTTCTCCAGGGACGTGTTTAGTGACGAATAATTTTCATAAATTGGAATCTGAGATTTAGTCTCCCAAAGTCCCTCTTCCGCTCTCGATTCATTTCTCCATCTTTCTTTTATTGATTCGGCTTATTTTGAACATTCACCTGAACTTTTCCAAAACTTTCATCGGACTGTTTTATTGCAATATTACTCTGTACTACTTCTCCATTCGGTCCTGCGATATTCTTTTTCCTCGTGGACCAAGCATCCTCCTTCCTAAAAAACTGAGGTGCCTATGCATAGAAGCGCTCTAACATGGAAGGCGGTTTTCCAGCCAGTCAGTCGCCAAATTCAGATTTCGAATCAATCCCTCTCGTCACAGCCATGAGTATAGCACGACCATTCGAGTTACTGACCACCGTGGTAGTGGTATGAAATGTCTCCTAATATTTTTTCAACGATTTCCCTGTGGCCTGGATCACAGAGGAAAAGGATTAGGGCGAACCGCATGCATTCCAGATTGCTTTACAAACTTGGTTGCCAGCTCATCGAATCTCAAAATTGACCACGTAGGTAATTTCGTGAACCACAACATTGCTATCCCGAAAAGGGTTATGAGAAAGCATCTGCACTTGGTTGCATCGTTAGCTCTTGTAGAATCCAACAACCATTCGTATCTCATGATATGCTGCTTGGGGTCGGTTTTCCCTCATAGATAGGCATTGATGGCATGTTAAATTCTTTGGGTATTCTGCATGTAGAACTTTGTCAGTAAATGAGGTATGGCTTCTCGAGATTCCTCAGTTGTCATTAGTCAAGCCTTGATTCTCTCTCACCAACAGTTTGAATATTGTCGATAAATTTGGCGTCTGGATGGGTAGTGCCAAGGGGTGGTCACGCTCCACCTCACGTGAATGATCAGGTCGATATCTACGGGCCGTTTCATGCCTTTTTGGTTCACCATCCACTTGATGTGCACCTTGAACATTTATCTCATTGTCATTCCGGCAGGATATCTGTTAAGCATTTGATCGATATCCAGCGCAATTCCTTGAGTGTAGTGAGGGAATCCCTCCTCTAGAGGAGGGATCGATACCGACCCTTAAGGAGAGGTCAGCACCGATTGGTCTTGGAAAACCATATTGGTCTCCTTCAAGGCTGCGATGCCTATGCCTCTGGTATTCATCTGATGAGCTTGACCTTTCCAATACCGAGTAAGGAGTAGGATCCCTCCTAGCCTTCCCATGCTGTTGTTGGATAATCTAGTTCATTAGGCTAAGATTGGTCTGAATCTACTCATTTAGTTGTCGACGGCTTTCCATCAACTCTCTTATCAGATTATGAAATTTAGCTTAGGTTATAGAACCTAATGGGTTCTGAACTTCAACCGGATCAGCATTCAAATTTGCAGGCTGGTTGCTTGGGCCTCCTTGTTAAATACCAGTTGTCACATTCCCATCAACATTCTGAGAAGTGGATCTGATATGTCTCACCATTGTCAATCTCCTTGTTTAGATTTTTGCAATAATTTTGAAGATAGCTACGGATCTCCTTTGAGGGATTTGCCCAATCCAATAGCATAAAGGGGATCCTAAAAGAATGAGAATCAGACTCCCAATAAAAGCATCAAAATATTTGCAACCAAATTGGTCACAAACACCTAAGAATAGGTTTATGCATAAAAGTAAATAAAGAAAATTAAATTAAAACAGAGGAATAGAGTAAACTAATAAGCAGATCAAAACAATAATCAAGAACATCGGGATTTATAGTGGTTCGACGTCGTATACCTACGTCCACTTTCAAGATTCTCTTTATTGATTCACTATTAGTTTGATTGCAGCAGCAAATAGCAAAAAGTAAAGAAAAAACTTAGTTATAATAAAGAACTATGTAACTAGTAGTGTAAAGTTCCTTAGAATGACCGCCCATGCTAGTATTTATAGGTGAAGGTGACAACCAATTTCTCTGAAACTTCAATTACAGGACCTTCTTATCCATGTGGGCCCACCATAGGGGTCGCTTGGCCCAAATCCCAATGAAAAGGGATGGATACCCATCTTTATGGTGGGTTCTTCATGTTTAGACATGTTGGCTCTTCAAATATCATATTGATTGAACAAGTGGAACTCGTGCTTTTGCTTGATCTGTGGTTCAGATGCACTTGGAGGTTATCTCTGCTGAACCCTTCTAATGGATCATGCCGATCCCTCATGACCGACTCCAGTATTCCTATTCATGCCCTTCTACATATGTCGATCAGTGCTTGCTGAATCATGCTCAACCATTGAATTCCATCCCGCTATTCCGATCCCTCTGATTCCACTAAGTTATGCTGATCCATCCTATTGCATAATGCTATGCTGATACATCCTATCTCATAATGTTATGTCGATCCCTCCTATTCCACAATGATATGCCGACCCCTCCTATTTCACAAAGTTATGCTAATCCCTCTTATTCCACAATGTTATGTTGATCCCTCCTATTTCACAAAGCTATGTATATCCCTCCTATTCCACAATGCTACGCTAATCCCTCCTATTTCACAAAGCTATGACGATTTGTCCTATTCCACAATGTTATGTTGATCCTTCCTTTTCCACAATTCTACATCGATCCATTGAATGGCAACCTAACTCCCATATTTCTAGAACCCAGCATCGTCTATCTACCAACTTTGTTCAATCCTAGCTTCAAATAACTATTTTAGCTCTGCTTCTGGGTTCTACAGTCGTTTCTCCATGGTCGTCCTTCTCGATAGCAGTCAAATCTATCTTGTGCAATCAGAAAAATCTAGTTGGCTCAAGATACCGGGTAACACCCACTATCACTTCATACCAGACTCGCATAGTACCTTCCCCTCCCGATTTTAAAATTGTGGTTCTAGGAAATAAAAAACAAATGAGACCGCCTTCGTCTTCCACCTCCCACCACCGCAAAGACCATCTATCACCCACGCTGCCACCGCCATTCCACTCGCCATGTGATGCCTCACCATCACCCAAGCCTTGTAGAGCTCGATGCTCCATACCATCGTCACCATCCCAAATTCAAACCCAAAACATATAACAACCGAAACCCTAAATCGACCAACCCGCCTCCTCCGACCGACGTAATATATCCAACCACTTTCGTCGCATCGCCTTGTCCCCACGTCGCTCCCACAGCCGCCATTGCAGCTCTTGACCATCACATCGTCAGAATTTACTAGATGAATTGAAAATGATCATCTTCCTCCCTACGGTGATTCTGGCCGCCAAAAATCCAAAGAATATTCTAAAAAACTCATCTTGCCTCCAAGAATGCAGCCCAACTCTCCGATCTCCATTCAATGTTTGATAAAAAAACCATCAATATTCAACCATCGCCTCAATCAGATAATTCTCACCATCATACTCGATGAAAAAGCGAGCGACTAGTTTTATAAAATATAAGGGGTGATAGTGAATGATTTTCATGTTTGAATATTTATCAAAATGTTGCTAGTTTGAGAGAGAATGATTATTGAAAGGAGAAGGATGGTATATTTTCTCTTACAGGAAGAAGAAAAAATAAAAAGGAGAAGAAGAGTGGAAGAGAGATGAAGTATGAAATGAAATGAAATGAAGTAAGGATGTGCACATTTAAACAAAATCAATTACTTCAAACTTAAGCAAATCCTCGAAATTTAAGACACCCCAACAGATCTAAATGCAAATCAACATTAATGGCTTGTTGAAAGAAAACCTTATTTTGAATTTTTTTTTGAAAACAAGCTGTGCGGTACTCCGCTTAACAGTATCGTGTTCATGCACAAACCGTAAACAGCAGAAATAAATATACGACCGTGCACAACAATGCGACAAGATCACAAAACAATAATAAAATACATTGGTTATTCTATTCTATGAGATTTCAAAAATACCAACTTTTGCTATAAAATACGTCAAATGAAAATATAAATATTTTCGAAATTGAAAATTATGAAAAAATCATATAAATTCATTTAGAAATGCGCTATTAAAAATCAAGTCGTTTTATCAAAAATTGATTTCCTGATCATTTATTACATTTGAATCAAATTTGAATATTTAAATAAATTAAATATTCCCAATTGAAACGTTTCAATTCTGGGTCATTACAATTACATTCACGCAAGTAATAGTAGAAAGTTGTTAATTCCAAATCAAACACAAATAGCTGTGCTTTGAATACATAATATTTGATAACACTTTGATCTTTGAATTGATGAGAGAAACTTTCAAATTAGTGATTAGATTGTAGAGAATTAATGTAGTAACGTAGAGATTGAATTTGAGTGAATTTGAAGAGTATAGAAAGTGGATTTTTTGAAATACATAATGAGAATTTGGAGTAAGAAGAATATAAAGAAAATAGTTGTAAAAAATATTTCTAGTCCCCTTTATATATTGTTTGAAGGGACATGTCTATTCGGGAAGAGATGTAACCAAAAATCACAACTATTCAAAATTCAAAAGACACCTCTTCAACGGTACATGTATCAACATACATAGGTAATTCATTGTAAAGGAAGTTGTTATTCAAGGACTTTAACAAATTAATCTAAAGTCTATTAACTATAAACTATAGTCTAGAACCCTTATTTGTCCTCAAACTCATAAGTCTTCAAATATCTTGATCATCTCCAAATTTTAATCTCTAGTCTTTTAATTGATCATTCTTCAAACCCAATTATCCTGTTCTTGGATAAACGTGAATAATATCCTGCAAAACATTCTATATAAGTTGGGAAAACATTAGTACCTATATTTATATGATTGTTGTCATCAAATTAATATATGTGGTATTAACATTCTTTTCCATCTCTTATCCTGAAATAAATGGTCCAAAGACCTCCAGCAAATGCCAAAAAAGCACCGAGCAAAAATAGATTGATACCAAGAACTTTTTCCACCTTAAAAATATGGTTGTGTCCCAAAACACAACTCTCCATGCCACTCCAAGCTGACCAAAGCAAGAGCACTTGAAACTCAAAGTTTTTGTCTTGAAACACCAAGTAAGAGTGGTCAGTACCGATCACTTTTCATCTTCCAAATTTATTTAAGTCTACATTCCACTTAGTCAGATGCATCATGCATATCTCGAAGAAAAATCTGTAGGATCGATTTCACCCTACAGGGGATGTGAATAGGGTGATACTAATAATTATGAAAATTAATATAGAGATATATAAAATAATTGCAGCAAATATAATAGCAGAATAATAAAAGCAGAAATAGAACAACACAGATTTACCCAACTTCAGCAAAACCCTACCAACGTGCTGCCCCCAAGGTTTCTAATAGAAATTAAGTAGTCAGACGCTTACACACATAAACTTATTACACCCGCTATCGACTAACCTAATTCTACACTCAAAACCCTACCACAACTCAGCCACTGAGCTGCAAATTCTCGAACTACACTACTGTAGTTCGTCCCCAAATCACACGACTAGAATTGTACAAAAGTTTAAAAGAGAATTACAAAATAAAAACAATTGAACACTAACAAAACAAAAACCCTAATTTTAAATTTTACAGTCTAAAAAATATTATAGCCGGCCCAAAGAAAAAAACTATGATGTATTTCCCTTTTCTCTATTTATTTCTTCGATCCGTATCGTTGCTTTGTATAGCTGCCTCGTTTCTTCATCGATTTATCTTCGTTCCACTTTGAGAAATTAGGGCTTTTGGAAATTGAGCACACCAATTTAAATTGTTGATTGAATGAAGATCTTTCTTTAGTTTTCTTCGCAAATCACTGGCCGCTTTATTTTGCATACGGTTACTTCAATTTGTCGAGTTTGAAAAAATTGGTATGTGGTTTCCTTTATTTCGTTGATATGCTTGAACTCGATGCTTATATGCAAATGATTTTAATGGTTTAAATTGGGATCGATTCCCCTTATTTTTGTTTGAATATATTATTTGAATTCATTTGATAATTTTAGCTCGGCCGCTCGATTTTGATTGGTTGTTTGTGATTGATCCTGACCTGCTCAATTTCGAATATTTTTCTAATGTCCTTACTTGATTACCGGCTTGTTTGGTTTTTTGATTTTTCGTTCACACATGTTATCATCTGGCTTTGATTCTGACTTATTTGAACTTTGCCTTGGTTACCACGGCTTTGATTCTTTGGCATTTTAAACTTATTTTGACTGCTGTTTCACTCACTTTTAAATCATGAAAATGTTACAATATTTGTGTTCCTCTCTAACTTCTTTGGATTGATCAATTTGTGAAATAAAAACTGTCGCTTTTCTTTGAATAGTGACTCGCAACAGTGCTTACTAGGGGTGGGCATAAACCGCACCGCTATACGAAAACCACCGGAACCTAATCGTAAAAACAGTGTGTAAACCAGCTTCGAATTTTCTAACCAAAGCAAATACCTCAAACCAGATCGACCCGCATCAATACGGTTCGGTTGTGGTTAGGACGATTGAACCAACCGTATTAAACCGAACCGAACCGAATATTTACACTAGTAATCTTATGATAAAAATATAAACAACTCTTATCTTATTTTAGATTCTAATGATGTATGTTCTATTTTTAGGGTTTTTTGTTTTATTAATAATATTCGCTGTCACAAAGGAAAAAGTTATAGTTTTGGTATAATTTTTTTCATCTCATTTTTTGGGTAAATGCTAATTATAATATTATTCTAGTCATTATTCCTTGATGATTATGTAGCGATTAATGTTGATGTTTGGTTAATCTACCTAAAAAAATCTCACTTGTAGCAAAATGTCAAATTGAAATATTCAAACGGTTAAGAACTAATCTTTCATTTCATTATAACAAGCTTCACACAGTTCCCTTCGTAAATTGATTATTGACGGAAGTAATTCTCTTATTTTATATTTAATGTGGGTTCGAACCGAACTGGACCAAAATCGAACTGTGTTACATTCAAACTGAACCGAAACCAAACCGTTTAAAAGATTAGTGTAATGGTTTGCATTTTTTATTAACCTTTGATGCGATGTGGAAGCGGTATGGACTCCAACCACACCAAATCGACCCGCGCCCACACCTAGTGCTTACTATAACCATGTATATACATACATATATGTATGTATATATGTGTACGATTGTTGCCCGTCCACTTGGTTTCATGTGAGCTTTTTGCTATGATGTTTTGCGTTTATGTTGCACTTGATTTCACTTGAGTTTGCACTGATTATTGAGAGTCTAGATTGTTTGGCTGCATTTAGTTGTTGAGCCATGTTTGTGCATTTGATATTGTATTATGTCTTGTCCAATTGCATTTATATTTCATTGATGCATTATGGTCTCCATACATATATCTATGTATATATGTATGATTGCTTTGGTTCCTATCCACTTGGTTCTTCAATTCTGGGTTGTACATTTTGATTTTCTAGCCTTGTTACATGTCAGGTTGCTTTGTTTTCTTATATCTGGTCTAGTTGCATATATATTTGTATATATATATATTTGTGTGTGTGTGTGTGTTACTTATTGTGGTCTTTGCCTTTGTGACATGCCACTAGCCTGAATAGTTGAACTATTTGATACACCGCTTCGAACAGATTGAAGTTTAGGTCTGCACTTGCCTTGAGTGTGAATGGTTAAGTATTTTTCAAGTGTACACATTGAATTTTTGGTCGAGGCTTGTCTTATGTCAGTTTTTGGGATCTTGTACCATGAGAACTTGTTCTCGACAATTTTACGATATATTTGTATTGCACCTGAGTCGAATCCAGCCTTGGCTAATGTTTAACCTTGTGCCCACCTGTCCCTGCCATTTTATCAAGTGTATATCCGTGTGCATGGCCTTGTGGCATATACAGTAATACACTGTGCATGTCACAAACTGTTCGTGCATGATTGCATTAAATGATGACGAACAACCAAAATAACCGAGGCAAATAATATTTTTAAAAACAAAATTTTTATTATACGCTGCAAAAATATTAGTTTTTCAATTATACCGCGTCGTTGTTTATTTTGTAGATAATTCGGATGCTGGATACAAATTGGAATACAGTTGAAGATCAAATACGAGTGAACAAGTGATATGTAGTGAGGTGCAAATGTATGTAAAGTGAAAAATTGTATTATAATTTGAAATTGCATTGTAATGGAAATTGTTATATAGTGAGAGCTCAAATTTTGTACTATTCAAAAATTGTAACAAAATATTCGTTTGAATAAAAGTCTGTTTGAATTTAAATTTTGTGTTATTTATTTTATACAACAAATATTTATTTAATTATGTGAAAATAAAATAGTATAATATTTAAATGAATTTATATGTTTATTATCATCAAACAGAAATCATATATTAACATATTCAACAAGCTCCCCCTTTTGATGATAACAAACATATATTTAAGATTTTGAATTTATTAAATGTATTTGGTCATTGATGAACTCTGTTTTCTCCCTCTATTTGAATGCTTCCTCCCTACGTCAAAGCTCCCCCTTCATATATGCATAAAAATAGATAAAAATGTGCAGATGAACCTAGATGGGAATATGCAAATAAAAAATAAAATATTTGACCTTTATTTTTCAAAATCTTAACTCTTCTCTCCCCCTTCTGTTATCAGCAAAAGAGTAATAGTGTTATAAAAAATAGAGAAAAAGTAATAGACATTAATACAATATTAATACCCAATCGAGTATAAATATTAAATTTCATTAATCAAACAAAAATCATAAATACTTTATTAAGCGCATATTCCAATTTAGAGTGATAGGGGTAATGTCAGCATATAAAACCATACAGTTGTGTCTATTTGTGGTATATTTGTATTAGGAATTTGAATATCTACTAACCATGCATAACCGTTGGGACTTTTAAATAAGATTAGTAGTATTCCCAAATTTTTATATATAAAAATGAATTTCGAGCATTTTCTAACCACACATAACCGTAAGGACTTTTAAATGGGATTAGAATCAACTTGTCTATTTAATAATTAATTTTGATATGTGTTTTCATACGTGTATAGCCGTAAGAACTTTTAAATGGGCATGAAAGCACATATACAAAATTTCCAAGTAAGTCACCCATGCATAACCGTGAGGACTTTTAAATAAGAGTGAATACTTCAGATGTTTTTTTTGCTAAAAATAAATAAAACAAAAAACAAATAATTTCTTTTTAAAATACCACATCTTGACATACTGTATTAGATTTTAATAAGTGGTGGTCAAAAATAGAGATGGTCATGGAATATTTTTTACCCATCAAAAGTTATTATGAATCTTGTTTAAATTTTTAAAGAAATTTACTAAATATACTTTCTCAAGTTATAATATATGATTAATATCAACACTCATCACTTACTCAATCACTATTTATCTTTTTGATAATCAGTAGGGAGTCAGATTAGTTAATGTAGTCATTTAAAATCAAACCCAAAAATAATTACAAAATCAAATTTTCTAAAATGACTAATCTGAAATAAAGTCAACAAAAACTATTTTTTGGAAGGGGTTTTATAAGAAAAATGTCTGCTATTTGAAAATTAGTTGAAATGAAAAATATGCAGATATTTTCTTTGAAAATGTGATGCAACTAATGAATGTCTCTACATAAAACACGTTCCACTAGTACTTTTTCTATCAATTAGATTACCGGTGTAATCTACATCTGAATTTCTCTTAGACTCAAGGTTATCATTAATACGATATCATAGACCAGATCATGAAGTTGCAACAAATTTCTTAGAATCCTTTTTACATATTTTAAATGAAATTCTTTTGAATTTGAATTGAAACAGTGAACATAGTGTCAGATTTAGAACAAATATATCCACATGTACCTAGAGTAATCATCAAACAATAAAAACAACATCATTATTCCAAACAAATCTATATGAAATAGTTCAAAGTCTCTTGAGTCACTTCTAGTGTTCTCGGCATAAAAAGATAATTACCAATAATTTTTATAATTCAGAATCAAAATCAACATTTATTTTCTTATTACATAACTGGCTGAATTAAATCAGATTATGGTGCAGATTTTCACATTTAATATATCGTTCAAGATAAATGCATCGTTACCTATTTTACCATTACCGATAATTTTTAGTTGTTACCCATTGTGACTCTGCCAGAATCCAGGGAACATTGTTGTTGTTTCTTAGCCTACCACCACGCCTACACGAGAAAAGATTTTTGTGACCTATTTGTTTTTATAGGTCCATGGTTGTTAGTGGCAAAAGATTTTAAAAAATATGTTTGTGTAAACCCAGGACTATTTATATTTGTTCCTTTTGATCTGTTTAACTTTAAGAGATTTTATGTTCATGCCTTTTGGAACCTAGATTGGTATGGTTTTCACGATTTTGGGTCTATACCAACAATAGTTTTGACTGTGTCCAATTTTTCCACAAATTGTGCACTTGGATTTGACTTGATTGATTTCACCTCTAATACGTTCAGATTGATTATACCCAAGTCCTTATCTAACAAGATTAACAGTTTGTTTCCTTAATTGCAAATTTAGCAATCTTTCTCCTTTGGAAAATTTTTCTAAAGTTGTAGACAATTATTGGACTTGTGTTTTGAGAGATTCATTTCCATTCAATAATTGTGTGCACTTTCTAATAGAATTTTCTCTCCTCGTGTTTTCACTTTCTTTCAAAATCAGAATTTCATTTTCAAGTGATTTAATTTTAATTTCTAGTTTTTGAATCTCTTCTTCAAGTAATGGACACTTATCACACCTAAGGCACTTGTTTAAATAGTTTTTTACCAATTGATCGAGCTGTTTATTTAATTCTATTAAACTATCTCCTTGTGATTCAATTTTAGCGTACTTCTCCCTAGGTCTTTCAAAGCAGCCGTTTACTTCATGAAAATATATAAGTAATTCTGAGTGAGTAAGTTTTGATACCTTGCTTGGTTCATCATCATCACTGTTAGTTGTTTCTTCTTGGAGGCACAGATTTCCTTTTTCACTCTCACCGTCGGTGCTTTAATTATCAGTTTTATCCCAACGGCTGCAAAAATTCTCCTTTTCTATTTCATTCCACGGCCGAGTCGAATATGAGGACAATTGAGCTTGATATGACTAGGTTTATTGCACTTGTGACAAATGATCTCTTACTCTTCTGAGTTGTCTAGTACTTTGGCTATTCTGCTTTTCAATTGTAGATTTAGAGCTAGATTTCCCTATTTGTGGTTCCACCATTTGAATTTCTTTATTAATAGTGCCAATTCGGCTGCTCCATCATTATCATCACTTTCCATTGTTCCTTTCATAGCTATTGATTTCTTTCGTGTATCACCTCCTTTGCGTTCTTCCTTAAATTTGATTTCTAGCTCTAAGTGGTGAGATTTCCGATGAGTTCTTCGACTTTGATTTGTTTTAGATCTTTTGATTCTTGGATGGCTGTAACTTTTGCTTCAAAATTTCATGGAAGGACTGTGAGGATTTTTTGGACTATTCTAATTCTGTGTATGATTTTCCGGGAGTTTTGATTTGTATGCGAGATTGGAAAGTCGTCCATACATCTCTTTGACCTTTTCATCCTTGGCCATTGTGAAGTTCTCGTATTCGCTACTAGGGTTGGCAAGGCGAGATTTTTTGACTTGAGATGTTCCTTCCTGAGTCACTTCAAGTGTGTGCATGATTTCCTGCGTAGTTAGACAATGTGAGACACGATTAAATTCAATTTGATCCAATGAACATATAATATAATTCATATCTTTAGCATTAGCATTCTGTACTTTATTTTTTAGATCTGTCCATTGATCCATTGTTTTTTCTATTTCCTGATTATTTACTACTATAGTTAGTGTCTTATGTCTTGTCTCAACCATATTCCAAGCATCAATGGTTTTTTGAAATTTTTCATTCTATTTTTCCAGTAAGCATATTAACCGTTGGACATAGGTGGTCTAACTGTGGACTGTCTTTCAGCAAAAGCATTATTAAAAGAAGCCATTTTAAAAGATCAAAATTTTAAAACGATAATTTGTTTTTGAAAAAATCAAATTTTTTTAAAACAAAATTGGCTTTTGTTCCTTGCTCTGATACCACTTAAAGGATCGATTTCACAATTGAGGGAGATGAATAGGGTGATATAATAATTATAGAAATTAATGTGGAAATATATAAAATAATTACAGCACAAATAATATCAGAATAATAAAAGTAGAAATAGAACAACACATATTTACCAAACTTTGACAAAACCCTGCCTACATGCGGCCCCCAAGGTTTCAACTAGAAATTAAGTCATAAGACTCTTATTCATGCAAACTTGCGATGCTCGCTATCGACTAAGCTAACTCTACGCTCAAAACTCTTCCATAACTAAGCCGTTGAGTTGCGAATTCTCAAACTACATCACCGTAGTTTGTCCCCTAGTCACACGACTAGAATTTTACAAAAGTTTAAAAGAGAATTACAAAATAAAAACAATTAAACACTAACAAAACAAAAACCCTAATTTTAAAGTTTACAACCCAAAAAATATTATAGCCGGCACAAAGAAAAAAACTGTTATTTATTTCCCTTTTCTCTATTTATTTCTTCAGTCTGTATCCTTGCTTTATGAAAATAGCTGCCTCGTTTCTTCGTCGACCTATCTTCTTTCCTCTTCGAGAAATTACGGCTTCTGGAAATTGAGCGTGCCGATTTAAATTGTTGATAGAATGAAGATCTTTCTTTGGTTTTCTTTTTCAATCGACTAGTCGCTTTGTTTTTCATACGGCTGCTTCAATTTATCGAGTTCAAAAAAACTGGCATGTAGTTTCCTTTATTATTCTCGTTGATATGGTTGGACTCGATGCTTGTATGCTAATGATGTTAATAGTTTAAATAGGGATTAATTCCCTTTGTTTTCATTTGAATATATTATTTGAATTCGTTTGATCATTTTAGCTCGGCCATTCGATTTTCATTGATTGTTTGTGATTGATCCTGATCGGTTCAATTTCGAATATTTTTCTGATGTCCTTGCTTGATGTAACGACCCAGAATTTTTATTAATTAAAATTTGGATATTTAATTAATTTTAAATATTAATATGTGAAATTTATAAGTCGAATAAATTTTATTTCGATTTATTGGATTTAATTGGATAATTAAATCGATAATTTAATACGTTAAATTATGGAAATAATTGAAAAATTGAGTTAAATATGATTGAAAATGATTTGTAAAATTTTATTTTATCATATTGGAGTTAGAATGATATTTTAGAACTTTTAAAATCGAATTAAAAGTTTATTTGTGAAAATTGAATATTTTAATATTTAAAATCGACTAGTGAAAATAGCCAATTTTTGAACAGTCTCAGAATTGAACGAAATCTATTCCATTGGATCCGTAATAGTTAGTTATTACCGGATTTCAATTTTCGTGTCAATCGGAGTTATCGTTTGATCGTGGCAGCTCGAAACGCATCGAATTATTTTTAATATTAATTTGGCGAGTTAAAATAGCCATTTTTCAAAAAGTCTCGGATTTCGACGAAACCAGTTTCATCGGATCCGTAATGTGATATTATTGTAAGGTTTCAAATTTCAAGTCAATTGGATTTACCGTTTGTCCGGTACAAATTAAAACGCCTAGAAAATCGCTTAAATCGGTTTAATTCAAATTGAGCATTTATAGCCATAACTCGGACAGATGTCCGAATTAGCTTCCAAAACCTATTCTATTGTGTCCGGAACGCGGGGTAAACCCTAGTAACGCTGGTTACGGCGCGTAAATCGGAGTTCGGAATTTCCGGGATGAATAGTGTTTCGTCGGTTCCTTATAAATAGCCCACTATCTCAAAAAAATAAAAAAATAAAAATAAAAAAAACACTAAAACCCTAGCCCCAGCTTCCCATGAACGGCTGAAATGTTCCCAACTTTTTCTTCTCTTATCTCTTCATCCACTCAACGATTCAAGGAACTTACAACTACAAAATTGTAGAGCATGCCAAGATCCATCTATCCAACGGTCATGATCTAGATTGGAGCAACGTAGTGGTCGAAATCGAGGCTCAAAGGCCGCGCGTTCATTCTCGATTCGCGCGCAAATAAGGGGGCCGAGCTCTATGCCCTTCTGGCCGTGGGTAGCTTGTGTTGGAGACGTTCGAATGAGGGTAGTTTGATGAGGTTTCGTCGAGTTTTGGAGTTGCTAATTTAAACCCTAGAATCGAATGTTGGGTTCGGCTGTAAGCATGCGAACGAAGAAGAAGGGGGGGAGGTGTGCACGGCCGTGATTGCTAGTGATGGATCTAACGGTAGATAAATAGTTAGGTTTAAATTATAATTAGTTGTTGTAAATTATTATATAAATTTATACGTGTAACTTCAAAAATTCATAACTTTTTCATACGAGGTCGAAAACGCGCGAAACCAGTTGCGTTGGAATCGTATGGACGAGCACTACGCGATGGAATTGGATTGGAGTCGTTTGGAGTTAGTGAGAATTTTGGGTAAAATTAAACGTCCGTTTAATTTTATTCGAAATAAATCGCTAAAACGAAATTAAAATCAAGGTGAGAACTTCTCACTCAATCGAATCAGTTTCGATTTTATTTTAAATAGTTAGATTAAAAATATTTGAATGCATGTTTGAATGATGATTGTTATCTATTGATTGTTAAAATAGACATTATACGCCGTTAGTAAGCGGATGTTATTTATTAAAAACATATACCGCGAATATTTCATAAACAGTGAAATTGGTATTATATATAATAGCAATATATATATATATTGGCATATGTATATATTGGAGTTATTGATTTCCCGCATTTTTTTGTTTAGCGGATGAGACCCTATTACGCCGTCTATTAAGCGGATAATATTTAAATCCCATATACCGCGATAATTTCGTACTGGAGCGAAATTGGTATTGTGCTAATATTTGTGGATGCAGGAAAACAGGTTGGAGGGATCCAACTGGATTCCTCAACAGTATTTATTTGATTTCAAATATTTTGATATTTGATGGATTATCATATCGATATATGATATCGTTGTAGTCGTGATTGACTATTTGGTGTGTAGCATCATTGGACCAAGTTTTGGAATTTTAAAATGATTTCAAAGTGATTTTTGAAAGTATAAGTTATAAAATAATTTTTGGAATTTGATCTATTTTAAATAAATAAACGTTATAATTTTTAATGTTATATAAAAATTATGATTTTTGAGAAATATAGTTAAAAACTGATTTTTGAAAATATGATGCTAATGATTTTATAAAATAGTTTAATCGGGATTTTAGAATTTATTGTGAAAAGTCTAAATATAGGATTTATAAAATTTAATTATTTTATGAATCGAAATGGTGAAAAAAATAAAGGAGATTAAAGACATTTTAAAAGAACAATATAAATTGAATTATATTAAGAGATGTATAAATGGATATTTATAAATTGAAATATTGAAATTATAAAACGAGTTTTTATAAGAGTTTGAATGAAGTGAAAATGAATTTCATAAATTGAATGAAATTTATAGAATTATAAACGGTGAAATTATAAATGGAATTTTATAAACAGTAGGTTTATAAAATTTATAAAGTCATTAAAAGAATGGTTTTGGATAAATAAACAATCTTATAAGTTATAAGATTTATAATTATGAAGTTTAAAGGAACGATTTTTGTGAACGAATAAATTATAGGTATTTAACTTATAATATGAACCTTTGTTTTATAATTGAGTTATAAATTGAATAGGTTAATAAAGGAATTTATAAACGTTGTTTTATAAATTCGCAAACGACTTATTTTAAGAAGTAAATTGTTGAAACTTATTTATGGAGTTATGTTCACGTTTTTTGAACTGTGAATAATCCTTTAAAATGAAATGAATAGAAATGATGAAATTGTTAATTGAAGTATATTCACGTTTTTGAATAGTGAATAATATGTTAAAGAAAATGTTTAGAATGTGATATTCTAAATAGAATTAAAACGATCTAACGATGTTTTAAAATGTGTTGAGATTCGAAACCATAGATTTCAACATCTATTGTTGAAATAGACGTTTTCGAGAAATAAAAGGAAATAGTGGACTATAAAACTGTTGTTATAGTAAATGGTTTTCGAAAGGAAATGTTTTGTATAGTATTGGGATTTATATATCTATTTTAATTTCGAATCCCTATACTAGTGATTTTGGGTTGTCGTAACGATGTTTTACGCAACATTCGTTTTGGCCCAAATAAATATGTTAAAGAGAATGATTTCCTTAAAGAATGAAATATATACTTAATTTCGATTTAAGTATATTGAATATTTTCCAAGTGTTGAAAATAAAAAGATTTATGAATTACTTATTTATAAATAAGTATGGAAATGTTTTCCAATGTGAAATGAAACGTTTTGAGAATTTATCTTTTTGAAGATAAATTGAAATGAAGAATTGAAATCGTATATGCATGAATATTTTGGAATATAAATTCACTATGGAATTTATAAAAGAAAGTGGGACTGGTGTAGAAAAATAAATATTGATTTATTTTGAAATGTGAAAATTATATATCTTGTAAAGATATTTTGGAAAGTAAATAATTTGGAAAATTATTTGGAATCTGGTGATGTGTGCATATCTATTGATAGCTCAATAGCCGACTATCAATATTTCCCTTTGAATGGGTACTTGATGTGATTTGTTTGAATTTGAATGCCACACTTATTTTTGAATAAGCGCTCACTATTCGGGTTAACCGGGAAAGGACCATGGGGTCGTATAACCCATTCCGAATATGTGATACGTCCTTGTGAATTGCATTGAAGATCGGTGTTGAAGACCGAGTATTTGTGAAAGCGATAGGATGACCTATCGATTGTCTCTGCACTGGGTAGCTCCTGGTATAGAGATTCCTTAAGTGATGGGAAATTCGATCAGGATTGTGAATACCCGGATTACAAGGGCTTCGTAAGAAGTGCCTTCGGTTTTGTTCGAGCCCGTAACAGACTTGTATGGATTGTGTGTCTGACATTACAAGTTGAGATATAAAGCCGATTTCTTTCAAATATATTTCTGTTGGTGGCGGAGAATTTATTCTTTTAGCTTAACACCCTTCTCTGAGACGTACGAGCTCAGAGGTTATGTAGTTGAATGTTATCGGTGATATATTCCCAATTTGGTAATGTGACATGCTAAGTGATGCTGAAATGATCATTGTGTTGATTATTTGTGATAGGATCATTTGTTTGATCGTCTATCTTTGTGATCATCTCTATGATCATTTGTTGACCCAAAGCATGGCTTTTGTATAAAGTATGTTTTTATGGACGTGACTTCGTCGAGCCTCACACCCCGGAATGGTCAAAACAGGAAAGATGCGGCAAGGTTATGAGGGGTAGCGCCCTTTAGGATGTGTGCATTTCCTTCTGGAAAAGGGTGGTATCATGGTATGGAGCCCAAATACTTACTCATGTTGAAAACACTTTATTGTTGTGTGAATTGATTACGAGCGCTTGGTGAAAAGGTCCCAAAGGACCGGGGGATGGCATATTCGGTCAGTTGTTACTCAGTTAGGGGTAACCCGGCCTTGTGTTGGTAGAGATCCGGTTTGGCTCTCGGGGATGTCCATCCAGAGGCATTCTCATGTGGCAATGGGAAGTTCCTTGGCCTGATCATTCGTTGGAAATCCAAAGAAACAATACGTGACTTGTACGGTTTTAGTTGTAGGACCTATCATTCACTTATGGTGTCGCAACACTGTTTGGATGGTAGCTATAGTAGGCATAAATGCGAAATGCCTATGCTGGCTAAGATTTATATCTTTACTTTTGAAATGATTTTCTCTACACTATGCACTAGTAATAATATCAAATGTTATTTTAAATGCGTATCAAGCATCTTTGACTATCATAAGGAGAAATCTCCTCCGATTCTGCGTTTGCATGTGTGTGTGTGCGGGAGGCCTTATGGTAGTCTCATTTTTAAAAGCATTGCGAATTGAATTTAAAAATATTCCTCTATTTTGATTTTAAAGATAAATAAACTGTTTTGAGTTCTCACACCAGTCACATGACTGACTCGGAGTTTATTGTTTTCCTTCCTAAACTCTGGGTCCCCACCAATTTCTACACGGGCAGTCAAGAGTTAAGGTTTATCAGGATATTCTGGATATTCTGGAATTGCTGGAGGCAAGCTGGATGGCATGGCGTAATTACTAGTATATAGTATTTCTTTTTTCCGCTGCACTGTTTGTTGTTGTTGTACACTCTGATGATATGATGTAATTAAAATGTGATGTAATGTATAAAATGTAATAACTGATAGTTCTTTGTTTAAAGATTATTCATTTATTATTATATGTTGTTCCGCTGCGAATTGTGAGATTCTGTTGTTGTTCTGTTCCGTTCTATTTTCTATTTTCCATTTTCTTTTCTTCCTATCTCTTCTCTATTTTTTGTTTTCTTTTCCCTATCTTTTTCTATCCTCTTATCTCTTTTTCTTTTCTTAAATTCTTCTTCTTAAACCCTAACATTTCGGTTTTTCGGCAACGAAAAATCGCAAACGTTACATGTGGTATCAGAGCTTATGGTTAAGCGACAACCATGGTTCTGTTGGGTATTACTCATTAGAGATAGAGTCAGTAGTACTCTAGAATGAGTTTGAGTGTAATAATAGCTATGAGAGCGTATTTGTTAGTGAATATAAATTGTTTTATATTGTGATGATTGGTTTATTGAGTGGCATATGAACTTTCGTCAGCGTGGTCCGCAAGACTATGCCGAAGGGGTTTCTAAACACTTGAATAGAACAATTCGACACAATATTGTTTTTAAATTGGGTAAATGAAATAATTTTACCTTGATTATATTTTATATATGAAGAAATAATTTTTCAAAATTATTAAAGTATATAAGTCGATTGTTTAGTTGTTTGAATAATCTAAATTAAAGAATAATTGTATAAGTAAAGAATTATAAGAATTGAATTATAATTAAAGTGATTTACAATTGTGAAATAAACTTATATATATAAGAAGTGAAACTAAATGAATATTTTTATGAATATGAGTTGTAAATAAAAATGAACTTGAGTTATGAAATGAAATTCAACTTTTGTAATTGAATTGAATGAATGGATTAAATGTTAATCAAATGAATGTGAATTAAGTTGATATGAAATAATGAGTTTAAGTGTTAATTCATTAAAATCTAAAGTTATTGGAAATTGAATAGTTGAAAGATTGAATGAAAACCAATTTAATTGAACCAATTGAAAGCGATGGTGTTAAACCAAATTGAATGAATATAAGTAAAGGAATTTGTTCTAATTAATATACATTGGTTGTTATATGGTTGTTAGTTGATGATTGTATATAATTCATTAAGAGTTAATGAAATTGAATGTGAATTGGAAGTGAACCAACTTGAATATGAATTAGTGAATATAAACTAATTAAAATTGAATAAGAATGAATGTTGATAAAATCCAATGTTAATAAATCAAATGTGATTAAATTGAAAACCAATTCCATTGAATATTAATGAGAATATGAATGAATATTTATTGATTTGTTGGATGTTAGTTGGTTGATGGTTGAATATATATTGCTATTGAATGCATTGTTATGTTAGCATATGGAGATATATGTTGTATTTTGAGATTATTTTCATATATGCATGTTCTCATGTTGTTTGTTGAGTGATTAGTAGGTGCGGATCGCATTTGCTTCGCATTTGGAGCTCGCTTTCGCGCTATATTAGCCGTATATGCTTGCTAATAAAATATAAGGTACATATCTCGGATTACATACCGTGCTTTTATACTTTTTTCCCTACGGGATGCCTCATTACTTGATGAGATGTATATTTGTGATATATATACAGTCATTTTTTTTCGGATCGAGCCGCGCAAAGGAGACTATGGCAAATTTTTCCGAAAATATAAGGCGTTAGAAAAATTTGAAAGAATTTGAAAAATTTTGAAAACTTTAACTTTAATTTGGAATTGAAAGTTAAACAATAGTAGTTGTTTTTGAAAAGATAACTAAGTATGATTTGAAAACTTAGTAAGGTTATTGTAAGAAGTTTAAAAATTTGTTTTGGGAAAATTAATAAATTCTGTAACTTTTCTTACTTGTTAATTTCGAGGTCGAAATTCTTTTAAGGGGGAAGATTGTAACGACCCAGAATTTTTATTAATTAAAATTTGGATATTTAATTAATTTTAAATATTAATATGTGAAATTTATAAGTCGAATAAATTTTATTTCGATTTATTGGATTTAATTGGATAATTAAATCGATAATTTAATACGTTAAATTATGGAAATAATTGAAAAATTGAGTTAAATATGATTGAAAATGATTTCTAAAATTTTATTTTATCATATTGGAGTTAGAATGATATTTTAGAACTTTTAAAATCGAATTAAAAGTTTATTTGTGAAAATTGAATATTTTAATATTTAAAATCGACTAGTGAAAATAGCCAATTTTTGAACAGTCTCAGAATTGAACGAAATCAGTTCCATTGGATCCGTAATAGTTAGTTATTACTGGATTTCAATTTTCGTGTCAATCGGAGTTATCGTTTGATCGTGGCAGCTCGAAACGCATCGAATTATTTTTAATATTAATTTGGCGAGTTAAAATAGCCATTTTTCAAAAAGTCTCGGATTTCGACGAAACCAGTTTCATCGGATCCGTAATGTGATATTATTGTAAGGTTTCAAATTTCAAGTCAATTGGATTTACCGTTTGTCCGGTACAAATTAAAACGCCTAGAAAATCGCTTAAATCGGTTTAATTCAAATTGAGCATTTATAGCCATAACTCGCACAGATGCCCGAATTAGCTTCCGAAACCTGTTCCATTGTGTCCGGAACGCGGGGTAAACCCTAGAAACGCTGGTTACGGCGCGTAAATCGGAGTTCGGAATTTCCGGGATGAATAGTGTTTCGTCGGTTCCTTATAAATAGCCCACTATCTCAAAAAAATAAAAAATAAAAAAAAATAATAAAACACTAAAACCCTAGCCGCCAGCTTCCCATGAACGGCTGAAATGTTCCCAACTTCTTCTTCTCTTATCTCTTCATCCACTCAACGATTCAAGGAACTTACAACTACAAAATTGTAGAGCATGCCAAGATCCATCTATCCAACGGTCAAGATCTAGATTGGAGCAATGTAGTGGTCGAAATCGAGGCTCAAAGGCCGCGCGTTCATTCTCGATTCGCGCGCAAATAAGGGGGCCGAGCTCTATGCCCTTCTGGCCGTGGGTAGCTTGTGTTGGAGGCGTTCGAATGAGGGTAGTTTGATGAGGTTTCGTCGAGTTTTGGAGTTGCTAATTTAAACCCTAGAATCGAATGTTGGGTTCGGCTGTAAGCATGCGAACGAAGAAGAAGGGGGGGAGGTGTGCATGGCCGTGATTGCTAGTGATGGATCTAACGGTAGATAAATAGTTAGGTTTAAATTATAATTAGTTGTTGTAAATTATTATATAAATTTATACGTGTAACTTCAAAAATTCATAACTTTTTCATACGAGGTCGAAAACGCGCGAAACCAGTTGCGTTGGAATCGTATGGACGAGCACTACGCGATGGAATTGGATTGGAGTCATTTGGAGTTAGTGAGAATTTTGGGTAAAATTAAACGTCCGTTTAATTTTATTCGAAATAAATCGCTAAAACGAAATTAAAATCAAGGTGAGAACTTCTCACTCAATCGAATCAGTTTCGATTTTATTTTAAATAGTTAGATTAAAAATATTTGAATGCATGTTTGAATGATGATTGTTATCTATTGATTGTTAAAATAGACATTATACGCCGTTAGTAAGCGGATGTTATTTATTAAAAACATATACCGCGAATATTTCATAAACAGTGAAATTGGTATTATATATAATAGCAATATATATATATTGGCATATATATATATTGGAGTTATTGATTTCCCGCATTTTTTTGTTTAGCGGATGAGACCCTATTGCGCCGTCTATTAAGCGGATAATATTTAAATCCCATATACCGCGATAATTTCGTACTGGAGCGAAATTGGTATTGTGCTAATATTTGTGGACGCAGGAAAACAGGTTGGAGGGATCCAACTGGATTCCTCAACAGTATTTATTTGATTTCAAATATTTTGATATTTGATGGATTATCATATCGATATATGATATCGTTGTAGTCGTGATTGACTATTTGGTGTGTAGCATCATTGGACCAAGTTTTGGAATTTTAAAATGATTTCAAAGTGATTTTTGAAAGTATAAGTTATAAAATAATTTTTGGAATTTGATCTATTTTAAATAAATAAACGTTATAATTTTTAATGTTATATAAAAATTATGATTTTTGAGAAATATAGTTAAAAACTGATTTTTGAAAATATGATGCTAATGATTTTATAAAATAGTTTAATCGGGATTTTAGAATTTATTGTGAAAAGTCTAAATATATGATTTATAAAATTTAATTATTTTATGAATCGAAATGGTGAAAAAAATAAAGGAGATTAAAGACATTTTAAAAGAATAATATAAATTGAATTATATTAAGAAATGTATAAATGGATATTTATAAATTGAAACATTGAAATTATAAAACGAGTTTTTATAAGAGTTTGAATGAAGTGAAAATGAATTTCATAAATTGAATGAAATTTATAGAATTATAAACGGTGAAATTATAAATGGAATTTTATAAACAGTAGGTTTATAAAATTTATAAAGTCATTAAAAGAATGGTTTTGGATAGATAAACAATCTTATAAGTTATAAGATTTATAATTATGAAGTTTAAAGGAACGATTTTTGTGAACGAATAAATTATAGGTATTTAACTTATAATATGAACCTTTGTTTTATAATTGAGTTATAAATTGAATAGGTTAATAAAGGAATTTATAAACGTTGTTTTATAAATTCGCAAACGACTTATTTTAAGAAGTAAATTGTTGAAACTTATTTATGGAGTTATATTCACGTTTTTTGAACTGTGAATAATCCTTTAAAATGAAATGAATAGAAATGATGAAATTGTTAATTGAAGTATATTCACGTTTTTGAATAGTGAATAATATGTTAAAGAAAATGTTTAGAATGTGATATTCTAAATAGAACTAAAACGATCTAACGATGTTTTAAAATGTGTTGAGATTCGAAACCATAGATTTCAACATCTATTGTTGAAATAGACGTTTTCGAGAAATAAAAGGAAATAGTGGACTATAAAACTGTTGTTATAGTAAATGGTTTCCGAAAGGATATGTTTTGTATAGTATTGGGATTTATATATCTATTTTAATTTCGAATCCCTATACTAGTGATTTTGGGTTGTCGTAACGATGTTTTACGCAACATTCGTTTTGGCCCAAATAAATATGTTAAAGAGAATGATTTCCTTAAAGAATGAAATATATACTTAATTTCGATTTAAGTATATTGAATATTTTCCAAGTGTTGAAAATAAAAAGATTTATGAATTACTTATTTATAAATAAGTATGGAAATGTTTTCCAATGTGAAATGAAACGTTTTGAGAATTTATCTTTTTGAAGATAAATTGAAATGAAGAATTGAAATCGTATATGCATGAATATTTTGGAATATAAATTCACTATGGAATTTATAAAAGAAAGTGGGATTGGTTTAGAAAAATAAATATTGATTTATTTTGAAATGTGAAAATTATATATCTTGTAAAGATATTTTGGAAAGTAAATAATTTGGAAATTATTTGGAGTCTGGTGATGTGTGCATATCTATTGATAGTTCAATAGCCGACTATCAATATTTCCCTTTGAATGGGTACTTGATGTGATTTGTTTGAATTTGAATGCCACACTTATTTTTGAATAAGCGCTCACTATTCGGGTTAACCGGGAAAGGACCATGGGGTCGTATAACCCATTCCGAATATGTGATACGTCGTTGTGAATTGCATTGAAGATCGGTGTTGAAGACCGAGTATTTGTGAAAGCGATAGGATGACCTATCGATTGTCTCTGCACTGGGTAGCTCCTGGTATAGAGATTCCTTAAGTGATGGGAAATTCGATCGGGATTGTGAATACCCGGATTACAAGGGCTTCGTAAGAAGTGCCTTCGATTTTGTTCGAGCTCGGAACAGACTTGTATGGATTGTGTGTCTGACATTACAAGTTGAGATATAAAGCCGATTTCTTTCAAATATATTTCTGTTGGTGGCGGAGAATTTATTCTTTTAGCTTAACACCCTTCTCTGAGACGTACGAGCTCATAGGTTATGTAGTTGAATGTTATCAGTGATATATTCCCAATTTGGTAATGTGACATGCTAAGTGATGCTGAAATGATCATTGTGTTGATTATTTGTGATAGGATCATTTGTTTGATCGTCTATCTTTGTGATCATCTCTATGATCATTTGTTGACCCAAAGCATGTCTTTTGTATAAAGTATGTTTTTGTGGACGTGACTTCGTCGAGCCTCACACCCCGGAATGGTCAAAACAGGAAAGATGCGGCAAGGTTATGAGGGGTAGCGCCCTTTAGGATGTGTGCATTTCCTTCTAGAAAAGGGTGGTATCATGGTATGGAGCCCAGATACTTACTCATGTTGAAAACACTTTATGATTGTGTGAATTGATTACGAGCGCTCGGTGAAAAGGTCCCAAAGGACCGGGGGATGGCATATTCGGTCAGTTATTACTCAGTTAAGGGTAACCCGGCCTTGTGTTGGTAGAGATTCGGTTTGGTTCTCGGGGATGTCCATCCAGAGGCATTCTCATGTGGCAATGGGAAGTTCCTTGGCCTGATCATTCGTTGGAAATCCAAAGAAACAATACGTGACTTGTACGGTTTTAGTTGTAGGACCTATCATTCACTTATGGTGTCGCAACACTGTTTGGATGGTAGCTATAGTAGGCATAAATGCGAAATGCCTATGCTGGCTAAGATTTATATCTTTACTTTTGAAATGATTTTCTCTACACTATGCACTAGTAATAATATCAAATGTTATTTTAAATGCGTATCAAGCATCTTTGACTATCATAAGGAGAAATCTCCTCCGATTCTGCATTTGCATGTGTGTGCGTGCGGGAGGCCTTATGGTAGTCTCATTTTTAAAAGCATTGCGAATTGAATTTAAAAATATTCCTCTATTTTGATTTTAAAGACAAATAAACTGTTTTGAGTTCTCACACCAGTCACATGACTGACTCGGAGTTTATTGTTTTCCTTCCTAAACTTTGGGTGCCCACCAATTTCTACACGGGCAGTCAAGAGTTAAGGTTTATCAGGATATTCTGGATATTCTGGAATTGCTGGAGGCAAGCTGGATGGCATGGCGTAATTACTAGTATATAGTATTTCTTTTTTCCGCTGCACTGTTTGTTGTTGTTGTACACTCTGATGATATGATGTAATTAAAATGTGATGTAATGTATAAAATGTAATAACTGATAGTTCTTTGTTTAAAGATTATTCATTTATTATTATATGTTGTTCCGCTGCGAATTGTGAGATTCTGTTGTTGTTCTGTTGTTTTCTGTTCCGTTCTATTTTCTATTTTCCATTTTCTTTTCTTTCTATCTCTTCTCTATTTTCTGTTTTCTTTTCCCTATCTTTTTCTATCCTCTTATCTCTTTTTCTTTTCTTAAATTCTTCTTCTTAAACCCTAACATTTCGGTTTTTCGGCAACGAAAAATCGCAAACGTTACACTTGATTACCATGGCTTGTTTGGTTTTCTGATTTTTTGTTCATACGTGTTGTCGTCTGGCTTTGATTCTGACTTGTTCAAACTTTTCTTTGGTTACTACGGCTTTGATTCTTTGGCATTTTGAACTCACTTTTAAATTATGACATTGTTATAATTTTTGCATTCCTCTCTGATTTCTTCGGCTTAATCAATTTGTGAAATGAAAACTACTGCATTTCATTGAATAGTGACTCGCAACAATGCTTACTATAACCATGTACATGTATGTATATATGTGTACGATTATTTCATATCCACTTGATTTCATGTGAGCTTGTTGCTGTGATGTTTTGTGTTGATGTTGCACTTAATATCACTTAAGTTTGCACTGGTCATTGTGAGACTGGACTGTTTGGTTGCATTTAGTTGTTGAGCCATGTTTGTGCCTTTGATATTATATTGTGCCTTGTCCAGTTGCATTTATATTTCATTGATGCATTATGGTCTCCATATATATATATATATATATATATATATATATATATATATATATATATATCTATGTGTGTGTGTGTGTGTGTGTATATATATATGATTGGTTTGGTGCCTATCCACTTGGTTCTTCAATTTTGGGTTGTACATTTTGATTTTCTGGCCTTGTCACATGTCATGTTGCTCTGTTTTCTTGTATCTGGTCTGGTTGCATATATATACATATATGTGTGTGTATGTGTGTTTGTATGTGTATGTCTGTGTTACATGTTGTGGTCTTTGCCTTTGTGCCATGCCACTAGCCTGAACAGTTAAATGTTTGGTGCACCACTTCGAACAGATTGAAGTTTTGGTCTGCACTTGCCTTGAGTTTGAATGGTTGAGTATTTTTCAAGTGTACACATTGAATTTTTGGTCGAGGCTTGTTTCAGGTTGGTTTATGGGTACTTGTACCATGGGAACTTGTACTCGACAATTTTGTGAAGCATTTGTATTGCAACTGAGCCAGATCCAACCTCGGCTCATGTTTGACCTTGTGCCCACCCGTCTCTGCAGTTTTATCAAGTGTATATTGATGTGCACAGCCTTGTGGCATGTATAGTAATACACTGTGCATGTCACAAGTTGTTCGTGTATGATAAAATTAAATGATGACGAACAATCCAAATAACTGAGGCAAATAATATTTTCAAAAACACACATTTTATTATACACCGCAAAAATATTTCTTTTTTCAATTATACCGCGTCAGTGTTTATTTTGTAGATAATTCAAATGATGGATACAAATTGGAGTACAGTTGAAGATCAAATACGAGTGAACAAGTGATATGTAGTGAGGTGCAAATGTATGTATAGTGAAAAATTATATTATAATTTGAAATTGTATTGTGATGGAATTGTTTATATAGTGGGACCTCAAATTTTTTACTATTCAAAAATTGTAATAAAATATTTATTTGAATAAAATACATGTTTGAATTTAAATTCTGTGTTATTTATTTTATTCAGCAAATATTTATTTAATATATGAAAATAAAATAGTACAATAACAAATACATTTAAGTGAATATATATATATATATATGTTTATTATCATCAAAATAAAATCATATACTAGCATATTCAACAAAATCTCCAAAACTCTAAGCAACTAGCCCCAAAACACCAAGTCACCCCACTATCGATCAATTTTTGCCCGTTAGCAGCCACTCACGATGATCAATTTTTGGGTTATCAAATTAACTCCAAATCACTTTAAATTTGGTGTGAATACTTCACATAGCTTCAAGAACATCACATCCAAATCTCATCACTATTTGGCCACATTAGTGTTATTCGCACCAAATGAAGTACCATAATTCTAACCGTGTAGAACAACCAGCAAATACATCAAAGCAATCCAAAAAATTATCAAACATCATCATATAACATCCAAGTAATGCATATAACCCATCTAAAGTAAGATTTACATGCATATATTTTCCTAGCTCTAATTTTCTATAAATTTGCAATTATGGTTGGTAAATGGTATAAGACACATCAAAACCCAATTCTACCTTTGTAAATATGGTTCCAAGGAGTTGTTATTTTGAGATCTAAGTTCTACAACACCTAAACATTAATTATCACATCAAAAATCACATTTTTACCACATAGATAAGCATAGTATGGTGAGAGAGAGCTAGAATCACCAGTCTAGGATCAAAGCACATGAACTTTTAAGCAAATCTGATGAAGAACAGTTTTAACACAATCTCAAAGCCCCTACCCAGCAGATCTGCTATTCTCTTTTGTTAATCTCTCTAAATGCTCCAATTTCACTAATTTACTAGTAGATATGGTGGTTTTTAGGTCTAATTTGGATTATTGGAGTTTAGGAGAGGATTATACATGAAGAGGAATGACTAATGATGGCTCGGAGGAAGTGGCATAAATCCTAATCTTGAATTGGGCTAAAAGACTACACTAATCACCCTCTAATTACCCAATAATCTACTCAAAACTAGTCAGAACTTCAAACAAACATATCTCCTAAATGGTAAGTCCAAATTTTCAATTTGATCCCTCCATAGAAAGAGAAACCATCATTCCAATATAATAAAAGTGGTTTCATACCTTAATTTGATCCCTATCAAAAGTTATGGACCTTGTAAGATTTTCAAGGTCAAAACGGTCAAACAAAAATTCTAAAGATAAGAAATTTCATTATTTGACATTTCCTAAAGTTAAAGAGTAATGCGACCTTATATAAATTCAAAAATAATATTTTTCGATCATATGGTATGTAGAGTATGGGTCGTTACGTTAGGGCAAGGAACCACAGCTTAGGAGTTGTATATGATACTCCGACAAGGAGTTATCCATAATGTACAGGAGTACGATTTGTTGAGTTTCCTCAAGCTTAAAATCTCGAAGTAGGTGAGTCCTAACACCCACTAGTGAAGTTGAAAATTTCTACGTTTTGTCTTAGGATTGGAGAAACATAAAAGACCAGTGGGAGCTTTATTAGCAAGATGAAATGTAATTTTTAACTTTACTAATATTATACGAACATCTACTATAAAATTATCCTAATCTACAAAATTACAACTTGCAGAAAAATATCCATACCCAAGCTACTTTCTAAAAATGACAAACTCATTGAATACACATACGTTGATTGGTTAGGAAAAATAAAGATAGCATTAACTTATGAACATCTTTGGCCGTCTATAACCGCACCTCTAAAAGAATAACCCATTGATGATGTAGACCCCGAATAAGACTAGCTTATGATAAATGGATTTTGGACCTTGAAATCGCCTACGTTTTCGTGTTGTCTACATTATATAATCCATTGCAGAGGCAGCATGAAAACATGTTTATCCACGAGATTTTCAATAGTTTCACAGCTCTATTTGATGAATAGTCTCATTCCATAAGATATGAACTTACAAAGAAGTTGTCCAATACTAGAACGACCAAGGGAAAAATAATGGACGATTACATTTTGATGATGTAAGGCTGTATTAATAGAGTTTCACAGTTAGATGTGACAATAAGTGATGAGTTGCAAGAAGATTTGATTCTTGGTCTCTTACTCCCTATATGAGCCGTTCATATCGAATTATAATATAAACTAGTTAAACAAAAGTCTCGTGGAGCTCCTCAATATGTTGAAGTCGGTCGAGTATTCATCCAAGGATTAAGGAGTTGTACTTGTTGTTAAAAGGAACTTTTCATCTTCGAAAGGTTCGAAGAAGCAAAAAAGGATAAACAGGAAAAATAAGAAGACAGCTGCTATAAACAAGGTTGAATGGCATCATTGTCACAAGGAGGGTCAATGGAAATAGAATTTTGTGGAGTACTTAATGATTGCTGTAACGACCCAGAATTTTTATTAATTTAAATTTGAATATTTAATTTATTTTAAATATTAATGAGTTAATTTATAAGTCGAATAAATTTTACTTCGATTTATTGGATTTAATTGGATAATTAAATCGATAATTTAATATGTTAAATTATGGAAATAATTGAAAATTGGGTTAAATATGATTGAAAATGATTTGTAAAATTTTATTTTATCATGTTGAAGTTAGAACGATATTTTAGAACTTTTAAAATCGAATTAAAAGTTAATTTGTGAAAATTAAATATTTTAATATTTAATAATCGACTGTAAAATAGTCAATTTTTGAACAGTCTCAGAATTGAACGAAACCAGTTCCATTGGATCCATAATAGTTAGTTATTACCGGATTTCAATTTTCGTGTCAATCGGAGTTATCGTTTGATCGTGGCAGCTCGAAACGCATCGATTTATTTTTAATTTTAATTTGGCGAGTTAAAATAGCCATTTTTCAAAAAAGTCTCGGATTTCGACGAAACCAGTTTCATCGGATCCGTAATGTGATATTATTGTAAGGTTTCAAATTTCAAGTCAATTGGATTTACCGTTTGTCCGGTACAAATTAAAACGCCTAGAAATCGATTTAAATCGGTTTAATTTAAATTGAACGTTTTTAGCTATAACTCGCACAGATGTCCGAATTAGCTTTCGAAACCTGTTCCATTGTGTCCGGAACGCGGGATAAACCCTAGGAACGTCAGTTTCGGCGCGTAAATCGGAGTTCGGAATTTCCGGATGAATAGTGTTCGATTTTCTTCTATAAATAGACACCCACACCCTTCATTAATAAAAAAAAAACAAAGAAAATCAAACCCTAGCCGCCACCTCCCTATAAGAACGGCCAGAAATGATCATCCTTTCCCCCTCGATTTCTTCCAATCCATCAGCAATTAGACGAAGCTTTCAACTAGAGAATCGTAGAGCACGTCGCGAACTACCTATCCAACGGTCATGATCGCTTCTAGTGCTCCGGATTGGCGACAAATCTCGCTCAAAGGCCTGGAGTTCGGCCTCGAACTGCGTGCTACAGGGATGGCCGAGTATCAAGCCACTTGGGCCGAGCATGAGGTGGAGCGAGGCGGTTCGAATGAGGGGTGTGTGATGAAGTTTACTCGAGCGAGGAGGGAGCAAGAATTAACCCTAGTTTTGGGCTTAGTGGGTTTCTTGCGTTGCCTGTAGATGGAAGGGGACGCACATACGTGAGGGAGAAAAGGAGGGGAGGCGCACGGTCCAGATCCAGGCATTCATGAAATCAACGGCCTATATTTGTGTGAGTTTAAAATTATAATAAAATGTTGAAAATTGTTATAAATTAATTCGTGTAACTTCAACAATCAATATCTTTTTCATACGAGGTCGAAAAAATGCAAACTCAGTTGCGTTGGAATCGTATGGACGAGCACTACGCGATGGAGTTGGTTTGGAGTCGTTTGGAGTTAGTGAGAATTTTGGGTAAAATTAAACGCGCGTTTAATTTTATTCGAAATAATCGCTAAAACGGAAATTGAAATCAAGGTGAGAACTTCTCACTCAATCGAATCAGTTTCGATTTTATTTTAAATAGTTAGATTTAAAATTATTGAATGCATGATTGAATGATGATTGTTATATATTGATTGTTAAAATAGACATTATGCGCCGTTAGTAAGCGGATGTTATTTATTAAAAACATATACCGCGAATATTTCATAAACAGTGAAATTGGTATTATATATAATATCAATATATATATATTGGCATATATATATATATATATTGCAGTTGTTGATTTCCCGTATTTTTAAGCGGATGAGACCCTATTACGCCGTTATTAAGCGGATAATATTTATTAAAAACATATACCGCGATAATTTCGTACTGGAGCGAAATTGGTATTGTGCTAATGTTTTTGGATGTAGGAAAACAGGTTGGAGGGATCCAACTGGATTCCTCAACAGTATTTATTTGATTATGGATATTTTGATATTCGTTGATTATCATATACGATATGTGATATCGTTGTTGTCGTGATTGACTATTTGGTGTGTAGCATCATTGGACCCAGATTTTGGGATTTTAAAATGATTTTTAAAGTGATTTTTGAAAACATACTATATTTTTAGAATTGATCCATTTTAAATAATTAAACGCTATAATTTTTAAAGTTATCAAAATTATGTTTTTTGTGAAATATAGTTAAAAGCTGATTTTTGAGAAATATGAACCAATGATTTTATAAAATAGTTTAAACTGGATTTTTAAATTTATTATAAAAAAAAGTTTAAAAATAGGATTTATAAAATTTGATTATTTTATAAATCAAGAGAATGATGAAATTATAAAGGAGATTAAAGATGTTTTAAAATAATAGTATAAATTGATTTTTTAAAGGATTTATAAATTGATATTTATAAGTTAAAACATTTGAATTATAAAACGAGTTTTTATAAGTGTTTGAATGAAGTGAAAATGAATTCCATTAAAGAATGAAATTTATAGAATTATAAATGGTGAAGTTATAAATAAAATTTATGAATAGTAAGATTTATAAATTTGTGAAGTTAATTGAAGAATAGATTTGGTTAAAATAAATGGATCTTATAAGTTATAAGATTTATGATTTGGAAAGTCTTTAAAAGAAACGACTTTGTAAAATAATCGTTTTATAAGTATTTAACTTATAATATGAACTTGTAGTTTATAATTTAGTTATAAACTGGAATAGGTTAATAAAGAAATTTATAAAAAGGAAGTTTTTATAAATAAATAGAAATGGAATTTATAAACGATGTTTTATAAATTCGCAAATGACTTATTTTGATAAGAAAATTGTTGGAACCTATTAAAGGAGTTATATTCACATTTTTGAATAGTGAATAATCCTTTGAATTAAAACGAATAAAAGGATGAGATTTCTTAATGAAGTTTATTCACATTTTTGAATAGTGAATAACACGTTAAAGAAAATGGTTTGAATGTGAATGTTTTAAATAGAATTAAAACGATCTAACGATGTTTTAAAAAGGTGTTGAGATTCGAAACCATAGATTTCAACATTCATTGTTGAAATAGACGTTTTCGAGAAATAAAAGGAAATAGTAGACTATAACACTGTTGTTATAGTAAATGATTTCCGAAAGGAAATGTTTTCCAATATAAAGCGAATATTTTGAGAATTTATCTTTTTGAAGATAAATTGAAAAGGAATATTGAAATGAATAATTGGAATCGAATATTCATAGATATTTTGGATTATAAATTCACTATGGAATTTACGAATGAAAAGGAGAATTTGTTTAAAAATAAATATTGATTTATTTTTGAAATGTGAAATTATATATCTTGTAAAGATATTTTGGAAAATAAATAATTTGGGAAAATTATTTGGAATCTGGTGATGTGTGCATATTCAGTGATAGTTCAATAACCGACTATCAATATTTCCCTTTGAATGGGTAATTGATGTGATTTGTTTGAATGTGAATGCTACACTTATTTTTGAATAAGCGCTCACTATTCGGGTTAACCGGGAAAGGACCATGGGGTCGTATAACCCATTCCGAATATGTGATACGTCGTTGTGAATTGCATTTGAAGATCGGTGTTGAAGACCGAGTATTTGCGAAAGCGATAGGATGACCTATCGATTGTCTCTGCACTGGGTAGCTCCTGGTATAGAGATTCCTTAAGTGATGGGAAATTCGATCGGGATTGTGAATACCCGGATTGCAAGGGCTTCGTAAGAAGTGCCTTCGGTTTTGTTCGAGCCCGGAACAGACTTGTATGGATTGTGTGTCTGACGTTACAAATTGAGATATAAAGCAGATTTCTTTCAAATATATTTCTGTTGGTGGCGGAGAATTTATTCTTTTAGCTTAACACCCTTCTCTGAGACGTACGTGCTCAGAGGTTATATAGTTGAAGTTATCAGCGATATATTCCCAATTTGGTAATGTGACATGCTGAGTGATGCTGAAATGATCATTGTGTTGATTATTTGTGATAGGATCGTTTATTTGATCGTCTATCCTTGTGATCATTGTGTTGATCATTTGTTGACCCAAAGCATGGCTTTTGTATAAAGTATGTTTTTGTGGACGTGACTTCGTAGAGCCTCACACCCCGTGAATGGTCAAAACAGGAAAGAAGCAGCAAGGTTATGAGGGGTAGCACCATTTAGGATGTGTCCATTTCCTTCTGGAAAAGGGTGGTATCATGGTATGGAGCCCAGATACTTACTCATGTTGAAAACACTTTGTTATGATTGTGTGAATTGATTACGAGCGCTCGGTGATAAAGGTCCCAAAGGACCGGGGGATGGCATATTCGGTCAGTTGTTACTCAGTTAGGGGTAACCCGGCCTTGTGTTGGTAGAGATCCGGTTTGGTTCTCGGGGATGTCCATCCAGAGGCATTCTCATGTGGCAATGGGAAGTTCCTTGGCCTGATCATTCGTTGGAAATCCAATTCCCAATACGAAACTTGTACGGTATTAGTTATAGAACCTGTCATTCACTTATGGTGGTCACCACTGTTTGGATGGTAGCTATAGTAGGCATACGATAATGGTCGTATGTTGGCTAAGATTTATATTCTACTTTCGAAATGAATTTTTTCTACACTATACACTAATAATAATATCAAATGTTATTTTAAATGCGTATCAAGCATCTTTGACTATCATAAGGAGAAATCTCCTTCGATTTTGCGTTTGCATGTGTGTGTGTGCGGGAGGCCTTATGGTAGTCTCATTTTTAAAAGCATTGCGAATTGAATTTAAAAATATTCCTCTTTTTTGATTTTAAAGATAAATAAACTGTTTTGAGTTCTCACACCAGTCACATGACTGACTTGGAGTTTATTGTTTTCCTTCCTAAACTCTGGGTGCCCACCAATTTTCACACGGGCAGTCAAGAGTTAAGGTTTATCAGGATATTCTGGATATTCTGGAGTTGCTAGAGGCAAGATGGATGGCATGGCGTATTACTAGTTTATATAGTATTTTTTTTTCCGCTGCACTGTTTGATGTTGATGTTGTATACTCTGATGATATGATGTAATGTAATGTATAAAATGTAATAATTGATATAGTTCCTTGTTTAAAGATTATTCATTTATTATTATATGTTGTTCCGCTGCGAATTGTGAGATTCTGATGTTGTTCTTGTTTTCTGTTCCGTTCTATTTTCTCTATGTTCTTTCTGTTCTATCTTTCTTCTCTTCTATTTTCAAATTCTCTATTTTCTGATTTTCTGTTTTCTTTCTCTATTTTCTGTCTTCTTCTGTCTTTTTCTTTTTTTAAAACCATAACATTCCGTGTTTCCGGCCTTCGATTTCTCGGCAGTCGATAAAGTGAGTGTCGATGTTGAATTTTCGAAAGTCGAAAATCCGCGTGCGTTACATTTGGTATCAGATCATATGGTTAAGCGACAACCATGGTTCTGTTGGGTATTACTCATTAGAGATAGAGTCAGTAGTACTCTAGAATGAGTTTGAGTGTAATAATAACTATGAGAGCGTATTTGTTAGTGAATATGAAATTGTTTTATATTGTGATGATTGGTTTGTTGAGTGGTATATGAACCTTCGTCAGCGTGGTCTCGACAACTGTGCCGAAGGGGTTTCTAAACACTTGAATAGAACAATTCGGCACAATATTGATTTTAAATTGGGTAAATGAAATAATTTTACCTTGATTATATTTTATATATAAAGGAATAATTTTTCAGAATTATTAAAGTGTATATAAGTTGATTGTTAGGTTGTTTGAATAATCTAAATAAAAGAAAAATTGTATAAGAAAAAGAATTATAAGAATTGAATTATAATTAAAGTGATTTACAATTGTGAAATAAACTTATATATATATATATATATATATAAGAAGTGAAATTATTTGAATATATTTATGAATATGAGTTGTAAATGAAAGTGAATTCAAAGATAAATGAAATTCAACTTTTGAAATTGAATTGAATTAATGAAATGAATGTTAATCAATTAAATGTAAATTAAGTTGATATGAAATAATGAATATAAATGTTAATTCATTAAATTCTAGTGTTATTAGAAAGTTAAATAATTGAATGAAAACCAATTAAATTAAACCAATTGAAAGCAAAGAAGTTTGGTTGTAATTAATATACATTGGTTGATATATGGTTGTTAGATGATTGTATATAATTCATTAAGTATTAATGAAATTGGAAGCTAAAGTAATTGAAATTCAATTGGAAGTTAAATGAATCTTGAATAAAATTGAATTTGATTTGGAAGTGAACCAACTTGAATATGAATTAGTGAATATAAACTAATTGAGAATGAATGCTAGTAAGAACATCCACTGTTAATAAATCAAATGTGATTAAATTGAAAACCCAATTCATTGAATATTAATGAGTATATGAATGAATATACATTGTTTATGAATGCTAGTTGGTTGATGGTTGAATATATATTGCATTTGTTGTTTTACATACATTTGCTATGTTGGCATATATAGTTATTATGTTGCTATATGTTGTATATTGAGATTATTTGCATATGTGCATGTTCTCATGTTGTTTGTTGAGTGTTTAGTAGGTGCGGATCACGTTTGCTTCGCATTTGGAGCTCGCTTTCGCGCTATATTAGCCGTATATGCTCGCTAATAAAATATAAGGTACATATCTCGGATTAAATATCGTACTTTTACATTTTTTCCTGCGGGATGCCTCATTACTTGATGAGATGTATATTTGTGATATATATACTGTCATTTTTTTTTCGGATCGAGCCGCGCAAAGGAGACTATGGCGAATTTTTCCGAAAATTTAAGGCGTTAGAAAAATTTGAGAAAAATTGGAAAATGTTGAAAACTTTAATTTTGATTTGGAATTGAAAGTTAAACAATAGTAGTTGTTTTTGAAAAGATAACTAAGTATGATTTGAAAACTTAGTAAAATATTGTAAGAAGTTTAATTATGGATTTTGGAAAGTTAATGGATTCTGTAACTTTTCTTACTTGTAATTTCGAGGACGAAATTCTTTTAAGGGGGAAAGATTGTAACGACCCAGAATTTTTATTAATTTAAATTTGAATATTTAATTTATTTTAAATATTAATGAGTGAATTTATAAGTCGAATAAATTTTATTTCGATTTATTGGATTTAATTGGATAATTAAATCGATAATTTAATATGTTAAATTATGGAAATAATTGAAAATTGGGTTAAATATGATTGAAAATGATTTGTAAAATTTTATTTTATCATGTTGAAGTTAGAACGATATTTTAGAACTTTTAAAATCGAATTAAAAGTTAATTTGTGAAAATTGAATATTTTAATATTTAATAATCGACTGTAAAATAGTCAATTTTTGAACAGTCTCAGAATTGAACGAAACCAGTTCCATTGGATCCGTAATAGTTAGTTATTACCGGATTTCAATTTTCGTGTAAATCGGAGTTATCGTTTGATCGTGGCAGCTCGAAACGCATCGATTTATTTTTAATTTTAATTTGGCGAGTTAAAATAGCCATTTTTCAAAAAGTCTCGGATTTCGACGAAACCAGTTTCATCGGATCCGTAATGTGATATTATTGTAAGGTTTCAAATTTCAAGTCAATTTGATTTACCGTTTGTCCGGTACAAATTAAAACGCCTAGAAATCGATTTAAATCGGTTTAATTTAAATTGAACGTTTTTAGCTATAACTCGCACAGATGTCCGAATTAGCTTTCGAAACTTGTTCCATTGTGTCCAGAACGCGGGATAAACCCTAGGAACGTCAGTTTCGGCGCGTAAATCGGAGTTCGGAATTTCCGGATGAATAATGTTCGATTTTCTTCTATAAAAAGACACCCACACCCTTCATTAATAAAAAAAAAACAAAGAAAATCAAACCCTAGCCGCCACCTCCCTATAAGAACGGCCAGAAATGATCATCCTTTCCCCCTCGATTTCTTCCAATCCATCAGTAATTAGACGAAGCTTTCAACTAGAGAATCGTAGAGCACGTCGCGAACTACCTATCCAACGGTCATGATCGCTTCTAGTGCTCCGGATTGGCGACAAATCTCGCTCAAAGGCCTGGAGTTCGACCTCGAACTGCGTGCTACAGGGATGGCCGAGTATCATGCCACTTGGGCCGAGCATGAGGTGGAGCGAGGCGGTTCGAATGAGGGGTGTGTGATGAAGTTTACTCGAGCGAGGAGGGAGCAAGAATTAACCCTAGTTTTGGGCTTAGTGGGTTTCTTGCATTGCCTGTAGATGGAAGGGGACGCACATACGTGAGGGAGAAAGGGAGAGGAGGCGCACGGTCCAGATCCAGGCATTCATGAAATCAACGGCCTATATTTGTGTGAGTTTAAAATTATAATAAAATGTTGAAAATTGTTATAAATTAATTCGTGTAACTTCAACAATCAATATCTTTTTCATACGAGGTCGAAAAAATGCAAACTCAGTTGCGTTGGAATCGTATGGACGAGCACTACGCGATGGAGTTGGTTTGGAGTCGTTTGGAGTTAGTGAGAATTTTGGGTAAAATTAAACGCGCGTTTAATTTTATTCGAAATAATCGCTAAAACGGAAATTGAAATCAAGGTGAGAACTTCTCACTCAATCGAATCAGTTTCGATTTTATTTTAAATAGTTAGATTTAAAATTATTGAATGCATGATTGAATGATGATTGTTATATATTGATTGTTAAAATAGACATTATGCGCCGTTAGTAAGCGGATGTTATTTATTAAAAACATATACCGCGAATATTTCATAAACAGTGAAATTGGTATTATATATAATATCAATATATATATATTGGCATATATATATTGCAGTTGTTGATTTCCCGTATTTTTTAGCGGATGAGACCCTATTACGCCGTTATTAAGCGGATAATATTTATTAAAAACATATACCGCGATAATTTCGTACTGGAGCGAAATTGGTATTGTGCTAATGTTTTTGGATGCAGGAAAACAGGTTGGAGGGATCCAACTGGATTCCTCAACAGTATTTATTTGATTATGGATATTTTGATATTCGTTGATTATCATATACGATATGTGATATCGTTGTTGTCGTGATTGACTATTTGGTGTGTAGCATCATTGGACCCAGATTTTGGGATTTTAAAATGATTTTTAAAGTGATTTTTGAAAACATACTATATTTTTAGAATTGATCCATTTTAAATAATTAAACGCTATAATTTTTAAAGTTATCATTTGTGAAATATAGTTAAAAGCTGATTTTTGAGAAATATGAACCAATGATTTTATAAAATAGTTTAAACTGGATTTTTAAATTTATTATAAAAAAATGTTTAAAAATAGGATTTATAAAATTTGATTATTTTATAAATCAAGAGAATGATGAAATTATAAAGGAGATTAAAGATGTTTTAAAATAATAGTATAAATTGATTTTTTAAAGGATTTATAAATTGATATTTATAAGTTAAAACATTTGAATTATAAAACGAGTTCTTATAAGTGTTTGAATGAAGTGAAAATGAATTCCATTAAAGAATGAAATTTATAGAATTATAAATGGTGAAGTTATAAATAAAATTTATAAATAGTAAGATTTATAAATTTGTGAAGTTAATTGAAGAATAGATTTGGTTAAAATAAATGGATCTTATAAGTTATAAGATTTATGATTTGGAAAGTCTTTAAAAGAAACGACTTTGTAAAATAATCGTTTTATAAGTATTTAACTTATAATATGAACTTGTAGTTTATAATTTAGTTATAAACTGGAATAGGTTAATTAAGAAATTTATAAAAAGGAAGTTTTTATAAATAAATAGAAATGGAATTTATAAACGATGTTTTATAAATTCGCAAATGACTTATTTTGATAAGAAAATTGTTGGAACCTATTAAAGGAGTTATATTCACATTTTTGAATAGTGAATAATCCTTTGAATTAAAACGAATAAAAGGATGAGATTTCTTAATGAAGTTTATTCACATTTTTGAATAGTGAATAACACGTTAAAGAAAATGGTTTGAATGTGAATGTTTTAAATAGAATTAAAACGATCTAACGATGTTTTAAAAAGGTGTTGAGATTCGAAACCATAGATTTCAACATTCATTGTTGAAATAGACGTTTTCGAGAAATAAAAGGAAATAGTAGACTATAACACTGTTGTTATAGTAAATGATTTCCGAAAGGAAATGTTTTCCAATATAAAGCGAATATTTTGAGAATTTATCTTTTTGAAGATAAATTGAAAAGGAATATTGAAATGAATAATTGGAATCGAATATTCATAGATATTTTGGATTATAAATTCACTATGGAATTTACGAATGAAAAGGAGAATTTGTTTAAAAATAAATATTGATTTATTTTTGAAATGTGAAATTATATATCTTGTAAAGATATTTTGGAAAATAAATAATTTGGGAAAATTATTTGGAATCTGGTGATGTGTGCATATTCAGTGATAGTTCAATAACCGACTATCAATATTTCCCTTTGAATGGGTAATTGATGTGATTTGTTTGAATGTGAATGCTACACTTATTTTTGAATAAGCGCTCACTATTCGGGTTAACCGGGAAAGGACCATGGGGTCGTATAACCCATTCCGAATATGTGATACGTCGTTGTGAATTGCATTTGAAGATCGGTGTTGAAGACCGAGTATTTGCGAAAGTGATAGGATGACCTATCGATTGTCTCTGCACTGGGTAGCTCCTGGTATAGAGATTCCTTAAGTGATGGGAAATTCGATCGGGATTGTGAATACCCGGATTGCAAGGGCTTCGTAAGAAGTGCCTTCGGTTTTGTTCGAGCCCGGAACAGACTTGTATGGATTGTGTGTCTGACGTTACAAATTGAGATATAAAGCAGATTTCTTTCAAATATATTTCTGTTGGTGGCGGAGAATTTATTCTTTTAGCTTAACACCCTTCTCTGAGACGTACGTGCTCAGAGGTTATATAGTTGAAGTTATCAGCGATATATTCCCAATTTGGTAATGTGACATGCTGAGTGATGCTGAAATGATCATTGTGTTGATTATTTGTGATAGGATCGTTTATTTGATCGTCTATCCTTGTGATCATTGTGTTGATCATTTGTTGACCCAAAGCATGGCTTTTGTATAAAGTATGTTTTTGTGGACGTGACTTCGTAGAACCTCACACCCCGTGAATGGTCAAAACAGGAAAGAAGCAGCAAGGTTATGAGGGGTAGCACCCTTTAGGATGTGTCCATTTCCTTCTGGAAAAGGGTGGTATCATGGTATGGAGCCCAGATACTTACTCATGTTGAAAACACTTTGTTATGATTGTGTGAATTGATTACGAGCGCTCGGTGATAAAGGTCCCAAAGGACCGGGGGATGGCATATTCGGTCAGTTGTTACTCAGTTGGGGGTAACCCGGCCTTGTGTTGGTAGAGATCCGGTTTGGTTCTCGGGGATGTCCATCCAGAGGCATTCTCATGTGGCAATGGGAAGTTCCTTGGCCTGATCATTCGTTGGAAATCCAATTCCCAATACGAAACTTGTACGGTATTAGTTATAGAACCTGTCATTCACTTATGGTGGTCACCACTGTTTGGATGGTAGCTATAGTAGGCATACGATAATGGTCGTATGTTGGCTAAGATTTATATTCTACTTTCGAAATGAATTTTTTCTACACTATACACTAATAATAATATCAAATGTTATTTTAAATGCGTATCAAGCATCTTTGACTATCATAAGGAGAAATCTCCTCCGATTCTGCGTTTGCATGTGTGTGTGTGCGGGAGGCCTTATGGTAGTCTCATTTTTAAAAGCATTGCGAATTGAATTTAAAAATATTCCTCTTTTTTGATTTTAAAGATAAATAAACTGTTTTGAGTTCTCACACCAGTCACATGACTGACTTGGAGTTTATTGTTTTCCTTCCTAAACTCTGGGTGCTCACCAATTTTCACACGGGCAGTCTAGAGTTAAGGTTTATCAGGATATTCTGGATATTCTGGAGTTGCTAGAGGCAAGATGGATGGCATGGCGTATTACTAGTTTATATAGTATTTTTTTTCCGCTGCACTGTTTGATGTTGATGTTGTATACTCTGATGATATGATGTAATGTAATGTATAAAATGTAATAACTGATATAGTTCTTTGTTCAAAGATTATTCATTTATTATTATATGTTGTTCCGCTGCGAATTGTGAGATTCTGATGTTGTTCTTGTTTTCTGTTCCGTTCTATTTTCTCTATGTTCTTTCTGTTCTATCTTTCTTCTCTTCTATTTTCAAATTCTCTATTTTCTGATTTTCTGTTTTCTTTCTCTATTTTCTGTCTTCTTCTGTCTTTTTCTTTTTTTAAAACCATAACATTCCGTGTTTCCGGCCTTCGATTTCTCGGCAGTCGATAAAGTGAGTGTCGATGTTGAATTTTCAAAAGTCGAAAATCCGCGTGCGTTACAATTGCTAAGGAGAAGAAACATATTAGTTCTGCTGCTCCATCGGATATATTTATGATTTAAAATTGTTTTGCAATCAATAAATTATCTTAAGTTTTAGATAGCACATCTGGAACTTACATCTGTAATTCGTTATAAGGGTTTAGAAACCAGCGTCATGTAGCAAAGGTAGAAACGAGGCTTCAAGTTGCTAATGGATCTATTGTATATGCTAGCCCAAATCCAATAGTTTTTGGCTACCCATAGAAAGTCATGAGGCTAGATGTGTCCTACCAACCATGAAAAGTAAGGATAGGTGTGCTTTCCACCTTATTCAAAATCATACTAAGCTGAAGAATTGAAAGTGAAGCATTGTTCATTTGAGAATTTTCTTTAATTGTATGAAGTATCACGGTCAACTATAGTCAACTTGAAGGTCAAAATCTCTTGCTAGAGTAGTATAGTTAATAATAAATGTTATTATTACACCAAGGACTTTAATTATGGTCAACTGAGTTGAATAAAGATGATATTGAAATTTTGGCCAAAACCAAATTCCTTAAATCCCAAAATTAAATAGAGATGACAAAGAGAACGTGTGTGAATAATCATTGCTAAAAGGTATCACTGAAGAAAATGTGAAATTGGATTTTACCAAAAAAATCTATAAGTGATTACTTCTGCCAAACTATCACAACACTAGGAATGGTGATGTGTGAACATTATCTAAATTATTCAATATTAATAGCCAATTTAATTCACACCTTCAGGTCTCACAGTTGCATTTATGAATTAAGGTTTACATTAGCTTGTGTATTTATCGAGGTTTTAGATTAGTATTGACAATTAATCAACCTTAGAGAATCTCTATTTACATCCTGTATGTTAAATATTTACTTTGCTCCCATGTACACTATATCGATTAAATCTGGTCTGCTTATCGCTCAAAATCTTCATCCTAACACTTGAACTAGCCGACCGCTAACGGTCGACCGGTTCTCATATAGGTGTCGACCGATGGAGCTATTTATTTTATAATGTCTTAATTCTTATTTGCTTATTTAATTAATTTAATTTTCCAAATTTTAAATGTTTGTAACTTCTTCATACAAGCTCCGATTTAAAAATGTTATATGTGAAAATTGTCTAGAAAATTGCTACGAATGCAAACAGTGTAAGTTTCTAGCAAAATTTAAACGTTTGTGAAAAATTCCATTTTTCCCTTGTTATATTTAAACATAATTCTTTCATTTAAAATTTTGGAGTGTTACATTCTCCACTCTAAATAAGATTTCGTCCCCAAAATCTTCCAAGGACGGAAAAAATGTAACTCGTGTGTACAATAATCAGTTAACTACAAACATTTACTCATCCATCATCTAACAACCATTGTCCTTAGTAAAATTTCTAATGTAATATGTACATGCAAGTGTGGAATGCATATGACTCTATACTAATGCACAAAGTAGACGGTCTCTCGATCTAGTTGACCTTTTGAAATGCATGTGCTTGTGTCATGTATCCAAAACGTATGCAACATCTTATGTAAATATACTTGCAATTCTATATATATGTACAACCATTCTATCCATATGCAACATCCATATGCATATATCAAAATAAAATAATAAGTGCTGGTGTTAATGTGTCTAACCAAAATGTATGTATTGATGTGAATAAGGAAAATAAAAAACACATCCATTAGTATGCTTTAGCAACGTCGTCCAAAACATGTCATAATGACACGTTTTCATACTTTCCGAGCATCCAATAGTCCCTACCTATAGGGTATACTAATATAGAATCTAAACATAAGTAATTTATACTTATGTGACTGAAATGGAAACGTACCAAAGAATAGTTCTAGATAGGTAGCTCAGATCTTCTCCTCAGTCTCCCATGTACCATCAACCGGGTCGTCTCCTTACTGGACTCTAACCAATTTAATTATTATGTTGCAGAGTCGCTTTGTCCAATGCCCAATGATGCGAGTAGGTGCATGCTGCACAAGTGACTTACTTATCCACTTCAACTTCTTCTAATGTCACGGTTCGACCATAGCAGCTGCATCGTATAAGCACTTCCGCAAATGTGACACATAAAAAACATTGTGAATTCCCGCCATCCCTTCAGTAAGCTCTGATCCATAGGTTAACTTCTCTACTATATCCAAAATTGGAAAAGGCGCTACAACTCTCAGTGCTAACTTTTTTGAACTACCAACCCAATAACGTATCTAAATAGCAAGATGCTCACACAGACCATGTCACTACCATGGACTTTCGCTCTGTGTATCCTATGTCACTGTATATTTTTTCTTCCTTCTATGGAAAGCTTTTCAGTAAAGAGTCGAGACAAAAATATCTATAACATCCCACCCTTTTGTACATTTTAAATCGATGATAAACCACACACGTCAAACTAAAACCATACAAAAGATAGGATTGTTACTAGGGTGATAAGAAAAGCAGAGAAATAAAAAACAAAACAGAATCTTGCAGCGGAACAAAAAAATATAATAATCAAATAAACAGTTCATGAAGCTGTTTTACAAAACATTTGATTATACTTATACAACACAGATCAGAGTTACACATACCAGACAATAATAAATAATGCAGCGAAACAATATGAATGTAGTGGAATAAAATAAATAAATAATAGTACTACAATCTTCGCCTTCATCCTCCAGAAATAAGGTCTTCAATTCTTGAAATGCTCAGGCTGACCCGAGCGAATTGAAAAGAAAAAACACTTTAGTCAGAACTAAAAGATCTTATGTAAGTTAAATCAACGGTAAAATATGAGTGGAACGGCGTCAGAGATGTTTACGGGATTTGACATCTCCTATCCAGTGTATAACATGAGTGCGGCAACTTAAGAGATGCTCAGGATTCACATCTCCTAACGATCCGTTAAACTATTTACTATAGTAATATTTCTCTATTATAATAGTGTCTATAGTAAAACAAACTTACTTTAAAATAGCATTAAGGAGTGACCCAATATTCCCCTTAACATGTAATAGTGCCAATAGTCTATACAGTACCATAAAACCTCATGATCGGGAGGCTACCAAGGGATACTGCATAGGTACGACACAAATCAAACTCGTACAAGGCGCGCTAGGGTAGGTGACATGGCACACAAGGCAATGCCAGGGGATATACCAATTATTCATCCGGGCTGGTGGTAACACGTAGCAGCTACTACCGCCCACCTCGAGCCACACCTCCAAAAATCGAGAATCAAAAGTGGCCACAAAATCAATCCAAAGTCAGAATATAATATCGAAGGAGTGTGTCCGATAAGAGGGGCGACGTGCTTGGCCCGAGAATCGCTTCTGTTTTAGCCACCTTATGCCAACTCATGAGAGTCTGGTCCACATATATACCCCAAAGGAACATCGTCACCATCCTACTTCATTCTGGAATCTCCACCGCATACACGGTTGTTAAAGTGGATTTCAAAGTGGCAGAGAGTGTGACGACCCGGCTTTTATTCCACAGAAAGAGGTATCATCAATGAGAAAGAAAGAGACAGGAATAAGAAAGATAGAAAGAAAAGAACAAACAATCATCAGAATCTCACAGCGGAAACGAACGAAATATAATATTACGCATATCCATTACATAGTTTTACATATCAGAGTACACAAAATAATACCACTTCATTACATCTGACATTCATAAGAGTTTGCCAATCCACACAACCCAGAATACAACATCTTAAATCACTACAGCGGATACAGATAGATAAGTACGTCTGGACTCCACCTCCAGCTTTCAAACACTTGCTAATCCCAACCTAATCACTTGGCTACTCATAAAAATTTGAGTACCCAAGAGTTTATGAAAAACAAAATAAACTCTGGGTCAGACATGGGTCTGGTGTGAGTAAATCAGTTAAAATTGTTTAACTTCAAAAATCATTTTGAAAACAAAAGGTATCACGTAAGACTACCCACAAATAAATACGGGTAAGTTTTTACCTTACGCTAACCAAAATATTTGATAGGAAATCCAGTGATATTATAATAAGGTCTAGGGTTTCCAAGTAAACTAGAAAATAGCCAAAATTGTTACATTTATTAAATTCCAGCATACATAGGTATACAATCAAATTCGAGGGTGCTTATGGGATAATGGGTTTCCATCAATGGCAGGGCGACTGGGGTACCACCCGTCACAGTACGGGGCCTAGATCACCGTACCGAGGACCACTCCCGATCCCCTGCAACACAAGGCCGGACCCATCCCTTACTGGACAGCTCCGAACAAGACAACCTCGTAGTTGTGGCCAACAACTGCCCACACAGCCGAATAAATAAGGGACTTCTAGACAGGGGTAAATCTCACTCTCAAGTGGGGGCTACCCACGATGCCTTGCTGCACCTCTCCTGTTTTAGCCATTCCCGGTTGATGAGGCTTGAGGCTACGATTACCTTTAAAGAACACATCTCTTAGAATGCTTATCGTCCACCTGACGATGTTCAGAAAGCATTCAATCCATACAAGTTCGTTCCGGGTTCGAACGAAACCGAAGGCATTATTTCGATACACTCATTTTGGAATCACCCTCAGAGTTAACGACAATAACCCTTGCAATTTAAAACTCCATCTCGATCTTCACTTGAGATGTCACGACCTAACGTTTAACTTGGATCGATGTGGTTTTCGAAAAATCAATTCGATTCCCGATCCCGGTCTCATCGAAATCCAAACGTGTCTTAAAGGCCAAGTTGTTTAAAGATTTAAACAATTCAATTCAGATTTAAACATAGCATCACACAGCATTATCAACAGATAATAACCAATATCTATCACAGATATACAATATCTCATCACAGAATATCTCAACTATCATTCAACAGATATCAACCATATTCAAATATCAATTCAAACAATCATCCATAAGCAAGCACTACTTTAATTCATATCATAATTAATTTAATTAATTTTAAATTAAATTAATTACTTAAGAATTTATCACTTAATCTTGCTTAACCAAACATTAATTAATTAAACACAATCATTTAATTAATTAATCACCGCTTAATTATCTCATTATTAATTAATTAATATATAATTAATTAATAATCTTTATTTAATTATCAATTAATTACTATAATTATTTATTAATTAAAATTTGATTTAGGATTAATCATTCCTTAATTTATTATTAATTAGCCCTTAATTTATAATTAATTAACCTTAATTAATTCTTAATTAATCACAAATTAATTTATCTTAATTACTTAATTGACTATTCATTAATTAACCTTAATTATTTAATTAATTAAATCTTAACCATTAATTAATTTACTATTAATTATAAATTAATAAATGTTTAATTACTTAATTAATTAACTCTTAATCAATTAATTAATTAACTTCTTAATCACTAATTTATTAATCATTAATCATTCAATTAATCAGTTATTAATCACTTATGAATTAATCTTAAATTAATTAATAAATTAATTAATAATCTATTAATTTTTATTTAATTCAATCCTTAATTATCCATTAAATAATCCATAAGTAATTTAATTAAATATTAACAAATTAATTAACCTAAATTAATTAATTAATCCCAACTCTAATTACTAATTAATTAAAGTAAACTTTAATTTCAAAATTTAATTAACTTTCAAAACCAAACAATTTTCATTTATCATTAAAAACCCTTACATATTTAAACATTTCAATTTATTAAAACTAATTACTTATTTAAAAAATTAGATTTAAACATGTAAAATCATTTCAAAACTTCAACAAAAATATGTGAATTACTTTTGAATTAAAATATTTGACACTTTATAAAGTAGTGAGAAATATAAAGTGTTAAGTTTTTAAACTTAAAACAAAAATTGAAATTTAGAACAAGTTTAAACTCTGACTTCATTTATTGTGCTTAAAATCGACCAAAATCCAAACTAACACAACCTGTACTCCATCTCCCCTACCCTCTTCATCTACCTGAACCCAACAACACAAACTCGAGCAACAGCTCACACACCCGAGCACACTCACGAGCCTCACGACCAAAACACGAGCACGACTTCGAGAAAAAAAAAACACTCGCATCGTACCGAAGCTCATTGACACAGCCATAGTTCGTGCACATGCACGGTGCTCCGGCGCCTCCACCGCTGCCGCCGACAGCTCGCGCAAACCCCAAATCATCCCATGACCCAAATCCAAAACCCAGAACTCACCTACTCAAGCTCGAACGAAATATGGGTTGCTCGAACCCAAACTCAACTGCAGTCGCGAGGAAAGAAACCCATCATCCACGGCAAGCCTACCACCATTTGCCTCCAAACTTCGGCCATACACTCGCACAACCTAAACACACCTCCACCCCAAGCCGACCGTAACTCGGTCAACTCCACGCTTCACAAAATTGAATTCCTCAAATCAAAAAACGGACAGAGCACAAACCCTAAAAATCAACATTCCAAATTATGTGTTGCATGATAAATTCAACCACTATTTTTCTAGTGTTAAGCAACAATTAACACAGCTTCGATTCAACTTCCAAAGCATATAAACAATCCAGTCATAAGAATCTGACAAAAGCCCAATTTCAGTTAATCCCAAAATTCATCTTCAACTTTAAGTTAAAAATTCTGATTTCTGTCTTAAAATTCATATTATGCATAATAGATTTAGAATATAATCTTGATTCATTAAAATTCGAACATGATTCACATGATACAATTATTTGTTTTTACTGCATTATCTTACTTTCTGCAATTTTTAACTGTTTCATTTGCAAATTTATTTTTAACTCTTAATTCCTACTGAATCAAACTTCTATATTGATTATTCCATCCTAACAATGTTTCATTTCATATAAATTTTGAGTTTTTGTTTATTTTTTTCCAGAATCTAGAAGTTACAGAATACCACTGTTGCATTTTTAAACATGCACAGTTAAATTTAAATCTGTAAACAAATATTTCACAAAAACAAATAACATGCAAGCATCTTCATAATTAACATTCACATGCAACATATTTATATACTTTAAATTTTTGATTTAAAATTTACTCACCTGATTTTTGCTAAGCAGAGTCAAAGAATTTAAATCCTTGGAAAATAACTGCAGATCCTAAAACTGAGATTGCTTTATGATGTTGCTTTAATTGCTTCTCAAATCTTGAATTTGATCAGAGCTTGATACTGAGGATCTTGAATTTGCTTTACACTTGATTTTGTTTTCAGGAACCTTGATTATTTGCAGATTTCTTTACTGTAATTTGTTGCAGATTTGTGCTTTGAAAAGAGGCTTGAATGTTTATTTAATTTTGGTTGAAAGAGTAGAAATTTATGAAGTTTAGATTTGAAGATGAAGGAGTGTTTTTTTTCTTGCTTTAGAAACTTTAGAATGAGAAAAGTTAAATTAAGCATAAGGAATAGCTTTTTATTTGAAATTTTGTTTTTTACAAAAATTTAAAGAAAATAAATTTAAATTATGACACTTGTCACTATACCTAGCTAATTCTTTAACACATGTTTATTAATACGGTTTAAATGTTAACAAGTGTTATTTTCATGCAAAAAAAGAATTTTAAATGTTTTTCTTAATTGATTTTTCTTATTTTAAATCCATTTTTAATTCATATAAAATCAATTCTACTTTAAAGAAATAAATATGAATCAAATTTTATATCCTAAATAAAATCATTGAAATACTCTTTTAAACTCAACGTATAACTTAGAATATAAATTAACCTATTTTGAATCTTTTAATTTAACAATTCAATTTTAAATTATATTTTAAAATCCAATTCAAAAATCAAATTTGATATGAATGAAATTTTAACACATTCATTATCCTTATGTATATATTAATTTTAATTAGAATCAATGTATATTTATAATTCATTTATTGTTATTGAATAAAATAAGAAATTTGTCGGTTTAAATTAATTCATTACCAAGTTTATCATATTTAAATTGGGTTTGAAATTCCGAAATATCACATTTCTCCCCCCTTAAAAGAATTTCGTCCCCGAAATTTAAACAAAAGATAATCCAAAAATTATCATTTTAATTCAACAATCCAAGCATACATAACATCCATACATAAGCAACAATAAAAAAAACATCCAAACAACCATACATCCAATACAAACACCACTAGTTATCCGGACACATATCCGAGTAAGCCTTCCTAAAACTATCCAGAGTCTCCCAGGTACAATCTCTGGGATCTTCACTCCATTGGACTTTAACGAGCTTCACAATCTTGCTTCTGAGTTGCCTCTCGTCTTGATCAACAATTCGAACAGGATGTCTGACAACTGATAAGTCCGGCTCAACCTCTAAGTCTTCCTGCACAGCTGGCTCCACGATAAGAGATGGATCGTGCACATATTTCCGTAGATGAGATACATGGAAAACATTGTGAATTCCAGCCATCTAGACTGGCAATTCAATCCTGTATGCTACAACACCAATCCTCTCGAGAACTCGGAACGGACCAATGTATCTCGGAGCGAGTTTCCCTGTCTTTCCGAATCTTACAGCTCCTTTAATGGGGAAAACTTTGACAAAGACTAAGTCACCAATCTCGAACTCCAATTGTCTTCGTCTTTTATCAGCATATTTCTTTTGTCGATCCTGAGCAGCTCTCATCCTTTTCTTGATAAGCTTGACTTTAGCAGATGCTTCACGGATCAGATCTGGTCCAAGCATAATACGGTCCTTCGACTCTATCCAACAAGCTGGGGATCTACACGGTCTTCCATACAATGCTTCATAAGGAGCCATCTTTATACTTGCTTGGTAACTGTTATTATAAGAGAACTCCACTAAATGTAGATGATCCTCCCACGATCCTCCAAAATGTAATACACAGGCTCTCAGCATATCTTGTAGAATTCGATTAAGCCTTTCCGTTTGTCCATCTGTTTGGGGATGATATGCTATACTCAATCTTAAACTAGTCCCCAAAGCTGATTGCAATGCCTCCCAGAATTTGCTGGTGAAGATAGGATCTCGATCACTTACAATACTGACCGGAACGCCATGCAATCTCACTATCTCTTTCAAGAAAATTTCCGCCAGAGAAGCTACAGTATGGGTTGCCTTAACTGGTATAAAATGGGCGCTCTTGGTTAGATGATCCACAATCACCCATATTCCTTCATTTCCCTTCTTAGTTCTAGGCAGACCTTCGATGAAGTCCATCGAAATCATCTCCCATTTCCATGTCGGGACCTCCAAAGGTTGTAACAACCAGCTGGCTTCTGCTGATCTCCTTTAACTTGCTGGCAGATAGCACAACTATTAACGAATCTGGCTACATCTCTCTTCATACTCAGCCACCAAAAAACTCTCTTCATATTCTTGTACATCTTTGAGATTCCTTGATGGATATTTAATCTGGAGCGATGGCATTCTGATAAGACTTCTTGTTTCAACCCATCCATACTCGGCACACAAAGACAACCATTAATCCTCAAAGTTCCTTGATCGTCAATTTCAAAATAGGATAATGTCCCTCTTTGGTTCCTTGAATAATTTTACTTAAAGTTTTATCCTCTATTTGCATGCCTATGATTCTTTCCTGGAGAGACGGAACAACTTCCAAAAGAGATAAAACTGCATCCCTGCTAAGAGCGTCTACTACAACGTTCGCCTTCCCCGGAGTAAACAGAATATCCAAATCATACGATGCCAAGAATTCAACCCATCGCTGCTGTCTTAGCTTAAGATCTTTTTGAGAGAAAAGATATTTCAACGGTTTGTGATCCGTGAATAACTCAAACTTTTCTCCTAAAAGATAATGCCTCCAGATCTTTAAAGCAAAAACAATAGCCAACAGCTCAAGATCATGCGTAGCGTAGTTCCTCTCATGTGGCTTCAATTGCCGACTCGCATACGCAATAACTCTACCATTCTGCATAAGCACAGCTCCCAATCCAATAATACAGGCATCAGTATACACTTCAAACTTTCTCATTCCATCAGGAATAGCCAATACAGGAGCACTTGTCAATTTTGTCTTCAGTTTCTGGAAAGCTTCCTCACATTCCGGTGTCCACTTGAATTTAGCTCCCTTCCTTGTCAGCTTCGTTAGGTGAGAAGAGATCTTAGAATAATCCTTAATAAACTTCCTGTAGTAACCGGCCAATCCAAGAAAACTGCGAACTTCTGTAGGAGTCCAAGGCTGCTTCCATTCCAGAATAGTCTCAACTTTAATTGGATCTACAGAGATTCCCTCACCAGAAACAATGTGGCCCAAAAATTTTACTTCCGATTTCCAAAAATGACACTTAGAGAACTTCGCCTTCAGCACATGCCTTCTCAGAGTTTCCAAAACTATTCTCAAGTGTTGCTTATGTTCTTCTTCCGATTTAGAATAAACCAAAATATCAACGATGAAGACCAAAACAAACTTATTCAGAACATATCTAAAGACTCGGTTCATTAGATCTACAAAATAAGCAGGAGCGTTGGTTAACCCGAAAGGCATAACCAACCACTCATAGAAACAATTAGGTCCCCTAAATGCAGTTAAGGGAATACTGTCTTCAGCTACCCTTAACTGATGGAAACCTGATGCTAGATCTAACTGAGAAAAGACTGATGCACCATGAAGCTGGTCGAAGAGATCATCAACGCGAGGAAGAGGATACTTATTCCGAATGGTCACTTTGTTCAATTCACGGTGGTCTACACAGAACCTTAGCGACCCATCCGACTTGGTGACAAAAACTGCAGCAGAATCCCAACAGGAAAAACTTGGTCTAATCAAACCCTTCTCCAACAGATCTTGAGTTTGCTTCACTAATTCCTCCCTCTCCCTTAGAGCCATTCTCCTACTAGGTTGAATTAAAGGTACTGCTCCAGGAACCAAATCTATACGAAACTCTATTTCCCGGTGCAGTGGCTAACACTTAACTTCCTCAAATACGTCGGAGAAATCCCAGACTACTTCAATATCTACAACCTCCTCTTGAGAAGTCTCTATTCCATGTAAAAGACTACTCAAGTGAATTTCAGAGTTATCACACATTACTTTGGCAATCCTACTCAGATCAGTTTCCACCGAAACTGTTCTTTCATCACAATTTAAAATAGCCTTATATTTGTCAAGCCAATCCATTCCCAAAATAAGGTCGAAACCTTTAAAATCCAATACATAAGGATCACAGGAAAAACTATGGGATAGATAGGAGATTCTCAAATCTTTACAAATCCTATCCAATTTGGTTACCCCTCCTATAGGATTTGATACATAAATGGGATTGTCTACGATACTAGGGGTAAGTAAGAAATTCTCTACAGTTCCCAGGGAAATAAAACTTAATTAAGCACCAGAATCAAATAAGACTTTAATAAATTTTCCATTTAAAAGTAAGGTACCTTCTAAAACTCCTTTGCCCTTGGACAAGTTTGATGGTGCGCCTTCTAAAGCAAATACTTTATTCTGCTGAACCTTATGAAGGAGCGGGCAGTCAATAATCATGTGTCCCGGTTGGTGACAGTTAAAGCAAAGAGACTTCTGAACTAAGGCTGACCCTAGTCCACTATACTACTGTCGCTGAGATCCTTTGTTGGGACACTTATTTGCCAGGTGATCTTCTTGATGACAAATATAGCATTTGCGAGGCTCATTTTTGTTCCCAGACTTCTTTTTGTTTTGCTTCTTCCAATTAGGATTGAATTTTCTCTTATTCTGGTTAGAACAATTCCCTCCTGATGCTGCAACTTGTGCCACTGACCTCTTCTTCATCAAATCTTCATACCTTAACGCCATATCAATAAGCTCCACAAAAGACCCTTTCAGATGTGTTTTCATTCTTTCATGATACTCAGGCCTCAACCCTTGGACAAACATCTCGTTCTTCTTAAGAGGAGTGTCTATAAGTCCTGGACCGTAGCAAGATAACTCGTTGAATTTAGTCTCGTATTCAGCTATAGACATATTTCCTTGTTTCAGATTCAGAAAATCTTGATAAACCCGAGTTCTTCCTGCAGCAGGCATAAACTTTTCCTCAAACATCTCCTTAAATTCTTCCCAAGACATACCATCTTCCGAGATATTAGCAGTCACCGAATTCCACCATACTGCAGCACCACCTTGTAATTGCCACGTAGCCATTATTCTCTTCTGCTCATCTGATAACCTCATGCTCTTAAAAATCTTCTCACACGAGCGAAGCCATGCTTGAACTTCTATTATAGTTTTTGATCCCTGAAATGGTTATCCTCCAAGATGTACAAAGTCCTTGCATAATGCGGCAAAACTGACTGGAGACGTAACTGGATTAACAGTCTCATTATCAGTCTGCTCTCTTGTGTTACCAGTTGATTCACTTCCAACAACTCTTCCCCTTCGGCCTCTAGAACTCATATTGGCTACCTGAACAGGTAATCCAACCAATTTAGATAGTGATATAATTATATAAGAAAATTACAAATACGCACTCTCAAGATAGATACTATTCCAGAGCCTAGGTGTTTCTCAACCTATCCTCTGATACCAACTGTGACGACCCGACTTTCATTCCACAGAAAGACGTATCATCAATGAGAAAGAAAGAGATAGAAATAGGAAAGATAGAAAGAAAAGAACAAACAATCATCAGAATCTCACAGCGGAAACGAACAAAATATAATATTACACATATCCATTACATAGTTTTACATATCAGAGTATACAAAATAATACCACTTCATTACATCTGACATTCATAAGAGTTTGCCAATCCACACAACCCAAAATACAACATCTTAAATCACTACAGCGGATAGAGATAGATTAGTACGTCTGGACTCCAGCTCCAGCTTTCAAACACTTGCTAATCCCAACCTAATCACTTGGCTACTCATAATAATTTGAGTACCCAAGAGTTTATGAGAAACAAAATAAACTCCGGGTCAGACATGGGTTTGGTGTGAGTAAATCAGTTAAAATTTTTTAACTTTAAAAATCATTTTGAAAACAAAAGGTATCACGTAAGACTCCCCACAAATAAATACGGGTAAGTTTTTACCTTACGCTAACCAAAACATTTGATAGGAAATCCAGTGATATTATAATAGGGTCTAGGGTTTCCAAGTAAACTAGAAAATAGCCAAAATTGTTACATTTATTAAATTCCAGCATACATAGGTATACAATCAAATTCGAGGGTGCTTATTGGATAATGGGTTTCCTTCAATGGCAGGGCTACTGGGGTACCATCCGTCACAATACGGGGCCTAGATCACCGTACCGAGGACCACACCCGATCCCCTGCAACACAAGGCCGGACCCATCCCTTACTGAACAGCTCCGAACAAGACAACCCCGCAGTTGTGGCCAAAAACTGCCCACACAGCCGAATAAATAAGGGACTTCTAGACAGGGGTAAATCTCACTCTCAAGTGGAGGCTACCCACGAAGCTTGTTGCACCTCCCCTGTTTTAGCCATTCTCGGTTGATGAGGCTTGAGGTTACGATTACCTTTAGAGAACACATCTCTTAGAATGCTCATCGCCCACAAGACGATGTTCTGAAAGCATTCAATCCATACAAGTTCGTTCCGGGTTCGAACGAAACCGAAGGCATTATTTCGTTACACTCATTTTGGAATCACCCTCAGAGTTAACGACAATAACCCTTGCAATTTAAAACTCCATCTCGATCTTCACTTGAGATGTCACGACCTAACGTTTAACTTGGATCGATGTGGTTTTTGGAAAATCAATTCGATTCCCGATCCCGGTCTCATCGAAATCCAAACGTGTCTTAAAGGCCAAGTTGTTTAAAGATTTAAACAATTCAATTCAGATTTAAACATAGCATCACACAACATTATCAACAGATAATAACCAATATCTATCACAGATATACAATATCTCATCACAGAATATCTCAACTATCATTCAACAGATATCAACCATATTCAGATATCAATTCAAACAATCATCCATAAGGAAGCACTACTTTAATTCATATCATAGTTAATTTAATTAATTTTAAATTAAATTAATTACTTAAGAATTTATCACTTAATCTTGCTTAACCAAAGATTAATTAATTAAACACAATCATTTAATTAATTAATCACCTCTTAATTATCTCATTATTAATTAATTAATATATAATTAATTAATAATCTTTATTTAATTATCAATTAATTACTATAATTATTTATTAATTAAAATTTGATTTAGGATTAATCATTCCTTAATTTATTATTAATTAGCCCTTAATTTATAATTAATTAACCTTAATTAATTCTTAATTAATCACAAATTAATTTATCTTAATTACTTAATTGACTATTCATTAATTAACCTTAATTATTTAATTAATTAAATCTTAATTAATCAATTAATTAATTAACTTCTTAATCACTAATTTATTAATCATTAATCATTCAATTAATCAGTTATTAATCACTTATGAATTAATCTTAAATTAATTAATTAATTAATTAATTAATAATCTATTAATTTTATTTAATTCAATCCTTAATTATCCATTAAATAATCCATAAGTAATTTAATTAAATATTGACAAATTAATTAACCTAAATTAATTAATTAATCCCAACTCTAATTACTAATTAATTAAAGTAAACTCTAATTTCAAAATTTAATTAACTTTCAAAACCAAACAATTTTCATTTATCATTAAAAACCCTTACATATTTAAACATTTCAATTTATTAAAACTAATTACTTTTTAGAAAAAATTAGATTTAAACATGTAAAATCATTTCAAAACTTCAACAAAAATATGTGAATTACTTTTGAATTAAAATATTTGACACTTTACAAAGTAGTGAGAAATATAAAGTGTTAAGTTTTTAAACTTAAAACAAAAATTGAAATTTAAAACAAGTTTAAACTCTGACTTCATTTATTGTGCTTAAACTCGACCAAAATCCAAACTAACACAACCTGTACTTCATCTCCCCTACCCTCTTCATCTACCTGAACCCAACAACACACACTCGAGCAACAGCTCACACACCCGAGCACACTCACGAGCCTCACGACCAAAACACGAGCACGGCTTCGAGAAAAAAAAAACACTCGCATCGTACCGAAGCTCATTGATACAGCCATATTCGTGCACATGCACGGTGCTTCGGCGCCTCCGCCGCCGCCGCCGACAGCTCGCGCGAACCCCAAATCATCCCATGACCCAAATCCAAAACCCAGAACTCACCTACTCAAGCTCGAACGAAATATGGGTTGCTCGAACCCAAACTCAACTGCAGTCACCAGGAAAGAAACCCATGATCCACGGCAAGCCTACCACCATTCGCCTCCAAACTTCGGCCATACACTCGCACAATCCAAACACGCCTCCACCCCAAGCCGGCCGTAACTCGATCAAATCCACGCTTCACAAAATTGAATTCCTCAACTCGAAAAACACATAGAGCACAAACCCTAAAAATCAACATTCCAAATTCTGTGTTGCATGATAAATTCAACCACTATTTTTCTAGTGTTAAGCAACAATTAACACAGCTTCGATTCAAATTCCAAAGCCTATAAACAATCCAGTCATAAGAATTTGACAAAGCCCCAATTTCAGTTAATCCCAAAATTCGTCTTCAACTTTAAGTTAAAAATTCTGATTTCTGTCTTAAAATTCATATTATGCATAATAGATTTAGAATATAATCTTGATTCATTAAAATTCGAACATGATTCACATGATACAATTATTTGTTTTTACTGCATTATCTTACTTTCTGTAATTTTTAACTGTTTCATTTGCAAATTTATTTTTAACTCTTAATTCCTACTGAATCAAACTTCTATATTGATTATTCCATCCTAACAATGTTTCATTTCATATAAATTTTGAGTTTTTGTTTATTTTTTTCCAGAATCTAGAAGTTACAGAATACCACTGTTGCATTTTTAAACATGCACAGTTAAATTTAAATCTGTAAACAAATATTTCACAAAAACAAATAACATGCAAGCATCTTCATAATTAACATTCACATGCAACATATTTATATACTTTAAATTTTTGATTTAAAATTTACTCACCTGATTTTTGCTAAGCAGAGTCAAAGAATTTAAATCCTTGGAAAATAACTGCAGATCCTAAAACCGAGATTGCTTGATGATGTTGCTTTAATTGCTTCTCAAATCTTGAATTTGATCAGAGCTTGATACTGAGGATCTTGAATTTTCTTTACACTTGATTTTGTTTTCAGGAACCTTGATTATTTGCAGATTTCTTTACTGTAATTTGTTGCAGATTTGTGCTTTGAAAAGAGGCTTGAATGTTTGTTTAATTTTGGTTGAAAGAGTAGAAATTTATGAAGTTTAGATTTGAAGATGAAGGAGTGTTTTTTTTTTCTTGCTTTAGAAACTTTATAATGAGAAAAGTTAAATTAAGCATAAGGAATACTTTTTATTTGAAATTTTGTTTTTTACAAACATTTAAAGAAAATAAATTTAAATTATGACACTTGTCACTATACCTAGCTAATTCTTTAACACATGTTTATTAATATGGTTTAAATGTTAACAAGTGTTATTTTCATGCAAAAAAAAGAATTTTAAATGTTTTTCTTAATTGGTTTTTCTTATTTTAAATCCATTTTTAGTTCATATAAAATCAATTCTACTTTAAAGAAATAAATATGAATCAAATTTTATATCCTAAATAAAATCATTGAAATACTCTTTTAAACTCAAAGTATAACTTAGAATATAAATTAACCTATTTTGAATCTTTTAATTTAAAAATTCAATTTTAAATTATATTTTAAAATCCAATTCAAAAATCAAATTTGATATGAATAAAATTTTAACACATTCATTATCCTTATGTATACATCAATTTTAATTAGAATCAAATTACATTTATAATTCATTTATTGTTATTGAATAAAATAAGAAATTTGTCAGTTTAAATTAATTCACTACCAATATTATCATATTTAAATTGGGTTTGAAATTCCAGAATATCTCAGAGAGTATGACAACTTACGATCCCGGTCTCTTTAACAACCAAACGTTCTTATTACACCGCATTCATTTTCAAAATAGTTTATACTTTAAAAGCAATTATCATTGCCCCTTTCAAAACCAAATCTATATGATATCATTTTCATTTCAAAGATATCCTTTTCTAAAATCATAACACTTTCAAAGTTATAACATTTCGAAATCAAAACACTTGAATATAACACTTTCAAATTTTAATACCTTGGAACTCATAACTTTGAAACATAACTTCCACCACTCAAATGGTTTAAATATTTAAAATACTTTATATAACAAAATAGCTTCTTCAATTTCACAAATCAATTCCAAAGCAATTTAATTCAGTTTCCAAATAAACTATTCCAAATTATATCGACTTCAAAACAGATTTTATCCACAGGATAACCCATTTCAGATTCAATATATCTCAAACTTTAAGTATTCAACACTTTCTAAACTAAGTTTGGTAATTTCATATATATATATATATATATATATATATGTATGTATGTATGTATGTATGTATGTATGTAGATATATATACATATATCGAATCCAATTTTATAATATTTAGTTTTGAAATATTTTACTTAACCAAATCCATTATCATTTAAGTAAAACCCAAATTAAAAATAACTAATATTTCCTTCAATTCATTTATACCTGAAATATTCATTTAAATCATTTTGAACAAAATCAAGTTATAAAAATCATACCTTTTAGAATTTCAAACTTAATAAACTTCATATCGAACTTATTTGAGTTTAATTCTTAAATAAATTTAATTCAGAATAATTTCCAGTTTATCTTCCAACCTTGATTTATTTAAATCATTATAAACTCTATATAAAATTAAATTTAATTACCTAACCATATTACCTTTAATAAAATTGAAATTTATTATTAAACTCATTCTATATTGAAACAATTTATACATAGCTAAAAATCAAGAATAAAATAACATTTATATAGTATCTAAATCAATATTGATATAAAACCATATATTTCTTTACAAAATCATAGAAATTCCCGCCATAAAAAACATTGTGAATTCTCGCCATCCCTTCAGTAAGCTCTGATCCATAGGTTTACTTCTCTACTATATCCAAAATTGGAAAAGGCTCTACAACTCTCAGTGCTAACTTTTTTGAACTACCAACCCAATAATGTATCTAAATAGTAAGATGCTCACACAAACCATGTCACTACCACGGACTTTCGCTCTGTGTATCTTATGTCATTATATATTTTTTCCTCCTTCTATGGAAAGCTTTTTAGTAAAGAGTCGTGACAAAAATATCAGATTCTATCTTCCACATTTTCGAAGTACTCTTGATCATTCTTTCGACTGTACTTAGTCCAAATATACATGCACAGGAAATCCCTCTCTGATCCTTACAACCAACCCAAATAATATGATGTTGTCATGCACTATATTGGGTATCAAATCATTTTCCGTGCATCGTTGGAGGCTTTTGTCACTAACGAAAGGGTATTTTCTTGGTTTTGAATGGGATGTAGCATAGTTGAAGGCTTCTTAGACCTCTTCATTATTATTAAGATATAGTGCTAACACGACAGGTCATTACTTGAACAAGTGAAGAAAGATCATTGCGAAAGGTCACTTGAGGAGGCCTCTTGATGGACAAATGATTGTTGCGAAAAGTGGCTTTCAAAAGCAGCCCCTTTGATCAATGTGGAACCTTTCTTTTGATGCCTTCGGAAGCACTTACTTGGTTGATTTCAGAAGGCATTCTTGTTGACCCCTTCGAATCGGGTTCTTTGCACAGTTGTGGAAGGTAGCTTTTACTAAAGTAGTTGTTTCTTGTGGAAGGTAGACAGTGGCGGAACGAATCAATTTGAAGGGTTTGATATATGCGGAAGCTTGTCATTTGATACCTTCGAAAGGTATTTTTAAGTCATGCAAAACTCCTTTAGGCATGTGGAACTACTATTTTGAAAGGGATCAACTGAGACAGATGGGTAGTTTTGTCCCCCTTCGACCCCTTTGAAAGCCTATAGTTATTTCAATACTTAACAAAGCATCCTTTTGACACTTTCGTAAGGCCTTACTGTCATTATAGTTCTTTATGGAGCTCTCACTCGTAACCTCTTAGGCTTCAGCAGGGCTGAAGTGATTTTTGATGATAAAATTTCCCCCTTAGTGAAGGGATGCTCTTGACATTTCAAGTCAACTATTTCAATCCAGCACCTTCTATTGCTTCGGCATAGAGTTCTCCCACCTACTAGTATTCCTGGGTGAATATTGATCGTTTATTTAAATCTGATCAAATGGTTTTCCTTGCATCTGTCTTGCTTATAAATTACATTATCCTCTTCCTCCTTTTCATTTACCTGCAAACAAAAATTTTGGGGCAAGAATTAAATCTTCCAATCTCTACTAAATTCACTATTTTAAGAGGAAAAATTCAAACCTAAGTTAAGCATCCATTATTCCATATTAGAAATTATTTTTTCATGTTCAATTTTGATTTCATTTTTTAGAGTTTAAGTCCATGTTACCATTTTGAATTTTAAAATGGATTCAAGATTTTCATTCATGTAGGATGATTCTAATCTATGGCATAAATTAAGGTTCGGACTTGAACTTGCCGAATTTTGGGTTATTTGCTGTGTTGTATGTAGATTCAATTTCAACACCTATTATGCCCAATTTTTATTAACCTTGGAGGATATTAAAAGTTAAAAATTAATGTCCCTTACTGTTAATTGAATTAAGGAAGATACACTTTCTATTATTGTCGAAACCCTTAATCAACCTTTTGACTTAGTCGAAACCCTAAAATTAGGATAAGCACATCTGTTTGCACTATTTCAATTGACACTTCCAAAATTCTGTTATGCCTTCCGACACATTCGAAAACCAAAATAGTTAATTGGAATGTAGCTATTATCACCTTTTCCAACATAAACATTATCGATGTTCTTTTGTTAGTGTCAATGCCACTTTGTTTCAAGTCGTTCGACTTGATTGGAGTATGGCGTTTCTAAAATGTGTATTATCAAATAGATATTGCATGGATTGCTGCACTTATTATAATATTTGGGCCTTGGCATTGTCGAAGGGTAAGTCCGGGTGGATATATGCCATAAAAGAATGTTGACAATTGTTTCTGCAATGTCGAAAGCTCAATGATTCACACAGTTCTAATTAACTTTGACTGCTTTCGAAGGCATGGAACAAAACGTTTCGGTAGGTATTTGGCCCGTTGTAATAGGCTTCCAACACCTTCGATAGGTGTTAGTACAGGGATAAATCATAACTTTGATGAAATTATATCATGTGGCAGGGTCATGGGTATTAAAAAAAATTCTAAGAAGTCTGACAGGATATTATTCTAGAATTAAAATCTTCTCCACAGAAGGTTGAAGTGGTTTTAAGGCATTCTCTCGTAACTTTTCAAGATGAAGTAGATGCGATCCTCAATGGTTTGGGATTACAGAAGTTAAAGCTATCCCTCATGGCGATAACAACACTATTTAGAGCCCTTTAGAGGGATACTTTGCTTAAACAACCATCCATATTTGGCATGGGGTTCTTATCCCATTTTCAGAGTTCTTGTTGAGATTTTTAAGTCGTCTTAGCATAGCACCGATTCTTGTTATCACCTAAGTATACACATACCATATCTCTTGGAGCTCATGGCCTTAGGGTCAAGAACTCCTTCTCTAAGTGTGAAGTTCTAAACTTCTTAGTATGCCTCATCAAACTTAGTAATTTGAATAGCCAGATTTTTTTGGCTAATCCTCTCAAAAAGTTGGTTTTAGAGGGAATAAACAAGTTTAAAGATTGGGAAACATGGTTCTTCTATATTAAATGCTTTTCAAATATTAGTGGAGCCTTTTCTTCTCCTCATAAGTAGTCCATACCTTATTAATTTGTTTTCTTTTAATGAATAATGTTTTATTATTAGGCCCTGCTCTTAAGGATCTTGACGATGAAGGCAAGAGAATAGTAAAGTCACTACCTCAAACCGCATTGGGAATAGGCTTACATTGCTGACTCCTAGCAACCTTCAAAAACATTCCCTTGTTATAGAAGGCCAGAGGATTCCTGAACAACCCCCTCTTGTCCAACATACTTCAAAAATAAAATGCTTATTGGCTCTTCCTGAACCCAAAAAAAATTCATCTTTGTCCCCAATTTGTCCAAATCTACTTGGTAAACTTAAGCGTATCATTTGTAACTTGTCGTCATGTTATTCCTTAGATTGTTATGCTAATCTATGTTTTTTGGTTTTAATAGTCACTCCTCCAATTAAATTAACTACAAGTGATCCACCTCCTCCATCTTCAAAATCTATTGCTCTAGCTTTGACTCAAGCCATTAGATCAAGAATGATTACGAAAAGGAAATTATGTGGAGTGACTGTCGCAGGCTCTTCTCCCAAGAAATCCAAAATTACTGATTTCCGATCTTCTCTTACCCAAAAAGAGGGTGAATTTGTTGGTTTAGGTAAGGCTTTAAAGGGTCCTACCCTTAATCCCACCTTTTCTATGGACGATTAACCTTCTACAACTGCTGATCAAACCAAAATGGTTCTTTCGAAGGACAACCTAATGTCTCATATTGTTATATCTAATTCTCCCAGCGTTATTGAGAAAATGTAGAAGGATCTAGAAACTTTATCTCCTTCATGATACTTGAATCCCTAAAGACCCTCATCGCTAGCATCTTCCAATGAATTTGAGGATGTTGTGAAATCAATTATGTGCTCTCCATCGTTTTATTCTATTCAGTCGCCCACCTCCGTACCAGATTTGTCAAGTCATTATCGATCTCTTATCGAACAACACTTTATGTTATATTCTATTCTGCTTGTTTTCTTATTACTACTTTTATACTGAATCCTGATTGATATTTACTATTTCCTTTTAGATCACCAAACGTCGATACTCTCTTTAGGAAAATGTTTCTAAGTTCTATACAGAGACGTCAAAACTCAAGGAAGAAGTCTCAACATAAAATAATCAGATCACAATCCTGACTGCTACAAAAGATAACGCAGTAAGGAAATAAGAATGGCTGAGTGCTTCTCTTTCTTAGGTAGAATCTACAATTTTTGATGAGAGGAAGCCAGACAGATCTTAGTTGATGAAGTCTTGGCTTTGAAAATGACTTTGAAAGAGTCCGAGGATGAAAAATCCAAGGTAGATGCTGGACATGTTTCTCTTAAGAAGAAGTGTGCTACTCTTAAAAAGAAGTTAGAGAAGAAAAAAGATTCTTTATCTAAGTTTTTCAAAACTATTTTTGAGGCTAAGCAAAAGGTGTCTCGATTTCTAAGCACTTTTCTAAACGATATTATCGTAAATTCTTGTGAAGATGCACTCATGTTAGCCTATTCAGATAGCATAAAGAAAGTCCCCAGATTTAAGTTTTCCTTCTCTCAACCCTGTGCTAGTTAAAAGATTTATGGCTAAAATCAGGGAAATGGAGCAAAGGATTGAGGTTCTTGACAGGAAGGAAATTGATGCCTCCTAGCTCCTATCTTTAAAGTCCCTCTCGTGGAAGAGGATTCTAACTCAGATGAGGAGGAAGACAAAGAGGGTGATGAAGTCGTCATTGATGAAGATGATAATGATGGCGATAACACTAATGGTGATGATGATAAAGGTCAGGGTGCTGGTGGCAATGAGGGTGATCACGATGATTCTCGTAGAGGTGATGACGGTGACACTTATATGGCTCTAGATAAAGTCAACCCTTTTAACGACCCACCTTTCATACCACAGAAAGATGCATCATTATTAAGAAAGAAAGGGATAGAAAAGAGAAAAGAAAGAGAAGAAAGAACAACAACATCAGATTCTCATAGCCGAACGAATAAAATATATTATATCAAATAAGATAATACATAGTATCATATACATCAGTGTTACACAACTTATAAATCAAAGATTAGACAGTTATAAACACCTGTCTATCATACAACTCAAGACATCATAGAGATATAGACACAATACTAGCACAACGGAATCATAATATATCTACACGCCGAAGCCTCCTGCTCCGAATCTCCTCCAAAATCGTCAAAACCTGAATCCCTTGGCAACTCGTAAAAATTTAAGTACCCAAGAGTTTAATAAAACAGAAAATAAACACTTTGGTCAGACATGGGTCTGGTGTGAGTAAACGGGGTTTAAGTTTCTTAACTTTGAAAAACATTTGAAAGAAAAGGTATCACGTAAGACTTCCCACAAATAAACATAGGTAAGTTTTTTCTCACGCTGACCAAAATATTTGATAGGAAATCCAGTGATATTATAATAGGGTCTAGGGTTTTCAAGTAAAATACAGAAATAGCTGGAATGCTTACATCACACGTTCCAACATAGTTGGGCACAATCAAAACATACATCACTTATTGGAGATTGGATTCCATAAATGACAGGGCTACTGGGGTACCGTCCATGACAGTATGTGACCTAGATCACCGTACCGAGGATCCACCCTAAATCCCCTACAACACAACGCCGAGACCATCCCTTACTGGATAGTCCCGAACAAGACAACCCCGCAGTTGGCCGCGGACCAACTGCCCACACGGCCGAATAAAAAGGGATCCCTAGACAGGGGAAAATCTTGTCCTACTTGAGCGTGACTCACTTAGCCTTGCTGCACCTCCCATGTTTCAGCCATTCCCCACCTGACGATGTTTTGAAAGCATTCAATCCATACAAGTCCGTTCCGGGTTCGAACGAAACCGAAGGCACTATCTCGTTACACTTACTTTGGAATCACCCTCAGAGTTAACGACAATAGCCCTTGCACTCTAAATCTCCATCTCGAACCTGATAATACTATCTCTGTCAAACTAATCTTGGAATCACCCTCAGAGTCTTAACGACAAATAGTTCTTACACTTTGAGTCTTCACTTTACTTGAGATTTCACGACCTATTGTTTAATTTGGATTGGTGTGGTTTTCGGATATCCAATTCGTAAATCCAATCCTGGTCTCATCAGATCCAAAATGCCATTTTAATGTCCAAGTTGTTTTGAAGTTAAAATAATTTGATTCAATTCATTATCTATATTTACACAGATAGATAATTCACATTATCACAAATAGATAATCCATATCATTAAAATTCAACCAAAACACCCAATATCACAAATCAACACATGTCTCATATCAGAGATAAACAATTCAAGGCATTCAATAACATTTATCCATCCATAAGCAAAGATCTATTAACCACACCATTTGTAATTAATATAAAATGAATTAAATTAATTACTTCATCTATAATTAATTTAATTTATTAAATTAATTACTTCAGTTATTATAAATCCTGCTTACTTAACCATTTATTTATTATAAACCAGATATTTAGTCATCCCTTAATTATTCATCTTGATTAATCGTCTTGATTAATTATTCTCTAATTACACTAAGTAATTAGCCTTTAATTAATTACACAAATTAATTATCCTTAATCATTTACAGTAATTAACCTTTAATTACTTCATTAATTAATTAACTATAATTAATTGTATTAATCCTTAATTAATTACAGTTAGTTAATCACTTATATCAATTAGTTATCTTTATTTAATCAACCCTTAATTACTTCATTAATTATATTAATTAATGATCCTTAATTACTTCTTTAATTATTAATTAATCTTTAATTAATTATATTCATTAATCAATCTTAATTTATTACATTCAGCAATTAATTATCCTTAATTAATTACGTTACTTACTTAACTTCTAAATAAATTTCATTAATTAATTCTTTAATTAATTCCACTAAGTAATTAATTCTTAATTACTTCCACTGAGTAATTATCCTTTTTATTGATTACACAAAGTAATTAAACCCAATTCTACTTTCATTAATAATTATCCATCAACTAATTACATCCAGTAATTGCCCATCAATTACTAAGTGATTACACTTTATAAATTACATTAAGTAATTTATACTTAACAAACCATCAATTGATTATCTTAAATTAATTAATTAAATTAAAACTAATCACATAAGCTTAATTAATTACAATAAGTAATTAATTCATTTAATTATTTTCATTAAGTAATTATACTTAACCAATTTCTAAAAAGGCCTATCTTAATTAATTTAATCTAATTGATTATCTTTAAATTAATCACATTAAATAAATCAATTCATGATCATTGGTTAATTATTTTTAAACTAATTAATAATCAATTAACTATTCTCTAATTACTTGTACTAAGTAATTTACATAATATTTATTAATTAATCTTATTAATCTTATAAAGTGATTAACTATTAATAAATTTAACTAATTAATTGTCTTTATTAAACACTTAATTGCATCATAAAAAACATTAGGAACCCATTATATAATTAAAAATAAAATGTACCTATAAACAAAACAATTTAAAACATTTAATTTATCATTTAAAATCTCGAAACTTATTCTAAACTTGTCAAATAAGTATATATTCTTTGAAACCCTAGTTATCAATTTCTTTTTAAAACTTATTCAGTTTTTAAACAATTTAAAACTTGGTTCCAAATTCCTTTTTGAATTTCAAATATATTTTAAATCTTAACTAAACATTTCCATTTGAAAACTAACTATTTTAAAATCTTTAAAACTTTTAAAACTTATTTACATACTTTGCTTGAAACTCAAAATATTATTCTAGCTTGTAAAACTAAACTCTGTTTTGCTTTAAATTTGAACTTGATTTTTTTTGAATAAAACTGTTCAAACCTTTACAATTTTCAATTATCTATTAAACCAGAAATACACTCAAATCATACCCGAGCCGAACCATTAGAAACCCCAAGCCAGCTTCGAGTCTAATGCAAAACTACTTCGAGTCGCATAGGCATCCATGTGAGATAGAAACCGAGTGAAACGATTATCTTCCCAAACGCAAAAACAACCCAGATACAACAATGGCACGGTGCACGTGCACGACCAACTTCGCGAACTCCGACCAACTTCCTAACCTCCAACAAGTCGACCTCGCCTTCGCCGTCCTCCTCGACGTTTCCGACCTACGTTTACAACAGCGAATCAAAAATTAGCCACCTGATCGAAAATCTAGAATTTAACCAGATCGAAAAATTCGCCATCGGCGATGTCTCCATCCATTGGACCACATGTCGAACTGCCTGAAGCGACACCACTCTTTGATGATCCATTTGCCCCTCAAGCGATACACCCCGATACTTCAACAACGACGAACGATCCACAAGAAAATCGATTACAAAACCCGACGTTAAACCCTATATCGCCCCTCTCTGGCCACCTTGGCCATTAGAAAAATTCCTACCCAATTTTTTTGAGTTCCTCTACTCCTCATCCTCCTCCAGCCTAAGTTTCAACCACTCACTTCCCTCTGATCGACTGCAATCTACAAAAAAGTCGATTTCGAACAACTCAAGATCTCTCACATAATACTTATTCTAAAAATTATGATTTTACCCCTAAAATTCATGATTTTACCCTAAAATTCATCAATTTCAACTACGAATCAGGTAGTAAATTCCAAACACGAAATCTTAAATATTGATTTTAGACAAAAATTGATTTGTCACTGAAATTTCCCTAATTTGAATAAATTACTAAATATGAAATCCTTAACTATTTTTAGAATTGACATTATCCAGTTAGAAACAGTTTTTATTCAGGAATCAAAATCTGAAATCAAATCTATGATAAAATCTAAATTTTTGAAAGGCTGTTCTTAAGCCTGTAAAACAGAGACCAGGTGTTTTTTTTCACAGACATTTCATAAATACATTCATGCATTCACATTCATATGCATAAACAAACCATATTTCTACAAAAATTCCATCACAACATTTGAGTAACATCACAGATAAAAACTGTTTATAAAGGGATGTTTACTCACCAAAGTTTTAAACAGAGAGACAGGTTCCTGCTTCAGAAACTTGAAATGAATTTGAAATCTGAAGTTGAGCTTGCATTACTGAGATGATCTTTACATGTTTGAAGCTTTGAAACTGAAGTACTGAAATTTGATTTTCTGTTTACTTTGATTAAATCCCAGATTTGCTTGCTTTTGATAATCTGTTACAGGCTTTGATTCCAGGCTTTTAAGAAATGCAGGCTAGTTTTTCTTTTGAAAATGATTTTCAGTTTTGACATAAAAATGGTTAACATATTATAGGATTTGATTCAGGTTTGAGGAATGATGTTTTTAGGCTTTGATTTTTATGTTGAAAATAGTATGCAGTTTATTGTTTTGAGTTATTTGGTTTTGAGATTTTCTCTTAGTTTTGAATTTGTCAAGGTAGAAAAAGAATGAAGAGAAGGAAGGGTATGTTTAAATAGTCTAAAATGATTTTAAAAATAAATAAAAGAAAAATTAAATCAAATGTGGCACTTGTTAAAGCACTTAACATTTGTCATATCCACTTTTTAATAAATTAACAGTTGTTAAACAAGCTTAATATATTAACACTTGTCCTTTAAGTATTTAATATTTATTTTTAAATGTTAGTAAAAGCTTTTACTTAATTTATCAATTTATAAATAGTTAACTATATATATAAATTACTTTAAAGAAAATAAAACTAATTATATATATATAAAAGCTTATACTCATAATTTTAAATCTAAAATATTTTATAATATCTATCTTTTGAATTTCAATTTTAAATTCAAACTCAAACTAAATTTAAAAATCCAAATTAAATTCTATTTATATATATACATACATAACAATACATTAAATTGAAAATAACAATTCCATTTTCTTAAAAATCTATTTATACTTATATATAAAAAAATACTACACATTATTATTGCTTGAAAATAATAATTTGCCAATTTTTTAAGTAATTTAAAAGAGATGATCTCATTATTAACAAATTACTTATATTACTTAAATGAATTAATGTTTCATATGTAAATTATATTTTAAACTTTTATATATAATTTCAAATCATATTTATAGCATTATTTAAAAATAAAATAAAATAATTCTTTATGTCAATTTTATTTAAATTTAAATTTAAGCAAAAAATCTATTTTAAACAATTAACATTTGCCTAAGTATTTAAAACAATATAGTTAATTATTTAAATAATCTTTGAAAAGTTCTATTTTAAATTAATTATAACTTCCAAATTACCAAAATATATTAGAATTTGAAAACATGATTTTTATTTATTTACCCACGCTATTGTATTTACAATATATATAATATATATACATTATAAACAGAAAACATTTTATTAATTTTTTAAAAGATAAAATTTACAAATTAAATATTTATTTTCTTATAAATGAATAAATTTTGCCAATTTAAATTGAAATTATAAAGACAAAAATCAAATCAATTTAATTATTAGTACAGACTATTACATTGATATTGCCCAAAATTCTGGATCATCACAACCCTGATCCTACTGCCTTCAAAGCGGGTTAGACTGAATTCCCTAACTCCTTGATCCCCAAAGAAAAGATGCCGATTTTGATGCTGGAAAGCAAAAAGGAGAGAATCAGGCCTTATGGACTTTGATTCTCATTTATTAGGTATGGAATTCTTTATCAAAATGCCTCGCACTTCCAATATAACATTGGCTAATATCTTACTATTTTAGATAAGGAAGAAAACAATACACCTTTATAAGACAAATCTTGAAAGGAAACAGGTGGAAATAAATGGCCTATATAGGGAGTTAGATAAGCAATTAAAAGAACGCAACGCACTCTCTGACAAGTATTATAAGCTTAATAAAAGCGATGTAGTACTAGCATCCTTTAAGGATCAAGAAGCGGCCCCTCGACTGAAAAGGGCACGTCTTCATTATGACAAGCTTTTGGAGAAGAACAAAAAATTAATGACACACTTTTGGATGTTAATGAAGATGGAGATATTTGGTATAATTTTTGTATAAAGCTTATTGCATACATTGAACCGGATATATCTCATACTTAGATGATTGAATTAAGGGCCTACTAATATACCTACATAAGAAATATTTTGACGAATACGGGTTTGTTCCCCACTAGGGGGCTTGCTGGAACATACCACGGGTCAACTCAATTTCATGCACATTGACTCCATAAAAGCTTGAATATTATAAGAACAAGTTCATTTCTGAATCATTTAAAAAATCGAACTTGTATGAACCAGAAGAAAATTTGTAATCATGTAATTATATTGATATATGGAATTTCTGTATTAGTTTTTTACACATACTTTTATTTTTATTACATTATTATGAAATAAATATCTCTTATGCAGCCCTATAACTAGGGATTACCTTGGAAAATATATCAAATTAAGAAGAGATTACTTAGAAAAGGCTCGCTCTTGAAATCCACAAGATTGACCAGATTTTTTTCTCGGAGATTCGCTAAAGCTTTATATGCAACATCCTCAACTTCACTTTGATTTTCTGAGCGAGGAAAAGGAAAAGCTCCTTAATGAAATTTGGACATATCATACAAAATTAATTTATATTCATGATAGTTCCCCAACTGGAGAATGGGATTATAGCAAATGTTCTCTAGCTGTTACCCCAGAAAGATTTAATGCAACTTTTGAATCGACAATTACTCTTTCCGCTAACTCTTTAGATAAGGTCAAAAATGTTATTCTAGACTTTAAGTGTGATAGTGGAAAGAAAGTAATTGATTATAACAATGATGTTGCCTTTTTTTTGTTTTTAACCCCTTCTGTTGCAATAAAAGAAATTTGTTCTTTAGGTATTGATTTCTTTTTTTGTTTGTTTGAATAGGAAACACAGTTATCGATTACGTTACCCCCATCAGTTTCTTTATCTTGTTTCATCAATTTTAGAGATAATCGAATGCGGATCTTGAAAAGAGGAGCTTATCTAAATATCTTTGGTCTACCAGACTCCAAGATAATGCTCAAGCGCTGGAATGGCATAGGTAATTTTTGCTTCAGAAGGCAATCATAAGAGGCCTTAATGATCAATTTTATCGAATCGGACATTAAGAAGAAAGATGAGATGGTTTCTCAATTGAAACATCGAATTAAATCAAATCCTTCGGCCGACTTCGATCATGAGATGTCGAAGCTTTTCCAACAGGTAAGTGATTTGGAAATAAAACTAAGGGATAGTTAAGCACAATGTAAATCTTTTGAATTCATCATAGGAGATGATATTCTGAATATTAATTTACCAGTTTCTTTAATCACCTTTTCTATTGGGGAATCGACAGGATCTTCTTCCTTAGCTATTCAAAAATTCCCCGCTACAACAAACCCTCCTCTAGGTTTAGATGAAAAAGTAGCACGCGAATGGTGCATAAAAGTTAAGTTTGAAATGATGAAATATTTTGAAAGTCAACGGAAAAAAAGATACTCACAACGTATCAATAAGTACACAGTCAAAATTTAAAAACTTGAACGTGAAAGATATCTCCTTTGATAGCATATTACCGATTTAGAAAGACAAAACAATGCTTTCAATCATGCTATAAAACTCGTATCGAGTCCATCATTGATTGCGATGAAATTTGGAAGATGGAAAAGAAACTCAAAGAAATTTTTTATATAGCAATATGCCATATTGTTGATCCTTTAACTTCTAAGAATTTAGATAAGGTGGTACAAGATCTTTGAGGCACATGCTTGTATTATATAGTATATTCTGTAAATAATTTTGTAGATTATCTAAATTATGTAAATATTACCTGGCCTGTAGCCCTCATCTGTACTTATAAAGTCACTTTTGAACTTGCATCTTGACAACTTCGACTATGGTTTTCTTTTGTGTTTGTTGAATCATTTGGTGTTCCTTATCAATCTTGTTTTCTAGCAAAGTACAAAGCAGACAACATTTCCTATCGTTAATTTAAAATTTATATAAGAGTATGTTCAGTAGTTTGTCCATATTATTGGATATAGTATTAGAATTCCTAATAATAGAATTCCAAAAGTCCAAATCTATGAATAATGGAAATAATACGTCTTCATCTGAAGATAACAAGTGATGTTAAATCCATAATTAAGAACGATTAAATACTAGAAATTCTTGTCTAACAATAATAGGATCCCTGAGATTTAACTTGGGTAATGATGAGAGAAGACCAAAAAGTAGTATATGTTTAATAGAAGCCTAGAAATTCGATTATGTGGATGGCCAAAATCCAAATCTGGCCTTAGTAATAGAATTTTAGAAATCTTCTTCTGGAAATAATTGATACAAGACCAATAACAATTGTCTGGTAATAATAAAAATCTAGAAATCATCATATGGAAATAAGTCATAGAAGACCAAGAATCCTCGGTTATTGGCAAATAATAGGATTCCAGAAACCCTTTTCTAGAGATAATAGAGGACTTGAAACCCAGATTTCGGTATTGATAAGTGTACTTCGAAATTTAATAGCAGAAGACCCGAATTCGGGTACTAATAAGTGAAGTTTAGAATCCATCTACTAAATATTTTCCAAAAACCATAAGTTTGTATGTAATAATGAAGGTAATCTGGGAATTATCATTCGAGAATATAAAAAATCCATAAACTCACCCCTGATTCTTTCGATATGTGCCATCCTTTAAGGCTTTCCATATTGTTAATGCCTTATGTGCCACTCCTTGGGCTTAGATGTCTTAGTTCGTTGTTGTTTAGTATTCTTGGTTAGCTTATCCATAAGCAGGATCAAGGACTTATCCAACCTCCCTTCGAGAGGTGCTCCAACCAAGCCTTATAGGTGGGACCGAAGGCTTGTCTAGTGCCTTGACCAGGCCATGGCGTGGTGGGATCAAGGGCTTATTCCATCCTTCCTTTAGGAGGTGCTCTAGCCAGGCCTTATAGGCAGGACGGAACGCTGGTCGGTGCCTTGACCTAGCCAAAGCATGGTGTGTTCAAGGGCTTAATCCGTCCCCATTCATGGGGGTTTGATCTGGCTATAATGTGGCACGATCAAGGGCTTGAAGATACTTTAACCTGGTCATAGCATGACGTGGATAAAGGAATACTCTATCCTCCCTTCAGGAGGCGATTTGACCTGGCCATCTTGGCGTGGACAAAGGCTTATGACCGTTTTAAGGTAATTTCCAATTTTAGGAAGAATCTTACTCCTAACCATCTAAATTTTATTATTCGTGTGAGTCTTTATTGAATTCATCTTTGATTGCTTTACAAATCTATTGATCTTTCCTTGTCTGAAAAGGTTAATGATCATCCCTTCAAGAGCTTTGTACTGATTGGTTTCATGTCCCTTCATCATTTGATAATGGCAGTAAAGTACTCCCAGATTTCTTTTATATTTGGGACTTTTCTTTTTAGATGGCTAGTAATTGAGTTCCTCTCTTGTTAGTAAGTAGATATTCTCGATTGATGTAGTCAAATCGCATTCCTTAGGGAGTCTTGATTTGAAGCTTGTCTTTTGAGGCTGCTTTCTAGATCTTCTGTTGCTTGATTCAGAAGCGTCACCCTCAATGATAATTTTCTTTTTAAAATCTTTCAAAGTTCATATGAAGGTAATGGTCCACTTGTTACCCGATGTTGTTTCTAAGCAAATATATAGTAATCAAACATCATTCCTTCTTCAAAGACAATGCCTTTAGTATAGAATTGAATAGTCCTCCTTATTTGATCAAACAAGTTATCACCCCTACGTCTTACTTCTCCAAAAGAAAAGATGGGTGTTGGTCCAATGTGAATGGGTTTTAGCTCCAATTGTCTAGATCATAAGATTCATCTTTCTTCTTTTCCATGACTCTTAAAGCCTCCAATCTTAACATTTGTTCTTCATATAGCTTAGAATCTTTAACAATTTCATGAGAGAATCCAACCAAGTGTGGTTCTGAAGATCCTTGCTTGGACTTTTTGATTTTGTTGAGCATTATGGTGTAGGGTCTAAGGTTAGCTTGGAATAGAATATGGATATGGTTAAGTAATGTTGGGAATTCAACAAAGTCGGAGATTCGAGCCCTTCTTCTAGCGCCAAAATGTTAACCATAAATTTCGTCAACACCCCCAAAGCAAGGTTAGAAGAGTGACTGACTCCTCTGAAACCCCTTACGAATTAGTTGGAGTAATCCGAGGTCGTAACTCAATGGAAATCAAAGAGGTTTAACTAAGTCAAAAGGGTCCTATTCCTTCGAAAGGAACCCCTTTGAAAGGCACTGGTCTGTGTATTCTATAAGCAAGATCATATGCAAGCAATGACTAGACTTTATATATTCAAAAGTGTCAAGTATTTACTTTATTGATCGCTGATATGAATATAAGGGCTAAAGTATTATAATGAAGAGAAATCCCCAATTTGATTTCTAAAATAGAATCTATAACTCAAGAAAAGAATAAATGTGGAATGAATGAATTCGAATCCTCTAAAAAACACCCCTATGGTCTTATTTATAGGCACGGGCTGGACCCTTTCGCATCAATCCTTTCGACTTAGTCGAAAGGACGTCTTCATGACCTTCCGCGCCTTTAAATCCAGAGCGCCCCTCTAATGTTACTTTCGAATAAGACCTGGATGACTTCGTCTCCATCGGAAGCTACAAGAATGGCCCTCATGTTGTTGAAGATGTGTTGGATAAGCACGAAAGGATGTTGTCCAAACATGTTTGGAAGGTATGTTCCCAATACTTGCAAAAGGTGATGATGCTTTCTTTGTTTTAGCTTTCACAACACTTGAATCTTCCTTCCGCCATTGGGTATCAAATCATTTTCCATGCATCTTTGGAGGCTTTCAGCACTATCGAAATGGTATTTTCTTGGTTTCAAAAGGCTTGTAGCATAGTTGAAGGCCTTATGGACCTCTCTATTGTTATTAAGATATGGTGCTAACATGACAAGTCATTACTTGAACAAGTTAAGAAAGATCATTGCGAAAGGTCAATAGAGGAGGCCTCATAATGAACAATTGGTTGTTGGGAAGGTGGCTTTCAAAGGCAGTCCTCTTGATTAATGTGGAACCCTTCTTTTGACACTTTCGGAAGCACTTACTTGGTTGGTTTCGAAAGTATTCTTGTTGACACCTTCAAAAGCATCGGGTTCTTTCCACAATTATGAAAGATAGCTTTTACTGAACTAGTTGTTTCTTTTGGAAGGTAGATAGTGGCGGAACCAATCATTTCAAAGGGTTTGATATGTGCGAAAGCTTGTCATTTGATATCTTCGAAAGGTATTTTTAACACATGTTCAATTCCTTTAGGTGTGTGGAACTAATTATTTCAGAAGGGATCAGCTGAGGTGGAAGGGTAGTTTATCCCACTTCGACCCCTTCGGAAGCCCATTATTCTTTCAATACTTGCAAAAGCGTCCCTTCGTCTCTTTCGAAAGGCCTAACTATCACTATAGTTCTTTATGGTGCTCTCATTCATAGCCTCTTGGCTTTGATAGGGCTCAAGTTATTTCTGATGATAACAATTTATAAATCCATTGTTTTATTTATATATACAATTTATAAATTCTTCTACTATTTATAAAATATTATTTATGAATCCATTCTTTTATTTATAAATATCATATATAAATCTACCATCTATTTAATGTCTTATATAAATACTTTCACAAATATTTATTTCAAAATATTTCTTTCTTCTTAAAAGAAATAGAATCACTTTATTGTAAGCGATAAACTCCTTTTTTGTTTATAATAAACATTGTATTAATTTTCTGTATAGTAAATATTTCCCAAAATACTTTCAAAACATTTCCATATGTGTAAGGAAAAAATTAACAGAAAGGTTGGAGTAAAATGGAGATTCAAAAGCCATTTTCAAATCAAAAATACAAATAGTAATATTTAAAAATACTATAATAAGGCTTAAGGCTACCATACACTTAACCAATGTTATCATTATTTTAAAGAATTCAACTTTTTTGACATATCAAAGACACAACCAATATGGTCAGGCTACCAAGCTTTTGTCACTCAATAATTTATAAAACAAGTATATAAACAAAATTAAAGTCAACATTTTACTTTACAAGCACAGGACGGGGATTTATTCTGCTTGATAGACGTCTAAAATAATATATTCAATTTAATTATAGTAGAACGAAGTTTTATTCTGCTAAATAGATATCACAATGAAGTATAATTAATTTAACTATATTATTATTCAAAACTATGTAATTATATTCAATCTCTACTATTTTATCATAATTTTGTACTTCGTTAAAATAATTAACAAGTTATATCATAATGTTTTACTCGTCAATGCAAATCTAACGCAAAAATCCAATGGTTGATCGGATTTAAAATGAGCAAGATATGGCTTGTTAAAATTAACAACCCATATATATATGTATAATTTAAATAAATAAAATGTATATTTTCTTAGCCAAACTCAACGGCCTAAGCCCTCTGTTTGTAATCAAATTGGTCACAAACACCAAGACAGGTTTAAATTAAAACAAAGGAATAGAGTAAACTAATAAGCAAGTCAAAACAATAATCAAGAAAACTAGGATTTATAGTGGTTCGGCATTGCATTCCTACGTCCACTTTTAGGGTTCTCTTTATTGATTCGCTATTAATGCGATTACAACAACAAATCGCAACATGTAAAGAAAAAACTTAGTTATAATAAAGAACTATGTAATCGGTAGCATAAAGATCCTCAGAATGACAACCTAAGCCAATATTTATGGGTGAAGGTTACCACCAATTTCTCTAAAACTTCAGTTACAAGACCTCTTATCCATATGGGCCCACCATAGGGGTCGTTTGGCCCAAATCTCAATAAAGAGGGATCGGTACCGATCCCTTGGTTGGTCGATTTTTGGGCAGTGATCCCTATGGTGGCATCTTCATGTTTAGACATGTTATCTTTTCAAATATCATATTGATTGGACAAGTGGAACTCATGCTTTTACTCAATCCTTGGTTTAGTTCCACTTAGAGGTTATCTCTACCCAACCCTTTTAATGGATCATGTTGATCCCTCATGACCGACTTCAGTATGCCCATCCATGCCCTTCTAAATTTGTCGATCCAAGATTGCTTAATCATGCACATTCCTTGAATTCCATCATGCAATGTTGGTCCATCTGATTCCACTAAGTTATGCCGATCCATCCTATCACACAATGCTATGCCGATCCATCCTATCGTACAATGCTATGTCGGTCCCTCCCATTCGACAATGTTATGTCGTTCCTTCCTATTTCACAAAATTATGTCAATCCCTCCTATTCTGCAATGCTATGTCGATCCCTCCTATTTCACACAGCTATGTCGATCCCTCCTATTCCACAATGCTATGTCGATCCCTCCTATTCCACAATGCTATGTCGCTCTCTTAAATTCCAAACTAACTCCTATATTTCTATAACCCTGCATCGTCTATCTACCAACTTTGTTCAATCCTGGCTTCACATAACCATTTGAGCTCTGCTTTCGGGTTCTACAGTCGTTGCTCCATGGTTGTCCTTCTCGATAGCAGTCGAATCTATCTTGCGCAATCAGTCCAATATAATCGGGTCAAGATACCGAGTAACATTTGCCCCCTTCCCCCAAAGTACGTTTTGTGAGAAACAGAATTGAAACAAGTTTGAATTACCGAAAAAGAAGTCCGTCTAGCTTCCTGACTGATCGTTATTCCTTTACCGAATCGTTTTCCAAGGCATTAAATTCTCCATTAATCAATGAGATACTTGGTCAACATCCAATAATATAAGTCCAATGTCGTATTCCATTATCATTTACAAATCCAGTCATATGGGACTTATAAACTTTTTATTACATATATATTTATATACAAGTTTCTGTCATTGGCTCTTGGACGTGTTCAAATGTTCACAAGTCGTTGCCAATTTTTATTGTATTTTGTATGTTCGAGTTTTCAGTCAAACCTTCATGAGCACTATCGCCATTCATTTTTCACTCATCCATCATTTTTTCATTTTCATTTTTCAGTTCACCGTTTCATTCATTTTTTTGATGTAGGGATCGGAATTCAACATGCCGACCCATTGCTGAGGCTACGCAAACAGGGATCGGCAGGTCCCAATACCAATCCCTCCACACCTTTGACTCGTTCAACACTCTTCCGTGACCGATTCCTCTCCTATACATTTATATATAAGCCATTCTTTCTTTCCTTCTTTACTTTCTCATTTTACTTGCCTTTGAACAAAACTTCTCTTTCGAACCCAAGCCCCTACCAACGCTCGAACCTTCAACCTTTTACAGATCCATCCACCTTCCCAATCTCCTCATCAACTAATTTTTCCTTGCCTTTCAATGTTACGCACAGCTAGATACTCATCTCTATTCTAGCTCAAGCATTCATATTCTCTCATAGGTTAGGTTCGACAACTTTTTTGTAATCGTGTGACAGGATTATTAGCTTTGAACTGTTAGCGGGTGTTTGTACCAAAAATGGGCATAAAACTCTTTGGAAGTTTTTAAAGAGATAAAAGTGAAGAATATAAATGTAAAATGAAGATTATCTAACAAAAACTCCAGTAAACAGTCACACAAATGCACAAACACGCAGTTTTAGAGTGGTTCGACGTGTTGCCTACGTCAACTATGAAGTTTTTGGTATTTAATTGATTCTCTTTCAACAATTACATGCAATTACAGTGAACAACAGTAAAATACAGCTTGGAATTCGAATTCAACAGCAATGGTTGGGTACAAGTCTCGATCCGGTAGAGTCTGGGCGCTTGAGAGTCAAAAGATCATTTTTCTGTAGGCTTCAGGGGGCTATTTATAGGCGTAGGAGGCTGATATCTCGCTCAAACTTCGGGAAACTCCTTCTGGCACGTGAGTGGGCCCACACGATCGATCCCACCAAGTTTCGACATGATCTGTGACGATACGAAGCATTTTACATCGATCAAGAATTGGTCTAATTGAGCTGAAACTTGGCAAGAACATTCCTTGGCTTGTACGTAAGCTCCTGTGAAAATTTCATAGTATTTGGATCAATGGATCTTGAGTTATAATCGGTACGAGATGATGTTCCTCGGAGTATTGTTTCGTTCGAATCCATTGCTTCGAATCGACCCACTACGAATCGATGAAGCACGTGATCCTGCGGCTATGTGGCACGCACTCTTCGCATCGATCCGCTATTTGCTCCGGTTTGACCGTGTCGCATCCATAGATCTCGCCTCGTTTGTATCGAGTGCCGTTATCCAATTTGCATTGATGGGTACGAATGAACAAGAACTCGATGGATACGAACAGCAGTTCCACCGATCGATACGAACTAATGAAGACCGGTGGTTACGAACAGGATTTCCCTTGAGGGACATGAGTAAGGCAGACACTTAGCGGGTACGAAGTAGGCCCCAGCTGATCGGTACGAAATGTAAGCACCGCTAATGGATACGAACTGAATCGAGTCGAACCGAGGCTCCTTGATGGCTTCGATCGAGATCAAGTCGAACTAAAGCTATAGGATGGATGCGAGGTTGCTGCCGCTCTGATCCATACGAAAATGATGGATTCGAACCGGGGTTCGATGTTGGATGCGAAAATGGGATTATTTCCTTTAATTTGCATCGATCGTAACTTGAGCATACGAACTCGGATTGGCTTGAAATTTGGAGTGCTGGCTTTTATAGCTTCGTTTGTCGTGTCTTGTCAGTTTTAGCTTGATTAGGACTCAGACAAAATTCATCGACATCCATAGCGAATCTATGCATGCTCCATATACAGGACGATTGATCCTGAGCATGTAACCAGTTCTTTGATATCTTGGCCTTGCCAAAAGGCGAAATAACATTTGCCTCCCAAAGTACGTCTTGTGGAAACATGACGTGCTTTAAAAAGCTGCAGTCTTCACTCTGAATAGTTATTGCTTTATCATTGAAGCTTGTAACCCTGCATTGTTATAACTGATTGCTGTATGAATATCCAATTCCTGTTAATGCTGAAAATTGAATATGAGTTTGATAAAAATGTGTACACGTTAATCTGACTCTCATTAACGTTACACGTTCACGAGTCATTGTCGGTTTTCCTGTATCGAATTTCGTGTCAATCCTCTCCTGAACCGATGTGAAACTCGAGTTGTAGCAATGCTTGACTGTTTTTTTGGATGTTCCTTCGTACCGATCCTCTCCTGGATCGATATGGAAGTTTGATATGTTGCTCTCGCATCGATACGTTTGGCGTTGATGGATACGAATCATCATTTTTATCGATGGACTTCAATTATCGTAGGTCGAGCATCGATGGATATGCAAAAGTAGTTTCGAATCGATGGAACTTAATGCCTTTGGGACTATCTTCGTCGTGCACTTTGTATCGAAGAATCTATTTACCATTTCGAATCGATAGGGGCTTGGGCCGATGGATTCGAACATGCCATTCGACTCGATCGGAGTGTTGACCTGCTATGACCGGTCGCATGGACTGGGAGGCGAATCGCCCCTTCCCTTCACACTCGCTCATATAAATACCTTGGACTTATGCCATTTTTCACTTTTTCACTTTTTACTGCTGCTGTTACTTCATTTCCTGCCTTCGTATCGCTTCGAGAATAAACAGATCTACAGGAACTTTCGTTTCCAAATCACTTCGCTACAACAAATCTTTGAACCGATATCTTAAAATCAGGTAATTGAATGGCTAATCCACGTCGTAGCTGTATGAATATGCGCTTATATGTTTTTGTTTAATGATAATAAACATATATATTCATTTTAATGTATTTGGTAATGTACTATTTTGTTTTTCATAGATTAAATAAATATTTGTTGAATAAAATAAATTACACATAATTTGAATTCAAACAGAACAAGTTACACATAATTTGAATTCAAACAGAAATTTTATTCAAACAAATATTTATTACAATATTGAATAGTACAAATTCAAGCTCTCAATATACATATACATTTTTGAATACATCACAATTCAGTTTACGTAATTTCCTCACTACATATCACTCACACTCGTATTTTGTCTTCAACTACATTCCAGTTTGAATCCAGCATCTGAGCAACCTGCAAAAATATTCACTAACGAAGTAAAATTAAAAAAGAAATATTTTTGCAATATAAAATAAAATATTATTTTTGAAAATATGATTTGCCTCAGTTATTTGGGTTGTTTGTCATCATTCACATTTGAATTCATTATACACGAACAATGTGACATGCAGTGTATCACTGTACATGCCACAGGGCCGTGCACATCAATATACACTTGATAATGCTACAGGGACAGGTGAGCACAGGTCAAACCCAAATGAAAAGCCGGGTTAAACTCACGTGCAATCACGACACGAGCACAAGGTCAAACCGGAGTTTTGAAACTGGGTTCAACACAAGGCTGCAAATGAAGACTTCAGGTCTCAATATCAATCATGCCAAAAGTATGGTTACAGCATAAAGGTGGTCAAGGCTAAATTGCAAACAAGCTCAAACCAGAATGGATGCAGTGATACAAGTCAGAGCAATAAAATCATCGCAATGAGAAGACCACAAGACAACAAGTTCTGCTACTAAAATAAAACAAATGAATGCAACAAAGACCAAGCTGCAACATACCAGAGTGCAAATGAACAAGTGCAACAGTGAGTGGGAATGCACCATCCAGAGACTCAGTGAAGTCAAAGTGTGCAACTTCAATGCAACTACATGACATGAATGCTCAATGAACCAGACAGGTCAAGCAACAAGGCAGACCACAAAGAAAAGCCAGCAAGACCACAAATGATCAGTGTGCAAAATGAAGCAAACTACTGAATCAAGTTCAGTAAGGCAATGCACCAATGCAAGTGACACAAGCAACATCAATAAACCAAAGTGCAGACCAAACAAAAGACAGGTACACAAGTGTGCCAGAGAAAGAATGATCACAACACAGCATCAATAATACATGAAACAATACACAATGCAGACACAAGTCAGTGGCAAGCTACAAACACCGAGTACAACAGCAAATACGTCATACAACAATGCACAATGATACAAAGCAGGTTCTACAGGGATGTATACAACATGTTGAAGCAACTGTGAAAACTCAAATGAGCAAATGCAGCAGTGAAGCCAGAACATGAATAATACAACATGACAGTGACATACTGCAACAACCAAAGCCAAGATCACAAGTAAATCAACACAGTGACCCAAGTTGTGATGATCAGAGCTACAGACCGATAACTACATACAGTGTACAATATCATCATCGGCTGTGTGCAAAGATGAACGCATATATGGATGCAGACGTGCCAAAGTTGTAAATGCCGTGTAAATCAGAGATGAAGCTTACAGTGGATGAACACTAAGAAATAAAGAAATGCAGATCAATGATCATCAAGCCAAAGTCAGAATTCAACGCAAACGTATCTTTGAAATAGTCAAAGAAAATTAAAAAGGGAAAGTTTTTGCCGTATGACACAAGAAGGATCGAACGCTCTCAAGTTAAAGCCGTGAGTATCAAGTCGAGAAATTATATCAGGAAAGCCATGTGCATCAGGAAATCGAATTTCAGGAAAGTATCGAATTAATTAGGGTATTCGAATTCATATAAATACCAAACCCAAATCATCATCATCGGCATCGAGTTAAAAGCAAACAATCAAACCAGCAACGAAAAAGATTACATACCGCAACAGTGAACTCGATCGTCTCGAAGCAACCATGTCCAAATTTCATAAACAATCAAAGGAGCAGCTGCGAACAAGCAACGCAAACTATCGGTCATCAGAGAACGAGCAAGGGCAAAGCAACCAGAATCGATCATCAGAAAAGCCGTGAGCAACGAGCAACACAAATCAGAGGAAGCGAATATTGAAAAGCCCCAATTTGGATTGCAAGCCCTAATTTCAGAACGAACAAAACAACAGAGGCCGCCATTTTTCTTCACAATCAAAAGACAGTGGATCGGGTTAAAGAATAAGGGGCCGGCCTTATTTGTTAAAAGGGGATTATTTTGTTTAGGGTTTTATTAAAAAGGGGATTTTTTTATTTTGAGCAAAAATTAGGGATTAAAGTTTATATTTTAATTTTTGCCCCTGGTTTTATTTTTGAAGTTTTTTTTTCTTTTCAAGTCAAAGAATTGGTAAATCACCACCTAGGTTGTAGGTAGTGTCAGATTGTCTAGTTAAAATTAGTTCAGTGAGCAGGGTGTGCGAGTTTGCAAAACTCTATAGGCGGGTGCAGAGTTTGCGAGTAAGCGAAACTCTATAGGCGGAGCAGGGTGTGCGAGTCTAGTAGAGTGTTTGTGAGCGGGAGAAAAGGTTTGTGAGTCTAGTAGAGTGTTTGTAAGCGGGATATTATTTAATTCTAATAGAAATCTGGGAATGCAGCAGTAGGCAGGGGTTGCCGAAGCTGGGTAAATTTTGCATGTGATTTACTTTTCAGCATATTTATTTCTGCGGTTTGTTTCTGTGTTTAAATCTAGAAAATTTGCTATAACCCTATTCACCCCCACTCTAGGGTTAATCTAGATCCTACAAGTGGTACCAGAGCACGGTATTTTTCTTTAACTCTAGGGTCATGAATTCATCAAATAATGCTTTTTCTGAGGGGCAATCTATTATTAGGCCACCCATGTTTAACGGGAATGATTATGCCTATTGGAAAGTTAGGATGAGTATTTATCTTAGTTCCGTTGATTATGATGTTTGGTATATTATTGAAACTGGCTATAAATCTCCCACTATAACTGTTGGTGATACTGAGATTCCTAAACCTAGGGATAGGTGGGATGCTAACAATAAGAGATTAAAAACTAAAAATGCTAAAGCCATGAATGCTTTGATCTGTGCTCTTGATAAGAATGAATTTAATAGAATTTCTCATTATAAAACAGCACAGAAAATTTGGCATACTTTGGAGGTGACACATGAAGGAACTTCTCAAGTCAAGGAATCTCGTCTAGCCCTATTCAGCAATGAATACGAGAACTTTGTGATGGACAAAGGCGAGATCATAAAGGACATGTTCAGACGCTTTTCAACTTTGGTGTACAACGCGAGCGCTTGGGAAGGTATTCACTGAGGTAGAGCTTGTGCGGAAGGTGCTACGAGTTTTACCGATGAACTTTGAGGCAAAAGTCACGGCAATACAAGAATCGAAAGATCTGAGTAAACTAAGCATGGAGGAGTTGATTGGAAACTTGATGACATATGAGCTTGAGCTAAAAGCAAAGGAGGAACGCAACAACTCCGAACCAAAGAAGAAGACGATTGCCTTAAAGAGCAAAGAAGAAAGCGATATAGAGGAAGATCCAATTGAAGAGCTTGCAATGGCTGTCAATAATCTTAGAAAATGGTCAAGATTCAAGCCACGCAAGAAGAAAACAAAGGGTAATAGGTCAAAAGATTCTGACAATTCCGATAATGAACTGACGTGCTATAACTGCAACAAGCCTGGCCACTTCAAACAAGAATGCCCACTTCTCAAATACAACAAAGGAAAGAAAAAGAAGAAGAAGGCTTTTGCAGCGACTTGGGATGATGAAGAAGGAGGGGAAGTTTCGGATAGCAGCTCAGAGGAGGCTAACTTGTGTCTTATGGCGAAATCAGATTCAGAAGCAAGCTCAGAGGAATCTAATGAGGGAGGTAACTATTCCTATAGAGACCTTGTTTTTATGTGTCTTGATCTCACTAAAGTAGTTGATGCTCTTGAATCTAAAATTGAAAAACTGAAATCTGATAGGAGAGAACTTGCTCGTGAAAATTTTAGGTTAGGAACTGAACTTGAAAATATTCAAAACCTAGAATGTAAAAAATGTAAAATTTTAGATTCAGAATTGACAAGACTTAAGAATAGCTTTGAGAATCTTGAAAAAGAAAACTTGAGTCTTAAGGAAATCATTGACACTAAGAAAAAGGATTTTATAAATAGATGCACCTCACTTGTCGCTGAAAACACAACACTAAAAACAAAAGTCCAAAACCTTGAGAAATCTCTGAATAACTTTTCAAGAGGAGAAAAATCTTTCAACATGCTATTGGGAAATCAAATTTTTGCTAACAACAGAAAGGGACTAGGTTTTGGGAAAACACAAGTTGATGGTAATGCAATAAGTAAGAGTGTCTTTGATAGATGTGAAATAATTGGACATCGTGTTGAAAATTGTAGTCATAGGAACAAGAACACAAAATTTATACAAGTTTGGGTTCCTAAGAATTCTATAAACAAATTTCATGTCTATTGAAAAAAGAATAAAAGGACTAAACAAGTTTGGGTTCCAAAGGGTTTGTTTATTCATAATGCTTCTGCCACTAACAATCATGGACCTATAAATAGGTCACAAAAATCTTTCATCGTGTAGGTATGGTGGCAGGCTAAGGAACAACAACGGTGTTCTCTGGATTTTGGCTGTTCCAAAAACATAACGGGCAACAAAGCAAAGTTCCTTAGCCTAGTACAAAGGTGATAGAATCACAATGGGCAATCACGATAAATTATCATAAAGGTAAAACATGTGAAGGTATATTTATTTGATCGATAAATTAAATGTGATAATCTGCACCATATTCTGAATGAAATCAGACACTATTGAGATGTTGAAAAGAGATGATGATTTTTTGATTCTGACTTGGTCTACATAATTAGCCAATTACATTTATGCCAAAAACACTATTCTTTGAATTACTTCATACATATACGTTTGGATTAAAAACGTAGTGTTATGCTGGATGATAATATTTCTGGTTATTTTTGGCTAACTCTATATTCACGGTTTTCTGATTATTTACATGGCTTCAATTCAAATTCAAAGAATCTCATTTAAATTGTTGTTAAAATTGAGTTTGAAATTTTTGATGCACACTTCATGGTCTGGTTTATCAATTTTAGTTAGTGATATTTTGGATTGAAAGAGAAACTCAGATGCAGATTACACTGGTAATCTAGTTGATAGAAAAATTACTAGTTGAACGTGATTTCTGAGACATTTAGTAACTGCATCGTTTTTCAAAGAAAATAATCTGCATATTTTCATAATTTTCAAATAGCAGAAAATTTTCTCATATAACCCCTTCGAGAAAATAATTGTTTGACCATATTTTCAGAATAGTCATTTTTATTTGATTTTAAATGACAAATTTTGACTAATCAAACTCCCTACTAATTATCAAAAAGATAAATAGCGATTGAAAAGGTGATAAGTGTTGATATTTAACATACATTACTCAAGAGAGTATATTTGGAAATTTTCTTTAGGAATTCAAACAAGAGTTATAAAACTTTTTGTTAGGTAAAGATTCCATGACCATTTCTATATCTATCATATTTCTATCGATCATTGTTTATCAAATATTAAATATAGTTTGTCGATATGTGGTACTATAATCAGGAATCATTTGTTTTTCATGTCACATTTTTTTGTAAAAATAAATAAATATCCAAAGTATTCACTCTCATTTAAAAGTCCTCACGGTTATGCATGGGTGAATTACTTGAATTTTTGATTATGTGCTTCCATGCTCATTTAAAAGTCCTTACGGTTATGCATGTATGGAACGCATATCAAAATTAATTTATTAAATAGACAATTTGATTCTAATCCCATTTAAAAGTCCTCACGGTCATGCGTGGTTAGAAGATACTTGATTTCATTTTTTTAAATTAAATTGGAATACTACTAATCTCATTTAAAAGTCCTAACGGTTATGCATGATTAGTAGATATTCAAATTCCTGATATAAATGTACCACAAGGAGATACAACTGTATGATTTTATATGAGAACATCATTACCATCATTTCTAAAAGTGGAATATGCTCCTAACAAGGGTAGTTATGGTTTTTGTTTGATTCTTATTGGAGTTTAATATTTATATTCAATTTGAGTTTTAATGTTGGATTAATATTGATCACTTTATCTCTATTTTCTCTAACACTATTATTCTTTTGCTAATAACAAAAGGGGGAGAGAAAAGTTAAGATTTTGTCAAATAGAATCAAGCAAAGGTCAAATAATTTTCCATTTGCATCTAGGCTTATTTGAATATTTCTATTTGCATGCATTTAAATAGGGGGAGCAATTAGATTATATCATTGATCAAATACATTTAACACGGTCAAAATCATAAATATATGTTTGTTATCATCAAAAGGGGGAGATTGTATGAATATGCGCTTATATGTTTTTGTTTGATGATAATAAACATATATATTCATTTAAATGTATTTGGTAATGTACTATTTTGTTTTTCACAGATTAAATAAATATTTGTTGAATAAAATAAATTACACAGAATTTGAATTCAAACAGAATAAGTTACACAGAATTTGAATTCAAACAGAAATTTTATTCAATAAAATATTTATTACAATCTTGAATAGTACAATTCAAGCTCTCACTATACATATACATTTTTGAATACATCACAATTCAGTTTACATAATTTCCTCACTACATATCACTCACACTCGTATTTTGTCTTCAACTGCATTCCAGTTTGAATCCAGCAACTGAGCAATCTGCAAAAATATTCACTAACGAAGTAAAATTGAAAAAGAAATATTTTTGCAATATAAAATAAAATATGATTTTTGAAAATATGATTCGCCTCGGTTATTTGGGTTGTTCGTCATCATTCACATTTGAATTCATTATACAAGAACAATGTGACATGCACAGTGTATCACTGTACATGCCACAAGGCCGTGCACATCAATATACGCTTGATAATGCTACAAGGACAGGTGAGCACAGGTCAAACCCAAATGAAAAGCCGGGTTCAACTCACGTGCAATCACGACACGAGCACAAGGTCAAACCGAGTTTTGAAACTGGGTTCAACACAAGGCTGCAAATGAAGACTTCAGGTCTCAATATCAATCATGCCAAAAGTATGGTTACAGCATAAAGGTGGTCAAGGCTAAATTGCAAACAAGCTCAAACCAGAATGGATGCAGGGATACAAGTCAGAGCAACAAAATCATCACAATGAGAAGACCACAAGACAACAAGTTCTGCTACTAAAATAAAACAAATGAATGCAACAAAGACCAAGCTGCAGCATACCAGAGTGCAAATGAACAAGTGCAACAGTGAGTGGGAATGCACCATCCAGAGACTCAGTGAAGTCAAAGTGTGCAACTTCAATGCAACTACATGACATGAATGCTCAATGAACCAGACAGGTCAAGTAACAAGGCAGACCACAAAGAAAAGCCAGCAAGACCACAAATGATCAGTGTGCAAAATGAAGCAAACTACTGAATCAAGTTCAGTAAGGCAATGCACCAATGCAAGTAACACAAGCAACACCAGTAAACCAAAGTGCAGACCAAACAGAAGATAGGTACACAAGTGTGCCAGAGAAAGAAAGATCACAACACAGCATCAATAATACATGAAACAATACACAATGCAGACACAAGTCCGTGGCAAGCTACAAACACCGAGTACAACAGCAAATACGTCATACAGCAACGCACAATGATACAAAGCAGGTTCTACAGGGATGTATACAACATGTTGAAGCAACTGTGAAAACTCAAATGAGCAAATGCAGCAGTGAAGCCAGAACATGAATAATACAACATGACAGTGACATACTGCAATAACCAAAGCCAAGATCACAAGTAAATCAACACAGTGACCCAAGTTGTGATGATTAGAGCTACAGACCGATAACTACATACAGTGTACGATATCATCATCGGCTGTATGCAAAGATGAACGCATATACGGATGCAGACGTGCCAAAGTTGTAAATGCCGTGTAAATCAGAGATGAAGCTTACAGTGGATGAACACTAAGAAATAAAGAAATGCAGATCAATGATCATCAAGCCAAAGTCAGAAGTCAACGCAAACATATCTTTGAAATAGTCAAAGAAAATTAAAAAGGGAAAGTTTTTGCCATATGACACAAGAAGGATCGAACGCTCTCAAGTTAAAGCCGTGAGTATCAAGTCGAGAAATTATATCAGGAAAGCCGTGTGCATCAGGAAATCGAATTTCAGGAAAGTATCGTATTAATTAGGGTATTCGAATTCATATAAATACCAAACCCAAATCATCATCATCGGCATCGAGTTAAAAGCAAACAATCAAACCAGCAACGAAAAAGATTACATACCGCAACAGTGAACTCGATCGTCTCGAAGCAACCAAGTCCAAATTTCATAAAATAATCAAAGGAGCGGCTGCGAACAAGCAACGCAAACTATCGGTCATCAGAGAACAAGCAAGAGCAAAGCAACCAGAATCGATCATTAGAAAAGCCGTGAGCAACGAGCAACACAAATCAGAGGAAGCGAATATTGAAAAGCCCCAATTTTGATTGCAAGCCCTAATTTCAGAACGAACAAAACAACAGAGGCCGCCATTTTTCTTCACAAACAAAAGACAGTGGATCCGGTTAAAGAATAAGGGGCCGGCCTTATTTGTTAAAAGGGGATTATTTTGTTTAGGGTTTTATTAAAAAGGGTTTTTTTTATTTTGAGCAAAAATTAGGGATTAAAGTTTATATTTTAATTTTTGCTCCTGGTTTATTTTTGAAGTTGTTGTTTTTTTCTTTTCAGTCAAAGAATTGGTAAATCACCACCTAGGCTGTAGGTAGTGTCAGATTGTCTAGTTAGAATTAGTTCAGTGAGAAGGGTGTGCGAGTTTGCAAAACTCTATAGGGGGAGCAGAGTTTGCGCGTAAGCGAAACTCTATAGGCGGAGCAGGGTGTACGAGTCTAGTAGAGTGTTTGTGAGCGAGAGCAAAGGTTTGCGAGTCTAGTAGAGTGTTTGCAAGCGGGATACTGTTTAATTCTAATAGAAATCTGGGAATGCAGCAGTAGGCAGGGGTTGCCGAAGCTGGGTAAATTTTGTGTGTGATTTACTTTTCAACATATTTATTTCTGCAGTTTGTTTCTGTGTTTAAATCGAGAAAATTTGCTATAATCCTATTCACCCCTCCCCCCCTCTAGGGTTAATCTAGATCCTACAGTAGCAGTGTAATTCAAAATAAACTATCAATCTATCTTCATACGCGATCGATCTCCAGAGATGCTAAAGTTAAAACAGGATTAGAAAGGATTGTCATGGTGCTCAAACAATTTGGAGAAGAAGAATGGTAGGAGGTTACGAATTACATGTTCGCATCGGTCAATTAAGGAGATGGATTCTTTCGTAACGACGTGGGGGTGACGGGATTTTGTATCAATCTATAGTTGAGGGAATATTATATGGAGGAATGGAACGGCTTCGTATCGATTGGCGGTGGTTGGAGTTCGTGTCGATCGATACGTAATTTACTTCGACGATCAATCCGAAGCCCATCACTTGCAGTTGACACAAATTGGGCAGCATAAGTTGTTTCGATGCCACAAGCGTTGATCGATACGAAACCAAAGCCTGTGATCGATGTAGAATTATATTCCCCTGATCGATACGAAATGTGTCGACTCGAATGTGATCGACACGGAACGTATTGATTCGAACACAACCGATACAAAATGTATCGATGCGAACTCGATCGATACGAAACATATCGATGCCATCTTAGTTGATACGAAAATAGGCCCCTTGATCGACACGAATTGTTGCATTCTTGGATATTATGACTTGCATTTGTGGTGATCGATCTATGTCGGAACCCTGATGGATACGAAACCTTGTATCGCTGCTCATATGACTCCGACGAGCTTCATTCTCGCATACGTGGACTTAACTGTTAGACTGCATATTTGACTGCCTTTCGAAGCTCATCGATGAAACTGTAACTTAACAAAAAGATAATGAACTTTAACTCAAATCTATCGCCAGCACCTTGATGGTACGGTTGTGACGGTCAACGATGACGGTCATTCTAATTGGACTTTGAAATTTTGTCGCTTGCATATTTTCTTATCTCTGTAGAATCTTTTCAAGTACTCCACAACACTGCACTGCACAACACATCCACACTTTACATGAGGGGAACACAGGGCTCTTTGTCGTCTAATAATGATTTTTCGTGGGTTAGTTTGTTATGGAGACTCCAAGCTCGCAGCCACAGGAAACTCAGAGTATAATTCCTCCCAGACTTGAAATACAGGACATCGAGGCCGATGTTATCGATCCGGCCTCGGACAGGCACCAGATGCACCTTTTATCAATAGTCCGCTAGACTTTGTTCCATCAATATTTCTGAAGACATGCTAGGGAGAATATGCTTAAGGCATGGTTTGTTAATGGACGACGTAATATTGCCAGGACCATATGACAGACCACATAATCCACCGGAGGGGTACACCGCCTTCAATCGACATGCGTGCGCAGTTGGGACGCTTCCCCCGTTCAATCAATGCATAAGAGAAATGTTATCTTTGATAGGTATCGCTCCATCTCAACTACACCCAAATAGATATGCATTACTGAATAGCTTGTTCATTGCATTTATGGAGCGCCTCTATTGAATACCCCGACTGACCGAGATAAGATACTTGTTTAACTTCAGGAGTCGAACTGACAGTCCATCTTTCGCATTCTTAGAGGCTGTAAGAAACTGTTAAGTAATTACGGGGTCTTGGACTAGGCTGAGCTACTTCAAGATGGAGTGGTTCTATGTCAGATGCCCCCCAGTGTTTGCCAGACTGTGGCTATTCAGACGTGAGTATTGCTATCTTTTCGAGCAGTCGGCAAGACAGTTGTAGATGAAACCCAACTCATATCTCTTTTTCTTTACAGCGATAATTCAGCGACCCGAAGGCGGATATTACAAGGAGATAGTTCAGGTTCTCCAAGAGGTGCCAAGCGAAAATAGGAATATTGACTTGGTCCTGACGGATAGGAATCTCAGAATTCGTGGGCTAATCGAGCGAAGACAAAGTATAAGGCTTGAAGATGCATTAAGAACTATCTCGAGGGAGTGAGTTAAGCGTAAAAAGCCTAAAGTTGTTATAGTCGAAGAGGCTGACTCTAAAAGAACCCCTATTGACGAGGAACCGTTGGGCGAACCTGCGGATGCAGCCTAGGATGCTGAAGAAAAGAGAAAAGGCAAGGCAGCCTTTTTCAAGCCATCCAAAAAGGGGAGATGGAAATCTGTGATCATGTCCTGGCCCGCCACCGCAATTAGAATTTCTAAGATGTCTCCCCCGAGAACAGAAAATCTTTATGAAGGGCTCGCCAATCTTCCAATTTCGGATGACGTGTCCATGCAGCATGATGCCAGATTGGATGAACTCCAACACGCCTTAGTTTTAAGCGAATCTCTGCCCACTAGCGTGGTTGACACATCCGGTTGGTTGGGGGGTTGCACATACATACACACTTCACGGCACTACACGATTTTTGATCGTAAGCTGCCTTTTTCTGAAGATTACTAACTTCTTTTCTGTTTTGCTTTGCAGATACCATGTCCGGTCGAGGCTCAATGTTCGGTAGTCTACGCAGCAAACGCAAATCTTCGTCGTACTATGAGTCACATAGGACAGAAGGAGATAGGGATCATGATCAAGGCTATTCCAGCCAGGAGCGGTCTAATAGGGATAGGGGATATGTACGCCGATCAGATCTCGCACACCCCCTCCCAGAGATCCCGCACCGCCTCCGATTCATGTTTCGAGGCCTCCAGAAACTTCACAGCACAAGCCGTCTTCCTCTCTTCGCGGTCTGACTCTTATCACCAAATTGAAGTGGTAGACCCTTCAACTACTGCACAGGCCCTCTTCGAGCCCACTGGGGAAGGAGCGATGAGGCTCGCTGAGCTGAAAAAGGATTTTCTTGATATATGTTTTGATGGGTTCGTCTTTCCCCCACGCTTGAAAAGGATTCCGACGTCGGCCGAACATACAGTGCACGATTATGTCGTGGATATATTCTTTTAGTATCAGGAGTGGTCGAAAACCGTGAAAAAAGCTTCGAAGGTGGCCTTCGACCGAGCAGTCATGATTGAAAAGCTGGAGAAAAAACTCGGCCAGAAAGATCAGATTATTCAAGCGCTCAATAGTGAGGCCGAGTCTTCTCGCTAATCTGAGATTGAGGCTCTTAAGAAAGCCGACGAAGCCCAGACGGCGATGGATAGAATGAAGCGGGAGCACGACGCCACAGTGGAGGACATGGGCCATAGGAACACCATCGTGACCGCTGAGCGGGATGCAACCCTTAAAGAGCTCAACGAGCTCAAATCTAAATTTTCTAAAATCATAAAGGAAAAATATGCTACTAACGTTGCCGCACAGGAAGCGTGCGATCAAGTGGTGGTGCTCCAAAGGGAGAAAGATGCGGTTATGGAAAAGGTTTGCGAGGTGGAGGCCGGAGTTGATGAGAAGGTTCGGCAGGCAAAAATTAGGCTTGAGGCGGACATAGAGGAGCTTCTCGTCACTTACAATGCCAACGTACTGAGTCATAGGAACTTAGCATGGCTCGACGATTACTCTACACATCTATACAATGCCTGGAATTTGCTGGTCGAAGAATCGCATATTGAGCAAAGACGAAAAGAAGGTTCTTCATGATTCTATGATTTCTCATGAGAGAGAGAGACTGGGCACCCAGCACTTAGAAATTGGGAAAGGCTCCGGAGTTGAGCATCATGCTACAAATTCTGAGATTTTTACTTCATCTCTATCTAAGCCCACTCTAGCGATCGAGCCCTAGCCCGTCTCGGCTTATGACCCTGAACAGCCACGCCTATCTCCTATTAAGGAGCATTCATCCAAAGCTGTTCAGCCGACCGCAAGACGAACTGAGGAAGGTACTCTGAACAAATTTCATGTGTATCTGAAATGAAGGGTTCGTTTTTGAAGTGTATTCTAACAACTTCTTTTCTTCCTTGTCCACTGATCGAAGTTATATTGACAGCGCCTCCTGCAATCCAAGAATCACATCAAGTGCAGGAGGCCATTATTGCTAAGGCGATTACCACGACTGCGGCCGTGCCAATTGAGGTGACACAGGGGAGCTCAATTTCCTTTGATGAGCAGATGATGAACGAGCTCCTAGGCCGACATAGCGACCCTTTTGCGGACTTACCATTCGTCCTAGGTGGGCTTCCGCCTGCTTCTAGCGCCTCAACACAGTTCGTTGCTGTCCCCAGCGAAGCTTGTGCTATTCGAGAAGCAAAGATATTAGCTGAGATTAATGCTGAGATGGAGGCAGCAACACATGGCGGTAGTTCTGGGATTGTGACAACGGCGGTTGGCCCAACTCCACTTAGGGTGATATCTCCTAGGGGCACACTCGTCGACACTAGCATGCCCATTCCGCCCTCGGTTGTAGACCCGACTCCGCCCGAAGAGAGTATTCATTTGAGTTCAAGTTCAAAGGAGGACGTTGACATCATGCCTTCGTGAGAGTATGATCCGTCGAAGGGTAAGGGCTCAAAGCGAAAAACTTCTAGCGGTTCCAGTGGTTCCACATCGACGAAAAGGCTAAAGAAGAAAAAGTAGATAAGCCCCCCTCTAGCACATTTTTGGCAGTTAGGAATGTACTTTTTCCTTTCATAGGCCATGTATAGTTGTAGGCTCGGCCCCCTGCTAGTAGAAATTTTTTGGAATAACTTGTACATGAATTTTCACATACAATTTAGTTGAAATGAAATTTGGTTTCTTGGCTTCAACTTTCATTTCTTTTATGCTTAAATATTGCAGTATTTGAATTTCAGTTCAGTGTACTTGTGGAGTCTCAGCCTTCGAGTCGAGTTTGTTTTATTTGCCAAGTCTGAAAATCGTGATCATAAGTCATAACTGGGGATCGAGTTGGACTTGGACGTTGTACTATTTCAGTCAACTATTAACACTTAAGCTTTGCCCCCAGTCTAGGGGATGAGTTATGAAGATCGGCTAGTGACCGCAAATTGTTTCTACCCCTTCGGGTTTTTGCGTCGTAGGACCGATGACCAAAATTAGTGAGACATGAGCGGTTGAATCACGCTTGTTTATTTATACATAGTCATATCCACACTCCGAGGACCAGTACTCGTGTTTAGGCGATCAGTCGCGCACGTTGAAGTTTTTAAGCACATGTCCGCACTCTGGGGACGTAGAGTTATTCATAATTGATAATCTGGTTCGCACTCTGGGAACCCGAAAACTATCGATATTTGTAACGCAGTTCGCACTCCAGGAACTTTTACTTAGTATTCCAATTCACACTCTGGGAATTTGGAGTTAGTGTTTATACTCCGGTTTGCACTCTGGGAACCTAGAGTTGATGTTTATACTCCAATCCGCACTCTGGAAATTTAGAGTTAGTGTTTATACTCCGGCTCGCACTCTGAGAACCTAGAGTTGATGTTTATACTCCAATTCGCACTATGGGAATTTGGAGTTAGTGTTTATACTCCGGTTCGCACTCTGGGAACCTAGAGTTAATGTTTATACTCCAATTCGCACTCTGGGAATTTGGAGTTAGTGTTTATACTCTGGTTCGCACTCTGGGAACCTAGAGTTGATGTTCATACTCCAATTCACACTCTGGGAATTTGGAGTTGGTGTTTATAGGACTGCCGTGTGTCGGTCCAATTCAGCCTTTAATGTGATGGCTTGCCCCCGAGCTGAGATTTCACTTAGTGAGTAGCGTTCGTATCACAGTCACTCGCTATTTGAATAAATCCCATCGTACGATAGAACTTAGCTCTTCATACGTCGTGATAATTGAATGTCGCATTCGGTGAATCACAGTTATAGCTTGAAGAGATGGTAATTTATTGCTGGAACGGAAAAACATGGCAAAGTCAGTGCCTTATTACAAATTCGAACTTCAAAATGCAAATACAAATTGCAAAGTATTTATAGACTAAATAAATAAAGCATGTCATGTGTAACAGTGACGAAGATCCTCGTCGTTCCAGGCGCTTGACAAAGTGGGTCCGCCACTAACTGCGTTTATCACTAATCTCCCACCGGTACGGGCGGGGTCCTCCTGTCTAGGCCGATCGGGCGTATTATTCTGATTTGACGGGCCCGCTCCTCCTGGCTGCGGCGCCCGCACAAACTGTTCCAGCTTCCTCTCTCTAATCAACATTTCCACGGGATCTTGCAAATGACGACATTCATTCGTATTGTGCCCGTAGCTTTCATGAAACCTGCAAAATTTTCCCATCTGGATTTGCCTTTCTGACGACGGTTTTGGTGCAGGTTTTTTGTATTGAATTGTATTACAGGTTTGTAAATACAAGTTCTCCGGTGATGTGTTCAAAGGAGTGTAGTTGTCAAACATAGGATTCTTGTGCTGTGGGCCACGATTCTGATCTCGCCTTCTATTTTGATTCACGTTCTCCCTCCACTGAGTTTGTTTGTTTTGAATGTTCAACTGAACTTTTCCAGAGCTCTCACCAGACTGTTTGACCGCAACATTGCTTTGGATCCCTTCCGCACTTAGCCTTGCATCATCTTGCTTCATACACTGTTTCGCATCTTCCTTTCTCAGGAATTGAGCCGCCTTGGCATAGAAACGGTCCAATGATGCAGGTTGTTTCCCGGCCAGCCAGTTGCTGAATTTAGAGTCGGGGTCAATCCCCTTAGTCAACGCCATAAGGATGGAGTTATCATTCGGATTGCTGATTTTTGCACATGCAGCATGGAATCTCTCTAAGTAGCGTCTGAGTATTTCTCCAGGAGCTTGGGTGACACTAGATAGAGTGTTGACATATTTTGTCCTTGCGGCGTGCATGCGGAATTTATCAACAAATTTAATGGCCAACTGGTCAAAGGAGGAAATGGATCGTGGTGGCAGTCGGGTGAACCATATGGTAGCGATTCCTCCAAGGAAATGGGAAAACTATGGCACTTCACTGCATCGTCAGCTCGAGCAGCGCTCATCGACCATTCATATTTCAAAATATGTTGGTTGGGGTCGGTGTTTCCTTCGTACATGGGTAGAGTCGGCATCCTAAATTACCGAGGAGGTTCAGCAGTAAGTATATCGTCTGTAAAAGGAGTGTGACTTCAGGAGATTCCCCAGTCGTCATTTGTGAGACCCTGGCTCTCACGGATCATCTGACATATCATGGTTGGAAGATCCGGCATTTGTACGTTCTGTATGGTTCAAGCCAAAGTGTGGTTAGGTTCCACATTATGAGGTTGGACCAGATGCTGTCGACGGTCCACGTCTCGCCTTCTTGGCTCATAGTCCTCTGGGACGTATGGTTCAGGAGTACGCCCATGCTGACAACGGTACAGGTTTGACTGATTTCGGTCATCAACCCTTGGTTCAACCGCGGCGGTCGTAGTGCGGTAGTCTGTGGTGTAATGAGGAGCGATACCCCCTCGTGAGGAGGGTCCGGTCTGGAAACTGGCCGATGGACCAACTCCCAGCTGTCCAACGGTCATTGCCGGTTGATGTCCAGTAGTTTATATGTGACTCCTATCCAGTCGGGGTCGTGGACATCGATGATGATAATCAAAAGAGGAAGAACTTTCGGGGGAGGAGCGAGAAGCATGATCTCTCCTAGATCTCCTCCGCTTCTGGCGATTCAGTTGGTTGGTCAGCTCGGTATTGGCGCGTAGCTGCTCTGTTAGTTGTTGCCGACTCTGGATCAGCTCCTAAAGCAGCAACTGGAACTCTTGTCGGGTAACCGGACCTGATGGTTCCGAGGGTAAGGTAGCGTCTTGGTTAGATGGAGGTACATGCGCGGGGTTCTGTCTATCTAGGTCTTCTTGATCGATACCGTTACAGGTGGTCCTTGTGCTAACCATGGCAATGAATGAGATCCTTTCCTAGACTTTATGCAAATATGAATAGGTTGGAAGGAATGTGGATTAGAAATCTGGATCTTTCTCTTAGATTTATGCAATCCAGTATCGACGACAGATCCAACGAGCAGGAGGATACCTGAGTTCAACTCTCAATGAAAGCACCAAAGTGTTTGTACCAAAAATGGGCACAATACTTTCTGAAAGTTTTTGAAGAGATAAAAGTGAAGAATATAAATGTAAAATGAAGATTATCTAACAAAAACTCCAGTAAACAGTCACACAAATGCACAGACACGCAGTTTTAGAGTGGTTCGGCGTGTTGCCTACATCCATAATGAAGTTTTTAGGATTTTATTGATTCTCTTTCGACAATTACGTGCAACTACAGTGAATAACAGTAAAGTACGGCTTGGAATTCGAATTCAACAGCAATGGTTGGGTACAAATCTCGATACGGCAGAGTCTGGGCGCTTGAGAGTCAAAAGATCCTTTTTCTATATGCTTCAGAGGGATATTTATAGGTGTAGGAGGCCGATATCTCGCTCAAACTTGGGAGACTCCTTTTGGCATGTGAGTGGGGCCACGCAATCGATCCCAACTTGGGAGACTCGATTTGTGATCGATACGAAGCAATTTCGTAGCGATCAAGAATTGGTCTAATTGAGCTGAAACTTAGCAGGAACATTCCTTGGCTTGTACGTAAGCTCCTTCGAAAATTTCGTAGTATTTGGTTCAGTGGATCTTGAGTTATGATCGATACGAGATGATGTTCCTCGGAGTATTGTTTCGTTTGAATCCATGGCTTCGAATCGGCCCACTACGAATCGATGAAGCACGTGATCCTGTGGCTTTGTGGCGCGCACTCTTCGCATCGATCCGCTATTTGCTCCGGTTTGACCGTGTTGCATCCATAGATCTCGCCTCGTTTGTATCGAGTGCCGTTATCTAATTTGCATTGATGGGTACGAATGAACAAGAACTCGATGGATACGAAAAGCAGTTCCACCGATCGATACGAACTAATGAAGACCGGTGGTTACGAACAGGATTTCCCTTGAGGGACATGAGTAAGGCAAACACTTGGTGGGTACGAAGTAGGCCCCAACCGATCGGTACGAAATGCAAGCTCCGCTAATGGATACGAACTGAATCGAGTCGAACCGAGGCTCCTTGATGGGTTCGAACGAGATCAAGTCGAACTGAAGCTATAGGATTGATGCGAGGTCGCTGCCACTCCGATCGATATGAAAATGATGGATTCGAACCGGGGTTCGATGATGGATGCAAAAATGGGATTATTTCCTTTAATTTGCATTGATCGTAACTTGAGCGTACGAACTCGGATTGACTTGAAATTTGGAGTGCTGACTTTTATAGCTTCTTTTGTTGTGTCTTGTCAGTTGTAGCTTGATTCGGACTTGGACAAAATTCATCGACATCCATAGCGAATCTATGCATGCTCAATATCCAGGACGATTGATCCTGAGCTTGTAACCAGTTCTTTGATATCTTGGCCTTTCCAAAAGGTGGAATAACATTTGCCCCCTTGTGGAAACATGACGTGCTTTGAAAAGCTGCGATCTTCACTCTGAATAGTCATTGCTTTATCATTGAAGCTTGTAACCCTGCGTTGCTATAACTGATTGCTGTATGAATATCCAATTCCTGTTAATGCTGAAAATTGAATATGAGTTTGATAAAAATGTGTACACGTTAATCTGACTCTCATTAACGTTACACGTTCACGAGTCATTGTCGGTTTTCCTGTATCGAATTTCGTGTCAATCCTCCCCTGAACCGATGTGAAACTCGAGTTGTAGCAATGCTTGACTGTTTTTTGGATGTTCCTTCGTACCGATCCTCTCCTAGATCGATATGGAAGTTTGAAATGTTGCTCTCGCATCGATACGTTTGGCGTTGATGGATACGAATCATCATTTTTATCGATGGACTTCAATTATCGTAAGTCGAGCATCGATGGATATGAATAAGTAGTTTTGAATCGATGGAGCTCAATGCCTTTGGGACTATCTTCACCGTGCAATTCATATCGATGAATCTATTTACCATTTCGAATCGATAGGGGCTTGGGCCGATGGATTCGAACATGCCATTCGACTCGATCGGAGTGTTGACCTGCTATGACCGGTCGCATGGACTGGGAGGCGAATCGCCCCTTCCCTTCACACTCGCTCATATAAATACCTTGGACTTCTGCCCTTTTTCACATTTTCACTTTTTACTGCTGCTGTTACTTTATTTCCTTCCTTCGTATCGCTTCGAGAATAAACAAATCTACAGGAACTTTCGTTTCCAAATCTCTGCGCTGCATCAAATCTTTGAACCGATATCTTAAAATCAGGCAATTGAATGGCTATTCCACGTCGTAGCAGTGTAATTCGAAATCAACTGTCAATCTATCTTCATACGCGATTGATCTCCAGGGATGCTAAAGTTAAAACTGGCTTAAAAAGGATTGTCATGGTTTTCAAGCAATTTGGGGAAGAAGAATGGTCGGAGGATACGAATTACATGTTCGCATCGGTCGATTAAGGATACAGATTCTTTCTCGATCTGGGGGTGACGGGATTTCGTATCAGTTTGTAGTTGAGGGAATATTATATGGAGGAATGGAACGGCTTCGTGTCGATTGGTGGTGGTTGGAGTTCGTGTCGATCGATACGTAATTTACTTCGGCGATCGATCCGAAGCCAATCACTTGCAGTTGACACAAATTGGGCATCATAAGTTGTTTCGATGTCGCCAGCGTTGATCGATACGAAACCAAAGCCTGTGATCAATGTAGAATTCTATTCCCCTGATTGATACGAAATGTGTCGACTCGAATGTGATCGACACGGAACGTATCGATTCGAACACAATCGATACGAAATGTATCGATGCGAACTCGATCGATACAAAACATATCGATGCAATCTTGGTTGATACGAAAATGGGCCCCTTGATCGACGTGAATTGCTGCATTCTTGCCTATTATGACTTGCATTTCTGGTGATCGATCTATGTCTGAACCCTGATGGATACGAAACCTTGTATCGCTGCTCATATGACTCCGACGAGCTTCATTCTCGCATACGTGGACTTAACTGTTAGACTGCATATTTGAATGCCTTTCGAACCTTGTCGATGGAACTGTAATTAACAAAAAGATAATGAACTTTAACTCGAATCTATCGCTGGCACCTTGATGGTACGGTTGTGACGGTCAGCGATGATGGTCATTCTAATTGGACTTTGAAATTTTGTTGCTTGCATATTTTCTTATCTCTGTAGAATCTTTTCAAGTACTCCACAGCACTGCACTGCACAACGCGTCCACACTTTACACGAGGGGAACATAGCGCTATTTGTTGTCTAATGATGATTTTTCATGAGTTGGTTAGTTATGGAGACTCCAAGCTCGTAGCCACAGGAAACTCATAGTATAATTCCTCCTAGACTTGAAATACCGGACATCGAGGCCGATGTTATCGATCCGGCCCTGGACGAGGCACCAGATGCACCTTTTATCAATAGTCTACCAGACTTTGTTCCATCCAATATTTATGAAGTCATGCTAGGGAGAATATGCTTAAGGCATGGTTTGTCAATGGACGACGTAATATTGCTGGGACCAGATGATAGAACACATAATCCACCGGAGGGGTACACCGCCTTCAATCGACATGCATGCGCAGCTGGGACGCTTCCCCCGTTCAATCAATACATAAGAGAAGTGTTATCTTTTATAGGGATCGCCCCATCTCAGCTACACCCAAATGGATATACTTTACTGAATAGCTTGTTCATTGCATTTATGGAGCACCTCTATCGACCACCCCGACTGACCGAGATAAGATACTTGTTTAACTTCAAGAGTCGAACTGACAGTCCATCATTCACATTCTTAGAGGCCGTAAGAAACTGTCAAGTAATTAGGAGGTCTTGGACTAGGCTGATCTACTTCAAGACGGAGTGGTTCTATGTCAGATGCCCCCTAGGATTTGCCAGACGATGGTTATTCAGACGTGAGTATTGCTATCTTTTCGAGCAGTCGACAAGATAGTTGTAGATGAAACCCAACTCATATCTCTTTTTCTTTACAGCTATAATTCAGCGACCCGAAGGCAGATATTACAAGGAGATAGTTCGGGTTCTCCAAGAGGTCCCAAGTGAAGATAGGAATATTGACTTGGTCCTGACGGATAAGAATCTCAAACAAAGTATAAGGCTCGACAATGCATTAAGAACTATCTTAAGGAAGCGAGTAAACCGTAAAAAGCCTAGAGTTGTTATAATCGAAGAGGCTGACTCTAAAAGAACCCCTACTGACGAGGAACCGTTGGGCGAACCTGCGGATGCAGCCCAGGATGCTGAAGAAAAGAGAAAAGGCAAGGCAGCCATTTTCAAGCCATCCAAAAAGAGAAGATGGAAATCTGTTATCATGTCCCGGCCCGCCTCCGGAATTAGAATTTCGGAGATGTCTCCCCCGAGAACAGAAAATCTTTACGAAGGGCTTGCCAATCTACCAATTCCGGATGACGTGTCCATGCAGCATGATGCCGGATTGGATGAACTCCAACACGCCTAAGTTTTAAGCGAATCTCTGCCCACTAGCGTGGTTGACACATCCGGTGGGTCGGGGGGTTGCACATACATACACACTTCAAGGCACTACATGATTTCTGACCGTAAGCTGCCTTTTTCTGGACATTACTAACTTCGTTTCTATTTTGCTTTGCAGATACCTTGTCCGGTCGAGGCTCAATGCTCGGTAGTCTACGCAGCAAACGCAAATCTTCGTCGAACTACGAGTCACGTAGGAAGGAAGGAGATAGGGATCATGATCAAGGCTACTCCAGCCAGGAGTGGTCTGATAGGGATAGGGGATATGTACGCCGATCCGATCTTGCACACCCCCCCAGAGCTCCCGCACCGCCTCCGGTTCATGTTTCGAGGCCTCCAGAAACTTCACGGCACAAGCCGTCTTCCTGCTCTTCACGGTCCGGCTCTTATCGCTAATCTAGTTGGGTCAGGATACTGGGTAACACCCACTATCACTTCATACCCGACCCACACAGTGCCTTCCCCTCCCAATTTTAAAATTGTGGTTCTAGTAAATAAAAAACAAATGAGACTGCCTTGGTCTTCCACCTCCCACCACTGCAAAGACCATCTATCATTCATGCTTCCACCGCCATTCCACCCGCCATGCAATGCCTCACAGTTACCCCAAGCCTTGCTGAGCTCGATGCTCCATATCGTTGTCACCATCCTAAAATTCAAACCCAAAACATATAACAGCCGAAACCCTAAATCGACCAACCTACCTCCTCCAACCCATGCACCACCTCCAACCACTTTCGTCACTTCACCTTGTTCCCACGTCGCTTCCACAGCCGCCATTGCTCCTCTTAACCACCACATCGTCATAATTTTCTAGATGAATTGAAAATGATCATCTTCCTCCCTACGGTGATTCTGGCCACTAAAAATCTAGAGATCATCCTAAAAAATCTCATCTTGCCACTATGAACACAACCCAACTCTTTGATCTCCATTCCATGTTTGATAAAAAAAAACATCAATATTTAACCATCATTTTAATCAGATGATTCCCACCATCATACTCGATGAAATAGCGAGCGACTAGTTTTACAAAATATATGGGGTGATAATGAACAGTTTTCATGTTTGAATATTTAACAAAATGTTGCTGGTTTGAGAGAGAATGATTATTGAAAGGAGAAGGATGGTATATTTTCTCTCACAGGAAGAAGAAAAAATAAAAAGAAGAAGAAGAGAGGAAGAGAGATGAAGTATGAATGAAATGAAATGAAATGAAGTAATTATGTGCACATTTAAACGAAATCAATTACTTCAAACTCAAGAAATTCCTCAAAATTCAAGAAAACCCATCACATCTAAATGTAAATCAACATTAATGGCTTGTTGAAAAAAAATATTTTGGATTTGTTTTGAATTTTCTTTAAAACAAGCTTTGCGGTACTCCGCGACATAATATCGCGTTCGTGTACAGACCACAAACGGCGGAAATAAAAATACGATCATGCACAACAATGCGACACGATCACAAAACAACAATAAAATACATTGGTTATTCTATTCTATGAGATTTCAAAAATACCGACTTTTGCTATAAAATACGTCAAATGAAAATTTAAATATTTTCCAAATTAAATATTATGAAAAAATCGTATAAATTCATTTAAAAATGCGCTACAAAAAATCAAGTTATTTTATCAAAAATTGATTTCCTTATCATTTATTACATTCGAATCAAATTTGAATATTTAAATAAATTAAATATTTTGTTCGAAACATTTGAAATTCTAGGTCATTACAAGCACACTCGCTTGATTTAAACAAGAAACAAGCACACTCACACAAGTAATAGTAGAAAGTTGTTGATTCCAAATCAAACACAAATAGTTGTGCTTTGAATACATAATATCCTATAACACTTTGATCTTTGAATTGATGAGAGAATACTTTCAAATCAGTGATTAGTTTGTAGAGAATCAATGTAGTAACGTAGAGATTGAATTTGAAGAGTATAGAAAGTGTGTTTTATGAAATACATAATGGGAATTTGGAGTAAGAAGAATATAGAGAAAATAGTTGTAATTCATTTTCCAGTCCCCTTTATATATTGTTTGAAGGGACGTGTCTAATCGCGAAGAGATGCAACCAAAAATCACAACTATTCAAAAATCAAAAGACACCTCTTCAATGGTACATATATCAACATACATAGGTAGGGTTTGTCAATATGCCCTTGTTTAATTTAAAGAAAAATTATACATTTAAATTATTATAAATTCTATTATTTAAACATAGTTTTTAAGTACTTTAATATATAAAACTTATAAAATATTCGTAGAAATATATTTTGTAAATAAAATAAATATTTTGATAAAAAAATATATAATTTAATAAGTGGATATTCAGTGAAAAGGAAGTTGTTATTCGAGGACTTTAATATATTAATCTAAAGTCTGTTAACTATAAACTATAGTCTAGAACCCTTCATGTCTTTGTCCTCAAACTCATAAGTCTTCAGATATCTTGATTATTGTAACGAACCAGAATTTATATTAATTAAAATCCATATATTTAATTGATTTTAAATATTAATAAGTGAAATTTATAAGTCGAATTGTCTCTGCACCGTTAGCTACGGTATGGAGATTTCCTTTGTGATGGGAAGTTTTGTCGGGATTGTGGATATCCGGATTACAAGGGCTTCTTTGGAAGTGCCTTCGGTTCTGTTCGAACCCGGAACAGACTTGTATGGTTACGTGTCTGACATTACATTTTGAGATATAAAGCAGATTTCTTTAAAATATATTTCTGTTAGTGGCAGAGAATTTATTCTCTAGCTTAACACCATTCTCTGAGACGTACACCCTTAGAGGTTATGTAGTTGAAGGTTATCAGCGATGTATTCCCAATTTGGTAATGTGGCACGCTTAGTGTTGCTGTGTGATGATTATTTATTGATCATTTGTTGATCAAAGCGTGGCTTTGTGTCTAGCTTTGTGGACGAGACTTCGTCAGACCTCACTCTCTGGAAATGGTCAAAAAAGGAATATGCGGCAAGGTTATGAGGGTCGCGCCCTTTAGGGTATGTCATTTCCTTCTGGAAAGGGTGGTATCATGGTATGGAGCCCAGATACTTACTCATGTTGATACACTATATCTATTACTGTATGGTGTTGTTGGAGTCGAGCGCTCGGATAAAGGTCCAAAGGGACCGAGGGATGGCATAGTCGTGTAGTAGTTACCTAGTGACAAAGGTAACCCGACCTTGTGTTGGCAGAGAGCTGGTTAAGTTCTCGGGACGTCCCGCCAGAGGCGATCCCATGTGGTAGTAGGAAGTTCCTTAGCCTGACCATTTGTTGGAAATCCAAATAAAACAATACGCACCTTGTACGGTTTTAGTTGTAGAACCTGCCATTCACTTGTGGTGGCGCTCCACTGTTTGGATGGTAGCTATAGTAGGCATACGATAATGGTCGTATGTTGGCTAAGATTTATATCTTTACTTTCGAAATGATTTTTCCTACACTATGCACTAGTAATAATATCGAATGTTTCTTTTTAATGCGTATCAAGCATCTTTGACTATCATAAGAAGAAATCTCCTCCAATTCTGCGTTTGCATTGTGTGTGTGGCGGGAGGTCTTATGGTATTCTCATTTTCCAAAAGCATTGCGAATTGACTTTAAAATTTTCTTTGTTGTTGTTTTAAAAGATAAACTGTTTAAGTTCTCACACCAGTCCCATGACTGACTCGGAGTTTATTGTTTTCCTTCCTAAACTCTGGGTGCCCATAATTTTCCACACGGGCAGTCAAGAGTTAGGTTATCAGGATATTCTGGAATTCAGGAGTTGCTGGAGGCAAGCTGGAGAGCATGGCGTATTCACTAGTATATAGTATTTATTTTCCGCTGCTTGTTGTTGTACACTCTGATGATGTAATGTAAAGTGATGTAATGTAATAACTGATATAGTTCTTTGTTTAAAGATTATTCATTTATTTACTATATGTTGTTCCACTGCGATATGTGAGATTCTGATATTGTTTCTGTTCTGTTTCCTTATTTCTTCTACCTTTTTCTTCTACCTCTTCTTCTTTAACCCTAACAACTCGGTTTTCCGGCATTCGATTATGCGGCATTTGATACAGTGGACGTATGAACGCCGACCTTTGGATCCCGATAAAATCCTATCGTTACAGCTGGTATCAGAGCATATGGTTAAGCGATAACCATGGCTCTGTTGGGAATTACTCATTAGAGATAGAGTCAGTAGTACTCTAGAATGAGTTTGAGTGTAATAATAGATATGAGCACGTATTTGTTAGTGAATATAAAATTATTTTATATTGTATTGATTGGTTTGTTGAGTGGTATATGGATTCTGGTCGGTATAGTCCGTACAACTCTATCGATAGGGATCTCTAAACACTTGTTCAGAATAATTCGGCACGATATTGTTTTAAATTGGGTAAATGAAATAATTTTACCTCGATTATATTTTTATATAAAGGGAATAATTTTTCAGAAATTATTAAAGTGTATATAAATTGATTGTTTGGTTGTTGAAAATGTAAAAATGCATAAGTCAATAAAAGTTGTTTGAATAAGTTAAATAAAAACAACAGTTGTAAAAGAATGAATTGTATGAGCAAATGAATTATAAGTATGGAATTATAATTAAAATGGTTTACAATTGTAAAATAATTTTATATATAAATAGTGAAATTGTATTAGGAAAAAAATTTATAAATGTGATTTATAAATAAGATAAAAGGAAAAATTTTAAAGAATATTTAGCACTGATTTCACTATTGTTGCTGGGAAATAATAAGGGTGATGACTGCAGCATCATCAGTATCATATTCAAGTTTCTATGTGATGGATTTGCTACCATAGTAAATTGAAAATTTGAGTTTTATTGTGATAAACAAAATTGAGAAAAAAAATCCAAGTTGAAATTGATGAATATAAGTGAAATGAATTTTGAACTTATAGTATGAGATAAAAAAAATTATCTTTGGATAGGTAAATGGATTTGGAAGTTTAAATATATAAGTTGTATAACTTAGAAAATGAGAAAATGTAAGTGAAACCAATAGTTAAAATGGTTAAACAATTTTGTTAAGTTAAATGAAATAGAATTTGAAATAAATAAGAAGTGAACTTAAGTTGTATAGTGGAAGTAAAATGTAAAAGAAGTTGAAATGGAATATAACTTAAGTGATGTTGAAAGAAGTTGATCTTGGTGTCAAAGTAAATTAATAAGTGAATTAATAAAATGAAGTCATTAAGAATATGAACTTGAGTTATATAAATGAAATTCAACTTTATTTGTAAAATGAATTGGAAATTAAATTAATAAATGGATTGAATGTTAATCAGTCGAATGTAAATAAGTTAATATGAAATAATGAATGAAGTGTTAGTTCGTTGAAAGCCAATGCAATTAGAAGTTGAATAATTGAATGAAAATCAATTAAATGTTAAACCAATTAAAATTAAAAGTGTTGAACCAAATTGAATGTTGAATGTAAATTTAATAATTTGGTTATGTTGAATATACATTGGTTGTTATTTGATTTTTAGTTGATTGTGTAAAATTCATTAAGTGTTAATGAAAGTAAATTAGCAAAATCAAAAGCTATGTAATTGAATTCAAATTGAAAGTGAAGTAAATGAATTTGAATAGAAATGAATTTGATTCAATTTGGAAGTGAACTAGTGTGAATTTAAATTAGTGAATGTATAACAATTGGAAATGAATAAATGAATATTTGTAAAGTCCAATGTTAACAAATCAAATGTGGATTAAAATGGAAAAAACCAATTCATTGAACGTTAATGAGAAATGAAAGAATATTGATTTGGTTATTGATTTGTTGGATGATTATTGGATGATAGTTGTTGATGGTTGCATTTGTTGCTTTTGTTGCATTTGCCAATTGGCATATGTAGTTGTTATGTTGCTATATGTCGTATATTGATATTATTTTCATATATACATGTTCTTATTTGTTTGATTGAGTGTTTAGTAGGTGCAGATGGCGTTGCTTCGCATTTTGGAGCTCGCTTTCGCGCTATATTAGCTGTATATGCTCGCTAACAATAAATAAGGTACATATCTCGGATTACATACAGTACTTATACACTTTTTTCCCTGTGGGATGCCTCATCACTTGATGAGATGTATATTTGTGATATATATACTGTCATTTTTTTTCGGATCGAGCCGTGCAAAGGAGACTATGGCGAATTTTTTCGAAAATTTAAGGCGTTAGAAATTTTTTGGGAATTTTGGAAAATTTTGAAAACTATAACTAAGTATGATTTGAAAACTTAGTGAAGTTGTTGTAAGAAGTTTAACTATGAATTTTGGGAAAGTTAAACACTTAGGAGATTTGTAAATCAAGCTTGAACGGTTTGTTTTGAAAAGTTAACGGATTTCGAAACTTTTTCTTGCTTGGTAATTTCGAGGACGAAATTCTTTTAAGGGGGGAAGTCTGTAACGACCCAGAATTTATATTAATTAAAATTCATATATTTAATTGATTTTAAATATTAATAAGTGAAATTTATAAGTCGAATAAATTTTATTTCGAATAATTGGATTTAATTGGATAATTAAATCGATAATTTAATATTTCAAATTACGGAAATAATTGAAAATCGAGTTAAATATGATTGAAAATGATTTGTAAAATTTTATTTAATCATGTTGAAGTTAGAATGATATTATAGAACTTCTAGAATTGAATTAAAAGTTAATTTGTGAAAATTGAATATTTTAATATTTAATTGACGAGTTAAAATAGCCATTTTTCAAAGAGTCTCGGATTTCGACGAAACTAATTTCATCGGATCCGTAATGTGATATTATTATAAGGTTTCATATTTCGTGTCAATCGGATTTACCGTTTGTCCGGGGCAAGCCAAAACGCCTAGAAATTAGTTTAAATCGATTTAATTTAAATTGATCGTTTATTATCGTAACTCTCACATATTATCGAATTAGCTTCCGAAACATGTTCCATTGTGTCCGAAACGTGGGGTAAACCCTAGAAACGTCGGTCACCGCGCGAGATTTGGAGTTCGGAAAATCCGGGATGAATAGTGTTTCGTAGAATTTTCTATATAAGCACCTCAACAATTCATTTTTTGCAAAAATAAACAACCCTAGGGTTTTGAAGTCTCAGGCGCCACCCTCTAAAATCAATGGCCAGAAAAATACGAAAATTCTTCTCTTAATCTCTCTCGATCCACAACCTTTCGCGAGAAACTTTTAACTAGGAAATCGAAGAGGATGGTGTATGCTTCACATCCGTATGGTGGGTCGGTGCGAATATCTTCGTGGTGGTCGAAATCGGGGCTTAACGCCATCACGTTCGGTCGCGTTTTACGAGGAAAGGGTAGGGCCGAGTGCAACGTGGTCATGGCCGTGGGTGGTGCCGGAGCGCGCGCATGTGGTGGAGGTCCTTGATCGAGTTGAAGTGGTCGGGGATGGGTTGCGTTATCTAGGGCATAGGGACGGCGTTTGGGTTCGAACGAACCTGGGGAGTTGTTTCACGTGGTAAGAGGAAGAAATAGCGTGCGGCCACGATGGTTGCAAACAAAATCTAACGTTCTGGATGAAAGAGGTTTAAAATATTGAAAATAAAATGTAAATATTTATGTATATTTATTCGTATAAAATTTTGTAACACTATAACTTCATCATACGACGTCGGAATTTCGTGAAACCAGTTGCGTTGAATCATATTGACGAGCACTACACGATGGAACTAAATTGGAGTCGTTTGAAGCTAGTGAAAATTTTGGATAAAATTAAACGTCCGTTTAATTTTATTCGAAATAAAACGCGGAAACTGAATTGAAATCAAGGTGAGAACTTCTCACTCAATCGAATCGGTTTCGATTTAAATTTTAAATAGTTATATTCAAAAATTGCTTGATTGTATGTTTGAATGATGATTGTTATCTATTGATTGTTAAAATAGGCATTATACGTCGTTATTAAGATGAGGTTATTTATTAAAAACATATACCGTGAATATTTCACCGTATAGTGAAATTGGTATTATATATGTACTTGGAGTTGATTTCCCGCATTATATAGCGGATGAGACCCTATTGCGCCGCATAATAGCGGATAGTATTTTATAAATCCCATATACTGCGATATTTCGTCTTGAAGCGAAATTGGTATTGTGCTAACATCTTTGAATGCAGGGAAACAGGTTGGAGGGATCCAACTGGATTCCTCAAACATTTGAATTGGTTTCAATGTTGTGTGTTGATCTATTTATTGATCTATTTATAATCTACGTGATTATCTTTGTGGTTGAGATTGTTAAAGGCTAAATTTTAGCCGAATATATTTTGGTATCGTTAGATGCCGAAAATAAATAAAATTTGATTTTTGAAAACTTAAGTTGAGAATTCAAAATAAAATTTAATTTTGGAATTGATTCATTTTCAATAAATAAACATTATAATTTTTATTATTATAAAAAGGATATTTTTGGAAAATAATACTTAAGTATGATTTTGGAGTTATATAAGCTTTAATAACGATTTGTAAATTATTAAAAGGAATGGTTTATTTAAATTGGGATTTTTGAATTATTATAAATGATTTATATAAAATATTTATAAAATTGATATTGATAAATTTAAAATATTCGAATTATAAAACAAGTTTTTATAAGTGTTAAAATGGAATATAAATGGATTTTATAAGTGAATGAAAACTATATATCTATAAATTGTGGAATTATAAAATGAATAGATTTTATAAAATAAAAGATTTATAAGTAATTAACTTATAGATTGGATTTTTGCGTGTAAATGGAACATGGATAGAATTTGTTAATAAAGTGATTTTGTAAGTTGAAGTGGCCATAAAATATAAATGGAATTTATAAACGTTGTTTTATAAATTCGAAAACGACTTATTTTGATAAGTTAATTATTATAGCTTATTAAAGGAAATATATCCACAGTTTTGGACAGTGGATAATCCTTTAAATATAATATGTAGAAATGTTGAATTTGGATAAGGAAATATATCCACGATTTTGGACAATGGATAATCCTTTAAATAGAATATGTAGAAATGTTGAATTTGGAAAAAGAAATATATCCACGATTTTGGACAATGGATAATCCTTTAAATAAAATATGTAGAAATGTTGAATTTGGATAAGGAAATATATTCACGATTTTGGACGGTGAATAATATATTAAAGAAATATTTTGGAAAAGTAATGTTTTAAATAGAATTAAAACGATTTAAAGATGTTTTAAAATGTATTAAGTATCGAAACCATAGATTTCAACATTTATTGTTGAAATAGATGTTTCGAGAAATAGAAGGAAATGGTGGACTATAACACTGTTGTTATAGTAAATGATTTCCGAAAGGAAATGTTTTATATTGTATTGGGATTATATATCTATCTTAATTTTGAATCCCCATACTAGTGATTTTGGGTTGTCGTAACGATGTTTTACGCAACATTCGTTTTGACCCAAATAAATGTGTTTAAGTGAACATTTTCCTTAAAGAATAAAATATATACTTAATTTGAATTTAAGTATATTGAATATTTTCAAAATGTTGAAAATAAACAGATTGGTGAATTACTTATTATTAAATAAGTATGGAAATGTTTTTCCAATATGAAGTGAATGTTTTGAAATTTTTATCTTTTAAAGATAAATTGAAAATGAATATTAGAAATCGATTTAAAAAAAAGTCGTATATTCATAGATATTTTGGAATTGTAAATTCACTATGGAATTTATAAAAGAAAGGGAAATTAGTTAAATATAAACGTTGATTTATTTTTGAAGTGTGGAGATTAATTTACGGATTTGGAATGTAAATTTAATAAATCGGTAAGGATTTATTTAATTGGTTTAAATGAACCATTTTGAAATGAAAGTTGTAAGAGTGTAAATTTATTTGAAATTGGTTTTCAAATGGTTGAAGTGTGGGATATATATCTTATAAAGATATTTTTGAAAATAAATAATTTGGGAAATTATTTGAAATCGGGTGATGTTGTAAATGTTGATTGATAGTTAAATAACCGACTATCAAATATTGACCTTTGAATAGGTATTTGTTGTGAATTGGTTGAAATTGAAATGCTACACTTATTTTTAAATTATTGCGCTCGTTATTCGGATTACCCATTCCAAATAGTGATACGACGTAATGGATAGCATTGAAGACCGGTGTTGAAGACCGGGTATTTGTGAAAACGATAGGATGACCTATCGATTGTCTCTGCACCGTTAGCTACGGTATGGAGATTTCCTTTGTGATGGGAAGCTTTGTCAGGATTGTGGATATCCGGATTACAAGGGCTTCTTCGGAAGTGTCTTCGGTTCAGTTCGAACCCGGAACAGACTTGTATGGTAACGTGTCTGACATTACATTTTGAGATATAAAGCAGATTTCTTTCAAATACATTTCTGTTGGTGGCAGAGAATTTATTCTCTAGCTTAACACCCTTCTCTGAGACATACGCGCTTAGAGGTTATGTAGTTGAAGGTTATCAGCGATGTATTCCCAATTTGGTAATGTGGCATGCTTAATGTTGCTGTGTGATGATTATTTGTTGATCATTTGTTGATCAAAGCGTGGCTTTGTGTCTAGCTTTGTGGACGAGACTTCGTCAGACCTCTGTGACGCCCCACTCCGAGAGCCTCGTTAACAAAGAGTATTACATAGATAATACTGTCGGCTAACGCGGACAATAGAGTATAATGGAAACGACCATGTGTAATCTTACCTTAACTATTCACTAAATACGTCGAAAAGTAGAATCACATTAAAATTCGACCTATTCAATAAATGTTTAAAGCAAAACTACAATGGCTATAGGATCTATGAGAAGAAAATGTAACAACTCAAATGTAATTCACATCACAGAACAGTCGATCATAATATACACATACACAGATACACAACAGAGTATACAAAATAATACATGGCAAGTGGTACAGGAGACCACAATATACAGACGAGACGAAAGAGTATAAATCAGAGTTACAACAGATAAGGACTACAAAAGACGCTATAACAAAAAGAAGCTAGCGAATAGTCCATGAGGAAGCAAAATAGGCTAAGTCCAAAAGCACCTAACCTGAAACATCTCGGTCTGACCCGAGTATAAAATACACGGGTCAGTCTAGATAACAAAGAAATTAGATAAACTGAACAATAATAAACCTGCAAGGTCATACAGTATAATAAATGTCTCTAGGGGAGATAACACAATCATCAACAAGAGATGAATCATATAGAACAAGCCTCATATCATTGGCAATATATAGAAACAAAGGATACAATTATCCCAAAACAAGCTAGAAGGCAAATAACAAATACCCATAAGGTATACAAGTTCCACAAGGTAATCGCTATACTCCATGCGGCTCAAAAAGACCAACTCCGAAGGGCGATACCAAGGGAATATACATATCAATGAAACATCATAAAATTTGCTCGAGTTCAGTACTGTACAAACAAGGATCCATGAGCCCGAAGACTCCAAACCCAAGTATCACCCATGCGGCACATAAGGCCAACATCAGAGCGAAACTATATAGGGCAACAAACCCGAAGGCACACACCCGAAGGCAACATACCCGAAGGCAACAAACCTAGGGAGACAGTCCGAAGACACTATCCCATAGGCAACAAACCGTAGTGGTGAAGGTCGAAGACCCAGTACTGGACACCACTAACTGGCAGAATGTGTCACAACTCTCGAAAAGGAATCCGAAAAGTGTTAACGTATGTCCCATAACCACTCGTTCGCACTAAACGGTTTACTATCCGTCAGTCCCTTTCACACTCAAAGCAGTACAAAGTTTACCTCATATCATCGATAAACCAAACCCTAAGGTCAAAACAATCAATCGAATAGGTCGAGGATTAATCAGAAAGATAAACGCATAGATTCATGGTCCGTGTTTTGCCCAACCATTTAATCACCCTTCCACTTCGTTCGAAGTGCGAAAGTGTGTGTTTTAAATAGAATTTATAAATTAGAGAAACGAACTTTTAAATGCGATTCGAGAGATTATTTTATAAAAACCCATGGATTAAAATTAAAAGGAACCATCAAAATCAAAACAATTGATAATCATACATAGGATCATCATGAATCGATTCAAATTGGAAATTCAATCCCAAAAGGCAAAGTGGGCTGAAACAGCAGGTTCAGTCGACTGAACAGAGTTTTCAGTCGACTGACCCTATGCCTGGAAATTTTCCAGGTTTAGAAAACTTTCTGTTTCCAGGTTCATTCGACTGAACAGAGTTTTCAGTCGACTGAATCATGCCTGGAAACTTTCGGGTTCCAGGTTCAGTCGACTGAACAGAGTTTTCAGTCGACTGAATCACGCCTGGGCTGTTTTCTCAGCCTTATTCAAGTGAAGAGCAAACTCTTCCAAAATGCAATCGGACGAACATTGGCTCTAATGGCTTATGCCAATCGACAACCCGGCCCTATATGTTCCTCGATGCATCACCAAAACATGATCAAAACATCAAAGTTAGGATTTTAAAGATTTGAACCCAAAACACAAAAAAAAATTGGAATATCCCCCAATTCAACCCAAACCAAATGCAAGTGCATATGAACAAGGTGTTAGGAATTCATACCCAACATCAATGAAATCAAGAGAAGTAGATGTGAGTTCAAAACTCACCTTTGTACACAAAACAAAGAAGATGAAGAAGCACAATTGCAAGGAATCAACCAACTACACTCCACTTCAACACTACAAGCTTCAATCTAGAATCAAAGCAAGTATTTCCTAAGTTAGGGTTAGGAAATTACTGAAATTGAAGAGGAGAAAAGATGGAGAAGGTGGAGATGAACTTACCAATGGATTCTCTTTGATTTTGGAGCAAGAATCAAGTTAAAAAGGAGAAACTAGGGCTTGCTAATTTCTATTTCTCTTTCCTTTCCCCCATTTCAGTTTTTAGCTTAAGAAATAAAATGAAATGAAGAGAGATGAGGGGAAGGGGCTGAAGTAGAAGGTTAAGTGAGTTAGTTAGCCAATGGGCTGAACCCGAACTCAAGCCCAAGTAGAAAAAGGGTCAAATTTCAACTTACTCCAAATATATCAAAGATTATACTCAAAAAGATCGCAAACGCCCTTTTGGAACCAATGGAGGTAGTTTCGAGTTCCAATTCGGCCATTTGCAGAAAGTAACATTTCGGACCCCAAAATCCGAATAACGACGCTATATTTAAATCAAACATTTAAATATAAAATCGTTAAATATGCGGGTTGTTACAGATCTCCCCTCCTTACAAAATTGCGTCCCCGCTGTTCCTAGAGACGATATTTGTAACAACTACATACATACAACATACAAAAGAAAGAATAAACTTGAGACACGGAAATAGACTTACCATTACGAAGCAAGGATAGAAAACCTGGATAAGATCGCTCGATATACTCTCTGGTTTCCCAAGTACAGTCATTGGGATTAGCGGACCATTGAACTTTAACGAGCGGCACGTCCTTATTCCGAAGGTGTCGCACCTCCGTGTAAAGCACGCGAATAGGTTGCTGTACAAAAGATAAGTCCGGTGAGACCTCAAGCTCTTGCAAATCAGGAGAATCAATTACAGAATCCAATTCTCGAAGACACTTCCGAAGTTGCGAGACGTGAAACACGTCATGAATGCCAGATAAATGAGCTGGAAGTGAAACTCTATAAGCCACAGGGCCAATACGTTCAGTAATAGAAAACGGTCCTATATAACGAGGAGCCAATTTCCCAGTCGTACTGAAGCGCATAACCCCTTTCAAAGGAGAAACACGAATAAAAACAAGATCGCCAATTGAGAACTCGGGAGGCTTCCTACGGTTGTCTGCGTAGGATTTTTGACGACTCTGCGCCTCTTTCATTCTCAACGGGATAAGATCAATCTTCTCGGAAGAATCACGAACAAAATCTGGACCAAGAATAAGCTTCTCTCCAGATTCCAACCAACAAGCAGGTGATCGACATGGCCTTCCGTATAAGGCTTCGAAAGGAGCCATACCGATACTAGACTGAAAACTATTATTGTAGGAGAACTCTACAAGAGGTAGGTGATCCTCCCAACTACCACCAAAATCAAAGATACAAATATGGAGAAGATCTTCCAAGATACGATTTACCCGTTCAGTCTGTCCGTCAGACTGCGGATGATAAGCTGTAGAAAAATTAAGCTTTGTTCCCAAAGCTTGCTGAAGACTCTTCCAAAAATGACTCGTGAATAAAGGATCACGATCACTCACAATAGAACTAGGAACACCGTGAAGTCTCACGATTTCCTTGACATACAACTTAGCCAAATGCGAAGCTGTCCTATTAGACTTAATAGGGACAAAATGAGCAGACTTGGTGAGACGATCAACAATAACCCAAATACTAGAATGACCTGATCTCGAACGAGGTAGGCCGTCAATGAAATCCATAGAAACTTGATCCCATTTCCACAATGGAATCTCAAGAGGTTGAAGAAGACCAGAAGGACGCTGATGTTTGGCCTTCACACGTTGACATGTCATGCAGTTGCTCACATAACTCGCCACATCGCGCTTCATGCCTTCCCAATAATAAAGACGACGCATATCGGCATACATCTTACTACTACCGGGATGAATGGTATACTTAGAACGATGGCAATCATCAAGAATGTCATGCCTAAGTGCAAAATCAGAAGGCACAAAAAGACGGTTCTTCTTACGAAGACACCCATGAGAATCAATGCTAAAATCTTACAACGCCTCATCACAAGATCCAGACTCACAAAGCTGAATAAAATGCAACAAATCGGGATCACGCCGCTGAGCATCGACAATACGATCCAATAAAATAGGTCGAGCTCCCAAACTAAATAATAGAATAGGAGAATCAGAAGATGAACCTCGATCACGAATTTCAGAAAAAGATAGAGTCTCAAGAACATTCCATTCGGCAAGCATCATAGAAATAACAGCCGAATGTTTGCGACTAAGCGCATCTGCAACACGATTACCCTTACCAGGGGTATACTGGATACCAAAGTCATAGGAAGCAAGAAACTCGAGCCAACGCTGTTGTCTCATATTGAGTTCCTTCTGAGTGAACAAATACTTCAAAGATTTATAATCGGTATAGAGAATGAAGCGCTCACCCAATAAATAATGTCGCCAAATCTTCAAGGCAAAGACAATGGCGGCTAACTCAAGATCATGAGTGGCATAACGAACTTCATTCGGACGCAGTTGCCTAAAAGCATAAGCAACTACCCGATCCCTCTGCATAAGCACAGCACCGAGACCACTACCACAAGCATCGGTGTAGACAACAAGATCATGATTCCCTTCGGGAACCACAAGAATAGGAGCATTAGTGAGAAGTTCTTTCAATGTCTGAAAGGAAGCTTCACACTTGTCGGACCAAATAAAACGAATGCCTTTCCGGGTAAGGCAAGTGAGAGGAAGCACAACACGGGAAAAGTCCTTAATGAACCGCCGGTAATAACTCGCCAATCCAAGGAAACTACGAATCTCATGCACATTCTCAGGCCTCTTCCAATTCTGGATGGCTTCAATCTTTGAGGGATCGATAGAAATGCCATCGGAAGATACAACATGGCCTAAGAACTTAACCTTATTCTCTCAAAAGTGGCACTTGGAGAATTTGGCTTTAAGCTGATGACGACGGAGAGTACTCAAGACAATTCTCAAGTGACTAGCATGCTCAGCTTCAGACTTAGAATAAATAAGGATATCATCAATGAAGACAAGAACAAACTTATCGAGATATTCCCAGAATACCCGATTCATGAGATCAACAAAGAAAGTAGGAGCGTTCGTCAAACCGAATGGCATAACGAGCCACTCAAAAGAACGATAACGAGTGCGGAAAGCGGTAAGAGGTATGCTATCCTCCACGACTCGTAATTGATGAAAACCTATGGCAAGGTCAAGCTGAGAAAAGACCTTAGCACCACTCAATAGATCAAACATGTCATCGATCCTAGGCAATGGATACCTATTTCTGATGGTTAACTCGTTAAGCTTGCGATAATCAATGCAAAGCCTAAGAGTTCCATCAGATTTCTTCACAAAAATGACCGCGGATCCCCACGGAGAAAAGCTGGACTGAATTAACTGCTTGGACTCAAGCTCTAAAAGCTGCTTCTTGAGTTCCTCATTTTCCTTTGTAGACATCCTCGTGGGAGGACGACTAACTGGCTGCGCGCCTGGAATGTTATCAATGCGGAATTCAATTGCCCGTTTGGGTGGCAAACCCGAAACAGGTTCAAAAACATCAGAAAAGTCACAAGCAATAAGAATACAAGATATATCATCCTCATCACGCGAGTCAAAAGAATATAAAGCCATTTCGGAATTGTCCACATCCCGAAGAACAAGAGATAACTGAGAAGGCGAATTAGGATGACAAAGATATAAAATTCTTTCGGAACAAATAATCCTGGCATCGTACCTCACTAGCCAGTCCATACCAAAAATCATATCAAAACCCAAATGAGAAACAACGTGCAGATTCGCACGGAAAGAAAAGCCACATAAAACAATCTCAATATCATCACAAAGCAAACTAAGGGTCGCGGATCCCCCAATTGGATTCGTAATCCTTAAAGAAGTAACCATACAAGAAACATCCAAAGATAAATCATCTACAAGCTTCTTTGATACGAAAGAATGTGAAGCACCCGTATCGAAAAGAACTCATATACTATGATCATGAAATAGAATTGAACCCTCCAAAATAGATGGAGACATACCTTTGGATTGAGATGAACCTCCAGAAGCATTAGCCACATTGAGCTTGCCAGATTTTGCATTAGCAGGAGCAGTAGGACAAGCTGAAACATGATGACCTTCCTTGTTGCAATAGCGACAGTAGAGAGGCTTTGGACAAGCTCGAATAATATGATCCGGAGAACCACAATTGAAACACTTCCGGATAAAAGGTGTTCCGGAAGACTGAGGCTGAGGATTAGCACCACCAGTCTTCTTTTTCTTAGAAGGAAAAGGCTTCTTCTGAATTGGAAACTGCTTCTTGTTGGGGTTTCTGGAAACCTCAACATCAACATCAACATCACTATCACACTCCTTCTCGACGGTCTCGAGATGAAGCGCCGAATCAACCAATTCCTCAAAAGAAAGTTTAAGCTGAAGCAACAAAGACTTCTTAAGATATTTCTTAAGACCAGAAACAAACTTCAAATTCTTCTTATAAGAAGTGTTGATGAATTCAAGACCATGCTGAGATAAAACCTCGAATGATGCAACATACTCAGAAACAGAAGTTTTCCCTTGCTTCAACTCAAGGAAGCGACGGGTCAATAAAACTTTTTCAGATTCAGGAACGAACTTGAGTTCAAATCGTCCCCGAAACTGAGTCCAAGAAAGAGTAGACTCATCAATTTCGGCTACAAGAAGCTCATACCAGTCAAGAGCACGCTCTTGTAATAAGCTAGAAGTTACAAGAACTCTATCATGGTCAGAAAGATCCATGCGAGAGAAAATACGCTCGCACGTGCGAAGCCAAGCTTGGACTTCAAGAACAGACTCGGAGCCCTTAAACGGTTTTCCTCCAAGATGAGAAAAATCACTGCACTGACGTAAAAAAGAAAACTTGCGAGGTGGAGACACTCGAGGAGGAACGGAAGGCTGAGTGCTCCTAAATAACTCCATAAACTGATTGGCAGACATATATACGCCATCCGGATGTGAGCCACTAGATTGCCCAGCATCCGAACGTCTACCTCTGCCTCTTCCAGACATAAGCTGAAAGTAAGATAAGAACAAGATTATTCACAAGGTAGATATTACAATATGGGATACTACGGAATAAAATGCATTCCTAGACGTATTTCCAATATCTATCTAACCTTGATGGAATAAAGAAACACGATGATTCAAGGATCTGTATCACTTGTACACTTTGATGTACCATAATATGTGCATCTATTCTGTGTTTATCATATTTTGTTCTGAACTCAGCTCTGATACCACGCTGTGACGCCCCACTCCGAGAGCCTCGTTAACAAAGAGTATGACATAGATAATACTGTCGGCTAACGCGGACAATAGAGTATAATGGAAGCGACCATGTGTAATCTTACCTTAACTATTCACTAAATACGTCGAAAAGTAGAATCACATTAAAATTCGACCTATTCAATAAATGTTTAAAGAAAAACTACAATGGCTATAGGATCTATCAGAAGAAAATATAACAACTCAAATGTAATTCACATCACAGAACAGTCGATCATAATATACACATACACAAATACACAACAGAGTATACAAAATAATACATGGCAAGTGGTACAGGAGACCACAATATACAGACGAGACGAAAGAGTATAAATCAGAGTTACAACAGATAAGGACTACAAAAGACGCTATAACAAAAAGAAGCTAGCGAATAGTCCATGAGGAAGCAAAATAGGCTAAGTCCAAAAGCACCTAACCTGAAACATCTCGGTCTGACCCGAGTATAAAATACACGGGTCGGTCTAGATAACAAAGCAGTTAGATAAACTGAACAATAATAAACCTGCAAGGTCATACAGTATAATAAATATCTCTAGGGGAGATAACACAATCATCAACAAGAGATGAATCATATAGAACAAGCCTCATATCATTGGCAACATATAGAAACAAAGGATACAATTATCCCAAAACAAGCCAGAAGGCAAATAACAAATACCCATAAGGTATACAAGTTCCACAAGGTAATCGCTATACTCCATGCGGCTCAAAAAGACCAACTCCGAAGGGCGATACCAAGGGAATATACATATCAATGAAACATCATAAAATTTGCTCGAGCTCAGTACTGTACAAACAAGGATCCATGAGCCCGAAGACTCCAAACCCAAGTATCACCAATGCAGCACATAAGGCCAACATCAGAGCGAAACTATATAGGGCAACAAACCCGAAGGCACACATCCGAAGGCAACATACCCGAAGGCAACAAACCTAGGGAGACAGTCCGAAGACACTATCCCAGAGGCAACAAACCGTAGTGGTGAAGGTCGAAGACCCAGTACTGGACACCACTAACTGGCAGAATATGTCACAACTCTCGAAAAGGAATCCGAAAAGTGTTAACGTATGTCCCATAACCACTCGTTCGCACTAAACGGTTTACTATCCTTCAGTCCCTTTCACACTCAAAGCAGTACAAAGTTTACCTCATATCATCGATAAACCAAACCAGAAGGTCAAAACAATCAATCGAATAGGTCGAGGATTAATCGGAAAGATAAACGCACAGATTCATGGTCCGTGTTTTGCCCAACCATTTAATCACCCTTCCACTTCGTTCGAAGTGCGAAAGTGTGTGTTTTAAATAGAATTTATAAATTAGAGAAACGAACTTTTAAATGCGATTCGAGAGATTATTTTATAAAAACCCATGGATTAAAATTAAAAGGAACCATCAAAGTCAAAACAATTGATAATCATACATAGGATCATCATGAATCGATTCAAATTGGAAATTCAATCCCAAAAGGCAAAGTGGGCTGAAACAGCAGGTTCAGTCGACTGAACAGAGTTTTCAGTCGACTGACCCTATGCCTGGAAATTTTCCAGGTTTAGAAAACTTTCTGTTTCCAGGTTCATTCGACTGAACAGAGTTTTCAGTCGACTGAATCATGCCTGGAAACTTTCGGGTTCCAGGTTCAGTCGACTGAACAGAGTTTTCAGTCGACTGAATCACGCCTGGGCTGTTTTCTCAGCCTTATTCAAGTGAAGAGCAAACTCTTCCAAAATGCAATCGGACGAACATTGGCTCTAATGGCTTATGCCAATCGACAACCCGGCCCTATATGTTCCTCGATGCATCACCAAAACATGATCAAAACATCAAAGTTAGGATTTTAAAGATTTGAACCCAAAACACAAAAAAAAATTGGAATATCCCCCAATTCAACCCAAACCAAATGCAAGTGCATATGAATAAGGTGTTAGGAATTCATACCCAACATCAATGAAATCAAGAGAAGTAGATGTGAGTTCAAAACTCACCTTTGTACACAAAACAAAGAAGATGAAGAAGCACAATTGCAAGGAATCAACCAACTACACTCCACTTCAACACTACAAGCTTCAATCTAGAATCAAAGCAAGTATTTCCTAAGTTAGGGTTAGGAAATTACTGAAATTGAAGAGGAGAAAAGATGGAGAAGGTGGAGATGAACTTACCAATGGATTCTCTTTGATTTTGGAGCAAGAATCAAGTTAAAAAGGAGAAACTAGGGCTTGCTAATTTCTATTTCTCTTTCCTTTCCCCCATTTCAGTTTTTAGCTTAAGAAATAAAATGAAATGAAGAGAGATGAGGGGAAGGGGCTGAAGTAGAAGGTTAAGTGAGTTAGTTAGCCAATGGGCTGAACCCGAACTCAAGCCCAAGTAGAAAAAGGGTCAAATTTCAACTTACTCCAAATATATCAAAGATTATACTCAAAAAGATCGCAAACGCCCTTTTGGAACCAATGGAGGTAGTTTCGAGTTCCAATTCGGCCATTTGCAGAAAGTAACATTTCGGACCCCAAAATCCGAATAACGACGCTATATTTAAATCAAACATTTAAATATAAAATCGTTAAATATGCAGGTTGTTACAACCTCACTCTCTGGAAATGGTCAAAACAGGAATATGCGGCAAGGTTATGAGGGTCGCGCCCTTTAGGGTATGTCATTTCCTTCTGGAAAGGGTTGTATCATGGTATGGAGCCCAGATACTTACTCATGTTGATACACTATATCTATTATTGTATGGTGTTGTTGGAGTCGAGCGCTCGGATAAAGGTCCAAAGGGACCGGGGGATGGCATAGTCGTGTAGTAGTTACCTAGTGACAAAGGTAACCCGACCTTATGTTGGCAGAGAGCTGGTTAAGTTCTTGGGACGTCCCGCCAGAGGCGATCCCATGTGGCAGTAGGAAGTTCCTTAGGCTGACCATTTGTTGGAAATCCAAATAAAACAATACGCACCTTGTACGGTTTTAGTTGTAGAACCTGCCATTCACTTATGGTGGCGCCCCACTGTTTGGATGGTAGCTATAGTAGGCATACGATAATGGTCGTATGTTGGCTAAGATTTATATCTTTACTTTCGAAATGATTTTTCCTACACTATGCACTAGTAATAATATCGAATGTTTCTTTTTAATGTGTATCAAGCATCTTTGACTATCATAAGAGGAAATCTCCTCCAATTCTGCGTTTGCACTGTGTGTGTGGCGGGAGGTCTTATGGTAGTCTCATTTTCCAAAAGCATTGCGAATTGACTTTAAAATTTTCTTTGTTGTTGTTGTTGTTTTAAAAGATAAACTGTTTAAGTTCTCACACCAGTCCCATGACTGACTCGGAGTTTATTATTTTCCTTCCTAAACTCTAGGTGCCCATAATTTTCCATACAGGCAGTCAAGAGTTAGGTTATCAGGATATTCTGGAATTCAGGAGTTGCTGGAGGCAAGCTGGAGAGCATGGCGTATTCACTAGTATATGGTATTTCTTTTTCGCTGTTTGTTGTTGTACACTCTGATGATGTAATGTAAATTGATGTAATGTAATAATTGATATAGTTCTTTGTTTAAAGATTATTCATTTATTAACTATATGTTGTTCCGCTGCGATATGTGAGATTCTGATATTGTTTTTGTACTGTTTCCTTATTTCTTCTATCTTTTTATTCTACCTCTTCTTCTTTAACCCTAACAATTCGGTTTTCCGGCATTCGATTATACGGCATTTGATACAGTGGACGTATGAACGCCGACCTTCGGATCCCGATAAAATCCTATCGTTACAATTGTCTCCAAATTTTGATCTCTAGTCTTTTTATTGATCAGTCTTCAAACTCAATTATCCTGTGCTTGGATAAACGTGAAAAATATCCTGCAAAATATTCTATATAAGTTGGGAAAACATTAGTACCTATATTTATATGATTGTTGGCATCAAAATAATATATGTCGTATTAACATTCTTTTCCTTGTCTTATGCTGAAATAAATGGTCCAAAGACCTCAAGCAAATGCCAATAAAGCACCGGGCAAAACTAGATTGATACCAAGAACTTTTTTCACCTTAAAAATATGATTGTGCCCCAAAACTCAACTCTCCACGTCACTCCAAGCTGACTGAAGCAAGAGCACCTGAAACTCGAAGTTTTTGTCTTAAAACACCAAGAGTGATCGGTACCGATCACTTTTCATCTTCCAAATTTAGTTAAGTCTACATTCCACTTCCTCAGATGCATCATGCATATCCTGAAAAAAGATCTGTAGGATCGATTTTCACCCTAGAGGATGAGTGAATAGGGTGATACTAATAATTATAAAAATTAGTGTAAAAATATATAAAATAATTGTAGCACATATAATAGCAGAATAATAAAAGCAGAAATAGAACAGCACAGATTTACCCAACTTCAGCAAAAACCTGCCTACGTGATGCTCTCAAGGTTACTATAAATTAAGTAATCAGACGCTTACACATGTAAACTTGTGACGCCCTCTATCGACTAACCTAACTCTGTGCTCAAAACCCTGCCACAGCTCAGCCACTGAGTTGCAAATTCTCGAACTACACTACCGTAGTTCATCCTCTAGTCACACGACTAGAATTTTACAAAAGTTTAAAAGAGAATTACAAAATAAAAACAATTAAACACTAACAAAACAAAAACCCTAATTTTAAAGTTTACAACCCAAAAAATATTCTAGCCAGCACAAAGAAAAAAGTGTGATTTATTTCCTTTTTCTCTGTTTATTTCTTCAGTCCACATCCTTGCTTTGTAAAAATAGCTACCTTGTTTCTTCTTCCATCTATCTTCATTCCTCTTTGAGAAATTAGGGCTTTTGGAAATTGAGCATACCGATTTAAATTGTTGATTGAATGAAGATCTTTCTTAGTTTGCTTGAACTTGATGCTTGTATGCCAATGATTTTAATGGTTCACACAGGGATCGATTCCATTTATTTTCGTTCGAATATATTATTTGAATTCATTTGATAATTTTAGCTCGACTGTTCGATTTTGATTGGTTGCTTGTGATCGATCCTGACTAGTTCAATTTTGAATATTTTTCTGATGCCCTTGCTTTATTACCACGGCTTGTTTGGTTTTATGATTTTTCGTTCATACATGTTATCATCCGGCTTTGATTCTGACTTGCTTGAACTTTTCCTTGGTCACCACGGCTTTGATTCTTTAGCATTTTAGTCTTATTGTGACTGCTGTTTCATTCACTTTTAGATCATGACAGTGTTATAATTTTTGTATTCCTCTCTGACTTCTTCGGCTTGATCAATTTGTGAAATAAAAATTGCCGCTTTTCTTTGGATAGTGACTCACAACTGTGCTTACTTGGGGTGGGCATAAAACGCACCGCTATACGTAAATCGCCCGAATTTTGCCGCAAAAATAGTGCGGAAACCCGCACCGAATCTTCTAACCAAAACAAATAACACAAACTGGACCAACCCGCATCAATACTATTCGGTTGCGGTTAGGACGATTGAACCAACCGTATTAAACCGGACCGAACCAAATATTTACACTAGTAATCTTATGATAAAAATATAAGCAACTCCTTTCTTATTTTAGATTCTAATGATGTATATTCTATTTTTAGCGTTTGTCGTTTTATTAATAATATTTGTTGTCATAAAGGAAGAAGTTATAGTTTTGGTATAATATTTTTCATCTTATTTTTTGGGTGAATGCTAATTATAATCTTATTCTGGTCATTATTCCTTGATGATTATGTAGCGATTAATGTTGATGTTTGGTTAATCTACCTAAAAAAAATCTCGTGAAATATTTAAACAGTCAAGAACTAATCTTTCATTTCAATATAACAAGCTTCACACATTTGCCTTCGTAAATTGATTATTGATGGAAGTAATTCTCTTATTTTATATTTAATGTGGGTTCGAATCGAACTGGACCAAAACCGAATTGTGTTACATTCAAACCGAATCAAAACCAAACCGTTTAAAAGATTAATGTAATGGTTTGTGTTTTTTGATTAACCGTTTGATGCGGTGCAGAAGCAGTATGGACTCCAAACCGCACCAAACCAACTCGCGCCCACCCCTAGTGCTTACTGTAACCATGTATATAAATGTATGTATATATGTGTATGATTGTTGCCTATCCACTTGGTTTCATGTGAGCATGTTACTGTGATTTTTTGTATTGATGTTGCACTTGATTTCACTTGAGTTTTCACTGGTTATTGAAAGCCTGGACTATTTGGTTGCATTTAGTTGTTGAGCCATGTTTGTGCCTTTGATATTATATCATGTCTTGTCCAATTGCATTTATATTTCATTGATGCATTATGGTCTCTATACATACATCTATGCATATATGTATGATTGCTTTGGTTCCTATCCACTTGGTTCTTCAAATCTAGGTTGTACATTTTGATTTTCTGGCCTTGTTACAAGTCAGATTGCTCTATTTTCTTGTATCTGGTCTGGTTGCATATATGTGTGTGTGTGTGTGTGTGTGTGTGTTACTTGTTGTGGTCTTTGCCTTTGTGACATGCCACTAACCTGAACAATTGAACTATTCGGTGCACCACTTCGAACAGATTGAAGTTTAGGTATGCACTTACCTTGAGTTTGAATGGTTGAGTATTTTTCTAGTGTACACATTGTATTTTTGGTCGAGGCTCGTCTTATGTTGGTTTTTGGATTCTTGTACCATGAGAACTTGTACTCGACTATTTTATGATGTAATTGTAATGCACCTAAGTTGAATACAGCCTCGGCTCGGGTTTGACCTTGTGCTTAGCTGTCCCTGCAGTTTTATCCAGTGTATATCGGTGTGCACGGCCTCGTGGCATTTACAGTGATACACTACGCATGTCACAAGTTGTGCGTGTATGATTACAATAAATGATGAAGAACAACCAAAATAACTGAGGCAAATATTATTTTCAAAAACAAAAGTTTTATTATACACTGCAAAAATATTAGTTTTTCAATTATACTGCATCAATGTTTATTTTGTAGATAATTCAAATGTTGGATACAAATTGGAATATAGTTGAAAATAAAATACGAGTGAACAAGTGATATGTAGTGAGGTGCAAATGTATGCCTAGTAAAAAATTGTATTATAATTTGAAATTGTATTATAATGGAAATTGTGTATATAGTGAGAGCTCGAATTTTGTACTATTTAAAAATTGTAATAAAATATTTGTTTGAATAAAAAATCCGTTTGAATTCAAATTCTGTGTTATTTATTTTATTCAGCAAATATTTATTTAATTATGTGAAAATAAAATAGTACAATAAAAATACATTTAAATGAATTTATATGTTTATTATCATCAAACAAAAATCATATACTAACATATTCAACAATCTCCCCCTATTGATGATAACAAACATATATTTAAGATTTTGAATTTATTAAATGTATTTGGTCATTGATGAACTCTGTTTGCTCCCACTATTTGAATGCTCCCTCCCTACAACAAAGCTCCCCCTTCATATATGCATGAAAATAAATAAAAATGTGCAAATGAAGCTAGATGGGAATATGCAAATAAAAAATAAAAAATTTGACCTTTATTTATTAAAATCTTAACTCTTCTCTCCCCCGTTTGTTATCAGCAAAAAGAGTAATAGTGTTAGAAAAAATAAAGATAAAGTGATAGACATTAATACAATATTAATATCTAATCGAGTATAAATATTAAATTTCAATAATCAAACAAAAATTATAAATACTCTGTTAGGCGCATATTCCACTTTAGAGTGATAGGGGTGATGTCAGCATATAAAACCATATAGTTGTGTCTATTTGTGGTATATTTATATCAGGAAATTGAATATCTACTAACCATGCATAACCGTTAGGACTTTTAAATGAGATAGTAGTATTCCCAATTTTTTTATATAAAAAAATGAATTTCAAACATCTTCTAACCACGCGTAACCGTAAGGACTTTTAAATGGGATTAGAATCAACTTGTTTATTTAACAATTAATTTTAATATGTGTTTCATACATGCATAACCGTGAGGACTTTTAAATGAGCATGAAAGCACAAATACAAAATTTCCAAGAAATTCACCCATGCATAACCGTGAGGACTGTTAAATGAGAGTGAATACATTGGATGTTTTTATTGCTAAAAAATAAATAAAAAAACGAATAATTTCCTTTTTAAAATACCACATATTGACATATTATATTAGATTTTGATGAGTGATGGTCATCAGAAATATGATAAAAATAGAGATGGTCATGGAATATTTTTTACCCATCAAAAGGTATTATGAATCTTGTTTAAATTTTTAAAGAAATTTACTAAATATACTTTCTCACGTTATAATATATGATTAATATCAAAACTCGTCACTTTTTCAATCACTATTTATCTTTTCAATAATCAGTAGGGAGTTAGATTAGTTAATGTAGTCATTTAAAACTAAATCCAAAATAATTATAAAATCAAATTTTCTAAAATGATTAGCCTGAAACAAGTTCATCAAAAACTATTTTTTGGAAGGGGTTTTATAAGAAAAATGTCTACTATCTGAAAATTAGTTGAAATGAAAAATATGCGTATATTTTCTTTGAAACTATGATGCAACTAGTGAATATCTCTACATAAAACACGTTCCACTTTTACTTTTTCTATAAATTAGATTACCCGTGTAATCTGCATCTGAATTTCTCTTAGACTCAAGATTAACGTTAGTTGGATATCATAGACTAGATCATGAAGTTGTAACAAATTCCTTAAAATCCTTTTTACAACTTTTAAATGAAATTCTTTTGAATTTGAATTGAAACAGTGAACATAGTGTCAGATTTAGAACAAATATATCCATCAAGCCTAGAGTAATCATCAATCGATAAAAACAACATTTATTTTCTTATTACATAACTGGCTGAATTAAATTACATTATGGTGCAGATTTTCACACTTAATATATCGTTCAAAATAAATGCATCGTTACCTATTTTACCATTACCAATAATTTTTCGTTGTTACCCATTATGACTCTGCCACCTTTGTACTAGGCTAAGAAACCTTGATTTGTCGCCGTCGTGTGCCTGGAACAGCCAGAATCCAAGAAACACTATTGTTGTTCCTTAGCCTACCACCACACCTATATAAGAAAATATTTTTGTGACTTATTTGTTTTTATAGTTCCATGGTTGTTAATGGAAAAAGGTTTTGAAAAATATGTTTGTGTAAACCCAGGACTATTTATATTTGTTCCTTTTGGCACCCAGTTCTATTTAACTTTAAGAGATTTTATGTTCGTGCCTTTTGGAACCTAGATTAGTATGGTTTTTACGTTTTTGGGTCTATACTAACAATTGTTTTGATTGTGTCCAATTTTTCTATAAATTATGCACTCGGATTTGACTTGATTGATTTCACCTCTAATACATTCAGATTGATTATACCCCAGTCCTTGTCTAATAAGATTAACAGTTTGTTTCCCTAATAGCATATTTAGCGATCTTTCTCCTTTGGAAAATTTTTCTAAAGTTGTAGACAATTGTTGGACTTGTATTTTGAGAGATTCATTTTCATTCGATAATTATGTGCACGTTTTAATAGAATTTTCTCTCCTCGTGTTTTCACTTTCTTTCAAATCAGAATTTCATTTTCAAGTGATTTAATTTTAATTTCTGATTTTTTAATCTATTCTTCAAGTGATGGACACTTATCACAACTAGGGCACTTGTTTCGATAGTTTTTAACCAATTGATCGAGCTGTTTATTTAATTCTATTAAACTATCTCCTTATGATTTATTTTAGCGTACTTCTCCCAAAGTCTTTCAAAACAGCCATTTACTTCGTGAAAATATATAAGTAATTCTGAGTGAGTAAGTTTTGATACCTTACTTGGTTTGTCATCATCACTGTCAGTTGTTTCTTCTTGAAGGCACAGATTTCCTTTTTCACTCTCACTGTCGGTGCTTTTATAATCAGTTTCATCCCAACCGCTGCAAAAATTCTCCTTTTCCATTTCTTTCCATGGCTGAGTCGATTCTAAGGACAATTGGGCTTGATATGACTAGGTTTATTGCACTTGTGACAAATGATCTCCTCCACTTCTGAGTTGTCTAGTACTTTGGTTATTCTGCTTTTCAATTTTTGATTTAGAGCTGGATTTTCCTATTTGTGGTTCTTCCATTTGAATTTCTTTATTAATAGTGCCAATTCAGCTGCTCCATCATCATCACTTTCCATTGTTCCTTTTAGAGCTATTGATTTCTTTCATGTATCACCTCCTTCGTGTTCTTTTCGAAATTTGATTTCTAGCTCTAAGTGGTGAGATTTTCGATGAGGTCTTCGACTTTGATTTGTTTTAGATCCTTTGATTCTTGAATAGCTGTAACTTTTGCTTCAAATTTCATGGAAGGACTCTGAGAATTTTTTGGACTATTTCTAATTTTGTGTATGATTTTTTGAGAGCTTTTGATTTGTATACGAGATTGGAAAGTCGGCCATACATCGCTTTGACATTTTCAGCCTTAGCCATTATGAAGTTCTCGTATTCACTACTAAGCATGGCAAGGCGAGATTTTTTGACTAGAAATGTTCCTTCATGAGTCTCTTCAAGTGTGTGCATGATTTCTTACGCAGTTAGACAATCTGAGACAGTATTAAATTCAATTTGACCCAATGAACATATAATATAATTCATAGCTTTAGCATTAGCATTCTGTAGTTTTTTTTAGATCTGTCCATTGATCCATCGGTTTTTCTATTTTCTGATTATTTACCCTTATAGTTGTGTCCTATATCTTGTCTCAACTATATTCCAAGCGTCAATGGTTTTTAGAAAATTTTCATTCTATTTTTCCAGTAAGCATATTCACCATTGAGGTCTAACTATGGACTGTCCTTCGGCAAAAGCATTATTAAAAGAAGCCATTTTAAAAGATCAAAATTTTAAAACAATATTTGTTTTTGAAAAAATCAAATTTTTTTAAAACAAAATTGGCTTTTGTTCCTTGCTCTGATACCACTTATAGGATCGATTTCACCCTAATGGGGGTTGAATAGGGTGATACTAATAATTATAGAAATTAATGCGGAAATATATAAAATAATTACAGCACAAATAATAGCAGAATAATAAAAGCAAAAGTAGAACAACACATATTTACCCAGCTTTGGCAAAACCCGTCTACGTGATGCCTCCAAGGTTTCAACTAGAAATTATGTAGTCGGACGCTTACACAAGTAAACTTATGACACCCACTATCGACTAACCTAACTCTAAGCTCAAAACTCTACCATAACCAAGCCACTGAGTTGCAAATTCTCGAACTACATTACCGTAGTTCGCCCCCTGGTCACATGACTAGAATTTTACAAAAGTTTAAAAGGGAATTACAAAATAAAAACAACTAAACATTAACAAAAAAACCCTAATTTTAAAGTTTACAGCCCAAAAAATATTATAGCCGGCCCAAAGAAAAAAAACTGTGATTTATTTCCCTTTTCTCTGTTTACTTCTTCGGTCTGTATCCTTGCTTTGCAAAAATAGCTGCATTGTTTCTTCTTTGATCTATCTTCGTTCCTCTTCGAGAAATTATGGCTTCTGGAAATGGAGCACACTGATTTAAATTGTTGATTGAATAAAGATCTTTCTTCAGTTTGCTTCGTCAATCAACTGGTCGCTTTGTTTTGCATATGGCTGCTTCAATTTGTCGAGTTCAAAAAAACTCGTATGTGGTTTCCTTTATTATTCTTGTTGATATGCTTGAACTCGATGCTTGTATGCCAATGATGTTAATGGTTTAAATAGGGATCGATTCCATTTATTTTCGTTCGAATATATTATTTGAATTCGTTTGATAACTTTAGCTCGGTCGTTCGATTTTGATTGGTTTCTTATGATTAATCCAGACCAGTTCAATTTCGAATATTTTTCTGATGCCCTTGCTTGATTACCACGGCTTGTTTGGTTTTTTGATTTTTCGTTCATATATGTTATCATCAGGCTTTGATTCTGAAATGTTTGAACTTTTCCTTGGTCACAAAGGCTTTGATTCTTTGGCATTTTGAACTTATTTTGACTGTTGTTTCATTCACCGCTAATCATGGCATTGTTACAATTTTTTTGTTCCTTTCTGACTTCTTTGGCTTGATCAATTTATGAAATGAAAACTGTTGCTTTTCATTGAACAGTGACTCACAGCTGTGCTTACTATAACCATGTATATGTATGTATATATGTGTACGATTATTTCCTATCCACTTGATTTCATGTGAGCTTGTGATGTGATGTTTTGTGTTGATGTTGCACTTGATTTCACTTGAGTTTGCACTGGTTATTGAGAGCCTGGACTGTTTGGTTGCATTTAGTTGTTGAGCCATGTTTGTGCCTTTGATATTATATTGTGTCTTGTCCAGTTGCATTTATATTTCATCGATGCATTACGGTCTCCATACATATATCTATGTATATATGTATGATTGCTTTGGTTCCTATCCACTTGGTTCTTCAATTTTGGGTTGTACTTTTTGATTTTCTGGCCTTGTCACATGCCAAATTGCTTTGTTTTCTTGTATCTGGTCTGACTGCATATATATACATATGTGTGTGTGTGTGTTACTTGTTTGGTCTTTGCCTTTGTGCCATGCCACTAGCCTGAACAGTTGAACTATTTGGTGCACCACTTCGAACAGATTGAAGTTTAGGTCTGCACCTGCCTTGAGTTTGAATGGTTGGGTATTTTTCAAGTGTACACACTGAAGTTTTGGTCGAGGCTTGTTTTTTGTTGGTTTTTGGATTCTTGTACCATGAGAACTTGTACTCGACAATTTTGTGATGTATTTGTATTGCACCTAAGCTGAATCCAACATCAGCTCAGGTTTGACCTTGTACTCACATGTCCCTGCAGTTTATCAAGTGTATATTGGTGTGCACGGCCTCGTGGCATGTACAGTAATACACTGTGCATGTCACAAGTTGTTCATGTATGATTAAACTAAATGATGACGAACAACCCAAATAACTAAGGAAAATAATATTTAAAAAAACGCACATTTTATTATACACTGCAAAAATATTTCTTTTTCAATTATACTACGTCAGTGTTTATTTTGTAGATAATTCAGATGCTAGATACAAATTGGAATACATTTGAAGATCAAATACGAGTGAACAAGTGATATGTAGTGAAGTGCAAATGTATGTATAGTGAAAAATTATATTATAATTTGAAATTGTATTGTAATGCAATTATGTATATAACGAGAGCTCAAATTTTGTAATATTCAAAAATTATAATAAATATTTTTTTGAATAAAATATCTGTTTGAATTTAAATTCTATGTTACTTATTTTATTCAGCAAATATTTATTTAATTATGTGAAAATAAAATAGTACAATAACAAATATATTTAAATGAATATATATTGTTATCCCACATTTTGGAAAGGCTGTGACACCAAGAACTTGACTAGAAGCCAAGGATAGTTCGTCCTGGAGACCGTTAATACATAGGTCTACTATGGATGTCGGTAAAAAAATTTCGAGTCTGGATCGAGCTACAATTGATATGACAAGACAAGAAAAGCTAAGAACGCCAACATTCCAAATTACAAGTCAATCGGAGTTCGCATACTCAAGATATTGATCTATCACGGTTGAGAAATCTAAACTTGCATCGATCATAAATCGAGATCTACAAGTCCACGCCATCAAATTTTCACAAGAGCTTAAGTACGACCAAAGGAATGTTCATGCTATATTCCGACTCGATTGGAGCAAATCTTGATCGATATGAAATTCGTTCGTACCAATCACGGACCGAAAAAATCCAATTTGCATCGATCATATCTCATGATCTACAAGTCCATATGCTATGAAATTTTCACAGGAGTTTACGTATGACCTAAAGAATTTTTCTGCCAAATTTTGTCTTAATTGGAGCAAATCTTGATCGATACACAATTCATCTGCATCGATCACGGACCGAAAAGCACAAACTTGCATCGATAATAGCTCGCAATCCACAAGTCCAAATGCTATGAAATTTTCATAGGAGCTTACGTACAATATAAGGAAGGCTCATGCCAAATTTCATCTCGATTGGGGCAAATCTTAATCAATATGAAATTCGTTCGTATCGATCACGGATCGAGCCAAAATCGCCTAGGATCGATCGCGTGGGCCCACCCACATGCCAAAAGAGGTCTTCCAAGATCTAAGCAAGATATTAGCCTCCTACACATATAAATAGAGCCCTAGGGCCTATAGAAAAAGGATCTTTTGACTCTCCAACTCCCAGACTCTGCTGGATTCAACTTCGCACTCCATTACTGCTGTTGTACTCAAATTTCACAGCTGTAATCCGCCGTAATCCGCTGCAATCAATTGTAATCATCAAAAGAATATCAATAAAGTTGTTAAACTTCATAGTGGACGTTGGCAATACGCTGAACCACTCTAAATCCGTGTGTTTATGTGCATTTTCTTATATGTTTATCGGTGTGTTTGTCAAATCTGCTTCATTTTACACTTTTTCTCTACATTTTATCTCTTCAAACACATCCGATGAGTGTTGTGCCTAATTTTGGTACAAACATATATATATATATATATATATGTTTATTATCATCAAACAAAAATCATATACCAGCATATTCAATAAAATCTCCAAAACCCTAAGCAACTAGCCCCGAAACACCAAATCACCCCACCATCGATCAATTTTTTCCTATTACCAGCCACTCACGATAATCAATTTTTGGGCTATCAAATTAACTCCAAATCACTTTGAATTTGGTGGGCATACTTCACATAGCTTCAAGAACATCATATCCAAATCTCATCACGATTTGGCTATATTAGTATTATTCACACCAAATGAAGTACCACAATTCTAACCATGTAAAACAACTAGCAAATACATCAAAGCAATCCACAAAACTATCAAACATCATCATATAACATCCAAGCAATGCATGTAACCCATCTAAATTACGATTTACATGCATATATTTTCCTAGCTCTAATTTTCTATATATTTCCAATTATGGTTGGTAAATGGTATAAGAAACATCAAAACCCAATTCTACCTTTGTAAATCTGGTTCCAAGGAGTGGTTAATTTCAGATCTAAGTTGTAAAACACCTATACCTTAATTATCACATCAAAAATCACATTTTTACCACATAGATTAGCATAGTATGGTGAGAGAGCTAGAATCACCAGTCTAGGATCAAAGCACATGAACTTTTAAACAAATATGATGAAGAACAGTTCTAACACAATCTCAAAGCCCCTACCCAGCAGATCTACTATTCTCTTTTGCTAATCTCTCTAAATGCACCAATTTCACTATTTTAGGTCTAATTTGGATTATTGGAGGTTAGGCGGTGATTACACATGAAGAGGAATGACTAATGATGGCTCGGGGGAAGTGGCGTAAATCCTAATCTTGAATTGGGCTAATAGGCTACACTAATCACTCTTTAATTACCCAATAATCTACTAAGAACTAGTCAGAACGTCAAATAAGCATATCTCCTAAATGGTAAGTCCAAAATTTTAATTTGATCACTCTATAGAAAGAGAAACCATCATTCCAATATAATAAAAGTGATTTCAAACCTTAATTTGATCCCTATCAAAAGTTATGGACCTTGTAAGATTTTCAAGGTCAAAACGGTCAAACAAATATTCTAAAGATAAGAAATGTCCTTAGTTGACATTTCCTAAAGTTATAGAGAGACTTTATGTGAATTCAAAAATAATATTTTTCGATCATCTGGTACGTAGAGTATAGGTCGTTACGTTAGGGCAAGGAACCACAGGTTAGGAGTTGTATATGATACTCCGATAAGGAGTTATCCATCATGTACAGGTGTATGATTTGTTGAGCTTTCCTCAAGCTTAAAATCTCTAGGTAGGTGAGTCCTAACATCCACTAGTGAAGTCGAAAGACTTCTACATCTTGTCATAGGGTTGGAGAAACATAAAAGACGAGTGAGAGCTTTATTAGCCAAATGAAATGTAATGTTTAACTTTACTAATATTATATGAACATCTACTATAAAACTATCCTAATCTACAAAATTACAACTTGTAGAAAAATATCCACACCCAAGCTACTTTCTAAAAATGACAAACTCATTGGACCCACATATGTTGATTGGTTAGGAACAATAAAGATAGCATTAACTTATGAACATCTTTGGTCGTCTATAACCTCATCTCTAAAAGAATAACCCATTGATGGTGTAGACCCCGAATAAGACTAGCTTATGATAAATGGGTTTTGGACCTTGAAATCGCCTAGTTTTCGTGTTGTTTAAGTTATATAAGCTATTGCAGATGCAGCATGAAAACATGTTTATCCGCGAGATTTTCAATAGTTTCATAGCTCTATTTGATGAACAGTCTCATTCCACAAGGAATACCAGAATGACCAAGGGAAAATTAATGGACGATTACATTTTGATAATGCAAGGCTGTATTAATAGTTTCATAGTTAGATGTGATAATAAGCGATGAGTTGCAAGCAGATTTGATTCTTGGTCTCTTACTCCCTATATGAGCCGTTCATATTGAATTATAATATAAACTGGTTGAACATAAGTCTCGTGGAGCTCCTCAATATGTTGAGGTCGGTAGAGTCTTTGTCCAAGGATTAAGGAGTTGCACTTGTTGTTTAAAGGAACATGTCATCTTCGAAAGGTTCGAAGAAGCAAAAAAGGATAAACAGGAAAAAATAAGAAGACAGATGCTACAAACAAGGTTGAATGGCATCATTGTCACAAGGAGGGTCAATGGAAATAGAATTTTCTGGAGTACTTAAAGATTGCTAAGGAGAAGAAACATATTAGTTCTGCTGCTCCATCGGATATATTTATGATTTAAAATTGATTTGCAATCAATAAATTATCTTGAGTTTTAGATACCGGATTTGGAACTTACATCCGTAACCCGTTATAAGGGTTTAGAAGCCGACGTCACATAGCAAAGGCAGAAACAAGGCTTCAAGTTGCTAATGGATCTAGTGTATATGCTGGCCCGGATCCAATAGTTTTTGACCACCCATAAAAAGTCAAGAGGCTAGACGTGTCCTATCAACCATGAAAAGTAAGGATAGGTGTGTATAATGACCCAGAATTTCAATCATTTGAAATTCGTATATTTAATTGATTTTAAATATTTAAAAGTCAATTTTATAAGCTGAATAACTTATATTTGAATATAGTGATTTAATTGGACAATAAATTGTTGATTTAATATTTGAAATTACAGAAATAATTGATATTTGGATTTAATGTAAATAAAAATGTTGTATAAAGTTGAATTAAATCTTATTTGAAGTAGTATGATGTTAGAGAACTTTTAAAATTGAATTAAAAGTAAATTTGTAGAAATTGAATATTTTAATATTTAATTGACGAGTAAAAATAGCCATTTTTCAAAAAGTCTTGGATTTTGACGAAACAGGTTTCATTGGATACGTAATGTTAAATTATTGTAAGATTTCAAATTTCGTGTCAATCGGAGTTACGGTTTGTCCAGAGCAAGCTAAAATGCGTAGGAATCGGTTCAAGTGAATTTTAAATTTAAAATAGTCTATTTGAAAACTCATCTTCCAAATACAATCGAATTGGCTTTCGATATATATTCCATTGCGTTCGAAATAGGGGTAAAACATTATAAACGCCAGGCGGCATGCTTCGTTTCGAGTTCGAAAAAATTTCGGGTGAATAGTGCGCGAATATTTTCTATAAAAGGACATCAATCTTTCTATTTTTCAAACCATTAGGGTTTTAAACCCTAACCACCACCTAAAATTTTAATGGCCAAGAAACACCGATCTTATTCCTCTAATTTCTTTCAATCCGTGTAATATTTCAACAAACATTCAACTACAAAGTTGTAGATCGTCGCGAGAACTTTGAATCCATACGGCTGTGATCGCCTAAAGCTCATCGTCGACGACGAATTTAGGCCGCGTTCCTCTACGTTTTGTGCACGATTTTCAAAGCCATCGGGGGACCAAGCCTACCGTGCTTCTGGCCGTGGGTAGCTCGCGTGATGGGCATTCGAGTAGGGGTCGCTGATCGTTGTGAAGATGCTCGAGTTGGCTCGTTGAAGTAGGGTTTGAAGGCGGCTTCATGGGTTATGTTGCGTGCATTCAAATACCTAGGGAAGGAAGAAGGCACGCATGGCCTAGATCCTAGGTATGAAATCGAATGGCCAGAGATCAAAAGGTTTAAAAAAATAGAAATAAAGTTGAAATAATTATATAATATAAATTCGTTCAAACTTCTAAATGCTATAACTTTGTCATACGAGGTCCATTTCGCACGAAACAACTTGCATTGGAACCGTATTGACGAACACTACGCGATGGAGCTAGTTTAGGGTTGGTTGGACCTAGTGTGAATTTTGGGTAAAATTCAACGTTCGTTTAATTTTATTCGGAATAAAACACCACAACTGCTTTCGGAATCAATGTGAGTACAACTCACTTTTTCTGGCTCACTGGTATTTTTGTATAAGTGAGAAATAATTTATTACATGATGATTGATGATTGTTTGGATGATATATGGTATATTATCTATATATTGATTGGTATTTGGATATATATACCTGCCTAGTGGAGCAGATGACCCTATATGTTCCCGTGTATATGAGCGGATGACCCTTTGTACGCGCGTCTGCCTTGAAGGGGACGTTATACACATATTCTAATATGTACACATATTCTAATATATACATATTCTCATTTTTTTTGGAAAATTTGTGATAACTAAATTTTGATATTGAGTTATAAAGTTAAACGATATTAGTTGGTTTTGGAAAGAATAAATATAAATGGATTTGAAAACTTAATAAAGTTTTTGTAAGAAGTTTAACTATTGGATTTCGGAAAAGTTAAACATTTAAATGATTTTGGTAGATCTAATTTGAACGAATTGTTTCGAAAAGTTAATGGATATTGTGACTTTTTCTTACTTTGTAATTTCGAGAACGAAATTCTTTTAAGTAGGGGAGAATTTAATGACCCAAAATTTCAATCATTTGAAATTCGTACATTTAATTGATTTTAAATATTTAAAAGTTAATTTTATAAGCTGAATAACTTATATTTGAATATAGTGATTTAATTGGATAATTAAATTGTTGATTTAATATTTGAAATTACAGAAATAATTGACATTTGGATTTAATGTGAATAAAAATATTGTATAAAGTTGAATTAAATCTTATTTGAAGTAGTATGATGTTAGAGAACTTTTAAAATTGAATTAAAAGTAAATTTGTAGAAATTGGATATTTTAATATTTAATTGACGAGTAAAAAGAGGCATTTTTCAAACAGTCTCGGATTTTTACGAAACTAGTTTCATTGGAACCGTAATGTCAAATTATTGTAAGATTTCAAATTTTGTGTCAATCAGAGTTACGGTTTGTTTGGAGCAAGGTAAAACGTGTAGGAATTGGTTTAAGTGAATTTTAAATTTAAAATAGTCGATTTGAAAACCTATCTTCCAAATACGATCGAATTGGCTCCTGATATATATTCCATTGCGTTTGGGATAGGGGTAAAACATTACAAACGCCAGGCGGCATGCTTCGTTTCGAGTTCGAAAAAATTTCGGGTGAATAGTGCGCGAATATTTTCTATAAAAGGACATCAATCTTTCTATTTTGCAAACCATTAGGGTTTTAAACCCTAGCCGCCACCTAAAATTTTAATGGCCAAGAAACACCGATCTTATTCCTCTAATTTCTTTCAATCCGTGTAATATTTCAACAAACATTCAACTACAAAGTTGTAGATCGTCGCGAGAACTTTGAATCCATACGGCTGTGATCGCCTAAAGCTCATCGTCGACGACGAATTTAGGCCGCGTTCCTCTACGTTTTGTGCACGATTTTCAAAGCCATCGGGGGACCGAGCCTACCGTGCTTCTGGCCGTGGGTAGCTCGCGTGATGGGCATTCGAGTAGGGGTCGCTGATCGTTGTGAAGATGCTCGAGTTGGCTCGTTGAAGTAGGGTTTGAAGGCGGCTTCATGGGTTATGTTGCGTGCATTCAAATACCTAGGGAAGGAAGAAGGCACGCATGGCCTAGATCCTAGGTATGAAATCGAATGGCCAGAGATCAAAAGGTTTAAAAAAATAGAAATAAAGTTGAAATAATTATATAATATAAATTCGTTCAAACTTCTAAATGCTATAACTTTGTCATCGAAACAACTTGCATTGGAACCGTATTGACGAACACTACGCGATGGAGCTAGTTTAGGGTTGGTTGGAACTAGTGTGAATTTTGGGTAAAATTCAACGTTCGTTTAATTTTATTCGGAATAAAACACCACAACTGCTTTCGGAATCAATGTGAGTACAACTCACTTTTTATGGCTCACTGGTATTTTTGTATAAGTGAGAAATAATTTATTACATGATGATTGATGATTGTTTGGATGATATATGGTATATTATCTATATATTGATTGGTATTTGGATATATATACCTGCCTAGTGGAGCAGATGACCCTATATGTTCCCGTGTATACGAGCGGATAACCCTTTGTACGCGCGTCTGCCTTGAAGGGGACGTTATACACATATTCTAATATGTACACATATTCTAATATATACATATTCTCATTTTTTTTGGAAAATTTGTGATAACTAAATTTTGATATTGAGTTATAAAGTTAAACGATATTAGTTGGTTTTGGAAAGAATAAATATAAATGGATTTGAAAACTTAATAAAGTTTTTGTAAGAAGTTTAACTATTGGATTTTGGAAAAGTTAAACATTTAAATGATTTTGGTAGATCTAATTTGAACGAATTGTTTCGAAAAGTTAATGGATATTGTGACTTTTTCTTACTTTGTAATTTCGAGAACGAAATTCTTTTAAGTAGGGGAGAATTTAATGACCCAAAATTTCAATCATTTGAAATTCGTACATTTAATTGATTTTAAATATTTAAAAGTTAATTTTATAAGCTGAATAACTTATATTTGAATATAGTGATTTAATTGGATAATTAAATTGTTGATTTAATATTTGAAATTACAGAAATAATTGACATTTGGATTTAATGTGAATAAAAATATTGTATAAAGTTGAATTAAATCTTATTTGAAGTAGTATGATGTTGAGAACTTTTAAAATTGAATTAAAAGTAAATTTGTAGAAATTGGATATTTTAATATTTAATTGACGAGTAAAAAGAGGCATTTTTCAAACAGTCTCGGATTTTTACGAAACCAGTTTCATTGGAACCGTAATGTCAAATTATTGTAAGATTTCAAATTTTGTGTCAATCAGAGTTACGGTTTGTTTGGAGCAAGGTAAAACGCGTAGGAATTGGTTTAAGTGAATTTTAAATTTAAAATAGTCGATTTGAAAACCTATCTTCCAAATACGATAGAATTGGCTCCTGATATATATTCCATTGCGTTTGGGATAGGGGTAAAACATTACAAACGCCAGGCGGCATGCTTCGTTTCGAGTTCGAAAAAATTTCGGGTGAATAGTGCGCGAATATTTTCTATAAAAGGACATCAATCTTTCTATTTTGCAAACCATTAGGGTTTTAAACCCTAGCCGCCACCTAAAATTTTAATGGCCAAGAAACACCGATCTTCTTCGTTTAATTTCTTCCAATCCGTGCAATATTTCAACAAACATTCAACTACAAAGTTGTAGATCGTCGCGAGAACTTTGAATCCATACGGTTGTGATCGCCTAAAGCTCATCATCGACGACGAATTTAGGTCGCGTTCCTCTACGTTTCGTGCATGATTTTCAAAGCCATTGGGGGACCGAACCTACCATGCTTTTGGCTGTGGGTAGCTCGTGTGATGGGCATTGGAGAAGGGGTCGCTGATCGTTGTGAAGATGCTCGAGTTGGCTCGTTGAAGTAGGATTTGAAGGCGGCTTCATGGGTTATGTTGCGTGCGTTCAAATGCCTAGGGAAGGAAGAAGGCACGCACAGCCTAGATCCCAGGTATGAAATCGAATGGCCAGAGATTAGATGTTTAAAAAAATAGAAATAAAGTTGAAATAATTATATAATATAAATTCATTCAAACTTCTAAATGCTATAACTTTGTCATACGGGGTCCGTTTCGCACGAAACAACTTGCGTTGGAGCCGTATTGACAAACGCTACGCGATGGAGCTGGTTTAGGGTTGGTTGGAGCTAGTGTAAATTTTTGGTAAAATTAAACGTTCGTTTAATTTTATTCGGAATAAAACACCACAACTGCTTTCGGAATCAATGTGAGTACAACTCACTTTCTTACTTACTGATATTTTTATATAAGTGAGAAATAATTTATTATATGATGATTGATGATTGTTTGGATGATATATTATCTATATATTGATTGGTATTTGGATATATATACCTGCCTAGTGGAGTAGATGACCCTATAAGTTCCCGTGTATATGAGCGGATGACCCTTTATACGTGCGTCTGCCTTGAAGTGGACATTGTACACATATTCTAATATGTATATTTGTTGCAGATGACAGGTTGGAGGGATCCAACTGGATTCCTCAACAGTATTGATTTATTTACAGATATTGTGATATATGCCGTTATCATATGATATATGATGTTTGGATGTCGTGATTGTTGTATTTAGTGCTGTTGCAGCATTGGCCTATTTTTGGAATTTTAAAAATGTTAAAGTGATGATTTTCAAATTTAAAAGGATTTTAAAGTGATTTTGGAAATAAACGTTTTATTGATTTTTGAATTGTAAAGGAATTGGATTTATTTTAAATAAATAAATATTATAATTTTTATTGTTATAAAATTTATGATTTTTGGAAAATAATACTTAAGTATGATTTTGGAGTTATGTAAGCTCTAATAACGATTTGTCAATTTATTAAAAGAATTGGTTTATTTAAATTGAGATTTTTGATTTATTTTAAATGGTTCATATATAAGATTTATAAAATTGATATTTTATACATCAAAATAATTGAGTTATAAAGGAGTTTTAAAATTGTTAAAATGAACTATAAGTAAATCTTATAAGTAAATAAGATTTATGAAGCTGTGAAGTTATTAAAAGAATGAATTTTGTAAATAAATGAATTATAAGCTATTAACTTATAACTTGGATTTGGCAAATAAATGAGATGTAAATGGAATTGGTTAATAAAGGAATTTTGTGTATTGAAGTTTTTATAAAATATAAAATTGAATTTATAAACATTGTTTTATAAATCCAAAATCAATTGAATTTGATAGGTAAATAGGAAAGCTTATTAAAGGTGATATATCCACGATTTTGGGCGGTGGATTATCCCTTAATGAATATATAAAAGCAATGAATTTGGTAAACGATTTATATTCACGATTTTGGACAGTGAATAATATATTAAATAAAACAGATATTTTTGAAAAGTGAATATTATTAAATGGAATAAAATGATTAAAATATGTTTTAAAATATGTTAAGGATCAAAACTATAGATTTCAACATTCATTGTTGAAATAGACATTTTCGAGAAATAAGGAAATGATGGACTATAAGACTGTTGTTATAGTATGTGATTTCGAAAGGAAATGATTTTGTATAGTATTGGAATTTGTATACCTATCTAATTTTCGAATCCCTATACTAGTGATTTTGGGTTGTCGTAACGATATTTTACGCAACATTAGTTTTGACCCAAATAAATGTGTTAAGAGAATGTTTTCCTTAAAGAATAAAATATATACTCAATCGTGATTCAAGTATATAGAAAATTTTCTAAGTGTTGAAAATAAATAGATTTGTGAATTACTTATTATTAAAAAAGTATTTGAAACGTTTTCCAAAGTTGAAATGGTTTGAGATTATATCTTTTTAAGGATACTCTGAAGTGAATATTTGGCAAATGATTTAATTAATAAAAGATTAATCAAAAGGGCCCAGTGAATGTTATGGTGCTGAATATTTGTTTGTTTGCTTTGATAGTTAAATAACTGACTATCAGACTTAGCCAAATTTTAGTTCCTCGACTTGATGTGGGAACTATTTAGTCATACACTTAGTACGTTGCCTTCTGTGTAGGCTTGATTATCGTTTTTGTTGAGGATGTTGATTCGTATAGTGCGGAGTATTACTCCAATCTATCGAGCTTCCTTCTTGGCCCGAAGGATAGCAAGTTGAAAGTTGGAAACGTGATAAGTCTATAAGACTTAGTTGCTGTGTGAGGTTGAGAAACGCTTTTGCGTTGTTGGTGCGAAGAGACCGGGATCAGATTTATCTGAAAACCACTTCGGACCAACGTATATGCGACGATTGTGCAGGTTGCTTTGTGATGATATTGATATTTCAGATTTTCATAGTGGGGGACTGCTTGTTGATCGTTTGGGGTTAAAATCCCAATATACATCCAGTAGCGGTGGTCTCTTCATTATGAAATATCCAATGCGAGGACTATTTGCCACTAATCCTAGGGATTTCCCGACAGGATGTGATAGGAAAGTACCTTCGGTTTGTCATATTCCTGGACAACTTGTAAGGATGTTTGTCTGACATTGCATTTCTACAAATTACGTACATTGGTTTTTACAAATGTACATCAGTGGTGGCAGAGAAGGAAACTTCTCTTAGCTTAACACCCTCCTTGAGACGTATGAGCTTAAGGGTTGTATTTTTGTGGAAGGCAATTAATAGTCAACGGAAATGGCCGTGTGGCATTCTAAGTGATGTGATTGTGCTTTGTGAAAGGTAATCGTTACCTCTAGCCTCATCAAGCGAAAATGACCAAAACAGGGTTTGATGTAGTAGGGCTAAGTGGGTCATTCCCATTAGGATATGATCATCCTCTTCTAGATATATATTTACACGCTATGACGTCGTGTATCTGATAATTGTGGTTTGTATGCTATGAGGGCCCTTGTTAAAGACCGGTAACGACCGGAGGATGATATATTCGGTACGATCTAGTTATAGAAGTGGGCCGGTCTTGGGTTGGTAGAGGATCCTTAGTGATGGTTCTCGGTACATTTTTCTAGAGATGTATTGCCGGAAGGTAGTCCCTTCACCTGGTCATTTGTATGGAAATCCAAACCCCACTACATGCTTGCCATTTTGATTGTATTAACCAATTGGGCTATATGCTGGAATTTAATCAATGTAACAATTTCGGCTATGATTAATATTATTTGTATATGGTAGACACTACTATAATATAAGAGGATTTGATATGAAATGTTTTAGCTATCGTAAGGTAAAAACATGTTCGTGTTTATGTGTGGACTTGTCTTACGAGATAATTTTATTTTGACTAAGGAAAAGTTTGGTAATTTAATAAATTCAGTTGAGTGTGTTTCTCACGCTGGTTTACCAGACTGATCCGGGCGTTCTTCCCTTTCAATGCTCGGGTCAGACCGAGTATATTTACAGGTCTAGATTTGATGCCTTTGGACCTTCAGCAGGAGAGCTGGAGATCATCATTTCGTATACGCGTATCTGTTTTGATTATTAATTATCCGTTGTGCTTTGTTTGTTGTTGTATATTATCGGCAATTGTAAGGACGGGTTATTATAACTGTCCAAGCTGATAACTATTGATTGATTATTGAACTCTGATTGATGTGTGTATATATACAGTTTCTGTTTTGTAAAGATCAGTGATATGATATTATATATTTTCCGCTGCGATGTGAGATTCTGTATAGTCTGTTGGTTCTATCTTCTCTCTTTCTTTTCTTCTCTTCTTCTCTCTTCTTTTCTTTCTCTTGACTTTCCGTCAGTTTGTGTTTTTTGGGTCGGACATGTGTGGTTTATTGTCGATTCAGAGGGTACGGATTTGTGGGTCGTCACAGTGTGCTTGCCACCTTATTCAAAACCATACTGAGTTGAAGAATTGAAAGTGAAGCATTGTTCAGTTGAGAATTATCCTTAATTGTATGAAGTTAGTATCATGGTCAACTGTAGTCAGCTTGAACGTCAAATTCTCTTGCTAGAGTAGTACAGTTAATAATAAATGTTATTATTGCACCAAGGACTTTATTTATGGACCAACTGAGTTGAATAAAGATGATATTGAAATTTTGACCAAAACCAAATTCCACAAATCCTAAAATTAAATAGTCATGACAATGAGAACGTGTGTGAATAATCATTGCTAAAATGTATCATTGAAGAAAACGTGAAATTGGATTTTACCAAAAAGATCTATAAGTGATTACTTCTGCCAAACTATCACAACACTAGGAAAGGTGATGTGTGAACATTATCTGAATTACTCAATATTAATAGCCGATTTAATTCATACCTTTAGGTCTCACAGTCGCATTTATGAATTAAGGTTTACATTAGCTTGTATATTTATCGAGGTTTCAGATTAGTATTGACAATTGATCAACCTTGGAGAATCTATGTTTACATCCTGTATGTTAAACATTTACTTCACTCCCAAGTACACTATATCGATTAAATCTGGCCTGCTTATCGCTCAAAATATTCATCCTAACACTTCAACCAGCCAACCGCTAACGGTCGACCGATTCTCATATAGGTGTCGACCGATGGAGCTATTTATTTTAGAATGTCTTAATCCTTATTTTTTAATTTAATTAATTTCGTTTTCCAAATGTTAAACGTTTGTAACTTCTTCATACTAGCTCCAATTTAAAAATGTTATATAAGAAAATTGTCTTGAAAATTGCTACGAACGTAAATGGTGTAAGTGTCATGGCCAAATTTGAAAGTTTGTGAAAAATTCCATTTTACCCTTGTTATATTTAAACTTAATTCTTTCACTTAAATTTTTGGAGTGTTACTTTCTCCACTCTAAATAGGATTTCGTCCCCAAAATTTTCCAAGGACGGAAAAAATGTAACTCGTGTGTACAATAATCAATTAACTGCAAACATCTACTCATCCATCATCTGACAACATTGTCCTTAGTAGAATTTCTAATGTAATATGTACATGCAAGTATGGAATGCATATGACATTATACTAATGCTCAGAGTAGACGGTCTCCCGATCTAGTTGACCTTCTGAAATGCATGTGCTTATGTCATGTATCCAAAACGTATGCAACGTCTTATGTAAATATACTTCCAATTCTATATATATGTGCAACCATTCAATCCATATGCAACATTCATATGCATATATCAAAATAAAATAATAAGTGCTGGTGTGAGTGTGTCTAACCAAAATGTGTGTGCTGATGTAAATAAGGAAAATAAAAGTACATATCCATTAGTATGAATTAGAAACCATCATCCAAAACATGTCATAATGACACGTTTTCATCCTTTCCGAGCATCCAATAGTCTCTACCTATAGGGTATACTAATATTGAATCTAAACATTAGTAATTTATACTTATGTGACTAAAATGGAAACTTACCAAAGAATAGTTCTAGATAGGTAGCTCGGATCTTTTCCTCAGTCTCCCATGTACTCTCAACTGGCTGTCTCCTTACTGGACTCTAACCAGTTTAATTATTATGTTGCATAGTCACTTTGTCCCATGCCCAATGATGCGAGTAGGTGCATGGTGCACAAGTGACTTACTTATTCACTTCAACTTCTTCTAATGTCAAGGTTCGACCATAGCAGCTGCATCATATAAGCACTTTCGCAAGTGTGGCACATAAAAAACATTGTGAATTCTCGCCAACCCTTCAGTAAGCTCTGATACATAGGTTAATTTCTCTACTATATCCAAAACTGGAAAAGTCCTTACAACTCTCAGCGCTAACTTGTTTGAACTACCAACCCAATAACGTATCTAAATAGCAAGATGCTCACACAGACCATGCCACTACCACGGACTTCCGCTCTGTGTGTCTTATGTCACTGTATATTTTTTCCTCCTTCTATGGAAAGCTTTTCAGTAAAGAGTCGAGACAAAAATATCTGTAACATCCCACCCTTTTGTACGTTTTAAATCGATGATAAACCACACATGTCAGACTCAAACCATATAAAAGAGAGGATTGTTATTGGGGTGATAAGAAAAGCAGAGAAATAAAAAAACAAAACAGAATCTTGCAGCGGAACGAAAAAATATAATAATCAAATAAACAGTTCATGAAGCTGTTTTACAAAACATTTGATTATACTTATACAATACAGATCAGAGTTACACATACCAGAGAATAATAAATAATGCAATGGAACAATATGAATGTAGTGGAATAAAATAAATAAATAATAGTACTACAATCTCGCCTTCATCCTCCAGAAATAAGGTCTTCAAATCTTGAAATGCTCAGGCTGACCCGAGCGAATTGAAAAGACAAAACACTTGAGTCAGAACTAAAAGATCTTATGTAAGTTAAATCAATGGTAAAATATGAGTGGAACGACGTCAGAGATGTTTACGGGATTTGACATCTCCTATCCAGTGTATAACATGAGTGCGGCAACTTAAGAGATGCTCAGGATTCACATCTCCTAACGATCCGTTAAACTATTTACTGTAGTAATATTTCTCTATTATAATAGTGTCTATAGTAAAACAAATGTACTTTCAAATATCATTAAGGAGTGACCCAATGTTCCCCTTAACATGTAATAGTGCTAATAGTCTATACAGTACCATAATACCTCATGATCGAGAGGCTACCAAAGGATACTGCATAGGTACGATACAAATCAAACTCGTACAAGGCACGCTAGGGTATATGACATGGCACACAAGGCAATGCCAGGGGATAAACCAATTATTCATCTGGGCTGGTGGTAACGTGTAGCAGCTACTACCGCCCACCTCGAGCCACACCTTCAAAAATCGAGAATCAAAAGTGGCCACAAAATCAATCCAAAGTCAGAATATAATATCGAAGGAGTGTGTCCGATAGGAGGGGCTACCTGCTTGGCCCGAGAATCGCTTCTGTTTTAGCCACCTTATGCCATTTACTCCTAAGTGCACCATTTACTCCACAGTTGTGACGACCCGGAATTTTTCAGCATTTAAAATCGGAATATTTAATTGATTTAAATATTCAATGGAATAATTTTAACTTGAATCTCAAATATCACCATTTATTTGATAATTGGATTATTGATTTAAATAATTTAAAGTCGAGTAAAATGTTGAATCTGGAATTTTAAGCCTGTTGAAAATAAATTGAAGGCTTATAAAATTTATATTGATAATACTAAAGATAATAGAAGTTGTAAAATTAACATTAATAGTGTTTTGTTCAGTTTTAAAAATATATCATTTAAATTGAATTTAAAAATAGTCTTCCGAGACACAGCCTCGGAATTCGACGAAACCAGTTCTATTGAGTCCGTAATATTGAATTATTATCGGATTTCAATTTTCGTAGCATTTGGAATTGTTGTGTGAGCGTACGTTGTATAAATACGCTGAAAATTTAATTGGTAATAATCTGATGAAATTTAATTTAGTTAATCAAGCTTCTGGTATACGCCATCTTCCTATCATTTAATCACATATTTTTTCCAATTCTAAGTCGTTCAATTAATAATCAAAATGCTCGAACTAAACTAAAAAAAAATTAATAAATAGATTAATAAAAGAAGAAGCTTCAAAGGGAAGCTGTAAGCCGCATATAAAAAAAAGGGGGGCAACACAATAGGGGCCGAACCCCTTTTCTTCCTTTCAAACCCCAAACCCTACTCGGTGAAAAAAAAATGGCGATCCCTTCCAAATATCAAATCGCGTTTCCCATATCTCGAAATTGAAGACGCATAGAAGAAGCTCTCGTATATGGGATTTTGTTGTGGTTGGCGACGATCGTGCTCTGTCGTTCGAATCGAAGTCTCGTCCATGCCCAGGTCGAGCGACTAAGTCGCGATAGCTCGGAATTATGGTGGTCAAGGAAGATGAATGTTGAATGTTAAGTTGTTAATGTATGGCTAGTGGAATGTTTGATTGCAGAGTGGGCATGTGAAGGAGTTGAGGATGGTCAGTAAATGTTTCGATAGATTTCATGGTGGAGATGTTGTTGAAGTTGTATGTAAGAAGGAAGTTTGTTGTGAAAGAAAGTATGGAAGGCAGAGAGTTGGTCAGGCACTTGAAGAAGTATATGGTGACGGAGTATGAAGTTGTTGGCAACAACTTGGTGGCCGTCTAGAGTAAGGTAAAGTTTGAGCAATTTAAATCAGAAATTATGTACATATGTTGTGATAAGGCATTGAAAATGGAATTTTAAATGGTCGAGAAGCTTTGTATAAATGGATTTATAAAAAAAACATATATATATATATATATATATATATATATATGCAGTTTAAAATATATATAATATAACTCAGTATTCTGTTTTTCAGTAAAGGATATTTACTGTTTAGTTTTAAATGTTCCAAAGTTTAAAACATATATATATATATATATATATATATATATATATATATATATACGGGAAATCGATATAATATTTTGGAAGAAAATTATGTAAGGGATTTGGTGATAAAATTGTACGATTGACCTATTTAATAAATTTTAGCTATTAAAGATTATTAAAGGGAATTATTAGCTTAAATTAAATTATTAGTAAATTTAAATTTTCTTAAGGGTGATAAAATACAGGGTTAATTAATTTATCAAATGGGGACTTAATTTTACAATTGAATCGAATGTTAATAGAACATCTAATATTTTTACAAGGTCTGAAATCGTGGAATCAAACCAAGAATGAAGGGGATTGCAAATTTAAAGGAAAAAGGTAAGTTAATCTCACTCAGTTAATTTAAATTTAAATTTAAATGATTAAATTTAAATAATTGTTTGAATGGTTGGAATTGATGGATGTGCTATAGTATGTTATATTCTGGAATTGACATATTATTGTGCTAACATCTTTGAATGCAGGGAAAACAGGTTGGAGGGATCCAACTGGATCCCTCGAAATTATTTAGATTGTTTAATATTCTGTGGTCTGAATATTTGATATTCTGTGATGATTTTATGAATAATTGAAGTATTGAATGGTATGGTTGGATTGAATATCTCAGTAAAATAAATTATCAAATCTCTAGAATTATACTTTCGAAAGAAATAAAGGAGTAATTTTTTTTAAGTAAAATAATTATAGTGAATTGGAATAAATTAATAATGAATTGAAATTAAAATAAAATAAAAGTGATTGCAAAACTCTAACAAATTTGGAATAAGAGGAATTTGAATTATTAGGGGTAATAAAAAAAAATTGTAAGGCGTAAGTGATATTATTTGAATGAATAAAGAATTTCTTTTTCTTATTTAAGGATTAAATTTAATTAAGAGATAAAGAAGAAATTTTGGGAATCTGAAATTGGTATCTTCAGTTAAAAGGGTTTTTACTCAAAACGAGAAAACAAAATCTAAATGTTAATGAAATTTGAAATAAGTAAAACAAGAAAGAAAACTTATTTTAAGCAAAATAAATTGGGAATAAATTGTAAATTGATTAAAGTGTTCTGGGATTTGAAATCTAAAAGGGAAGTGAGATTTTTTTTGGAATTTTTAAATTGGATTTTCAAGTAAAATAAAATATCGGTGGATATTTATATATATAAATTCAAAGTGGAAATTTATAAAGGAATGGAAATTCGTTTAAAAATAAATAGTGATTCATTTTAAAGGATGTGAAAGAGAAGAGTGTTTCCCTAGATAGCCAAGTACGAGTTTCAAGAAATTTTAAATATAAGCTAAAGGTTTTAATGTTGTTTTAAAAAGCATATCTTAGAAAATTTATTATTTTTAAATGTTTAAATTCTAAAATAAATATTTTTCAAAACTATTATCGTAGTAATTATTAAATGACTTGGTATTTGTTTTTAAGAAAAATCTAGTTTTATATTTTATAAAAAATAGCCTTATTTATTAAATATTCCTAAAGTACATATTTTAATAAGTATTAAAGTAGTTTTAAATTTTAAGGCTATGAAGTATATTTTATAACTAAGTGCTTTTAAATTATTTTAAAGCTAAAAGTATTTTTACTTGGCGTTTCAGTGGGAATGAATACTGGGAAATTATTCCGGGAAAGGAATATGTTTGAAAACTGTTTTCAAAAGGGTTTGAAAGTGAAAATATATCTTGTGAAGATATTTTGAGGTTAATAAATAATTTGGGAAATTATTTATTGGTTGATGATTGTTGTGAACATTAATTGATAGTTAAATAACCGACTATCAATATTGGCCAAATGCGTTGATCGTTTCGAAGAGACCGGGATCGAGATTTATTTCTTGAAAACCACTTCGATCCGGTTTGTACGTTTCGTGTAAAACGATTTTGGATTCGAAGATGGAGCAGTGAAGTGCAAGGGCTAGTCTCTACTAATCCTGAGGATATTTCCAAAATCGATGTAGTAGGAATAATGCATTCGGTTCCGTTCGAACCCGGGACGGACTTGTATGGATGAATGCTTGCGAAACATCGTCAGGTGGACGATGGGCATTCTAAGGGATATATTCTAAAAAGGTAACGCTTAGCCTCAAGCCTCGTCAAATGGGAATGGCTTAAAATCAGGGGTTATGCAGCAAGGCTTCGTGGGTAGCCCCCATTGGAGGGTGAGGTCATCCATGTCTAGATGTCCCTTTTATTTCGGCTTAGTGGGCGGTTGCTGGTCCCAACCGCGGGGCTATCTTGCTCAGGACTGTCCAGTAAGGGATGGTTCCGCTCTTGTGTTGCAGGGGAGTTAGGGTGGCTCCTCGGTACGCTGATCTAGACCAGGTACTGTGACAGGTGGTACCCCAGTGCCTAGCCATTAGTTGGAATCCATTTTCCATACGCACCCGTACGGTTTTGATTGTGCCCAACTATTGCTGAAACGTGAGATGCAAGCATTTTAGCTAGATTCTATTTTTCTTTCTATAGACACTATTATAATATCAGAGGATTTTAATAAAAATTGTTTTAGCTATCGTAAGATAAAAACCCGACATGTTTATTTGTGGCGTGGTCTTACGAGATGCTTTTGTTTTCCAAGGATTTTTGAAACTTTAATAATCAATTGGGTGTGATTTTCTCACGCTGGTATTCCAGATGGACTCGGGTATTATTTAACTGTAATGCTCGGGTCAGACCGAGTATTATAGGATACAGGATATGATGCTGTGGAGCTCAGGAGACGGGCAGGATGACGATACGTACTTCCATACTTGTTTACCTATATATATATTCCGCTGTGTTTAAGTTGTTGTGTATCTTGAGTTGTTGTGTATTCATTGTATGATATTGATGTTGAGCCGTGATTGATGTATTCTGACGATGTAATATATAAACAGAGATATTTGATTTGCGTAAAGATCATTTATTTTCTATTATATGTTATTCCGCTGCGATGGTTAGATTCTGATGTTGTTTTCTATTTTCTTCTTCTACCTCTTCTTCTTTAACCCAAATGGTTCGTATTTATGTACAACTTGAGTTGATTTAGGTAAAATAGTGTTGACTCATGGGGTACGGGTTTGCGGGCTGTCACAGTGGTATCAGAGCTTAGGTTGGAGATAACCTTGGCTCTGGTGGGAATTACTCATTTAAAATAGAGTCCGTAGTACTCTATAATGAGTTTGAGCGTATTAATAAATATGAGTGCGTATTTGTTAGTGGATATAAATTATTTTAATATTGTGTTGATTGATTTATTGAGTGGCATATGAACCTTCGTCGACACAGTCTGCGCAGTTGTATTGAAGGGGTTTCTAAACACTTGAATAGAACAATCGACACGGTATTGTTTTAAATGTGGGTAAATGAAATAATTTTACCCAAAAACATATTTTGATATAAAGAATAGTTTTTGAAAACTATTTAGCTAATATATGGTTGCTTGGATGTTAGAAATGATAATATTAAAGTATTATCATTGTTAAGTAAAAATTTAACTAGAAATTGAAATATAACTAAAATTTAGGGAATAAATTCATTATAAGGTGAAATTTATAAATGTAATTTATGAATTGAAATATAATCAAATGGAAATTTGTATAAGCATAAATTGTACAAATGAGTTATAGTTAAAATTTATTTAAGCAGGATTTGGAAATTCAAAATTTCAGGGATTTTGGGAATGTTTATCGGAGTGTTTTGAAGATAAATGATAACATTATTGTTTTGGAGGTATTTCTGAATGGAAATTTGTTTTAAATGGGTTTTGAAAGTGGTATTTCATTGAAATCACTTGGATTATCTTTAATAATAGTTGTAATACCTTTGGTGTCACACTTTTTTGGTATCAACGTGAACTACCAAAAATGCCCCTCTACAAATATTATTAAATATAACTATTGCTTAAAAATAGGATCTAACAATTAATTTTTTTTAACAATTCAAAACGCACTTATCTTATTATCACTTAGAAATAGGATCTTACGAATAAACTTTTTTCAAAGTCATTTTTTACCAATTAATAACAGAAATAAAAATTTAAACCAATATAAAATTAAATTCATTTTTTAGTAATTAATAATAGAAATAAAAATTCAAACGCCCCTAAAAGCAGAATCTAATAATTAAACATACTTTACAAATTCAAAACGCTTCTAAAAATAGGATATAAAATTAAATTTTCTTTAAAATTCAAAATACTTCTCTACAAATGTACAAATCTTAGTATCACTTGAAATAAAAAATTATTTTTTCGACTGATTTAAATATATATAATTTATAACAAAAATAATTCACGCGCGAAGCGCGTGCCATTACACTCGTTGGAAAATAATTCTGATGATGACGGCCGCATCATCAGTATTCATTTTCGAATTTCTAAGTGACGGATTGCTGCCAAAAATAAATTTGTCCAGAAAAGCTAGTTGTTTTGAAAATTTTAAAAGAAATTTGCCGGGAATAAAACAAGGGTTGGTTTAAATTTTGATTTTGAGATGTTGGAGATTTCAAAATGATTGGAAACCAAAAACCGGGTGTTTGAAAATCCTGATAAGATGGGTTGTAAGCTTATAATTTGAGATGATTTTTAAATCAAGAGGGAAATATAAGCTTTGGATGTTGAGAATTTAAATTTAAAAGGGAAAGTTAAAAATGAAATTAACTTGGATTGGGAAATAAAATTTAACTGGATTGAAATTAATTGGATAGGCTGAAATTAATATCCAGTTGTATTCGAATCAAGTTGAAATCTAATTGAGAATAAATAAATCTGAGTTTAAAATAAAAATGAATTGGAATAAGAATTCAATTGAATTATTGAACGGAATTAGATTCTTGCTTGAATAAATGGAAAATAAGTTGGATAAGGATTGAATTGAAATAAATAAATCAGAATAACTTATAAGAGAATTAAGAATCCATAGAAATGAAATATGCTTGGGCTATAAATAAGTAGAAGGCTTGAGTTAAAAATAAAGATGAACATATTCAAGACTTTAATGAATGGAAATGTAAAAGTAATAAGTTGTGACTTATAAAATTGAAAATAGAATACAAAATCCAAAATAAATATTGTTTGATGTTTTGGATAATAAAACGAAGAAAATCCAAACTTGAGTTATCAAATAAATTGAACTAAGAAAAATTAAATGAAGTGATATTTGGAATTAAAAATCAAGTATTGAACTATAAATAGGAGAGAACTAATTTGATAATAAATTAGTTAATAAAATGAGTAAATAGGAATGTAATGTAGTCTAATAAAAGCTGAATTGGTGAGTTAATATTGAAATTTGGAAATAAAACTCAAGTTATAAATCAAATTCGACCTGGATCGACAGTGAGGTAAATGAAATTGAATTGTGAGCTCATGAAATTGGGTTTTAAATTGAAAATGGATAGTGTATTCAGAACCTGAGTTTTAAATTAAAATTTAACTTGAAGTGTTAACAAATTAAATATAATTGAAGTGTATCGAATAAAAAAATGTAAATGGATTATAATAGCAAGGGTTTGAATGTGCAAATGAAATCCAAATAAGTGGAAATAAATTGGGAATGACCATGTAACCAATTGAGTTAGTTGAGTATGAAAGTTAAAATTTTATAATAACTAACCAAAGGAAATTGTAGATTTAAAATGAGATTTAATTGAGATAGAATCAAGCAGAATAAAAGAGAAAAATATTTATTTGTGAAATGAAAATGAGATTATGTATAAAATTTGAATAAATCAAAATAAATTGACTTAAGCTAAACAAATGGAAGAGTTGGATTAATATTCAACTTAAAACTAAGTTTAATAATATTGGGTTAGATTTAAATCAAGTGAAAATAAATTTTAACCGAAATAAAATTCGGTGAGATACAGACAATATTAAATGGAATGGATTCAAATTTAAAATGCATTGGAAATGAGAATATATGGATTGTGAATAAATTTAAAAATGGAATAGCATTAAGTATAAATTAAGTTGAAATCAATTTAAATTGGTTATAAAACATAAGTACTTATTTATTCACATAGATCTCGTAAAATTGCATAGAATAAATTGTCATTTGATGTAAATGTAAGTTTGTGAGTTGTTAACCATTCGGATTAAGTGAAATGATATATGATTGGCTGTAAGCAATTAAAATTAAGGTTGGAATATTTAAATTGCTTGTAAAAAAAAGTTTGATGGACATTTCCTTTAGAATTCATATGTTTTAACTATTGCAAATAAGTGAGATGTTGTTAAACTTCATTTATATGGCACTTACATGTTTAAATTGAGTAAGTACAGGTAACTGGGAGCCATGTGGCTGGATTTGGTTGTGCTTCTTGCTAAAAATAATAAGCTGTTTGCTTAAAAATGCTAAATAAGGTACGCCTACGCAATAAAAATAGGAAATATGAACTGTTTTTGGTTTTCCAACCGTGTGGGTCGATGTATGTATATTTATATCTTTTGTCAAATTGCAAAAGCTCCTCCATACAAGGGAGACTCTACCAAAATTTTCTGAGAATTTTGGGAGTTAGAAAATTTTGAAACATTTTGCTAACGACAAAATGATTTCAAAGTGGAAATTAAAATAAATTAATAAATAAGTCTAATTTAAAAATAATGACATGAATTAGTATAAATGGAAAATAAAAATTCAATATTTAAAGTTAAAGATAAATTGACTTTGTATGGAAATAGGAATAGATATAAACTAAAGTGGGAGATGAAATAAATATAAGAAACATATAAAATGCTTATACTAAAATTAAGGAAGGGAATGATGAATTCTTAATTGGAAATTGATATTACAAATATATTCTAAGTAATATTTGAATGAATAGATATTGACACTTTGTAAGGAAGTCGATAAAATGTTTTTAGAATATTGTGATTGGATATTATTGCTAAGTAAAATATGCAGGTAATATAAAGGAAAAAGAGAATTGATTTTGATTTCAGAAAATAATTTGAAATGCTCGACAAAAAGGTATGTGTTTAAGTTTCTATATGAAATTTGATTAGGTTTTTGGATCGAGCCACTTGGCCTTTTGTTTTCTTTTTGGATTTGGGAGCCCGTAGAGGCCTTTTGTAGTTGTACCGAGCTAGCCGCGCAAAGGAGATGCTGGCAAAAAATTTCGAAAATTTAGAGAGTTAGAAAATTTTGAGAAAATTTTGATAATTCAAAATTTGGTTTTAAATTGAAACTTGAACGGTTAAACAAATAGTATAGTTTGAAACTTTGGGAGAGTTGAGAAGTTAATAAGAATAATAATGGGACTTTATAAAGAGATAGTTGGTAAGATGTTGAATTGTTAGAAACTGTTTGGATTTGGGAAAGAAAATAAATGGGTATTGGATCATTCTTCCTAACTAGTAATTTCGGGGACGAAATTCTTTTAAGGGGGAAGGAATGTGACGACCCGGAATTTTTCAGCATTTAAAATCGGAATATTTAATTGATTTAAATATTCAATGGAATAATTTTAACTTGAATCTCAAATATCACCATTTATTTGATAATTGGATTATTGATTTAAATAATTTAAAGTCGAGTAAAATGTTGAATCTGAAATTTTAAGCCTGTTGAAAATAAATTAAAGGCTTATAAAATTTATATTGATAATACTAAAGATAATAGAAGTTGTAAAATTGACATTAAAAGTGTTTTGTTCAGTTTTAAAAATATATCGTTTAAATTGAATTTAAAAATAGTCTTCCGAGACACAGTCTCGGAATTCGACAAACCAGTTCTATTGAGTCCGTAATATTGAATTATTATCGGATTTCAATTTTCGTAGCATTTGGAGTTGCTGTGTGAGCGTACGTTATATAAATACGCTGAAAATTTAATTGGTAATAATCTGATGAAATTTAATTTAGTTAATCAAGCTTCTGGTATATGCCATCTTCCTATCATTTAATCACATATTTTTTCCAATTCTAAGCCGTTCAATCAATAATCAAAATGCTCGAACTAAACTTAAAAAAAATGTAATAAATAGATTAATAAAAGAAGAAGCTTCAAAGGGAAGCTGTAAACCGCATATAAAAAAAAGGGGGGGCAACACAATAGGGGCCGAACCCCTTTTCTTCCTTTCAAACCCCAAACCCTACTCGGTGGAAAAAAAAATGGCGATCACTTCCTAATATCAAATCGCGTTTCCCGTATCTCGAAATTGAAGACGCATAGAAGAAGCTCTCGTATATGGGATTCTGTTGTGGTTGGCGACGGTCGTGCTCTGTCGTTCGAATCGAAGTCTCGTCCATGCCCAGGTCGAGCGACTAAGTCGCGATAGCTCGGAATTCTGGTGGTCAAAGAAGATGAATGTTGAATATTGAGGTGTTAATGTATGGCTAGTGGAATGTTTGATTGCAGAGTGGGCATGTGGAGGAGTTGAGGATGGTCAGTAAATGTTTCAACAGATTTCATGGTGGAGATGTTGTTGAAGTTGTATATAAGAAGGAAGTTTGTTGTGAAAGAAAGTATGGAAGGCAAAGAGTTGGTCAGGCACTTGAAGAAGTATATGGTGATGGAGTATGAAGTTGTTGGCAACAACTTGGTGGCCGTCTCGAGTAAGGTAAAGTTTGAGCAATTTAAATCAGAAATTATGTACATATGTTGTGATAAGGCATTGAAAATGGAATTTTAAATGGTCGAGAAGCTTTGTATAAAACAGATTTATAAAATATATATATATATATATATATATATGCAGTTTAACTCAGTATTCTGTTTTTCAGTAAAGGATATTTACTGTTTAGTTTTAAATGTTCCAAAGTTTAAAACATATATATATATATACGGGAAATCGATATAAGATTTTGGAAGAAAATTATGTAAGGGATTTGGTGATAAAATTGTACGATTGACCTATTTAATAAATTTTAGCTATTAAAGATTATTAAAGGGAATTATTAGCTTAAATTAAATTATTAGTAAATTTAAATTTTGTTAAGGGTGATAAAATATAGGGTTAATTAATTTATCAAATGGGGACTTAATTTTACAATTGAATCGAATATTAATAGAACATCTAATATTTTTACAAGGTCTGAAATCGTGGAATCAAACCGAGAATGAAGGGGATTGCAAATTTAAAGGAAAAAGGTGAGTTAATCTCACTCAGTTAATTTAAATTTAGATTTAAATGATTAAATTTAAATAATTGTTTGAATGGTTGGAATTGATGGATGTGCTATAGTATGTTATATTCTGGAATTGGCATATTATTGTGCTAACATCTTTGGATGCAGGGAAAATAAGTTGGAGGGATCCAACTGGGTCCCTCGAAATTATTTAGATTGTTTAATATTCTGTGGTCTGAATATTTGATATTCTGTGATGATTTTATGAATAATTGAAGTATTGAATGGTATGGTTGGATTGAATATCTCAGTAAAATAAATTGTCAAATCTCTAGAATTATACTTTCGAAAGAAATAAAGGAGTAATTTTCTTTAAGTAAAATAATTCTAGTGAATTGGAGTAAATTAATAATGAATTGAAATTAAAATAAAATAAAAGTGATTGCAAAACTCTAAAAAATTTGGAATAAGAGGAATTTGAATTATTAGGGGTAATGAAAAAAATTGTAAGGCGTAAGTGATATTATTTGAATGAATAAAGAATTTCTTTTTCTATTTAAGGATTAAATTTAATTAAGAGATAAAGAAGAAATTTTGGGAATCTGAAATTGGTATCTTTAGTTAAAAGGGTTTTTACTCAAAACGAGAAAACAAAATCTAAATGTTAATGAAATTTGAAATAAGTAAAACAAGAAAGAAAACTTATTTTAAGCAAAGTAAATTGGGAATAAATTATAAATTGATTAAAGTGTTCTGGGATTTGAAATCTAAAAGGGAAGTGAGATTTTTTTTGGAATTTTTAAACTGGATTTTCAAGTAAAATAAAATATCGGTAGATATTTATATATATGAATTCAAAGTGGAAATTTATAAAGGAATGGAAATTCGTTTAAAAATAAATAGTGATTCATTTTAAAGGATGTGAAAGAGAAGAGTGTTTCCCTGGATAGCCAAGTACGAGTTTCAAGAAATTTTAAATATAAGCTAAAGGTTCTAATGTTGTTTTAAGAAGCATATCTTAGAAAATTTATTATTTTTAAATGTTTAAATTCTAAAATAAATATTTTTCAAAACTATTATCGTAGTAATTATTAAATGACTTGGTATTTGTTTTTAAGAAAAATCTAGTTTTATATTTTATAAAAAATAGCCTTATTTATTAAATATTCCTAAAGTACATATTTTAATAAGTATTAAAGTAGTTTTAAATTTTAAGGCTATGAAGTATATTTTATAACTAAGTGCTTTTAAATTATTTTAAAGCTAAAAGTATTTTTACTTGGCGTTTCAGTGGGAATAAATACTGGGAAATTATTACGGGAAAGGAATATGTTTGAAAACTGTTTTCAAAAGGGTTTGAAAGTGAAAATATATCTTGTGAAGATATTTTGAGGTTAATAAATAATTTGGGAAATTATTTATTGGTTGATGATTGTTGTGAACATTAATTGATAGTTAAATAACCGACTATCAATATTGGCCAAATGCGTTGATCATTTTGAAGAGACTGGGATCGAGATTTATTTCTCGAAAACCACTTCGATCCGGTTTGTACGTTTCGTGTAAAGCGATTTTGGATTCGAAGATGGAGCAGTGAAGGTGCAAGGGCTAGTCGCTACTAATCCTGAGGATATTTCCAAAATGGATGTAGTAGGAATAGTGCATTCGGTTCCGTTCGAACCCGGGACGGACTTGTATGGATGAATGCTTGCGAAATATCATCAGGTGGACGATGGGCATTCCAAGGGATATATTCTAAAAACGTAACGCTTAGCCTCAAGCCTCATCAAATGGGAATGGCTGAAAATCAGGGGTTATGCAGCAAGGCTTCGTGGGTAGCCCCCACTGGAGGGTGAGGTCATCCCTATCTAGATGTCCCTTTTATTTCGGCTTAGTGGGCGGTTGCTGATCCTAACCGTGGGGTGATCTTGCTTGGGACTGTCCAGTAAGGGATGGTTCCGGTCTTGTGTTGCAGGGGAGTTAGGGTGGCTCCTCGGTACGCTGATCTAGACCAGGTACTGTGACAGGTGGTACCCCAGTGCCTAGCCATTAGTTGGAATCCATTTTCCATACGCACCCGTACGGTTTTGATTGTGCCCAACTATTGCTGAAACGTGAGATGCAAGCATTTCAGCTAGATTCTATTTTACTTTCTATAGACACTATTATAATATCATAGGATTTTAATAAAAATTGTTTTAGCTATCGTAAGGTAAAAACCCGACATGTTTATTTGTGGCGTGGTCTTACGAGATGCTTTTGTTTTCAAAGGATTTTTGAAACTTTAATAATCAATTGGGTGTGATTTTCTCACGCTGGTATTCCAGACTGACTCGGGTATTATTTAACTGTAATGCTCGGGTCAGACCGAGTATTATAGGATACAGGATATGATGCTGTGGAGCTCAGGAGACGGGCAAGATGATGATACGTACCTCCGTACTTGTTTACCTATATATATATTCCGCTGTGTTTAAGTTTTTGTGTATCTTGAGTTGTTGTGTATTCATTGTATGATATTGATGTTGAGCCGTGATTGATTGATGTATTCTGATGATGTAATATATAAACAGAGATATTTGATTTGAGTAAAGATCATTTATTTTCTATTATATGTTATTCCGCTGTGATGGTTAGATTATGATGTTGTTTTCTATTTTCTTCTTCTACCTCTTCTTCTTTAACCCAAATGGTTCGTATTTCTGTACAACTTGAGTTGATTTAGGTAAAATAGTGTTGACTCATGGGGTACGGGTTTGCGGGCTGTCACAACAGTCTTAGATGAAACTAAATAGATTATTCATTCACCCAAAAAAAATTTAAAGTATCTCTGCCCAAACAACTATAAGTCAAACAAACAACAATTTCAAACAATAGATCAAGTTCATTCTTATTAATTTCATTTCATAATATTTGTTGTTTGATTTTCTTTCTTTCATATAATGATTTATCCTTTTTATTTACATTTATTTCTTGTAAATTTTCAATTTCCATTCATTCATTTATTACTTAATTTCATTTATAGTATTCATGTTTAATTAAATTATTTAGCTTATCAATTTATTAACTTCAGTTTATCATCATTTATTTATAATACTTCCCTTTCTATTATACTTAATTAATAGCATTTCATCTACACATCAAATTCTTGTTTATTACTTCAAATTTCACTTGTATAATATCCATTACATTTTCTTATTAACATTTTAACTTTTTACATCTTTTGGTAAGTTATATATATGTTAAAGAATGCAAATTGAAAATTACACAAGTTTAACTTATTTCATTTAGAGGTTCCAATTATTAATCAGTTAGATTCCATTTCACTAAATACTTGAACTATTAATTAACGGAAACTTAAGAACTAAATACCGGGTTAGATCTCAAATTATTTTAAAATAATAGATAGATGTATACACTTACAATTTATATATCCAATTATATTTAAACAATTTGAAATTTTATATTTGCTTATCAAAATAAATCTGCAGCAAAACTATTACAGTAGCCTTCCCACTTCGAAACTCGAAATTGAATGTCGATGATGCGTGCACTCATCACCGAAATTATTTTTCAATGACAGAGAGGGGAGTACAGAACTTATTTCTTTCCAAAATTTCTTTAAAAAAATTCTTTCAAATTATACTGAAATATTTTTTCAGAAAATACTTCTAATTAATATTATTATTATATTCCGAAATCATTCGAAAGAAATTTTCAAAGCCCTGAAACTTTAAGTTCTCAATTTCCAGTTTCATTTATTTTATTTCTTCAAATTTTATTTCCAATCAATATTCATAAATTTCACTACCTAAAAACCATTATATTACAACCAAATATATATCATTTATAAAAAAAATTATTTTATATATAGAAAATATAATAGGCGAAATTATTTCATTCACCTATATTCAAAACAAATATTGTGTCAGTCTGTCCTATTAAGTGTTTAGAAATCTTTATTGATGTCATAGTGTCCTATGCACCAACCAGAATCTATAAATACAAAATTGAACAAAGTAGCACAATATTAAAACCTTTTTATAACACTAAGAAATACGCTCTCTCATATATATACACTCAGCGACTCATGATATGGTATTACTACCCTATTAATAAAGAGTCAGACCCCACAAAGCTAAGGTTTATCGCTAAACCAAAGCTCTGATACCACATTGTAATATCCGGCCCTTTTGTACGTTTTAAATCAAGGATAAACCACACACGTCAGACTCAAACCATACAAAAGAGAGGATTGTTATTGGGGTGAATAAGAAAAGAAGAGAAAGAAAAAAAACAAAATAGAATCTTGCAGCGGAACGACAAAATATAATAATCAAATAAGAAGTTCATGAAGCTGTTTTACAAAACATTTGATTATACTTATACAACACAGATCAGAGTTACACATACCAGAGAATAATAAATAATGCAGCGGAACAGTATGAATGTAGTGGAATAAAATAAATAAATAATAGTACTACAATCTTCGCCTTCATCCTCCAGAAATAAGGTCTTCAAATCCTGAAATGCTCAGGCTGACCCGAGCGAATTGAAAAGACAAAACACTTGAGTCAGAATTAAAAATCTTAGGTAAGTTAAATTAAAGGTAAAATATGAGTGGAACGGCATCAGAGATGTTTACGGGATTTGACATCTCCTATCAAGTGTATAACGTGAGTGCGGTAACTTCAGAGATGCTCGGGATTCACATCTCCTAACGATCCGTTAAACTATTTACTGTGTAGTAATATTCCGCTATTATAATAGTGTCTATAGTAAAATAAACTTACTTTTAAATAGCGTTAAGGAGTGACCCAATATTCCCCTAAACACGTAATAGTGCCAACAGCCTATACAGTACCATAATAGCTCCTGATCGGGAGACTACCAGAGGATACTCCGTATGTACGACACAAATCAAACTCGTACAAGGCGCACTAGGGTAGGTGACACGACACACAAGGCAATGCTAGGGTAGATATATCAATTACGCATCCAGGCTGGTGGTAATGCGTAGCAGCTACTACCGCTCACCTCGAGCCACACCTCTAAAAGTCGAAAATCAAAAGAGGCCACCAAATCAATCCAAAGTCAGAATATAATATCGAAGGAGTGTGTCCGATGAGAGGGGCTACCTCCTTGGCCCGAGAATTGCTCCTGTTTTAGCCACCTTATGCCAACTCACGGTAGTCAGGTCCACGTACCTCAAAGGAACGTCGTCACCATCCTACTTCATTTTGGAATCTCCACCGCATACACGGTTGTTAAAGTGGTTTTAGAAGTTGGCAGAGAGTACGACAACTTCCGATCCCGGTCTCTTTAACAACCAAACGTTATTATAACACCACGGTCATTTTCAAAATAGTTTATACTTTAAAACAAATTATCATTGCCCCTTTCAAAACCAAATCAATATGATATCTTTTTCATTTCAAAGATATCCTTTTTCTAAAATCATAACACTTTCAAAGTTATAACATTTCGGAATCAAAACACTTGAATATAACACTTTCAAATTTTAATACCTTGGAACTCATAACTTTGAAACATAACTTCCACCACTCAAATGGTTTAAATATTTATATATACTTTATATAATAAATAGCTTCTTCAATTTCACAAATCAATTCCAAAGCAATTCAATTCAGTTTCCAAATAAACTATTCTAAATTATATCGACTTCAAAAACATATTTGATCTACAGGATAACCCATTTCAGCTTTAATATATCTCAAACTTTAAGTATTCAACACTTTCAAAACTAAGTTTGGTAATTTCATATATATATATATATACACATATACATACATACATATATATATATATATCGATTCTAATTTTCCAATATTTAGTTTTGAAATATTTTACTTAACCAAATCCATTATCATTTAAGTAAAACCCAAATAACAAATAACTAAATATTTCCCTCAATTCATTTATACCTGAAATATTCATTTAAATCATCTTCAACAAAATTAAGTTATAAAAATCATACCTTTTAGAATTTCAAACTTAATAAACTTCAAATCAAACTTATTTGAGTTTAATCCTTAAATAAATTTAATTTCAGAATAATTTCCAATTTATCTTAATTACTTAAATCGTTATAAACTCTGTATAAAGTATAATTTAATTACCTAACCATATTACCTTTAATAAAATCGAACTTTATTATTAAACTCATTCTGTATTGAAACAATTTATACATAGCTAAAAATCAAGAATAAAATAACATTTATATAGTATCTAAACCAATATTGATATAAAACCATATATTTCTTTACAAAACCATAGAAATTCATTTCAAAATATTTTTATATATAGACCACGGTGTCTGTACATAATTTTTTATCCTATGGTCAAGTGATACGGATATTTATCATTTCAATTCGCAATTTAAAATATAAATACGGTTATATATCATTTCAAACCGCAATCCCGAATGAAATAAAATCCATAACAATTTGCAGTTTATAACACTATAAAATACAACATCCATTCATCCAATATCAATCATCAAACATTTATCGCAATCATCATCCAATTCAATCAATAACATTAATATAGAACAGAGAATAAATTACAGGTATTTACTAGCAGTTTATATTCAATAATAAATTAAATAACTATTTTATCCAAATAAATTCAAATAAACTAAGATGATGATTCAAAATATGTCAAACAGTCACAAATAAATTTCTAATCACATCATAAATCAATTTAACATACATAAGAAATTTTAGAAGTTGTGACTGGGTTAAAACATTCACCTTTCGTATTCAAATTGAATTTAAATCTAAAATTTGAACAGTCTCAGAATTCATCCAAACCAGAGTCAAAATCTTTGGAATTTCGTTATGATTCCAGTGGAACAAACCGCGTATGAAACAGACCTCATATGCAAAAGTTATTAAGTTTAGAAGATTTCACGGTTTAATTTAGAAAATAAATAAAATATTAATAATATTAACACGTCACCTAACACACACTCTCTCTCCAGGCAAGATCGTGCACGACAATGACCGAACCCATCAGCCCTACCTTTGACCACCTATGCACGCCACCAGAAGCCTCGATACGCCGTGCCCCCACCGCCAAACTCCACGTCACATCACCCTCTACACGCGGCCTAACTCTGGACCCTTCCGGTGCACGCCGCCTCCACGGTTAGGGTTTGCCGAAACCCTAATTTGCAAATTTCCGACACCACATCCCTCTATGCAACCTCCGACCACCATCAAACGACTCCCCGAACCTAACTCTCCAATACCCAAAAAGCAATTTCTCGATTGTTGCCCAAATCGAAAACGCCCAAATCAGCACTTAGGTTTCGCGATTTAGGTACTTTGACCAAGATTTTCAAATGATTTGAGCATCATTTGCAAAGGCGAACACCCAATGCAGATTCGCATTGATGATATCTTTGATATAAAAAAATTCGAATTTTTCCAAGGAGTTTGAAATTTTGATTTGGATTTTAATTGGAATTGAATTGGAACATTTAGGATTTTCAACCATTGAGGAAGAGGAGCAACAGAAGTTTTTGTACGTACAGAAACAAGAAATAAAAAGGATGCTAGGGTTTATAACAGGATATATATAGGTAGAGCTGAGAAATAGAGGAACGGATACGATTGGTTTGGACCGTTGAACGATAAATGGCCCGAAAAGCTCGTTCTGACTCTGGAACGAAATTGGGTCAACCCATATATCAAAATGGATGTTTTAAAATATTTTAAAATCAATGGAACAGGTTTTAGGTCCAGATTACATCTTGTGAAGAAGTTATGCTAAAATCAAGTTATTTCAAATTGATTTCAATTGATTCCAATTTAATTGATTTCTAGGCGTTTCGAGCCTCTACGGTCAAACGACAAGTCCGATCGCTACGAAACTTGAAATCCTATAATAATTCACCGTTATGGATCCGATGAAACTGGTTTCGTCGAAATCCAAGTCAGTGGCCAAAATGGCTATTTTCCAGTTAATTAAATAAATTAATAATTAATTAGTTAAATCACTTTTTCAATTTAAATTCTATAATCAACACATCTTATAATTTTTGATTACCCAAACAATCACAAAAATTTTAAACAAATTTAGATGTCAAATTAAAGTTGATTAATCCATTAATATCAGTGTTTAATTTCAATTTCATTAAATTCAGAAATTATAAATTAAAATTCTCAAATCCATTTAGTAAATTTTTAAACCTTGTTATTCACATCTTTTACTACAATAAGGATGCAACTAACATTAGTTCATGATTTATTACATTAAAATCTTCAAATTTCATCTTAATTTCAATTAACGTAATATTTAAATATTTAACCCCATTTATTTGTAATAAACACAACCACTATAATTTAAATTCAAATAAATTAATAAATCTTGATTTCCATTCTTTAAATCAACCAATTGTCATATTATAAATGGAATTGACATTATTTTCAAATATTATCTTTATTTTATTAACATAATATTTAATTACATTTATTGAAATTTATTTTCCAATTTACTAAATACAATCAATTATAACCTTAAAATCGTTTCTATTAATTAGGATTGCACTAATTATTTATCAACTTGCATTAACATTATTACCTTACAACTTTTTATTTCTTCCAATATTAAATAACAAGATTCGTTAAATTAACAATTTAATTATCGAAATTTTACAGGTCGTTACAATATCGGATTCTCTCTTCCACTTTTCGAAGTACTCCTTGTCATTCTTTCGACCGTACTTAGTCCAAATACACATGCATAGGCAATCCTTCTCCAATCCTTACAACCAACTCAAATAATATGATGTTATCGTGCACTATATTGGGTAATTTGAGCGTAAGTATGCTCCAACGGAATTGCAGCCTTGTGCATTTCCTCAATGCACATGCACACTACCTTAAATCATCTAGTGGTATACTTGATCACTTCATCTTCTAGATACTAGGATAATGTAATCCAAAAGTGGACGGTGTCCCCTCCCCTAGTGTTTTCTGCTTAGCTCTTATGCTATTTCTTCATTTCACTCAAGGATATCCAAATCTGGTGATTCCTCGAATTATTGAAAGTATCATAACTTCTTTTCCATTTTTATCCAACTTTAACTATCTTATTTCGCTTACGACTAGTTTCCTCAATCCTTCAACAATCGTGGTGGCACTTAGGTATCACGTTTATAGTCTACAAGGATTTGTTCTAAGTTCTATAAGTAAGTAAAGACTCAAATATTCTAGTAGGGTAAAATTGGTCCATTTCCTATTCAAACTTAACAGTTAAAATCCTAAATATAAGTGAAATCCTAAATTTAAATGAGATTATAATCCTAAAATCAACTTAGCATTGATGATATTAGACTAGGTGATATACCGTTCACGTGCACTATTGTGCAACACTAACTATGTGTCTAACGTCGGTCTTTCATGAATTTCTTTAGATAAATAACTTCCTTCTAATCTGAGGGATGATTAGAAAGAATCCTATTATCCTTTCCTCCACAACTTACCCAAAATTTCAAAGTCTCATTTCCCATGGAAATCACCTTTGCATTCTCAATGCGTGCAAATAGCAATATTTTCGTTTTCTTTTGACGGGAACCTAATTTCTTGAATTAACTATTCCTTGCACAATCTTGACTCCAATCCCATCTAGGATCTCTTTGGTGGTTTGAACTTCCAAAATTTACCATTTCTTAGTGTTATCCCATCAATAGGACCCTTTCCTTAATTTTAACATCTCGCCATTTTATTCTAATTGTTTTATGATCGAGACAACTCAATATGGAATAGTGTCTTGCCATTCTAATTCGATAGACATAACAACCAACACTTAACTAACACCATACCCAAAAACTCGGCTAGAAATATCTAAAATGAACGACATCCTAGCCCAATAAACATCTTATGGAACTCATATAAACCCATCCCTCATGACATACTTGTAGTTGTAATGACAACTCATGTACTAACTACTTTATATATGTCACCATATAACATATACTATAAGACCACAACCTACTTGCGTGGTTATCTATACTTCACCAAGTCAAAAACAACATGCTTGGTACCTATAACTTTCCAAGCCAAAAATAAATGTGTAGCATAACGTTACCTGAAATGCCGGATCAACGCCACCTACCCACAAGTAATCCTATTCGCCTTCCTCTTTTAGCAATGATCAACAACCAATACTTCGGGGACTTACAATATATAAACAACTTAGATCACCTTCAAGACTTGAGAGAAAAACAATAGCTATCATTTCAAGGTCATGGGTCATATAATTTTTCTCATGTACTTTCAACTATTGCCTAGTATGACAAATAACTCCCTTCTATATTAAAATGGCGTCTATCTTATACCGCACGCATTGGTATACATAGCAACCACCTTTGAAATACTAGGGAGTACTAAAATAGATGTGCCAGTCAACAACTTCTTTAGCAAACTAAAGCTTGCTCATTTTCCAAGTTCTATTAAAACTAAATTCTTCTAATAACCGCCAACCAGATAGGGAAAACTTCCTTGTATCTGTAGTATCCTTTGATATGATAAAACATCTTGGCTTCTCCTTCTTTGCACAGAAATATATTTAGTCCAAATCATATTGTCCAAACTTTCTTGCACCAAGAATTTACAACTTAAAACATAATTGGGTAGAAAACACAAAGTGATGTACACTCTTCACTATTTCAGGAAGTTTAATCTTATACTCTATCCTTCCAATTCAAACATTGATTGAAAGGTTGCTAAAACTCCATACCACTTCCTACCTCTACTCTCAAATATTTCTTCTGAACTCCATAACCAATTTAGTTCTTGTAGGTCATGTAATACTATTTATCTAGCTCTAATTTAATTCTTCCCTTTTTCAAGTTTAAGTGATATTCATATCTTTAATTTATCTTTTAAATCAAAACCTTGATTTTCAATATCATCTTCATAAAACTAGTAAGTTTCTAAAACTGTAAAACCTTCCATTCATTTTAACGACCGTTTCCTTTTTACAAAGATTATGACATTTTTCTTTAGATTAAATTATCAAAAACGGTTTAGCTTAACTTAGCAAAATGCACATAAAATTGTACCTTTCTAAAACATTCCTTTATTATAAATAAGAAATTTTCATAAAAGTGTATTTTAAAAGAAAACGTGATGTTTCATCTTACTATTATTATTTTTATTTTAAAATACGACAGAAACATTTACAAAAGACATTTCAACTACTAATCATTTCTTATTTATAAAAGTGGTTCAAAAACTGGGTCTTACATACTTCTCGATTTTTTTCAAAAGCTTCATTTTTAAAAGCAAAGTATGCCTCAAGGATAAATGCAGTAATGTGCCTAAAAACAAAAGATATAAAGCAGTTATTGAAAAATTCTTTTTATCAAATTCTCTTAATTATACTTTGCAACAAATTTCATAAAGTTCGTCTAATCATTTTATAAAAAATCATAAACCAACTTATTTTTCTTTTTAAAATTGACATCTACTGCTTCTAACTTTTAAAAACATTTTCATTGGTTTATCACTTAAATTGGAGTAGATAAAAGCAATCTAATTTACACAAGCCCAACTACATCTAACAATGTTTTAAGTGCATAGGGTTTCCTTCTTTCTTTTCAAAGATGATTAACTCAAGTTTATCTTCCAATACAATGTCCAACTCCACTATAATAACACTCTTATCATACAATTAAGTAAAAAGGAGTTGTTGAAACTTCTACAAACATAAAAATATGATTTTCATTTTAACTGGGGAAATTTGCTCTAAGTCTGTGACGTCTTTTCTCATGTTCTCTTTTTTGTCTAATCATATTTTGCTTCAATTAGAGGGGTCACATGGTACTAATCTTTTTCTCACCTTTAAATCCATAATTTACGTGTTGTTGGTTGGTATAGGAAACCTCTACTAGCATTTCTTAGTTAAGTAAATCATAATAACCATGAAGGTCTTATTTTTCAACTCAACCGTTATAACCTTAACATTTACTCCGACCCACAGGTGTTTGCTTATGTAAGGAATAAACCAATAACTACCTCAAGAGATAAAATGCATAAGATTTTGTATATTAATGAATACTCTTATTAGAGAATCTATAAACATGCTCCTTTGGTCGAACTAGTCTCAACTTGTCTCCTCGCTTGTAGATACCGATAGAAACCATATAGGGGTGTTCAGAATCTTAACTACCTCCTCCAAGCCATTCCTATCAAAATTGCTCATTCTCACTATCTGTGATTATGAAATATTTTCAACCATCCCAGATAGTACTAGCAAGAATAAGTGATAACGTTCTTTCTTGTTATACTTTTATATGTGTAAAACCTTTGGAAAGCTTTTTATCTATACATATATACACCTTTTTGGAAACCCATTTTGAAATTCTTTTGAAAACCTTTTGGAAACCCATTTTGAAATTCTTTTGAAAACCTTTTGGAAAAACATTTCTTTTTCAAAATATTTAAGTACGTTCTCTCAACACATACCTAGCTCCTAAGGAATCTTAAATCTAGACTCTAATACCAAATGTGACAATTCGCAGCCCCCGACACATCGATCCAAAGTTTAGGGTGACTTTCAAACTCGCATCGATGCCAAGAAGTACGAGTTATTGAGTTTTTGGACATTATAGGGACTAAGAATATATGGATAAAATCTAAGTCATTCTACACTTTTAGATCTCGCATTGAAAGGAAAAAAAAGTATTGAAAATAGACATTTTAGGAAAAATAGTCTTCAAAATACTTAATTCATATACATTGTTTCCATGATACAATACAAGTTTGATGTACTTAATGTAATAAATAACTGCAAAAGGAACATTGAAAAATAGTGGAACTCCAACGCTTGGCTCCTTTCTCCACATATCATGTCAAATCAACTATTGTCCTATCATCCTGTGGAGGGCAAAAAAGGAAAAGGGGTGGGCCGGACAAAAATCCAGTGAATAAGTACATCATTAATATATGGTGATCATATGCAGTTGACTTTAATAATACTTTATGTGACCCACGGTATTCTATAAGTGTCTTTGAACTGCTAAATTTTTTACTTAAGGGTTTTAACTTAATATGCACCTGTGTGGGCATATATGATGTGACGACCGCCCATGACTCCTGCACTTAAACAAGGGAAAAGTGCGCTGTAAAGAGTGCCAGGCAGCCATGGACAATCGTCAAGGCAAGGTAAACACAGAATAGTCTATCGTATTACTCACAGCGCATGGATAAAATACAATAGAAAAGTATACATAGTGAAGCTCCATATAATAGAATCTCATCATATAAACTCATAATAGTTTGGTACAACAATCTGAAAAGTCAATATAGCAAGCCTCACCGCAGATCACTCAGAGTAGATACAAACAGCCGAACATCCAGTACATATAGTAAGAAAACAATATGCAAAAGCCTCCAGCTCGTCTTTGTCATCAACAGCGTTGGTCACTAAGAACAGCACCTGTCACCTGCTACCTAGTGTGCCCATTCCAACATGGATGAACAGCCCAAGGTAATAAGAGTTGAACATAAAACCTTGAGTCAGACAAAAGTCCTAGTGAGCAGTAAATCAACTATCAAACATATCAAAAGAGCATAAAGGGTAAAAAGGAATAGGAACCCAACCATCCCACTCCACCTCTTTCTACAGTGATAGCCCCGAGACCCACTAAGCAGAAATAAATGTAGCAAAGCAGACATTTAAAGTAAAATAATTATCACTCGAGTCAAGGTCGATGTTTTCCAGGCACAAACCCCCAAGGCCTAAACCAAGATCAGATAAGCCCCCACAAAACGTCGCTCTTGAGACCGATTGACGATACAACCAAAGCATCCAAACATCCATGACTCTGGCCATCACTATTATCATTGCCTCGATATCACCGTTAATTGAATGACCGGCTCATTCTTTCATCCGTCCGTCAGGGGCTAATGGTAACCCCGGTTCTAGACATAACTCCGCACGTCATCGTGACCCGTGCCTAGGACTATCGAATCTACCCAGAATACTAGACCATCAACTATTCGTCTTGGGACTATCGAATCTGCCCAGCGTACTCTTGCTTTGAGCATGCTAGAACCTTCAACAACGGTGAAATATCAGCCTTCTAGTCATCCTCCTCGACGACTATTCTCATACTAGCTCAAGCGCCTCTCGAGCCAACCATTATCCACAAATTCGAACCATATCACCGAGTTATCAACATGCTTGGGATGATCCCGTCTGGATTAAACCAAGGCTATCTCATATCATGCTTTGCTTCATCGCATCATAGCAAAGTCCCATCTCAACATCATACTTTGCCTCATCGCATCACAGCAAAGTCCCATCTCAACATCATCATCAAATCTATCCATATGAGCTTTATCATCCGCTTCATATGCCATAGGCAGCTTTCCTTATTCAAGAGCCTTTCCACTTAGCTTTTGAATCATCTTCGACCAACTTGTCCAAATCAAATCATCAATCAACTAACTTCTATCAATCAATCAAATTAATCATTAATCCAAGTAATCAATCATTCAAACAAGATCTAAATAAATAGTTATAACAATAATGGAAATTTCGTAAATAAAGAGTCCAAATCTAACAAACATGAATTCTAAGTAATATCTTGATGAATGAACTAGCATAGGTTAACATGTAGTAAAATGGATATCAAAACTTTATGAACGATGGATCTACATGCAGACTTAAGAAAAATGCATGAAATCACGATCTTTAACACACAAACAAGCCACGGATCCAATATACTCCTTTGGGTCCGTGTGAGAGATAACCACCACTCACCGAATCACCTAAACACTTCAAAAGCAACTAACTCCAGATCTGGACAGCAAAGGATCTAGCTTGATCAGACAAGGTTTCCCTTCAAACGATGAAATCCCTCTTCGATGGATGAAGATCTTCAACTTTGGCTCTTGGATCTTCGATTTGATCTTCAATCTTGGATGGAAGGAAGCACTAGATTAGAGTGGAGAAAAGATGTGAAGAAGTGTTGAAGTCGAGCCCTCAAAATAGCAGCACTTCGTCGCTTCAAAAATATGGATCCCAAAAAAGAAGATAGGCGCTTCTATTTATAGGCCGAATCCTTAAGCCGTTTGCCCCTATGAGTCGGTCACGACTCATCAAAACCCAACGACATACGACTCATCAACCCCACGGCCTACCGACCCAAATCTCATGCGACTCACGACTTAACAACATTGCCGACCCAACGACCTAAAACTCCCCATGACCTACGATCTAACCATGAAGCCGACCCAACATATACGCATGTTCCTACCTAAGCCGTTTGGACGACTTAACGACTCAACAGGGTACGACTTAGCGACCTAACACACTGCCGCATTTCTACCTAAGTCCTAAGTCGTTTGGACGACTTAACGACTTATGACTCAACAACACACACGGCTTAGCAACCCAGCGACCTAACACCCTTGCCTTCATGCGACCTAAGCCTTATCTTGTCCACGACCTAACTACAAACACAGGGTCTCACAACCTAAACTTCAACGTCCTAAGCTATCACCCTTAAGTCGTTCGAACGACTTACCCTCCTTAGGTCGTAACCCGCTAATTTCCCTTAAGTCGCTAAACATTAAGCCGCTTACTAACTTAAGCCGTTAACTCCTAAGTCGGTCAAATCCTATAGGTCGTTCACTCCTATAGGTCGGTTACTACCATAAGTCGGTCACCCCTATAGGTCACTACAACTCCTAAGTCGTCTAATCTCTTAAGTCGTTAACTACTTAAGTCGGTCACCTTCCTTAAGTCGCTCCATCCTCTAAGTCGCTCCACCGACTCATGCTACAACTCGACCCAACCCTGGACGACTCATCTCTGGACGACTTAAGCTCCAAACGACTTAAATTCTAAATGACTTATCAACACTAACGACCTAATAACAACAATTCTACGATCCTTCGATCCGTAAAAATACGGGTCGTTACATTCTCTCCCCCTTAGGAATTTAGCCCCCGAAATTCCAAATAAACAAGAGCAACCAAAACTATTCTGCATGCCTACCATCCATAGCAATCAACAAACCATGCATCCAATTACTAACCTAGCAAGAAGAATTCTAAAACTAGAACAAGTTACAAATTCATGAGATGTCACGACACCTTAGGGCCATACCTCGAAGAGTTCAGGATGAGCTGCCTCCATCCTCTCTTCCTCCTCCCATGTACAGTCGTTAACATCATCACTCCATTGTACCTTGAGCAACTTGACTACCTTCCTCCTAAGCTGTTTCGTGTCAGTTCCCACAACACGAAGCGGCTTACGAGGTCTTCTAACAACTGGATCAACCTCTAAATCTTCATAGCTATCAGCAGAAACCACTGTACTTGGGTCGTGCACATACTTCCGTAGATACGATACATGAAAAACATTGTGCACACCCGACATCTTTTCTGGTAATTCCAATTTATAAGCGAGCTTTCCAATTAGCTCGACGATCGAGAATGGTCCAACAAATCTCGGAGTCAATTTTCCTTTCTTCCCGAATCGAATAACATTCTTCAGTGGAGAAATCTTCACAAAAACCATATCTCCTACGTCGAACTCCAAATCCTTACGACGCTTATTGGCATAACTTTTCTGACGGTCTTGGGCTGCCTTCATTCGTCGCCGAATGATCTCTATGCAATCCGTAGTCTGTTGAATCATTTCTGGCCCAAGTATCAACTTTTCTCCTGTTTCTATCCAACATGTCGGAGAGTTACACGGTCTCCCATATGATGCTTCATATGGTGCCATACCAATACTCGACTGGTAACTGTTATTGTATGAAAATTCCACCAAATAAAGATGATCTTCCCATGATCCTCCGAAGTCCAAAACACATGCTCTAAGGAGATCTTCCAAAACTCGGTTGACTCTCTCTGACTGACCATCTGTTTGGGGATGATAAGTTGTACTCAAACACAACTCGGTTCCCAAAACTTCCTGGAAGCTCTTCCAAAATCCACTAGTGAACAATGGGTCTCGATCGCTCACTATACTCTTCGGAATACCATGGAATCGAACTATCCACTTAACATACAACTCAGCCAATTTCGATGCAGTCCTAGTTGATCGAACATGAATGAATCTTGCACTCTTAGTCAATCGATCTACGATGACCCAAATCCCTTCATTTCCTGCTCTTGTTCTAGGTAGACCATCGATAAAATCCATCGATATTTGCTCCCACTTCCATGTAGGAACTTCTAATGGATGAAGCAATCCACTGGGCTTCTTCTGCTCTGCTTTTACCAACTGGCAGTTCATACATTTGGAAATAAAATTTCCAACATTCTTCTTCATACCTTCCCAGTAATAGCTTCTCTTCATATCCCGATACATCTTATTTCCACCTGGATGAATTGTCAACTTCGAGTGATGACTTTCCTTCAGAATTTCATTTCTCAATTCATCTATATCGGGAACAACTAGTCGTCCTTGTTTTCGAAGCCAACCCTCTCGATCGACCTCGAATCCTTTATCCTTCTCTGGATCCAATCCAGATTCCAAATCACGGATAATCTTGACAAGCTTATCGTCTTGCTTTTGGCTCTCGCCAATTCTTTCCACAAGAGTAGGTCTTACCGATAAGTTCGCCAACATCTCAGGTTCCAACTCACATCTAGGCCTGAAGTCAAATCCAGCTAAATACTCGAGACTCTTCCATTCTGAAAACATGGCTCCCAATCCTGCATGTCTTCGACTTAACGCATCTACCACTGCGTTACCTTTTCCCGGAGTATAGGCTATACCAAAATCATATGATGCTAAAAACTCTAGCCATCGTTGCTGCCGGACATTCAAATCCTTTTGAGAGAAAAGATACTTCAATGACTTATGATCTGTAAACAACTCGAATCGAACTCCCAATAGGTAATATCTCCACATCTTCAAAGCAAATACAATCGCCGCTAACTCCAAATCATGAGTCGGATAATTCCTTTCATGCGGCTTCAGTTGTCGGCTTGCATACGCAACAACTTTATCCTTCTGCATTAACACTGCTCCAAGTCCAGTACCACATACATCGGTGTAAACCACCATCTCATCATTTCCACTTGGAATAGTCAAAACAGAAGCACTTGTCAATCGCTCTTTCAGGATTCCGAAAGCTTGCTCACACTTAGCATCCCATCTGAATACTTGGTTCTTTTTCGCCAATCCTGTTAATGGTGCAGCTATCTTGGAAAAGTCTTTGATAAACCGACGATAGTATCCTGCTAATCCAAGAAAACTTCTCACATCAGATGCATTCTTAGGTCTAACCCAATCCTGGATCGCTGCCACTTTGGCGGGATCAACCGCTACTCCACCAGAGATAACATGGCCTAAGAACCTCACTTCACTCTTCCAGAAATGACACTTCGAAAACTTAGCCCTCAGCTGATGTTTCCGCAAAATTTCCAAAACAATCTGCAAGTGCGTCTTGTGCTCTTCTTCAGTTCTGGAATAAATCAAAATATCATCCACGAACACAAGTACGAACTTGTTCAACTGATCTCTGAACACTCTATTCATAAGATCCACAAAATATGCTGGTGCATTGGTCAATCCAAACGGCATTACCAGCCACTCATAGAAACCGGATGGTGTCCTAAAAGCAGTCTTCGGCACACTATCCTTTGCCACTCTCAACTGGTGAAATCCCGTTGCCAAATCCATCTGAGAAAACACCTTAGCTTCGTGAATCTGATCAAACAAGTCATCTATTCTCGGCAATGGATACTTGTTCTTCTTAGTCACTTTATTCAGCTCACGATAATCCACACACAACCTCAACGATCCATCCGCTTTGGTTGCAAACACAACTGGTGCACCCCATTCGGACACACTACGCCGAATGAATCCTTTCTGTAAAAGGTCATCAACTTGCACCTTCAATTCTTGCTATTCCCTAGGCGCCATTCGCCTAAGAGGCATCACAACAGGTCTGGCTCCTTCAACTAGATCGATACGAAACTCGTTCTCTCTATGTGGCGGTAACACTTTGACCTCGTCAAAGACATCCTCAAATCCATTCACAATAGGCACCGATGACAGTCCATCCCGTGGAACAACTAGCGAATACATGAAGCTCATGAAGACGCCTTCTTCATGCTTGCATCATATCACAACCTTTCGCCCCTCCACATTCTCGACTGTCACCTCCAGCCTCTTACAATCAACCCTTGCCGCATACTTCCTAAGCCAGTCCATACCCAAAATAATTCCGAACCCCGCAAAGTTCAGAACAAAACAATCACATACAAAAGAGCAATCATGACTCGATACAACCAGACCACGGCATATCATACACAAACAAGACGAACCCCCAACTGGATTAGTCACAACCAATGGTCTATCCATGATATCCGGTTCCAAACCCAACCGGCCTACAAGTTCACTACAAACAAAGGAGTGTGACGCCTCAGTATCAAATAACACTCTAACTGGAACACCACAAATGGAAAGAGTACCTTGAACCACCACACTCTTTCCTTTCTCTTCCGCCATAGGATCTTTCGAAGACGATGGCACAGCCCCCAAAGCATAAGCTTGCACGATCTGTTTGTCCTTCCTCGGTTCTGGACAATTCTTCCTAATATGCCCCAGCTTGTCACAGTTGTGGCATTTCACCGGCACCTTAGGATTCTTACAATCTCTAGACAAATGGCCCTTCTGTTGACAATTGTAGCAGGTCACTTCGCCCTTCGGCTTCTTCTGGCCATCCTTACCCTTCTGTTGCTGCTGCTTCCTCTTCTTGTTTCCACCCTGCTGTGGTTTAGACCCTTCCTTGGTTACAGCAACAACAGATCCTTCCTTGGGAAACAAATTCTCATGCCTGAGAGCTTTCTCCACAAGCTTCTCAAACGGATCGTCCAAATGATCCACCAACTGTCTCCCAAGATAACTGTCCAAGCCTGTCACAAACTTCTCGTTCTTCTGATATGGGGATTCAATATACGACAGAGCATACTTGGACAAAGCTTCAAACTCAGAAACATACTCAAGAACTGGTCTTCCACCTTGCTTGAGTTCCACAAACTTCTTGAACAGAACAGATTTCTGAGCTGTAGAAATGAACTTAGCCTCAAATCTAGCTTGGAATTGCTCCCAAGTAATCTCTTCCTCTGGAGTATCAATGGTGATAGAGTTCCACCAATCAGAAGCTCTCCCTTGAAGCTGTCTTGATGCAAGCTTCCTCTTAGTTGCATCCTCAATTCCCAAGTCACCAAAGATCCTTCTACAAGCATCAATCCATCTCTGAACTTCAATAGTTGATTATGTCCCCAAGAAAACCTTTCCTCCAAGAGCAGTATAGTCTTTGCACAACTTAGCAAAATCCACTGGTTTTGGGGCTTGAACTTGAACTCCAATATCTACCGATGGCCGTGGAGCTGGTATTCTTCTCATGATCGAAGTCATCATAGCCTCGAACATAGAAGCATAATCAGCAGCCCCCTCAACAGCACGGCCTTCCCTAGCAGCTGGTCTCCCTCTTCGACTCATTCCTAACATCTATAAGAAAATGATTAATACACCTTGAGAAACAACTGCATAAGGAGTTCAAATCCCTCCAAGCTACTATATTATATATAGTAATCATCCATCAAAATTACAATTACGTCTCTCATACGTAGTTACGTCAGCGAGCGTTGGCTAAAATCGATTAACCAAAGCTCTAATACCACATGTAACGACCGCCCATGACTCCTGCACTTAAACAAGGGAAAAGTGCGCTGTAAAGAGTGCCAGGCAGCCATGGACAATCGTCAAGGCAAGGTAAACACAGAATAGTCTATCGTATTACTCACAGCGCATGGATAAAATACAATAGAAAAGTATACATAGTGAAGCTCCATAGAATAGAATCTCATCATATAAACTCATAATAGTTTGGTACAACAATCTGAAAAGTCAATACAGCAAGCCTCACTACAGATCACTCAGAGTAGATACAAACAGCGGAACATCCAGTACATAGAGTAAGAAAACAATATGCAAAAGCCTCCAGCTCGTCTTTGTCATCAACAGCGTTGGTCACTAAGAACAGCACCTGTCACCTGCTACCTAGTCTGCCCATCCCAACATGGATGAACAGCCCAAGGTAATAAGAGTTGAGCATAAAACCTTGAGTCAGACAAAAGTCCTAGTGAGCGGTAAATCAACTATCAAACATACCAAAAGAGCATAAATGGTAAAAAGGAATAGGAACCCAACCATCCCACTCCACCTCTTTCTACAGTGATAGCCGCCAGACCCACTAAGCAGAAATAAACGTAGCAAAGCAGACATTTAAAGTAAAATAATTATCACTCGAGTCAAGGTCGATGTTTTCCAGGCACAAACCCCCAAGGCCTAAACCAAGATCAGATAAGCCCCCACAAAACATCGCTCTTGAGACCGAGTGACGATACAACCAAAGCATCCAAACATCCATGACTTTGTCTATCACTGTTATCATTGCCTCGATATCACCGTTAATTGAATGACCGGCTCATTCTTTCATCCGTCCGTCAAGGGCTAATGGTAACCCCGGTTCCATACATAACTCCGCACGTCATCGTGACCCGTGCCTAGGACTATCGAATCTGCCCAGAGTACTAGACCATCAACTATTCGTCTTGGAACTATCGAATCTGCCTAGCGTACTCTTACTTTGAGAATGCTAGAACCTTCAACAACGGTGAAATCTCAGCCTTCTAGTCATCCTCCTCGACGACTATTCTCATACTAGCTCAAGCGCCTCTCGAGCCAACCATTATCCACAAACTCGAACCATATCACCGAGTTATCAACATGCTTGGGATGATCCCGTCTGGATTAAACCAAGGCTATCTCATATCATGCTTTGCTTCATCGCATCATAGCAAAGTCCCATCTCAACATCATACTTTGCCTCATCGCATCACAGCAAAGTCTCATCTCAACATCATCATCAAATCTATCCATATGAGCTTTATCATCTGCTTCATATGCCATAGGCAGCTTTCCTTATTCAAGAGCCTTTCCACTTAGCTTTTGAATCATCTTCGACCAACTTGTCCAAATCAAATCATCAATCAACTAACTTCTATCAATCAATCAAATCAATCATTAATCCAAGTAATCAATCATTCAAACAAGATCTAAATAAATAGTTATAACAATAATGGAAATTTCGTAAATAAAGAGTCCAAATCTAACAAACATGAATTCTAAGTAATATCTTGATGAATGAACTAGCATAGGTTAACATGTAGTAAAATGAATATCAAAACTTTATGAACGATGGATCTACATGCAGACTTAAGAAAAATGCATGAAATCACAATCTTTAACACACAAACAAGCCACGGATCCAATATACTCCTTTGGGTCCGTGTGAGAGATAACCACCACTCATCGAATCACCTAAACACTTCAAAAGCAACTAACTCCAGATCTGGACAACAAAGGATCTAGCTTGATCCGACAAGGTTTCCCTTCAAACGATGAAATCCCTCTTCGATGGATGAAGATCTTCAACTTTGGCTCTTGGATCTTCGATTTGATCTTCAATCTTGGATGGAAGGAAGCACTAGATTAGAGTGGAGAAAAGAAGTGAAGAAGTGTTGAAGTCGAGCCCTCAAAATAGCAGCACTTCGTCGCTTCAAAAATTCGGATCCCAAAAAAGAAGATAGGCGCTTCTATTTATAGGCCGAATCCTTGAGTCGTTCGCCCCTATGAGTCGGTCATGACTCATCAAAACCCAACGACATACGACTCATCAACCCCACGGCCTAGCAACCCAAACCTCATGCGACTCACGACTTAACAACATTGCTGACCCAACGACCTAAAACTCCCCACGACCTACGACCTAACCATGAAGCCGACCCAACACATACGCACGTTCCTACCTAAGCCGTTTGGACGACTTAACGACTCAACAGGGTACGACTTAGTGACCTAACACACTGCCGCATTTCTACCTAATTCCTAAGTCGTTTGGATGACTTAACGACTTACGACTCAACAACACACACGGCTTAGCAACCCAGCGACCTAACACCCTTGCCTTCATGCGACCTAAGCCTTATCTTGTCTACGACCTAACTACAAACACAGGGTCTCACGACCTAAACTTCAACGTCCTAAGCTATCACCCTTAAGTCGTTCTAACGACTTACTCTCCTTAGGTCGTAACCCGCTAATTTCCCTTAAGTCGCTAAACATTAAGCCGCTTACTAACTTAAGCCGTTAACTCCTAAGTCGGTCAAATCCTATAGGTCGTTCACTCCTATAGGTCGGTTACTACCATAAGTCGGTCACCCCTATAGGTCGCTACAACTCCTAAGTCGTCTAATCTCTTAAGTCGTTAACTACTTAAGTCGGCCACCTTCCTTAAGTCGCTCCATCCTCTAAGTCGCTCCACCGACTCATGCTACAACTCGACCCAACCCTGGACGACTCATCTCTGGACGACTTAAGCTCCAAACGACTTAAATTCTAAACGACTTATCAACACTAACAACCTAATAACAACAATTCTACGATCCTTCGATCCGTAAAAATGCGGGTCGTTACATATGAGCACCAAACATCTAATTGAACCTCAAATAACTAATGACCAATTAATAGCTAAGCTTATCCAACATAGAATTATCCTGCAATTTCGTTTATGAGACCACGTCTCTCACACTACGATTACATGTAACTATTTCACATAGGTTTTCCTATAATTTCCACATGGGACTAAATTTCCATTGACTACGACTACACGTACCTTAACTACGCATTGAGGGGGAGCCCGAAACGTTGATTTGTTGAAGTGTCTCATCGTCTACATCTATGTCAACCTCTCAATTATAGCATATGCCTCTTATTGTATTTGCTGGGATTCGACAACAACAAATCACCATGTCACGACATCCGTGAATACCAAGGAAGTCCCCTTGTGTTGGGCCACATACTTCACTAGGCATCAGTCAGTGCTGCGCATTCACCGTAGAACTTCCTGTGAATGTCATTTATGATAGAATCGCCCTGGGTCAAATAACGACCCCTTCTTGATAAATAGCTTTATGTAGTCCTACAATGCCTAGTATCGCCTCATAGGTAACTAGCTTCCCTACTTCTAATGCTCATATATATATATATATATATATATATATATATATATATGCGATACATAAGCTACTAACTAACTTATTTATAACTTAGGCCTTAGGCCGAGGTCCACATTGCATTTTGTAAATGCCAATCGTTCGACCACTAATATAAGGGCGGTCGACGCTTGCTGTCGATCACTCCAAATAGTGTGGTCAATCAGTCGTCGCTGATTAGTGGTTTTAATTAGTGATTTTAATTTTTTTGATTTGCTAATTTTTAACTAATGACATTCATCCTTGAATTTCTATAACGATAGCTTGCAATTTCATCTTATAGCAATTACAAATAATCCAAATTTGCAATTATTCAAATTAAATTTATAGATTTACATAAAAGTTGTTTAATCTAGGTTTCCTATTAACGTCAATGTTAACAGGATATATTAATTGATTATAGGAATTTCTACTTGATTAGAAAAGGGATTTGACCCAGATAAATTCTTATTTAATAGTTTTACATTAGTTTAATTTATTATTCAACATCAGGTCCAAACAATACGATTTTCAATTTAGTTTCTAACAACCTAAATCAGATAGAATACACTAAAATTAACTACCTATAAATCATCTTATTAAAAAATATACCAACTCACCTTAGATCCAAGGTTTTCCCTTTGAATCCCATTAGAAATCTTCCCTCGTTTGTTAACTCTTCGCTTGATTCATCCTTTTTAATCTCTCTACTTCTATTTTAATTTTATTTTGAAGAATTTAGATTTGGAGAGGAAAGAATTTGACAGAGTTTCGGGGAAGCAAACAACTTTTTACGAATTAGGGTTTACATTAGCTTGTGTATTTATAGGAGTTTTAGATTAGTATTGACCATTGATCAACCTTGGAGAATCTTTGTTTACATCCTGTATGTTAAACATTTACTTCGCTCTTAAGCAAAATATACCGATCAAATCTAGACCGTTTATCGCACAAAATCTTCACCTTGACACTTCATCCGGTCAGCCGCTATACATAGGGGTGGTCGACTAGTAGTGGTGATCGGTCCCCATATGGGTGTCAATCGATGGAGCTATTTATTTTAGGATGTTTAATTTCCTTATTTGCTTATTTAATTAATTTCGTTTTTTAAATTTATAACGCTTGTAACTTCCTCATACTAGCTCTGATTTCAAAATGTTATATATTAAAAATCGTCCAGAAAATCGTTAGGAACAAAAATTTGTATTTTGTAGCCAAAGTTGGACATCTGTAATAATTCCATTTTTGCCTTATTATAATTAAATTTAATTCTTTTATGGGGTGTCACGGATTTGTTTTTATGTTTTTGTGTGTGTATATATATATATGTATGTATGTATGTATGTATGTATATATATGTATATATTTGTTTTTATGTACGTGTTTATATATATATATATATATATATATATATATATATATAAGCGACAACATAAATTTTACACAAGCACACAGATACACACACACGAAATATCTGCACACAATATACACATATTGTAGTATACTAAACACAAGTATATACTTAGACATTTATATTTCTAATGTCCATACGAAATTGTCATTTGTATATGTAATTATAACGTGTATGTATATACAATAAATATAAATCCTAATATCCCACTCTTTCATATGAAAAATCTCAATATCTATATGTGTATATATAATTATAACATGTTTATATTTTATTTTGTTATGTTGTTATATCATTGAATGTATACGTGATAAGTTCATTAGTTGATCTGCTTAATTAACAAATATGAAACAATGTTGAATAAAATATGATTTCATTTAATAACTACGTTGGATCTAGTGAAACTCATTAGACTTCATAGACCAACTATGATTCAAATAATGATTTATTTATTTTTTTTGAAATTTACTCATTTCACCAACTACAAAACAGACTGGGTTGCTTCTATAATTATTCAAATTTCGACTCCCACCGCTTTTAGATGAACCAATCTCTAGTAAGTATTGTATAGACATGACAATCAACTCAAATACCAAATTATTATGCAAAGTTTATGTAAATACCAAGATCTGTTTTTTTGGTTGATTGCAACAAATCAACTAAGAGCAATATAAAATTTCGTTCACTACAAACAATCAATAACAAAAAATAGCATCACCAGATCTAATGTGGTTTGGTCAAAATCGACTTATATCCACGAACCCAACAATTTATGTTATTATTATAATCTAAAGAATGCAAAAGGAAGTTAAAATCAAATACAAAAGATTACCGTTATGAACGTAAAGATAAGTAAAGTGAACATTAAGTTATTTTAACATACATTAATTAATCATAACCGCTAGAGTAGATGATATGATGAGCTCTACATCGACGCTATGAGATACACAGGTCCAAAATCAAGTTTTAACTCCAAAATATAGTTCATGTTCATCAAAACTGATCGTAATCTCATTTGTGGTGATCGATCCTAAGTTACGACAGGGGCAGAACCAGAAACTGTAGACGACACGTGGTGGAAGGTTTGGATTTTCAAACTATATTATGGTAGAGGATAGATCGCCATCAAAATTCTATGGCGACCGACTCCAATGCTTTGGGTTCCATCCATAACTTTGATTGACCTCAGGTTTTTTTTTCTTTCCATAGTGAAGCTTTTAATCTCATCCTCAGACCAACATGTATTTAAACATAATAGTTTCAACCAATTTTTTTTAAAAGAGATGGCTTTCTAAGTCATTCTAAATATTTGCCTATGACTCAGTTAGTTGCTCTTGTTTGTGTTTGTTGGTAGAGGCGGCAATTAGACCTAATCAATTGAACTCGAAACCGACCCGTCGGGTTTTGGTTCTACACGGATAGGCTTTTGTCGAGTTCAAATTATAAGTTTTAAAATCTAGATCCGATCAGACTCGAGCTTCGGTTCGAATCGGATCATGTCCGGTTAAGCAATAACACTAAAAATCCATATATTCCAATGCTTTTTGGTTGGGCCTTTCGGATCGAGTCGGATTTGATTGGATCTTAGTGGTATTTTACATCACTCAGATCCGATCCGAGATCCGTTAGATTCGGTTTGATTTCGGATCTTCTTAAATCGGTTTGGTTCATCTTTGTGGTTGTGGTTCTGATTTACAGCCCTACTTGTTTGTTTATTGACTCTATTCCCACCTTTAAATGGAACACGGACCTTCTCGTCGATCCCTCTAAAAATCTACAAAAATCTTATCTTCATTTTTCCTTTCTTTCCTTCGCAACAGAAAAACATCGCAAATAACTAAAACTTAATGGCGGCGTACTCTATTGTAACTCCAAATCTTATATCTTCTAATCCAAAATCCCTAAATTTAACGTTTCACTCAAAATCCGTCTTAAACAACCTGTCCTTTTGCGTTTCGAGCGCATCATTTAGGTCTTTGAGTTTGAAAAATGTGAAAAGATTGAAATTTGTGCGAAGAGTTGCTTCTATTACTAGCGAGTATGAGCAGTCTGAGGAGGAGGAGGAAGTTTTGAGTGAAGGGGAAGAAGTAGTTTTGAGTGGAGGAGCAGAAGAAGTTAACCTTTCAGAGGACTTGAAAATTTTTGTTGGAAATTTGCCTTTTGGTGTTGATAGCACTGAGCTTGCCGGGCTTTTTGGCAGTGTCGGCACTGTTGAGATGGTGGAGGTATAAATCCTTTTCATTTTATTATAATGTCGTTTACCTAGCTATGGTTGGTTATTATTTAGTTTTTGTATGCGTTTAAGATAATGCATTGATAAATTTTCCATTATATATGTAACTGGAATTCTTAATGGTTAAAAATTAATTTCGTTATAGCCATCTCCATAGTGAAATGAGATTTGTTGTTGATGATTATAACATAATCTACAGTATTGACAGCTTTGGAGTTTCACTTTTACAACACACAACAGTTTTACCTAGCTTTTAATGGATTGTTGTAACACGCAAACATCACATATATCAGTTCCAAAGTAGTCATCTACACCATAAATACACCGCATTAGGCAAACCAAGGCATGCATATTCATTTCTTTAGAAATTTTCAATGTTATTTCAGTAGAAATGTCACACACACACATGAAACTATAATTTGCGGAGTGGTCCAACTTTTGAAGAGTAAAATGTCCTCATGGACTTGACAACATGAACATAAGTCACTTAGTGTTGTGTTTGCAACCCCTTATAGTGCTAATGTGATAACTTGTGTATACTTCACATCCAGCCACACTCATCACCAATATGTTATAACCTATAATTCCAATTTGGGAAAATAACATCTGTAACAATCCATACACGGATTGTATGCTAAATCAGGTTTGACTATTTTGAAATAGTCTCCACGATTTTTTGAATAAAAAGGTTTACACACACACACACCCCAATTATTGACGTGGAACTATATATTTCCTCCAGTGTTTAATCTGTCTGTCAATGCTCTACTATGATATATAAATGAAGCAAAATAAACATGTTTATGCTACCGTTATTGAGATCCAATGTTTTTATTTCACTGTTATTCAGGATTGATTATCAATTAATTTATGTGATTTGCGTAGTTGAACTTCTCTTAATATTTGTATTGTTGGACAATCCTTGTTATTAATGTAATCATTATGCGGTTAAATCATGACTTTATTTTTTGTTGTGTGATCCTTATATGTTAAGTTTATACTACAAAATCATCTCTCTCTCTCATATCTATTATCACCGCCACCGCCACCGCCACCACCTTTTTTTCTCTTGAGTTGAAGCCTCTTCTGTTGCAGGTAATCTATGATAAAGTAACAAGAAGAAGTAGGGGTTTCGGATTTGTGACAATGTCTAGTGTTGATGATGTCAAGGCAGTTGTACAACAATTCAATGGATATGTGAGTGTACAATCTTTAAATTTTGTGCTCTACTTTAGTTCAACTTTTGAAACCTTGCTATTAATCATGCACAAGCTTGATTTCTTTCTTTATATATATTATTTAACAATGAACCAATTGAAAACTCAGGTTGCTAGCCTGAGTTGCCCAGTCAGTTGTAGTTTTTGACACCACCCTTGAGTAGATTGTTGGCCAACTGCATGCACCCTAATGTAATTTTCTCAGTAGATATCTCTCTATTGTAATTACAGTTCCTAAAATAACTAAATAGCATCGCTTCAGTTTGGCCTGTCAACGGATATATTTTTTGAGCTTTTAAAATGCATATAATTTAAATTATTAACTTAACAAAACAATAGATACATGTTTTTCATGGTACTAAAATCATATAATATAAGCTATAATTTTGATAATAACCGGACATGTAATTTTCGGATGCTGATGTCTTCGTATTCATACTCACATCCGTATATGTTTTTCCGGATATTGGGATATTTACCCTCTTCCTGGATATTGGATACGGATGCGGACGGATTTCGGATTTTTTGGGATCTTTAGGCTTAAGAAATGCATATAATGTATGGTGAAAATGAAACAGGAGCTTCAAGGAAGAGCCCTGAGAGTAAATTCAGGACCACCACCACCAAAAGAGGATCGTGCTCCAAGAGGAGGCGGTGGCAGCTTCGACTCAGGCAACAGATTATATGTCGGTAATCTTTCATGGGGAGTAGAAACCTCGGATCTTCAGACTTTATTTAGCGAACATGGTCAAGTGACGGATGCTAAAGTTGTGGTGGATAGAGATAGTGGGAGATCTAGGGGATTTGGATTTGTCACTTACAGCACTGCTGAAGAGGCAGAAAATGCCATTTCTTCCCTTGATGGTTATGTAAGTTTATACGAATATATTAATTTACGTTGAACACTTATACTCGGTGATCAGTTAATAATTATATTAGACTGACTCCTCAATTTTCCTTTTGCAAGGACTTGGATGGCAGAATCATTCGTGTGTCTGTAGCAGAAGCAAGGCCACCGAGGCAGTATTAAGCGATCTTTTATCTAAAATCGACATCTTTTAAAAGAGAATGCCCTTTGGTATTGTTATGAATTTTGATGTAAGAATGAAAAGTTTTTGTGGAGTTTGATGGTGGAATGCACTGATTTTAAGTTATGTTTTAATATATTTTAGGTTTATATCATTAACTTCATGCATATTAGTGTCTGAATCAGACTAACTGGTGTTGCAATTCATGTTGTAAAAGTTGCAACGCTCAGAATGTAACCATTGGCATCATCATATTGTGGAAGTATCAATTATTCTTCTGCTCTTACAAATAGCGGTGCTAAATTTCAAAATCGCTACACTTTAGAGCCATCAAGATTGTTATATAGTTACCAAACACAGGTCTTATTGTTAAAATTCCAGAACATGGCACCCAGTTGATGAAATATACATATATAAAGTCTGACTAAAAACTGTAGTAACATGTACATGAACTATAAAGCTTATATTTCATTGATCAGACATGCATTAGTGTATTACATAGGATTCTTTTGTTTATTTTTATAGACATAAGCACTAGCCAGAAACAGATAAACAATGAAACCGAGCCCACTCAAACCAGCAAGCACCCAATAAAAGTAATCGATATGAGCACGGTTCAAATTGTTTGAAAACCAACTTTGCCCTTTTTGGCCTGTGTTCTTATTGATCACGGAAACAAGAATGCTGCTAATGAAGTTTCCAACTCCAAATATGCTTAAAAACAGTGCTAGTCCAAGGCTTCTTAATCCTTCAGGCACTTGATCGTAGAAAAACTCCTGAATACCAACCACTGCAAACACGTCTGCAGCTCCATATAGAAGGTATTGAGGAGCTAACCACCATAAAGTCATTGGTATTGGTGCTTTTGGTTGATCAACTAGTCCAAACTTCACTGCACTTTTCAGCCTTTTGGTTTCAACTAATGCTGCTACGACTAGGGCAATTGCAGAGATGAACATTCCGATGCCTATGCGTTGAAGAAAAGTTAAGCCTGTATCAAATTAACACAATCGGCATGTATAGATGTTTTAGTATAAAGCTATCAAAATGAGATTCAAATTGTAAATCGTAAAGTTTAAATTTTAAATCGAAATGGAATTTAAATCGTAAACGGTAGATTTCAAATATCCATACTTTAAGGTTGCACACACTTTGAAACTGATTTTGATGTTTGAACTTCTACATCCAACCATAAACTCAATTTAAGGAGATGACGGAGGGGATGGAGAGACGACGGGAGGATGAATTATTTCTCGTGCTTCCGTTATTTTTCAAAGCATGAAAAATAAAAAGTAAAATTTGTTATTCATTGAATTTTCTTTACTACGATTTTAACTAATTTTGTGAATCGGAATATAAGTTGAATCGTAAAAGGAAAGATTTGATCTGAAACGGAATTTAAATCATGATAATTTAATATTTTTTGCAACAGTGTTTCAGTAGTTGTTGCTGAATCTAACAATTATATGTTCCCATTTCATTTGAACAATTTGATATACATCATACACTAATATGCATGGAAAGAGACATACATATCTTTGTTTGTGATTATAGAATTTATCCGAAGTCCGAATGCATCAAGGCATCTGCAACGCATACTTCCAACACATAAAGAAAACAGCTTGTCACTGTATTTTTTTTCACCTATATATCAAAATTGACACCAACATATTTTTCTCTCTTTGTCTATAATCGTGTATGTTTTTGCACTTTTTCATTTTCAAAAATGAAAAATGTTTGCACTTTGCACTATGGTATTTTTTAAGATGCTTAATGACTTTTTTCGTAATTAATTGTGTGATTTGCCAATAACCACTATCTCAAATGGTAAGACTTCTAGTTTGACTTGTTGGTAGAGGTCTTGGTATCCATCCCCTAAACATACAATAGAATCAATATTCAAAAATAAATTAACAATAAATGTCTATCGGGTGAGTAGAGAGTGCATACCAAGTACACTCGTTCATCATCTCCATCGGACATGCTTAGATGTACATTCGGTAATATAGCACAGAATTTGGTAAAAGTTCTCCTATTCAGTTCAGTTATAATGTTGATTTGGTTTATAACTTTTTGATCAAATTTCATGTTATATTTATACAGAATTCGGTTTTCTTTAATGTTATGCCTTAACTGCTATTATTTTACTTTAGATCTATGTTGATGAAAAGGCAAACATTACCTGATGTAAACCCTGAAAATCTCCGTGCTGTAGGGACAATGATGCGATCATAAATTGGAACAATAACAACAATGGCAACGCTTATAAAGCACTGTAGCGCTGCTGGTGAAACTTTAAACTTCGAGCCAATTCTTCCATCTAAAGTGCTTCCTTGCTTCACGAACAAAGTTGAAGATTGTGCAAATGCCACAGCGTATATCAAACAACTTAACCATATTGGGATCAGTCGAAGGATCTCCTTTGCTTCACAAATTAGTTCAGCGTTCATTGTATCAGCATCTTCATTTTGCCTGAAACATTATTTTCACAACAGAAAATTGATATTTCGGAACATCATCGACTTTGTGAGAAATGTCAATAGCTTTTTATGATAGCACACGTATTCATATTGATCGAGGAATAAGTTCAAACTTACTCAGAAATGTTTTGATTCTTAGACTTTGAAGCCCAACTTCGAAATAAAGCAGAAAAGGATTTCCCAACTCGACCGAAAGGGTTCTCTTTTCCCAACAAACAGTACCTATACTTTCTGGTTGCGACTAAGAATAGTACAAGAGCGATAACCATAAGAATGCAAGGTATTCCAAATCCGATACCCCAACTAATGTTATCCTGAACGTAGCTTAATATGAGCACAGAAGCCATAGTGCCCATGGTCATGCCAAAATACCACCAGTTGAAGAATGAACTTCTTGATTTAATCTCATCTGGGTCTGACTCGTCGAATTGATCAGCACCAAATGCTTGCACACATGGTTTGTGTCCACCCTGAGCAAATGCGACAAAATAAAGGGAGCAGTAGAAGAAGACTAGTTGGGAATGCTGGTGCAAGTTTTTAAGTGAAGATGATAGAGTCAACAATCCTAAACCCTGAAATTAAGTCATAATACAATTGTAAATAAATATTCACACAGTGAGAATTTGATTATGTTATTTACCAAGACAAGGATGAAATACAAGTTGCTAGGATTAGCATTTTTTTTCCCCTATTCTATTTTGAAAAGAACATTATCGACTTCCCCAAAGTCCGCTATCGTGTGGGAGCCTCGTGCACTGGTTTACACCTTTCTATTTTGAAAAGACGGAAATAAAAAACAAAGACATGGAAAAAGAGGATAATCAATGGTCTAACCAGCACATACAGAACCGAAGAGATAACAATCATCCTATATCTTCCGATATAAGAATCAGCCAGAAATGCACCAAGCAGCGGCAACATAGACGCCACACCCGACCATAAATTTATGGCAGCAGCTGCGGAAGCTGTTGATTGATTAAGTTGACCAGTCAAGTAATTGATCAGGTTTAGTGAAATGCCATAGTACGCTGCTCTCTCTGCTATCTCTACCCCTACATTCAGAGCATACATCACATGGGTATCGAATATTCAAAACCGATTAAGTTGTGGAACAAAAGTTAAAAAAACTGCCAGTTATAATACCTATGATGAAGATGGCAGCAGGCCATCGCCCTGTTTTAGAGCGGTCAGCAGTGTGGCCACGGTTATCAACTACACCGCTCATCGATGAAAATCACTGGAACGAAATTAAAGTAGATTTTTTGCTTGCCAAATTGTTCTCTCTAAATACAGATAAAAATTGCTAATATATCCGAGTAGATTGTGAGGATAGGGACCTATACTTTCCACTAATCTGTTTGAGTCATATTTCAATCTAATACCCATTTGACTTTTATTATTATTATTATTATTATTAGTATCCTCTGCATTGGTGGTGTACATGAACTTCATATAGCCTATTCATGCATGTGATTAGTGTATGTGGATGTTGTTAAATTAATCCAAAAATACGATGCACATGTGCATAAGATTATTTTTGAAAGGGAGAAATATACATGAACAATAAAGATAAAAATCAAAATCTAATCTTTTATTTTGATAAATTTGTACACACACTAAAAATGTAGTAGCACATATATTGAAATTATTATTAAAGAGTATGTTACTCAAAATTGGACAAAAAGTGATCTCTAGACTCTTTTGACTGCTAGAGAAACCAGCTTACGATTAAAGATAACTCAGAAATGAACTGCATCACAGCCAAGCAAAGATGTCATAAATTGGACTTGCAGTGATGTGGTCAAACCAAATAAGGATGCAAGTGCTATCAAAAAGTAAATATAGGTTGTAGAGTAAAATTGGACCTTTGTTCTTTCCACTGGAAGGCGAATGTAAATGCCAGTAACCTAATTTTTGTTAAAATAGAAGTGATTCAAATTTTTTGTGAGTGACAAAACATGAACTGGTTGCATGGATAAAAACGGTTGTATTTGGTGGTGTTATCCATCAAGCAAAAGCAGAATCCTGAAGTAACATATTTGTAAAGAATAGGTGCCAAATATTTCAGAATTGGCATGAAATCAATGTATAAATAGCTTACTAGCCAGACTAGAGTTAATAAGTAACCTACAGTGAAAGCGACAGGCAACAACCATACAAAGTTTTACAAATTGGTGACACTGATATGATCAACTCGATATAAATAGATGAATCTAATGATTTCAAAAATAAATAACGTGTGATGCAGTAGCCAAGAGGTTTTTGTAGTAAATTTCTTTTATCGGCGCCAGTGTGAGACTTCTAACCATATGATACTTGCATAGATATACAGTTATCCTCGTATAAACAATATTTAACCTGGTTCGATCCAAACCGATCTACACTCATCTATCCAACAGTCTTTATTTTCTGCTATATATTTAAGAGTCGTCCAGCATCACTGTCCCAGTGGTCAAATGCCTTAGCCGGTCCCTAAGATCACAGATTCGACTTCTACATAGCATGATTTGAATTCAGGCATTCAAAGTTTCAAACCACCATAAACATGCCTAAAAAACACGTTACAAGCCCCGTACAGGTCGACCAGGTCTCAAATTGGTCTACCAATTGTTGTTTGCATTGCAGTGCTCGTAACTTCTTTCATTCAGCCTCCAATTCATGAGCTATTTCTGCAGCTGTGAAGCTCATTACCACTTTGATTTGAAGTATTATGTTGCACGCTTTCAATAATCCAAACCATCAGTTACAGCTCTTCTTTAAGCTATCAACATCATATTTGTGCCGTAACATTCCATCTCGACACAAACATGTCTGTTTGCACAAAAAATGGACAAACACCTCCAAGTCGTATTATTTAGTTGATTATATGTGATTTTCAATGATTTTAGATGAGTATGTAAATATGAGAAAAGTAGGGACTGAAATGTAAAAGACACACAGATTTATAGTGGTTCGGCCAGAATGTGCCTACGTCCACTTTATATGTTATTATCTTCTTTCTTTCAGGTTACAAGTACAATGCGTTGTATACAAGTGTATGAAAGTAGTTTGAAAGTTCCTTCCTTGCTTGAGCTCTCAAACTTGTCTGCCATTGTTGTACCCCTGCCCCTCTATTTATAGAGTGAGGTAGGGGGCAGGGGTCTTGGAAGTATATAACTGCTGGTGGGCCCGGGCTGAAGCAATCTGGACTGGTAATCACCTGGTTCGGCGGATGTCATTCGGCATGGAGTTTGGTCCGGTGGCAGGCGCGGTTCGGCAATAAGTGTGGACCGGTGGTAATGAGTGTAGAGGTGGTAGGGCTGGTCCGGTATTGTGTTGTGAGTAGTTGGTTCGGTGATAACGAGGTGTGGGCTTTGGACCGGCAATGGTCTCGTCCGGTAGTAGTGGGGAATGTTTGGTTCGGTATAGGTTGGTTCGGTAGGAGCTTGACCGGATGACGTGCTGGCCGGATGGAGAGTGTGGAATGTTGGTTTGTGGCCGAATGGGAGCTTATAGCCGAATGACCTTATGCCGAATGAACTTATACATGGAGAATACCGGATGGACTTCTACGCAGGTATTGAGCCTTGTGTGGAGGTCGCGAGCCCGGGTGAAACTGTGACTTCTCGGTTTCGAGATCTTCTGGGTGAAAACTCGCCCAACATTTGCCCCCCAAAGTGGGGCACGTGCTTGCATGTGTCGCGCTTTGTTTCTTTATGGTAGGAAGTCTTGCTTTGTAACGCCACAGGTTGGATGAGTTATTCTGTTGATGTCCTGCAAAGGGATTTACACTTTTAGTATGATTTCAAACGATGACCGCTCGTGGTCGAAATGTTTGGGATGAAGTGAATTGCGCCGTTCGAGGCGAGTTAGAGTGCCCCGAGGGGGCTTAGCATTGTCGATGCCAGGTTCACGTTAGAGTGGGTCCCTGGGTCGTTTGCCAAGGTGGTTTATCGCCAGCTCAGAGCATGCCTAGGGGTCGTTCGCGACCCCGTACATGTGTAAGTAGCTTAGCCATTTCACAATTATCAGAACCAAATATCCGTTTAACCTATGAGTTTAAAAAGGCGTGTCAAAGTGTAAATTCCCACGACGGTAGGGTTAATAACCATTCAGAGCGTGCCTATGGACCATTCGTGGTCGCGTACACGTGTAAACGATTTAATCCATGTCGGTGAGAGTTTGACGACTTATTCATCGTTATCATAATCTCATTTTATTAGTTAGTTCTGGAGTTCGGTACTTATCTGAGTGAGGCGCCTGCGTGCCCCCTGTTTCTGGTTTCTGCTGGTAGAGGCAGCTTCATTTGGTTTCGAGTTGGCTCAGGTTTCATTCGGTTGGAGGCTGGTCCGGTATGGATAGTTCCATTCGGTTTTCATTCGGTCCGGTATGTCGAATGCCTTGGTCCGGTCCTGAGCTCGCCTATATATAGAGGCCGTACCCCCCTCGTTTTTCATTACCGAACGAGTAGAGCCGAACCATATTGTGCTGCCGAACCAAAGTCTTCGCCGAACCAGCTTATACCGAACCAGGTATGTATACTTTCTGCCGAATGAACCTTTGCCACCGAATGTCCCTGTTTGCCGAATGTGTACGGAGTGTATTGAATAGCCGAATGAGGTATGCCGAATGACATGTATGCCGAATGACATGTATGCCGAATGACATGTATGCCGAATGAGCATTGGAGTTTGGTGCCGAATGAACTCGTCTTGCACCGCCGAATGAGACTTCATACTTGAACCTTGAGCGGAATCTTATGCTTTTATATGCTTTCTTTAGATACTTGCTTGTTTATCTTTCTATATTTCTTGCTCTAACACCGTGTTTTTCTTGTGCTGCAGAAAATGTCTCGCAAAGCGGAAACACGATCAGACAGAAAGAAGTCTAGAGGCACAGGAGAGCCTTCTTCTTCCTCGCCCCCAGTCCAATCAGGATCCGGGCAACATCGACCTGTTCCGAGGTCGTTGGTGGACGGACATGGTCCACAGGAACTTCTGGTCTCCCCTCCCGACTGCTTTCCTAGCTCCCTAAAGGAGGAGCAACTTGACGTTATATCCCGTTCCTTTGGGATAGACAGGGCTCTTATGCTGTTACCGGGGGAGGGGGTCATGCCATATGATCCCCCTGAGGGGTACTTCGCTTACAGCCGTTACCATTGTATGTGCGGGGCTATTCCTCCAGTCAACGCCTGGATATTAAGCTTCGTCACTTATCTGAAGGTGGCTCCATTCCAGCTCCAGCCCAACTCTTATGCCATTCTGGTTTGCTTGTATGCTATCTTCCAGAAGAGATACGGGCGTGCCCCCTCCAACCGGGAAATACGATATCTGTACAATCTGAGGGGGTACAGGAAGGGGTCCCCATATATTAGCTTGGAGTCAGCCGTTTCCTTCAAGCCGGTTTTGGATTTATACTCGAAGTATAGCATGTTCAAGAAGGAATGGTTCTTTGTTAGGGATGACTCCGTCTCTATTCGCCGATTTACCTCCGGATGTAAGTCAAAACTCTACTCATAATTCCTGTCTTGGCTGTAATTCTCTCTCTTATGCGCTTTTACTTCTTGCTAGCGACAGGTGGTTTTGCGGTTGTGGAAGATGATCGCTTGGTTCAGATGGCAGCTGAAATTGAAGCTATTTCCGGGAGAGACAGATCGGCTGCTTATTTGATTAGGAATGCCAGGCTCTTGATGTATAATTTGATCCTCCCACATCAGTCCGTAGTCAAGCAGAGGGACACGGCAGAAGAGAAGGCTGCCCAGCCTAAAGGTGGGGTGACAGCGAAGGGTGGCAAGAGGAAGCCCTTTGCACAACGTCCAGTCGTAGGAGGCAAGAAGCTCAAGGAGTCCGATGGCCCTTCTCCAAGTACTTGCCCGGATGTCCCGGAGGAGGAAGGTGTAGAAGAGGAGGAAGGAGGTGAAGTTGGAGAAGGGTCGGAGGGTGGAGGAGATGACGATGGTCAGGGTGGTAGCGGTGTTGCTGCTCTAACCTCTGAGCAGGACCTCGAACTGGATGAGGCTCTCCGTCGGGCCTTCGGGGAGTCAGAGGGGGAGTCGGAAACAGAGAAGGAAACGGAGAAGGCAGAGGAAACCGGCAAAGCTGTGGTTAGCACTGACCCATCCTCTAAGGGTTCCTCAGCTAGGGTGACCCCGGCGATGCAAGGTGAACTTTTGTCTTCTGTCGATTCTATTTTCGATAAGGACTTAGAAATTTTTTACGGTTCACTTCCGTCCTGGAATGAGATCCAGGACTTATTGCAGTATCCCACTCCTCCGCCGGGTTTGTATAACAGATGTGTCTCCTCACTTTTCTTTCTTTTTAACTTAGCACATTTTTTGAATTGCGGATTATTGTATGTTCGTAACACTTGTTCTTTATTCCAGGGGCAGGCCAGGCGGGTAAAACGTCGGATGTTCGACACCGCCTTGAACAATTTAAGTCGAGGAGAGCTTCCGCGAAACCTTCTACTGATCGCACTGGGGACGTAGTCAAGTACCGCCCTCTTCTTGGGGTCATCGAAGAGGGCATTCAGAAAAGGAAGCGGAGCCGTTCCTTATTTGAGTCTCCTTCTGCTTCGCAGCTTCCTACTCTGTCTCCCCCTACTCAGCCTCCTCGTGATACTACGGAGGAGAGCACGGAGCCCTGCCCCCCTCCTCCTCCTTCCAAGAGTTCTACTGTCATTCATATAAGGCGTCCCGATGTGCCTCGCCCCGTGCCTCGTGACCCTTTTGCCGGCCATCCTGATTTAGACCCAAGTTTTCGGGACATTTCATTTGATGAGACCACGGGCGAGCACCTACTTCCCCGCAACCCCATGGTACGTGTGCTGGATGAGGCCAAGTCCCTAGATCTTGATCTGCTTACTACTCGGGTAGTTACTATGGGGGACGAGGCCAAGGCTAATATTGACCGGGTGGCCGAAGAGACTAAGAAGTTAATGGAGCATCATGCTCGATTGGTCAAGGCCGGGGAGGAGATTGGGAGTGCTAATATTCGGTTAAGGCTAAAGGTTGCCGATCAGGCCAAGCAGCTTGCCGACCAAGCCATCCAGATCTCCCAGCATGAGGAAGCCTCCCAGCGTCTGAAAGAGACCATGGAGAAGGCCAGTAGGGCGGAGTTACGGAAGATGGAGGTTACCTGCAGGGAGCGGATTAACATGGCCATTACAACGGTGGATGAGGTTCGAAATGCGGATCTCGAGCGGGTAGAGGAGTTGTCGGGGAGACTCGAGGCTGCGGAGATGGCTCAGGCTGAGTTGAAGGAGGAGATGGAGGAGATGAGGAGGTCCCTTAGGTTGAAGGAGGAGGAAATGAGGAGGTCACTCCAGGCTGACTGCTTGAGATACCAATCAGAGAGGGACGTCGCCGTCGCTAAGTTGCAAGCTTCCGAGGCTCGGGTGAAGGAGTTTGAGGAAAATGAGGGGATGATGGATGAGATGCTTCAGGATATGTACTTCCATACTTGGAAAGAGGGCGGCTTGTCTTGGATGGACGATTACCCTCGGGTCATGGCCAAGGTGTATCTCCAGGCTTTAGAGGAGGCCAGGGTGAACGCGGGTAAGGAAGGCGGAGAGGCTTTCAACTTGAGTGCGGTTACTGCTCAGTTCTCAAAGGAGGAGCAAGCGGCGGTGAAGGAGGGGATGCGGCTGCTTGCTGCGGAGGAAGCGGGCGTGCAGTTGGATGATGAGGATCAAGCGGCGGATGCTGGTGAGTTATTCTTTTCCCTTTCTTTTCTTTTCGTGTTTTCATAACTTGATCGTTCGTTTAATGAATTCCTCTTCTGATCTGGACAGGTGGGACTTCAGATCCACATGCTGGGGGCTCCGATCCTGCGGCTAAGTAGGCTGGGGGAGTTGGTGATGGAGTGTGGATGCATCTGCCATCTTTTTGTTTCTTTTTTATCACTGTTCATGTTAGTCTTTGATATGCAACTGTAATAAAATTATTTGCAAAGAATAACTTCGTGTGATCTTATAATATAAGTTGATTTTGTCATGTTCAAATGTTGTTGCTATCTTTATGTGCTGTGTGAGAAGTATAATTATGTATATGCCTGTGATTCCACTTGTGTTTGATGTTAAGTTTTTGCTTGAAATATAATTTCACGTTTTGCAATGTCAGTGTATGAATAAGTTATAGTTACGCATTTATGTACAAGAGAAGAGAGTACCGCCCTTTATGTTTTATTCGCAGGCGGTAGCTTTGAGTGTCTTGTGTAACTGTTTACGGGTATAGCAGAGCGCCCTGCTACCCAGCATGCAGGCTTAGAGCCTCATGAGTGAATGCTTCCTATTTGGTTTCCTGTACTTTAGAGTTTGTTATACAGGATAGGAGAAAAATATTTAAATGAAATGGAAACATAGTAAAAGTAAAACTTCCAGTCACGGAAGGCCGTCGATGTGCTTAAGTTCGTGGCAAACGGGTTTTGTAGTCACTTTCCCTAGCTGTGGGTCTTGGAGACATTTGTCACCCATCTTACGCCTCCGCGGGGAGTTTTCTTTTTTACCACAGCCGCACTTAAGACACATCGGAGCCGAGATCGCGCACGGTAACTACCCGAACCGTTATGGTCCGTAATCGTGGGTATTATTCGATTTACCGTGGCCGGCTAGCGTGGGTGCCGTTGGCCGTGAACTACCCCTGGCTGGCCACACCTTATGTTGGGGCTTAAAGTAGGTTCACGGTTACCGACGAGCCGAACGCCGTAATGAGCTGCCATCGGCTATAGTCGGCCTTTATGATGACTTATAATCGGCTCATTACAGTTGGCTTTGAGGGCAGGCGCGCAATGAGTTAACCCGCAGCAGAGGGATGCTGGAGCAAAAGAGTCTCATTGGCGAGTGCATAGAATCGTAGCGTACCTGTTAGGCCTAGTCCAGATGAGGCCGCGGTGCGTCTTGAGTGGAGACGCCATAGAATTTTGTTCAACAGAGAGGGATAACGCTTAACAAGTAGCCAAGACATAAAGGAACAAGTTAAAAAGAGACAAGATTTTTTAAAGTGGTTCGGCACGAAAATGCCTACGTCCACTGATTCTCTTTGTTAATTCACTTCATATGGGCAGTACAAGTTAAGAAAAGTATCGACGGAGGTGTCGGATGTTCCATGCCCTCTGGAACACCTCTCCGTCCACTGTTGACAAAATGTAAGCTCCGTTGTGGAGATCTTTGTGAATTACATGTGGTCCGTCCCAGATGGGGTCCAGTGCCCCGGGGCGCGGAAAGATTCGCCTGAGGACAAGATCTCCCTCTTGTAAGCTGCGATGCTTGACTTTGGAGTTGTATAGTGCTGCCACTTTTTGTTTGTGAGCTGCTGCTTTGAGTGCTGCATCGTTTCTCCTTTCCTCAATCAGATCCAAAGACATGAGGAGGAGTTCTTCGTTTTCTTCTGGGTTGTAGTGGATCCTACGGTGGGAAGGCACAATAGTCTCAACTGGGAGCATTGCCTCCGATCCATATGCCAAAGAGAAAGGAGTATGTCCCGTTGATGTTCTGAAAGATGTGCGGTATGCCCATAGTGCCGTAGGAAGTTCGTCCACCCAAGCACCTTTTGACTTTTCAAGTTTCTTCTTGATTAGGGTTTTGAGAATTTTGTTGACAGCTTCAACTTGTCCGTTTGCCTGAGGGTAAGCTACTGATGAGAAGCTTTTATGAATTCCATGCTCTTGGCACCAGTCGGCAAATTCTTCGCTGTCAAATTGGGGTCCGTTGTCTGATACGATCTTGAGGGGGACTCCATACCTGCACAGAATGTTTTTGATCAAGAAGTTGATAACTTTTGCTGAAGATATTTTATTTAAAGGTTCCGCTTCCACCCATTTGGTGAAATAATCGACTGCCACTATAGCATATTTGGCTCCGCCTCGGCCCGTTGGCAGTTCGCCAATTAAGTCAATTCCCCATACAGCAAAGGGCCAAGGGCTGGTCATTTGAGTAATTTCGTTTGTGGGCAGTCGAGGGATCTTGGCGAACTTCTGACATCTGTCGCATTTCTTAACGAAGTCTAGGGCATCTTTGTTCAGTGTGGGCCAGTAATATCCATATCGGAGTATCTTTCTTGCCAAAGTCTGTCCTCCAGTGTGATCTCCGCATCCTCCCTGATGGATGTTTGTTAATATCTCCTTGGCTTCCCTCCCGGCGACGCATCTTAATAGGGGGCTAGAGAAGCCACGCCGGTAGAGGATGCCTTCTTGCATTGTGTAGTGGGGAACTTTCCTCAAGATCTTCTTGGCTTCGTCACGCCTGTCGGGTAGTATGCCATCTTGCAAATATTTCCGGATAGGAGTCATCCAGGTTCCTTCTTCGATTGCAGTTATCAGATTCGCTTGTTCGAAACTCGGGGCTAGCTGCCTTGAGATTACTAGTGCTCCGGGAATGGTGCCGTCCTTCATACTAGCTTGCTTTGCAAGTTCATCTGCCTCTTGGTTTTCTTCTCGAGGAATGTGTTTGATTAGATAATGGTCCAATCGATCGAGCAGCAGTCTGGTTTTCTTTAGGTATGCTGTGAGCCGTTCTCCTCGAGTCTGGAATTCTCCTAGTACCTGGTTTACGATAAGCTGAGAATCACTATGAATACATAAGGAATTGATCCCAATTTCTAGGGCCAGTTCCAATCCCGTTATTACTGCTTCATATTCAGCATCGTTGTTAGTGGCCGTGAACTCCAATCTTAATGCATAGTACAACTTTCTTCCCCTGGGGGTGACGATCACAATACCTGCCCCCGAGCCTTGTTCGTTCGATGCTCCGTCTACAAAGAGGTTCCACTTGATGTTTTTTGCTACTTCGGATTGTTCCTTGCCTTCGTTGGTAGTGAATTCGGCAATGAAATCAGCCATGGCTTGTCCTTTGATAGCGGTGCGGGGATGGTAGGTGATATCATACTGACTTAGTTCGATGCACCATTTGAGGAGTCGCCCAGAAGTGTCAGGACGATGGAGCACTTGTCTTAGTGGTTGATCGGTTAGAACCCTGATGGAGTGAGACTGGAAGTAGTGTCGCAGTTTCCGTGACGCGATCAATAAACAATATGCTAACTTCTCGAGTTTAGGATATCTGGCTTCTGCCCCCGTAAATCTCTTGCTTACAAAGTAAACCGGACGTTGTGTGCGGTCTTCTTCTCTTACCAAGGCGGCGCTTAGAGCATGAGATGATACAGCGAGGTATAGGTATAACACTTCACCTTCATTTGGAGTTGAGAGTACTGGTGGTCTCTGAAGGTGTTCGATTAGGTTGAGGAAGGCTTTTAAGCATTCGTCGGTCCACTCGAACCTCCCTTTGTCTTTCTTGAGTGCTTCGAAGAAAGGGACACACTTGTCAGTTGCCTTGGAAATGAATCTGCTTAGGGCGGCCACCTTTCCGTTTAGGCTCTGCATTTCTTTCCGAGTGGAAGGTATCCTTATTTCTTTTAAAGCTCGGATTTGTTCAGGGTTTGCTTCGATTCCTCTGGCGTGGACGATGAATCCTAAGAATTTTCCCGATGATACTCCGAAGGAGCATTTTAGAGGATTCAGCTTCATTCCATATCGGCGAAGTACCCGAAACATATCGTCCAGATGGCTTACATGGTCGTTGGCTTTCCTGGACTTCACCAACATGTCATCCACATATACTTCCATAGTACGTCCTATCAGTTCTGCGAACATTTTGTTGACGAGGCGTTGATAGGTAGCTCCAGCATTTTTGAGTCCAAAAGGCATGACTTTGTAACAATATAATCCGCGGTCGGTGATGAAGCTAGTGTGGTCCTGATCGGGAGCGTGCATGGGGATCTGGTTATATCCGGAGTATGCATCCATAAAAGATAGGAGTTCGTGCCCAGCTGTGCTGTCCACGAGTTGGTCAATTCGGGGAAGTGGGAAGCAGTCTTTCGGGCAAGCGTCATTCAGATTGGAGAAGTCAATACATGTTCGCCACTTTCCATTGGCCTTTTTTACTAGCACTGGGTTAGCGATCCATTCTGGGTAGATGGCTTCCCGTATGAAGTCATTAGCAAGTAGATTTTTTACTTCCTCATCAAGGGCTGCTGATCGCTCTGCCCCCATGCTCCTCTTTTTCTGCTTTACTGGTACCTTGGCGGGATCGATGTTCAACATGTGGCACGCTACGTCTGGGGAGATTCCTGTCATATCGGCGTGGGTCCACGCAAATACATCTAAGTTGTGGCGGAGAAAGTCAATGAGTTGACCCTTTAATTCCGTTTTCAGCTGAGATCCGATTTTTAATAGTCTACTTGAATCGTGCTTATCTACAGATACGAATTCCATAGCCTCTGCAGGCTCGGCGGTAGCCTCCTCCTCTTTATCCCGGGGGTCTAGTTCATTGAAGGGATCGCTTGTGTATCGAAGAGGAGGGGCTTTCTTTAGTTGCTATGCCTCCAAGCTTTTCATGCAGAGAGTAGTCTCTGCATCTTTTCCTTTATTCTTTCTGCGGTTGTTGCGAAGCTCAGTTACATAGCAGTCTCGGGCAGCGTCTTGATCTCCTTCTACTTCTCCTATTCCGTTGTCTGTCGGGAATTTCATCTTCAGGCACCAGGGGGCTAGGACAATTTGGAAGTCAGACAAGGCTGGTCTCCCCAAGAAGGCGTTGTAAGCCGAGTGGTTCTCTATTAGCACGAACGTTTGTTTTCGCACCACGGAGCGGGGATGACTTCCTATTTCGACGAAGAGGTCAAGTTGCCCGAGGGGCATTTTTGCATCTCCAGTGAAACCGTGCAGTGGTTTGTCGCAGGGAGACACATCCTTCATGGATAACTTCATTTTGTCGAAAGCATGTTTGAACAAGATGTTTACGGAGCTTCCCGTGTCTATTAGAATCCGAAAAACTTTAGCAGGGCCGAACCAGGCAGAGATGACCATAGGATCCATATGTGGGTACTGTCTTCCTTCCAAATCGCGTCTACTGAATATGATGTCGTCGCTCTCTTTTCGTTTCGGTTGGCGTTCTTCTGTGACGGAGTTAACGTATCCTTCGGCATTTCTAAGCGACTTGCCGTACCTTTCCATCTCTGCCCAACTTCTGTCGGCAATGTGTGGTCCTCCTGAGATGGTAAGGACTACTATCTTCTCTTGACTAGAGCCACTGGTGTTGTGATTGTTGCGACTCCCTCCGCCTACTTCTGGGAGGGGTTGCTTTGAGTTCTCATTGGCAGGAGTTGGAGTCTTGTTCTGACTTTTCACATAACGTTCCAGTCTTCTTCTTCTAATGTGTTCTTCGATCAGGTCCCGAAGATGGTGGCATTCATTGGTGTCATGTCCGTGGGATTCGTGGAAGCGACAGAACTTTCCGGACTTGAGTGCGTTATCTGATTCTTTCTTGTGCGGGGGGCGCTTGTATCCGAGTTCGCCCTGAGTGGCTAGGTAGATGTTTTCGATTGTTTCATTCAAAGGAGTGTAGGAGTCAAATCTTGGCCCTGGTCGATATTGGCGCTTCTCACCCTTTCTGCCCCCAGCATTGTCTCTAGATTCATTTCTTCGAGCGTCCTTAGCTGCAGTGGGCACCTTGTCTTGAATTATCTTGCCTTGTTGCCCTGGCTGCCTCTCCGTAGCAGCGTCTTCAAGTCTCATATACTTTCCAGCTTCATGGAAGAAATCAGGCAAGGTAACTGGTTTTTCCTTAGTTAATCTTCTGGCAAACTTGGTGTCTGGATGCACACCACTACAGAGGGCCATTAGAGTGAGTTTTTCATCGGCATCTTGAACTGCTGCCGCTGCGGCGTTGAACCGTGTTAGATATTGTTGTAGCGTCTCTCCGGTTTTCTGTTTGACATTGGATAGAGAATAAGCATCCCTGGGTTGTTCCACATGGATGCGGAACTGGCTAATAAACCTTTCTTTTAACATCTCCCATGAGTTGATGGATCCTTGGGGTAGATGGCAGAACCAGGAGGTAGCTAGATCTGATAGGAATAGCGGAAAGCATTTACATAATACTCCTTCTGTTGCTCCACTCATGAGCATATGCTGGGTGTATCTCTGCAGGTGTACGATGGGGTCGGAAGTTCCTTTGTAAGGTTCCATGGTTGGCATTTTCCATTCCCGGGGAGTGATGGCAGTTTCGATATTTCGGGTAAAGGGACTGGTGACCCTAGCGCCTATTCCCCGGTCCCTTTGCTCCCGTTGGACACATTCTCTGAATAATCGTGCCATCCGCTCGTCAGAACTTGGAGCGGACAAAAATGAGCTCGGTTCTTCCCTGCGGGATCTATCTCGTCCAGATGACCTGTAGGGATGGTACAGTCTATCACCTCTAGCATTATCCAGTGGTTGTCTTTGGCTGCTTGGATGCACGCTAGGACCAGCTACAGTTGCCCCCTGCCTTGATCTTCCCCTGTGGGGTTCTGTTTCGAGCACATCCATGGGGTCAACTTCGGGCTGGGTTCTAGCTCGGCTCCGTTCAGCGGGGTTTCTATGATTAGGTGGCATGACTGGCTCAGCTACATCCGACCCTCGCCTGGTGCCTCCCCCGCTAGGTTCGGTTCCAAGGGCTTCCTCGAGTCGGAATTCGGGCTGAGTCCGGGCGCGGCCCCTATCATTGTTTTTCCTGTTGATAGCTTGTTCGAAGAGTGAAGACCTTTGTTGCCTCCGGGATCCTCCGGATTGGGATTCACCCCATGATTCAGTGTTGCGGTTGGACTCTTCAGCGTCCCTTAAGCGTGTCATGAGTTGGTCCACCAGAGTTTCTTGTTGGGATGTGAAGCGGTTAGTTACTTCAGCCACAACCCTGTCCAGATCTGCCCTAGTGATTGGTTGTTCCGTTGCGGGACCAGTTGGATTTTCCTGATTTTCATCTGGTACTGCTGTTGAAGTGGGCTGATCTGTGATTGCTGGATCTGGAAGGCTGCTAGTTGCGATGTTCTTTCCTTTGTTAACATCCCTTCTCTGTTTGGAAGGCATGATTTCTAAGCAACGAGTGATGTCGTTAGGAAAAAGGTTGAGTGGGAGAAGATGAAGTTTGAGTTCAGTTCTCAGTGAAAGCACCAAAAATGTTTGCACAAAAAATGGACAAACACCTCCAAGTCGTATTATTTAGTTGATTATATGTGATTTTCAATGATTTTAGATGAGTATGTAAATATGAGAAAAGTAGGGACTGAAATGTAAAAGACACACAGATTTATAGTGGTTCGGCCAGAATGTGCCTACGTCCACTTTATATGTTATTATCTTCTTTCTTTCAGGTTACAAGTACAATGCGTTGTATACAAGTGTATGAAAGTAGTTTGAAAGTTCCTTCCTTGCTTGAGCTCTCAAACTTGTCTGCCATTGTTGTACCCCTGCCCCTCTATTTATAGAGTGAGGTAGGGGGCAGGGGTCTTGGAAGTATATAACTGCTGGTGGGCCCGGGCTGAAGCAATCTGGACTGGTAATCACCTGGTTCGGCGGATGTCATTCGGCATGGAGTTTGGTCCGGTGGCAGGCGCGGTTCGGCAATAAGTGTGGACCGGTGGTAATGAGTGTAGAGGTGGTAGGGCTGGTCCGGTATTGTGTTGTGAGTAGTTGGTTCGGTGATAACGAGGTGTGGGCTTTGGACCGGCAATGGTCTCGTCCGGTAGTAGTGGGGAATGTTTGGTTCGGTATAGGTTGGTTCGGTAGGAGCTTGACCGGATGACGTGCTGGCCGGATGGAGAGTGTGGAATGTTGGTTTGTGGCCGAATGGGAGCTTATAGCCGAATGACCTTATGCCGAATGAACTTATACATGGAGAATACCGGATGGACTTCTACGCAGGTATTGAGCCTTGTGTGGAGGTCGCGAGCCCGGGTGAAACTGTGACTTCTCGGTTTCGAGATCTTCTGGGTGAAAACTCGCCCAACAATGTCTGTATATCTCACTCTCTCGTCACAACCAGCAACAACTGGTTATTGGATCTGCAGCTCATGAGATTCTTTTACTCTAAGACCTAGTTATAAAGTCTCGTTGCTAGGATCGAATGTGGTCGGTATGTATAAGCAGGGTAATAAATAGTAAATCAATAAAAGGTCACTCAATCGATTTTATACTGGTTCGGACCTTCTCGTCCTATATCCAGTTATCCAGCTCCAGAACTCCTTTCTGGAGTTTCATTAACCCCTATTTCATCCGGAGGAACATGTATATAACAATTGGCTGAAAAATCAAACAAGCCTACAACACCTTGCCTAAAGATCTTCAACATAGATGACCTTTAGCCTGACCAACTGCTCGGATTTACAGCTTGCCGACCTCTCAAACGTTTGAATAGAGAATAACTTTGATAGTAGTTATATCTTCAATACACTGATTTGTCAACTTTTGAATTACAAACTCCTATAACCCTCACAAATGGTGCAAATGGGATGCACAGAGGTTAGGGTATGTTTAAGAACTAAATTTTAGTAACGTTGTTCAGGGCAATGCTTTTGAGAATAATTTCAAATTTTAAGTTCAAGAGAGATACAGAGAGCACAGAATGGAAATCAATGAGTTGATTGCTTTGGGGATAATTAAGGCTTTATATATCATATATTAGTGCATAGTTGTCATTGAAGGGTTGCTGCAGTTAGAAAGGTCTCAAGAATAAAGAGGAGCGACGGAGGGACGAAGGGGTGTGAACTCAAAATGTTCAGGCACGCTCAGATTATGGATCAGAATTCGTACCAGTTGACCTATCAATTATAACGGCTAACCGGTTATAAAATTTTGAAAAAACTACTGAAGGATTATATATGTATCTGGAAGCTTGACGAAAAAGATTCAGGTCAGCAGGTCAAAATGCTAATTTCAACATTTCTGAATATTTTTTGCAAGACAGACTGCTTATTTTACAACTGTTGTGTTATAAAACAAACATATAAAATCAAAAGTTATATTTTTGTTCAAATGAAATTTACACATATCGTATGTAGTCTATAGAACATCTGTAAAAAATTCAAAGAAAAATATCAAAGTTAACATTTCATATAAATCAAATATACTCTCAAATTCACTAAAAATATATTTTGAAAAAGTACTTCTATACAAAAAAGTGTTTTTTTAATTCATAAGAACTCCAGAAAAATCCAGAAAAATTAATAGATGATCTATAAGAGGTACTTGATGATGCATGAAAGTTTAGAGTGATTTTAAGGTCATTTGTGGGTTTTAATAAATTTATTATGCAAGGACTTGATATAGACTCTAGAAAACATATTCTCTTCTCAGCCCCTCGATCCGTCTTCCAGTATATCTTCAACTTATATGTGCTTCAGATTTTGTTAACTTCGTTATAAGGCTTTGAAAGCTCATTCACTCCATCGTAACTGTTTGTTTGTGTGTTTCTTTTTTTGTTGTTTTCTTCATTATCGTCTTGTTTCTTTGTCATCGCTTGATAAACGTGTTAGTAGCATCGTTATATGGTTGTAATCATCAAAACACGATAATTGTATTCCTAACACTAGCTAACCAAGTGTAAGCACCATCGCTCAAACTGAATTTCCATATTATCTTCTTTCCCAGGTAAAAGAAAGAACCTCACACATAACAAACCCATGTAGGCGCAATCAACTCAACTCAAAATTCTTAAAAACATTTGTTGTAGACCACGAACATGTAGATGATACAACTTAAAAGGGCAAGATAGAACTCACAACATGTTTCGCTTTCTCAAACTCATATCGCGTGAGGGCATTCTCAATATTCTTCCTATTAAGTACAATTTCCTTCTCAATTTTTGTCTGAATCTCCAATATCTATCATATAAAACTCACCACCGAGCTCCATGAAACTAGGTCGTATAATCAAAATCAATCTGCTTTCCACTCAAACATACGTAACTAGCAAAAATCAAAGGTTTGTTTCATTTTTTGACCGGTCTTGACCGCAACTGTGCTTCATTTTGAGTCTGAATCTTTATAATCTTATCATGACGTAATCACCCTGCTTATGGAAATACTCTTGAATGCTAAAAACCACAACTTATACCCTTTTACTCCTCTATTAGTCTAACAAAAGATTAAAAGATGTTTTCTTCCTTTCGGCTACAGCTAATCTGTCATTCACATAAAATAGAGACCAAATACTCTAAAAATTGAATAACTGATGAACAATCCTTTTCATATCTCCTCGAAAATCTTTATATTCATGACTGTGGTCAATAAGAAAGTGTAACATTCCTCATTGTGAGAGTTGAAAAGAATCACCAGAGTGTTGTAATTACTGTAATCTTATTTTCAAGTAACAATATGAGATCTTTTTTCATACATAAAAACCATAGTATTTAAACAAATTCATGTTTAACATTTCAATGCAAATTCAAACTACCTTTTGTTATACCTTAAAGAGAAATCATAGTACAGTAAATAATATTACATGGACGTTATATGACCAAACTTTCATGATGACCGAAAATACATTATATCAAAAACGACTAAAGTTGCATCATAATTCTTACATAGAAATACAATAGCTAAATGCCGTGCCACTCAAATATCAAGACCTACTCAAATGCTTCAACTCTCAACCTACTCAAACGAGAGCTTAAGAGGAAAAACCTATGAGTCAAACAAAACCTAGAGTCAATAATAATATCAGATACAATAATTCATAGTTATATGATATTAGTGAAACCACGCCGTAGAGCAGAGCGGGTTTCCCCTCACTGGTATTTTCATATTTTATACAGATAAATTCTCTATATCATGAGGTCAAGGTCTCGGGTTTATATCCACTTACATGTCATGTTTTTACCCAAGTTATCCTTACCTTTTGCAAAGTAAATGTTGTTCGGATTCCTAGCTACACATTTCTATAGAGTTTATCTGTCTAGGACTGAGAATCTTCTCGTTCATTTTACATTCTTTTCCAAGCGTTACATGTCATTCACCCCAATCATTCAATTTCTTGAAAGATTTCACGTATAAGCACACATCATCGTTCCGTCGGGATGTATGGTAAATTTTGACTGACGACTTTCTCTAAGCGCCTATTTCTGAAGGTTATCTATATTTGAGACATGCAAGCGTCCCTTCTTTCAAAATACACCTTTGGGATCTACAATAAAGACTTTCAAGTCTTCGACTTCGGTACCCATCTCTAACCTCTTATACGTTCGACTATTACTGGGTCAACCCTTTGCCTTTTGACAACTCTATCAATCAATACTTACTAAACATTTAAAAAAGATAACAACGTCGTGCTAGAACTAGCTATCGGTCTTACATGAACCCCTCAGGAAGTCAATGCTTTCAAGTCATTCCACTCAGCAAGGATTACTAAAACAACATTCTAACACTTTCGACTAACTAAATCAATTTTGAAACCATAAATGTCATGAACTCTAATCATTTTAGTTGCTTAACATTAAACTCTTTTTTGAAGAATAAATACTTTAAGGACTTATGATCCATAAACAACTTAAATTGTTCCCTAAAAAGATAACGCCTTCAAACAATAAAGGCAAATACCAACACTGTCAACTTTAAATCATGAGCAGGGTAACGAACTTTGTTTGGTCTAAATTATCGAGAAGCAAAAATAGTCACTCGCCTATGTGCATTAACGCAACTCCCAAACCAAATCCACCAGCATCCACAAAAACCACAAGATCACGATTCTAATCGAACACAACTAATATATATGCATTAATCAACAAATGCTTTAGCTCTAGGAAAGCTCCTTCGTGGTCATCATTCCACTTTAATATGCATCATTTTTGTTAGTTTCGTCATCGATGCTGCTATACGAGAGAATTCTCCAATAAATCTCTGGTAATAGCCAACTAAACCCAAGAATTTTCTAATGTCGACAATTGTTTTAGATTTCTTCCAATTGTTTATAACTTTAAGTTTTGATGGATTGTCAAACAACCCATCTTCGGAGACTTCATGACAAAAAAAAAATTCTTCTCTTAAAGTGACACTTTGAGAACTTTAAGCTATTGTTGTTTCAGCGTCTCTAGTATTATTCTTAGACGAACTTCATGGTCAAGTTCATTTTTTGAATATATCAAAATGTCATCGATAAAATCTACCACAAATCTATCCATATGATTTTGAAAATTCCAATTCAATGGATCCACAAAAGAAAGGGTGCTTTGGTTAGCTCCGATGGTTATTGAATACATCACGGACAAATGAATTGGGATCATGGCGTGGTGGCCGCATCATCTGTTCATCGATGCCTCCAGCACGAATGGAAGCGTTGATTGGCTCGCAAATCCTGACGAAGCAACAGTACGGTTGTGACGCCCCACCTCTATACCCACGCTAGTCAAGGACACTACGGGGTAATGCCATCAACTAGCGCGGAGAATAAGACTATTGAGGAGCGACCATCCGTATAATTGCTTTGTGCGAGCATCGATATGCCAGATAAAATATAACATGCATTTCATCTCATGAGGAAATCCGACATAACGACACAAACTCAAAGCTACTACACAGTGGTATACATAATCTTCGAAAACAAATATAGAAATAAACATAACATAAATCAGTCACAGACAATTCATATCACAAAGGCGGAAATAGATATGAATATAACACATGAAAGTGTACATCAGAGTAGTGGTAAAACAAGATCCATAATATCACAAAAGAATAGATACAAGTGCTAGACAAAAGAATATGTATACATCAAGGGGACTATATCTCAAATGTATACAACAAAAACTACTAGACTAAAGTAGTTAAGCAAAAGTCAGAAGATGGTTCCAGATAGGAAGTCATGAGAAAGCACCTGTAATATCTCAGTCTGACCCGAGTATTATTTAATAAGAAAATAATAAACGGATCAGTCTAGTTATAATTATCAAATAAAATGAGATATAAGAAGAGATATAATAAAAACACGTATGATAACCAAAAATGTCATACTACGACAAGTATACACTAGAAAATCCACAAAAGTCATACAATATCTCAAGAATCTCATAGCATCAAAAGGTTGTCATATTCTTTATTTCATTCACCAAGCCACAATAAAATGACATACATATCAATGCCAATTGTAAAAATTGGTGAAACGTAAATTCTAGAAATCATCAATTAGAAATCCAAAAATCCCAAGAAAAGGATGGCCAATCCCAAACGGAACGTTGTTCCGTAGACCGAACATCGACGCACCTAAATAGAGACGCCCCATGCACAGTCAAACATTGACGCACCTAGAAAGGTACGACCCATGCAAAGATAAACATCGACGCACCTAAATAGATACGCCCCATGTAATTTCTAGCGTCGATGCACCTAGAAAGATACACCCCATGCATAAATAAGCATCGACGTACATAGAAAGATACGCCCCATGCATAAATCAACATCGATGTATCTAGAAAGATACGCCCCATGTAATGTCTAACATCGATGCACCTAGAAAGATACACCCCATGCAAAGTTGAACATTGACGCACTTACGTCCCATGCATAGACGAACACCGACGTACCTAGAAAGATACGCCCCATGCCCCGACTTATTGGGCCGATTGCTCCACGAAGTAAACAAACATCGACGCACCTAAATAGATACGACCCATGTGTAAATAAACATCGACGCACCTAAATAGGTACGACCCATGCGAGAAATGAGACGAAGCTTAATAAAATGAAGTACAGTCCTCCACATGGACAACGAGACATCGCACATTGCTAGTCTAAACCATAAAATGATCATCATCGATCATCAAGAAGTGTCAATTACATTAAGCTAGTAAATATATGAGATTAGCCACATGTCCCATAACCACTAGCTTAACTTAAATATTTACGAACAAATTGTAGATCTCCACTAAAAAGTTTGTCACAAAAGATTCAATCGAACAAGACCAAGAATTAACCGATGAAGTAAACGCAAGTGTTTCATACCACTTGTTTTACTAAGTCGTTTAATTGGATTTCTCATACGAGTGAGGTAAAGGTTTGTATATACTAGTAGATTGTAAAACGGTTTAAGGAACGAGTTTTGTAATAAAATAGTATTGAAATCGTTTTGATGAAAGAGTTTTGATATTTACTACTAGTATTGAAACCTTTATATTTTTAAAGTGACAAATCACAAAAATGATTGTAGAACAATTAATCACTAAAATTCACATTCAAAGACGTGAATACAATCCAAAGAAATCGATACCGAATCCATCAAAATGGATATTCCCAAATATCTTGAAGAAAATGTCATCGAAGTCGATAATAAATGATAACAACAAAAGGAAGTCAACATGAATCGATTAAATTTGGAAATTCAAGCTAAATAGGCAAAAGACTGCAGATCCAGACGTCTGAAATCAAGGATTCAGACGTCTGAATCTGAAAAACTAAAAGTTTTCCATAGCATATTTCAGACGTCTGAACCTTATATTTCAGACGTCTGAAATAGGCAATTTTTAGCCTATTTCCTTTCTGGTCCAAAACAAACCTATTCAGACGTCTGAAATAAAAATCCAGACGTCTGAAACTGGGAATAAAAATCTTCCCAGTATAATATTCAGACGTCTGAATCTAATGTTTCAGACGTCTGAAACTGGGGTTCAGGGCATTCCCTGAACCTGGACCAAAAATGGCCAAAATAAATACCGGAAGCGATCGGACGAGCAACGACAACTAAGGATTTATGCCAAGCGGCAATCCAGCCTTAAAGGCTCTTCGATACACCTCAAATATCAATGTCCAAATATCCATAATAGGATTTTCATAGATTTTGATTTCAAAACACCAAAAATTGGAATATACATCAAATCAATCCAAACCAAAATCAATTGCACAAGAATAAGTGTTAGGAATTCATACCTAACAATCGAAGATAATTATAGACTAAGATGTGAGATAAAAATCTCACTTTTAAACCCAAAGAACAAGTAAGAAGAAGCTATAGAGCAAGGCAAGGACAAACACTCTTCAATTCCAACCCAAGAAGCTTCAATCTAAGCTTACAAGTAAAATATTTCCAAAGTTTGGTTTAGGAAATTCTGAAATTGAAAGGAGAATGAGTTGGAGAAGAAGAAGGAGATGCTTACTAATGGCTTCCCTTAGAATTTGGAGCTAGAGCTTGGATTTTGCAATTGAACTAGGGCTTGGAATTCTAATTTCCAATCTTTTCCCCCATTATTCTCTTCAGCTTGAGAGAGTTAGGAAATGAGGAATGAATGAAGAGAAATGGAGAGGGGTTGGCTTGATATAACCAGAATTGCGCAAATGGGCTGAAACCGAACCCAAAGCCCTATAGAAAAAGTAGCAAAAATCAACTTACTCTAAACATATCAAAGCTTGTACTCAAAAAGGTTGCAAACGGCATTTTGAACTCAATGGAAGAGGTCTCGAGTCCCAATTTGAATGTTTGCAAAAAGTAAGTTGTCGGACTAAAATCCGATGAACGATGAAATATTTAAATAAAATATTTGAATATACAATCGATAAATATGCAGGTTGTTACAGACTCCACTCCTTAAAGAAATTGCATCCTCGCAATACTTAAGAAGAAAATAAAGAGTAACAACCATAAAAGCATATCAACAAAAAAGAAAATTTGAATCAAGAAGTCCACCATAAAGAGCTCGAAAGAGTAAGCCCGAACGGGTTCGCACGGTGAATTCTCTAGATTTCCAAGAGCAATCCTTAGGATTTGAGAACCATTGAACTCTCACAAAAAGATCATCTTTATTTCGAAGGCACTCAACCTCCGAAGCAATGATGCATATAACTCCTAAGTCAAATCTGGTAAAACTTCACTTCCTTCAATAATACCGGGCTCAAGAATAAAAATCGAAATCCCTAAGGCATTTCCGTAGTAGAAAGACGTGAGAAAACGTCATAAATAACAGAAAATTGAGCCGGTGCAACGACGTAGTACAAAACGGTACGTTCGAGAAACTAGAAACTCGAATAACTTGGAACGACGACGTAGTACAATCGGTACGTCAAATTGAACCGAACACCATAAAAAAACATCGGACGCTAGCCCATAAAAGGAATGAGATAAAGCTCAATAAAACGAAGTATATCAAAACGTCCGATGAACTTGATAAAAAGATAATTCCATTCAGACATCATCAAAGAATCAACCGCTTGTTGTTTACAACAGAGTGCATTGGCAACACGATTCCCCTTTCCGGGAATATACATAGAATATCAAGATCATAAAATGCAAGAACTCGATCCAATATTAAGTTCCTTATGAGAAAATAAATATTCCAAAGATTTATGATCAGGGTAGAGAACAAATTTCTCACCCAAAAATAATGATGCCAAATTTTTAAAAGCGAAATCAATAGCCATGAGCACTAGATCATGAGTGGCATATCTAGTCTCAATAGGCATTAATGATTTAGAAGCATAAATGATAGAACGTTCTCATTCGCAAGAGAACGACACCCAAACCAATACAACTAGCATCGGTAGAAACAGTGAAATCTTGGTTCCCCTCGGGAATCACAAGAATAAGAGTACCGGAAAAGAAAGAATTTCTTTTAAATAATCTTCTTTTCCGAAAGCTAAAACTTTCAAAATCACGATTATCTTTATGTAATAATCTTTCTAGGAAAATTTACTTTTTACAAGTCAATTTATTGTGTCTGACTGTCTCATCAAAGCGTTTAAGAAATTCCTATCGATAACGTTGATCAAGCGCATCGACCAAAATTCTTAAAACACTAAATGGGCAATACAATCACAAAACTATCTTCTATACGATAAACATGTTTTTTAAAAGTTTTGAGAATATTCTTTGCTCGTTTAAGATCAAAATCCAATTGTACTTATAAATAAATCTTATGAAAAAGATTTGCAAAATTTTAAATTTCTATTTTCATCCAAAATCAATAAATACAAGAATGGAATTATCGAGATATTCATAGAATACTCGATTTATAAAATGGATGAAACAAGATGGGCAAACTGAATGACATAATAAGTCATTCATAAGAATCACAACGAGTGAGGAATGCGGTAAGTCGAATGCTAACTTCCGCAACTCGTAGCAAATGAAAGCCGGTGGCAAGGTCGAGCTGAAAAGACCATAACACCACACAAGATATTGCTTAGGAGATAATCCTAATACAAACTCAAAAATACCGGAAAGTTTCACAAACTATTTAGATGAGAGAAATAACACTTTCCTCATCATGTGAGCTTAAAGAATAAAATGATGCCACCAAAAATTTGAAATCGGAATCACAAAGAAAAATAGAAATCTGCTTAACAGATAGAAAATGTCGAAGATGAATAGTCCACTCGAAAAATAGGATATGGGCTTCACAACGATTAAGCCAATCCTTTTCAAAAATCAATTCCGAAGCCTAAGTAAAAAAAATCAGTACGGAAAGGAAAACCACATAAAATAATTTCGACATTAATAAAAAAAAATTGAGTGTTGCGGATCCACCAACCGGATTCGCAATTCTCAAAGAAGACATCAAGCTCAGAAATGTTTAAAGAAAAAGAATCACAAGTTCTTTTTATATAAAAATAATGAGATGAACCCATATCAAAAAGAACTCAAATAGGAAGATCACGAAATAAAACAATAGCATCAAGGATTGAATGTAAAATACCTTGACCAAGAGAAGAGTTGCTAGGAGCTTGCACTACATTGAGCTTTCCCTCCTTCCTACTTTGAAGTATGGGACATGCAATTAAATGGTGACCCGAATTTTTGCAATAGCGACAATAAAGAGGTTTCGCACACTCCCTTGCATAGTGGTCCGTGGAACCATAATTGTAGCATTGTCCACGACTAGAGGTAGGGGCTTTTACTACGGGGGTTTCTTGCCTCCCTTTCTTGTTGGGAATCGGGCCTTTGAATTTAATAGGCCTCTTCATGTTGTCGTTGAAGTTCTGTTTGGTACCCACAACTTCAACATTACTCTCTCTATCGGCCTCTTCAAGGCGAAGAGCGATATCAATAAGCTGATCAAATGAAACCTCAAGTTTCAGGAGTAATGGCTTCTTAAGATTATTATTCAAGCCATAGACAAATCTCTGATTTTTCTTCAATGAGGTATTAATGTATTCAACCCCGTATTTGGAAAGAGATTCGAAAGATGCGACATAGTCTGTCACAGAAGATTCACCTTGAACAAGGTCAATAAAACGCCGTGCTAAAGATACCTTTTCAGCCTCCGGCACAAACTTTAATTCGAATCGTTCCCGAAATTGCTCCCAAGTAAGATCCTCTTCGATAATCTCCGAAGTGAAGAGCTCATATCAATCAAACGCTCTTTCTTGGAGCATGCTAGAAGCCACTTGGACTCGATGTAGATCAATAAGGTTCATGCGAGAAAAGATACGATCGCATGATTTGAGCCAAGCTTGAATTTCTATAACACTCTTGGATCCCTTGAATGGCCTTCCACCCGAATCGGTGTAGTCTCTGCACAAGCGTGCAAAACCGGATCTAGGATGAATAGGCTTTGGATTGGGTCCAGCAGCTTGAGCATTCCTTACTAGATCAAGAAGCTGCCGGGCAGACATAAATACTCCATCCTGGGGAGTAACACTAGATTGACCGGTGCTGGCACGACTAGGTCTAACCATTTCTCTTCTTTAAGAAAGAAAGAAGAAGAAAAGTTATTCTCAAAATAAATATCAAGAAATCTTGATAGATAAAACAAGGAATCATAAAAGAAAATAGGATAGAACGGTACGAAGACACGAATTAAATCCTAAGGCACGACTCCTAAGATGGACTTAGGACGATGATCTTTGTTAAATTATTCTACATTGTTCCGATGTTTGGCTATGATACCAAACTGTGACGCCCCACCTCTATACCCACGCTAGCCAAGGACACTACGGGGTAATGCCGTCAACTAGCACGGAGAATAAGGCTGTTGAGGAGCGACCATCCGTGTAATTGCTTTGTGCGAGCACAGATATGCCACATAAAATATAACATGCATTTCATCTCAAGAGGAAATCCGACATACCGACACAAACTCAAAGCTACTACACAGTGGCTATATATAATCTTCAAAAAAAATATAGAAATAAACATAACATAAATCAGTAACAGATAATTCATATCACAAAGGCGAAAATAGATATGAATATAACACATGAAAGTGTACATAAGAGTAATGGCCAAACAAGATCCACAATATCATAAAAGAATAGATACAAGTGCTAGACAAAAGACTATGTATACATCAAGGAGTCTATATCTCATATGTATTCAAAAAAACTACTAGACTAAAGTAGTTAAGAAAAAGTCAGAAGATGGTTCCAGATAGGAAGTCATGAGGAAGCACTTGTAATATCTCAGTCTGACCCGAGTATTATTTAATAAGAAAATAATAAACGGATCAGTCTAGTTATAATTATCAAATAAAATGAGATATAAGAAGAGATATAGTAAAAAGACGTATGATAACCAAAAATGTCATACTACGACAAGTATATATTAGAAAATCCACAAAAGTCATACGATATCTCAAGAATCTCATAGCATTAAAAGGTTGTCATGTTCTTTATTTCATTCACCAAGCCACAATAAAATGACATACATATCGATGCCAATTGTAAAAGTTGGTGAAACATAAATTCCAGAAATCATCAATTAGAAATCCAGAAATCCCAAGAAAAGGATGGCCAATCCCAAACGGAACGTTGTTCCATAGACCGAACATCGACGCACCTAAATAGAGATGCCCCATGCACAGTCAAACATTGACGTACCTAGAAAGGTACTACCCATGCAAATACAAACATCAATGCACCTAAATAGATACGCCCCATGTAATGTCTAGCGTCGATGCACCTAGAAAGATACACCCCATGCATAAATAAGCATCGACGTACATAGAAAGATACGCCCCATGCATAAATCAACATCGATGTATCTAGAAAGATACGCCCCATGTAATGTATAACATCGATGCACCTAGAAAGATACACCCCATGCAAAGTCGAACATTGACGCACCTAAAAAGGTATGTCCCATGCATAGACGAACACCGACGTACCTAGAAAGATACGCCCCATGCCCCGACTTATTGAGCCGATTGCTCCACGAAGTAAACAAACATCGACGCACCTAAAAAGATACGACCCATGTGTAAATAAACATCGACGCACCTAAATAGGTACGACCCATGCGAGAAATGAGACGAAGCTCAATAAAATGAAGTACAGTCCTCCACATGGACAACGAGACATCGCACATTGCTAGTCTAAACCATAAAATGATCATCATCGATCATCAAGAAGTGTCAATTATAGTAAGATAGTAAATATATGAGCTCAGACACATGTCCCATAACCACTAGCTTAACTTAAATATTTACGAACAAATTGTAGATCTCCACTAGAAAGTTTGTCACAAAAGATTCAATCGAACAAGTCCAAGAATTAACCGACGAAGTAAACGCAAGCGTTTCATACCACTTGTTTTACTAAGTCGTTTAATTGGATTTCTCATACGAGTGAGGTAAAGGTTTGTATATACTAGTAGATTGTAAAACGGTTTAAGGAACGAGCTTTGTAATAAAATAGTATTGAAATCGTTTTGATGAAAGAGTTTTGATATTTACTACTAGTATTGAAACCTTTATATTTTTAAAGTGACAAATCACAAAAATGATTGTAGAACAATCAATCACTAAAATTCACATTCAAATGCGTGAATACAATCCAAAGAAATCGATACCGAATCCATCAAAAATGGATATTCCCAAAAATCTCGAAGAAAATGTCATCGAAGTCGATAATAAATGATAACAACAAAAGGGAGTCAACACGAATCGATTAAAGTTGGAAATTCAAGCTAAATAGGAAAATAGGCAAAAGACTGCAGATTCAGATGTCTGAAATCAAGGATTCAGACGTCTGAATCTGAAAAACTAAAAGTTTTCCATAGCATACTTCAGATGTCTGAACCCTATATTTCAGACGTCTGAAATAGGTAATTTTTAGCCTATTTCCTTTCTGGTCCAAAACAAACCAATTCAGACGTCTGAAATAAAAATTCAGACGTCTGAAACTGGGAATAAAAATCTTCCCAGTATAATATTCAGACGTCTGAATCTAACGTTTCAGACGTCTGAAACTGGGGTTCAGGGTATTCCCTGAACCTAGACCAAAAATGGCTGAAATAAATACCGAAAGCGATTGGACGAGCAACGACAACTAAGGATTTACGCCAAGCGACAATCCAGCCTTAAAGGCTCTTCGATACGCCTCAAATATCAATGTCCAAATATCCATAATAGGATTTTCATAGATTTTGATTTCAAAACACCAAAAATTGGAATATACATCAAATCAATCCAAACCAAAATCAATTGAACAAGAATAAGTGTTAGGAATTCATACCTAACAATCGAAGATAATTATAGACTAAGATGTGAGATAAAAATCTCACCTTTAAACCCAAAGAACAAGTAAGAAGAAGCTATAGAGCAAGGCAAGGACAAACACTCTTCAATTCCAACCCAAGAAGCTTCAATCTAAGCTTACAAGTAAAATATTTCCAAAGTTAGGTTTAGGAAATTCTGAAATTGAAAGGAGAATGAGTTGGAGAAGAAGAAGGAGATGCTTACTAATGGCTTCTCTTAGAATTTGGAGCTAGAGCTTGGATTTTGCAATTGAACTAGGGCTTGGAATTCTAATTTCCAATCTTTTCCCCCATCATTATCTTGAGCTTGAGAGAGTTAGGAAATGAGGAATGAATGAAGAGAAGTGGAGAGGGGTTGGGTTGATATAACCAAAATTGCGCAAATGGGCTGAACCCAAACCCAAAGCCCTATAGAAAAAGTAGCAAAAATCAACTTACTCCAAACATATCGAAGCTTGTACTCAAAAAGGTTGCAAACGACATTTTGAACTCAATGGAAGGGGTCTCGAGTCCCAATTTGACTGTTTGCAAAAAGTAGGTTGTCGGACTAAAATCCGATGAACGATGAAATATTTAAATAAAATATTTGAATATACAAACGATAAATATGCGGGTTGTTATAGTGGTCGCACCATTTGTTCGTCAATGCCACCAACACGGAATGGAGCGTTCGTTGACTCGCACATCCTCACATAGTAGTACACCACATATGTAGGAATAAGGACCACGGCGTAGTTGGTCATGGCATTCTTGCAACGATGTCCTCGACGCACAAGGAAGCATTAATTGGCTCGCTAAGAGGTCATTTTGGCATTCTCCGATGGGTAAGCAGCGTTGCTTGGATCGGCCACGTCGAATAGCCTTGATTTATGGCAAGGAAGAGAGCGTTGTATGGCTAGCCCTTGCCGGATAGCTTTGAATGGCGGCATTCCCCGACCAGGAAGAGAGCGTTGTGTGACTCATCCTTACCCGTAGTCTTGTTTGGCGGCATTCCCTGGTCAGAAAGTGATTCGTGTGGCTCGTTCTTTCCAGATAGCATCATTGCAATTGACTTTCGCACGATAAATTCCAGGGAACGCTCTGTTTTCATTTCATACAAGATCGACTACTCAAAAAGTCCTTGTGCCTTATAATTGCAGCTTGCTAAATTTCACAAATATTATGCTAGGAAATGCTTTGGACTCCAGGTGCTCGACACATGTATGCCATCCGAATGTGAGAGACGGTATGCTTCGTTTTCTAGCACGACACTACAAAATACGAACCCTCCCAGTATGGCCCCAACACTCCCTCGGTCGGGTTTCTTGTATTGGTAAAGATCCGACGTAGAACTGGGTCGCCAATGATGAATTGGCGGAGCTTTACTCTAGTATTGTAATGTTTGATTATCATCCTCTTATATGTTTTGATGCAGAGCTCCACCTTCTCTATCTTTTCTTTTAAAGCATCAAGCTCGAGCTTGAGTTATTCTTCGTTTTGCTTAGGGCCATGAGTGAGGCACATGGGGGATGGAACGTCGACTTCGATGGGTAGCATGACTTCATACTCATAGGCTAAGCAAAATAGGGAGTGCCCAGTTAAGGTATGGCTCGAGATGTGGTAGGACCACGAGCAAAAGGTCTTCAATCGAATTCCCATTTGCCTTTGATGAGTTGTCTCTTTAGTGTTGACTTGATGGTTTTATCCACAGCCTTAACCTGCCCGTTGGCTTTTGGGTGAGCGACCAAGGAGAAGCATTTCTCAATCTCGTGCCTTTCGCAGAAACGTTGAAATAGCCCCTTTCAAATTGTGTGTCGTTGTCTATGATGATCTTCTTTGGAAATTCGAAGCGGCGGACGATGCTTTTTATTCCAAAATTCAGGATTTTAGGCTTGGTGACCCTAGTGAGGGGCTTTGCCTCAACCTACTTTGTAAAGTAGTCGATGACGACGACAACATGCTTGTATCCCCTTTTAGCATTATGGAGCTTCCCAATCAGGTCAATCTTTCAGGTATTGAATGATTAAAGGGATGCCATAGTGGTTAGAAAATTCAAAGAAACCTTAGGGATTTCGACTAACCGTTGGCACCGATCACACTTTTTGACGTAGGCCATTGCATCTTTGATCATAATCGACCAGTAATAGCCATTAGGTGACATTTGACTCGATCTAATGAAACTTTTGCCTTCTAATTCCACTAACCTTACCTTTACTTCTTTCATCTCATTAGGTGACATTTGACTCGAGGGTCTACTTACTACCTCAACTCCCAACACTAAATCAATCTAGAATTCAATAGCTCTCTTGTAGATAAACCTATTGCGGATTCAAAAATATCGACAAACTATCTTACAACGAAGACCCAATCTATCATACTTTTCATATCTCCTCGACCATAATGTGAATCCGCTGGATACAAGTAGGATGTTTTAAGGAAACCATCATATCCTTACAAAAAAAACTCATACTTGAGGAACCAATCCATACCCAAGATAACTTCGAGGCCACCAAAATCAAATATATGCAAATCACAAGTAAATATAAGACCATGCAACATCAGTTCCACTGTTACAATGTATGCTAAGAGTAGCATAACTCTCGTAAGGTATACTATTCCCATGTAGGTAATAGTGTATATAGGATTTAGATTTAATTTATCTGTGGAATATACGAGTATATGATTTTTGTTTGATGATAATAGACATATATATATATATACATTCATTTAAATGTATTTGTTAATGTACTATTTTATTTTTCATAGATTAAATAAATATTTGTTGAATAAAATAAATTACACAGAATTTGAATTCAAACAGAAATTTTATTCAAACAAATATTTATTACAATTTTGAATAGTACAAATTCAAGCTCTCACTATACATATACATTTTTGAATACATCACAATTCAATTTACATTAATAACCTCACTACATATCACTCACACTCGTATTTTGTCTTCAACTGCATTCCAATTTGAATCCAGCATTTGAGCAATCTGCAAAAATATTCACTAACGCGGTAAAATTGAAAAAGAAATATTTTTGCAATATAAAATGAAATATGATTTTTGAAAATATTATTTGCCTCAGTTATTTGGGTTGTTCGTCATCATTTACATTTGAATTCATCATACACGAACAATGTGACATGCACAGTGTATCACTGTACATGCCACAAGGCCGTGCACATCGATATACACTTGATAATGCTACAGGGACAGGTGAGCACAGGTCAAACCCAAATGTAAAGCCGGGTTCAACTCACGTGCAATATATTTAAAATCACGACACAAGCACAAGGTCAAACCCAAGTTTTGAAACTGGATTCAACGCAAGTGAAATTTCAAAAATCAACATGAATGGATGCAAAGACCAGCTGCAACATAAATGAACAGTGCAAGCATGAAGTATGCAAGCTCGACTAACAGGTTCAACAATATCAAGTTCAAGCCAGACCAACATAATGCAAACTACAATCACAGCAATATGCTTGAAGACTACAGCACGACCAAGTATGACAGTGAAACTCAAGCAAGTGCACAACAAACTCAGTGAAGCCAAAGTGATAAAACAATTGTCCAGACAATCAGACAAGTGCATCCAGAAGTACAAGATGACCAAGTCAAAAGTTCAATTCATGCATGCATCAGTGACCAAACACAGAAACTTAACATCACACAAGCAATGACCAGAATCAAGTTCAGTAAGACAATGCACCAATGCAAGTAACTCATGCAAGCAATGACCAGGCTACAAGATATCATAGGTCAGACCAACCAGAATGGATGCAGTGATATAAGGCAAACTGGCAACAACAAGTTCAAATGAATCAAATTCAGGTCAGACAAATCAGTAGCGTCCAAATGAAGACCACAAATGTGCAACACAATGAAAACTACAGTGATCTCAATATAGCAATGACAGTGTACATGAATGCAACAGAAAGTGGTGTAAATACAACTCGAAGCAATGCAAGTTCATATGTACAGCAAGCTACAAGTAATGCAGAATCAAGGTGAACAAACAGTGACACAGTAGTTTTGAACAAGAACATCAATGACCCGAACACTAAATGCAGACAGAGGAATGACACAGCAAAAATGGAATCGACATGAATGTCACAAGCATAAAAACATGTATGCAACATGGTGAGCAACACAAGGGCAGTGGACAGTACAAGCAAAAAAATGCAACAAACTCAAGTGAATACAACCACAATGCAACTAAACCAACATGGCCAAGACTACAAGTACAAGGCATAGCAACTGCATAGCAACTGCAACAAGACCAACTCCAAATGCATCAGTGCATGAAGACTGAATCAACTACACAAAGATGGCCGAAGCCATGTCAAAAGCAGGTGTTAACCAAGTCAGAAATCAACGCAGTACAAAAATGGAAATTGCCGAAAATAGGAAAGTCACAAAGTAAAAGAGGAAAGTTTTTGCCGTATCAATCAAGTAAAGATCGAACGTTCTCAAGTTAAAGCCGTGAGTATCAAGTCGAAGAAATATATCAGGAAAGCACAAATTAGGAAAGTGATGAAGTCGCGTAAATGAATACGAACAAATTCAAGGGTCTCGTAATTCATATAAATACCAAACACCAAAATTCATCATAGGCATCGAGTTCAAGCAAGCAATTAAACCAGCAATGAAAGAGAATACATACCAATCTATCGAACTCGATCAAAGGAGCAGCTGCAAACGATTCGCAATCTCGAAGTCAACCAAGCAGCCGATCTCAAGAGAATCGATCATCAGAGAACGAGCGTGAGCAAGACCAACACAAATCAGATCGAACGAAGAATCAAAGCCCCAATTTTCACAAGGGAACAGAAGCCCTAATTTAGTGGCAAAGAGGATCGGCCGCAATTGTTTCACAAGCAAGAGAAAAGGATCGGGTTAAAGAATAAAAGAGCCGACCTTATTTTTATTAAAGGGGTTTTGGGTTTAGTTGTTTTTATTTGTTGTTTTTACTTTTCGAATCAAAGAACTGGTAAAATCACCACCTTGGTTGTAGGTAGTGTCAGATTGTCTAGTTAGAATTAGTTCAGTGAGCAGGGTGTGCGAGTTTGCAAAACTCTATAGGCGGGAGCAAGGGTTTGCGAGTTTGCAAAACTCTATAGGCGGGAGCAGGGGGTGCGAGTCTATTAGAGTGTTTGTAAGCGGGAGCAGGGTTTGTTTGTCTGTTAGAGTGTTTGTAAGCGGAAGACTGTTTAATTCTAATAGAAATCTGGGAATGCAGCAGTAGGCAGGGGTTGCCGAAGCTGGGTAAATTTTGTGTGTGATTTACTTTTCAGCATATTTATTTCTGCAGTTTGTTTTTACGTTTAATTCGAGAAAATTTGCTATAACCCTATTCACCCCCCCCCCTCTAGGGTTAATCTAGATCCTACATTATCAACTAGATGCTTAGACGTGAAAGAGTGCGATGCTTTAATATCGGACAACACTTTAACACGAATATCATGAATTGCAAGTGTATCTTCCATTACCGCTTTCCTCTTAGCAATTGTAGATGGTTCCGTTGCTTACAATTCTATTGCATAAACTTTAGCGTGTGCTTTAGTCCAAACAATTCCTATTAGAATGCCTGAGCTTGTTGTAGTTGAAGTACTTTACATTGCTCAAATTCGAATTTTTTTTAGTTGCATGCTCCAAACATTCAGTGAGGTAGTGTTAATTTTTTAGCATTTAAAGCAAATGACGCTAGACTTACCGACCTTCGGTGCTCCATCCTCTTAGTCTTTCCTTTCCTCAAGTTGAAATATCTCTTCTTGTTATTCTTAATGGAAGATTTGCCCTTCGAAGGTAACTTTCCCTTTGTTCTTCCTTGATATATCCTTGTATATTGGAGTCATATTAATAGTCGCGTCAAATGAATTATTCACATGTGTCATGACCATTTCGCTTTGTCTGACCTCAAAGCTCGAATACATTTATCACTTACTTCCTCAAAGGACTTCAATACCAAGGACACCTCTTGCTCTATTTTGGCAAATCTCTGGACATAAGCTCTTTTGCAGATTCCAAAGTGAAGCGTCTCTCAAATAACTCCTTGAACATGCCCCAACTAATATCCTCGTTGAAGGGGTCAAAGAAAATAGTAGTATCCCACCAATCATTAGCCCCCCTTTTAAAGTTGTCAAGAGGTCGGTATTCTCTTTTGCACATCTGATAAGTCTATTGTCTTTGAAGAATCTTACACACTTGAAACTAATCTTGCACTTTAATGGGCGAACTGGTTTTATCGAAGAAACCACTCCTAAGATTATATGGAAGTGGTGGTTCCATCTAGCATACTCATCCTTAAGCTACATTGTTCGGACACCTAAAGGGTCATCCCATATTAATGTTCTCTGCTAAACCATCACCATTTGCATTATCTCCAAAGACATAAAGCTAACTTATCCAACTTCAAGAGATGCCTCGACGGCTGCTCCAGTGTTAATTGTCGTTGTTGCCTCCCCATTCATTATTGTTGTAACGCCGCGAAAATTTTCGACTTTCGAAAATTCGACATCGACACTCACTTTATCGACTGTCGAGAAATCGAAGGCCAAAAACCGGAATGTTATGGGTTTTAAAAAGAATTAAGAAAAAGAAAGAAGAGAGAAGAGAAGATAGAAAATTTTGATAGGGAAAAGAAAATAGGAAATTTGAAAATAGAAGATAGAAGCATTTTAAAAATAGAACGGGACAGAAGAAAACAACAGAACAACAACAGAATCTCACAATTCGCAGCGGAACAACATATAATAATAAATGAATAATCTTTAAACAAAGAACTATATCAGTTATTACATTTTATCATATTTCATTACATCATATCATCAGAGTGTACAACAACATACAACATCAAACTGTGCAGCGGAAAAAGAAATACTATATAAACTAGTAATACGCCATGCCATCCAGCTTGCCTCCAGCAACTCCAGAATATCCAGAATATCCTGATAAACCTAACTCTTAACTGCCCGTGTGGAAATTGGTGGGCACCCAGAGTTTAGGAAGGAAAACAATAAACTCCGAGTCAGTCATGTGACTGGTGTGAGAACTCAAAACAGTTTATTTATCTTTAAAATCAAAATAGAGGAATATTTTTAAATCAATTCGCAATGCTTTTAAAAATGAGACTACCATAAGGCCTCCCGCACACACACACAATGCAAACGCAGAATCGGAGGAGATTTCTCCTTATGATAGTCAAAGATGCTTGATACGCATTTAAAATAATATTTGATATTATTATTAGTGCATAGTGTAGGAAAAATTCATTTCGAAAGTAGAATATAAATCTTAGCCAACATACGACCATTATCGTATGCCTACTATAGCTACTATCCAAACAGTGGTGACCACCATAAGTGAATAGCAGGTTCTACAACTAATACCGTACAAGTTTCGTATTGTTTCTTTGGATTTCCAACGAATGATCAGGCCAAGGAACTTCCCATTGCCACATGAGAATGCCTCTGGATGGACATCCCCGAGAACCAAACCGGATCTCTACCAACACAAGGCCGGGTTACTCCTAACTGAGTAACAACTGACCGAATATGCCATCCCCCGGTCCTTTGGGACCTTTTCACCGAGCGCTCGTAATCAATTCACACAATCATAAAGTGTTTTCAACATGAGTAAGTATCTGGGCTCCATACCATGATACCACCCTTTTCCAGAAGGAAATGGACACATCCTAAAGGGTGCTACCCCTCATAACCTTGCTGCTTCTTTCCTGTTTTGACCATTCACGGGGTGTGAGGCTCGACGAAGTCACGTCCACAAAAACATACTTTATACAAAAGCCATGCTTTGGGTCAACAAATGATCAACACAATGATCACTAAGATAGACGATCAAATAAATGATCCTATCTCAATAATCAACACAATGATCATTTCAGCAACACTCAGCATGTCACATTACCAAACTGGGAATATATCGCTGATAACTTCAACTATATAACCTTTGAGCTCGTACGTCTCAAAGAAGGGTGTTAAGCAAAGAATAAATTCTCCGCCACCAACAGAAATATATTTGAAAGAAATCGGCTTTATATCTCAAATTGTAATGTCAGACACACAATCCATACAAGTCTGTTCCGGGCTCGAACAGAACCGAAGGCACTTACAAAGAAGTCCTTGCAATCCGGATATTCACAATCCTGATCGGATTTCCCATCACTTAGGGAGTCTCTATACCGTTGCAACTCAGTGCAGAGACAATCGACAGGTCATCCTATCGCTTTCGCAAATATCCGGTCTTCAACACCGATCTTCAAATGCGATTCATAACGACGTATCACATATTCGGAGTGGGTTATACGACCCCATGGTCCTTTCCCGGTTAACCCGAATAGTGAGCGCTTATTCAAAAATAAGTGTGCATTCAAATTCAATCAATTCACATCAAATACCCATTCAAAGGGAAATACTGATAGTCGGTTATTGAACTATCACTGGATATGCACACATCACCAGATTCCAAAAAAATTTCCAAATTATTTATTTTCCCAAAATATCTTTACAAGATATATAATTTCAACACTTCAAAAATAAATCAATATTTATTTTTAACAAGTTTCACTTTCACATATAAATTCCATAATGAATTTATATCTCAAAATATCCATGCATATACGATTTCAATTATTCATTTCAATATATCTTCAAAAGATAAATTCTAATTATTCACTTCCTATTGGAAAACATTTCCATACTTATTCATTCATAAGTAATTCACAAATTTCTTTTATTTTCAACACTTGGAAAATATTCAATATACTTAAACCGAATTAAGTATATATTTCATTCTTTTAAGGAAATCATTCTCTTAACATATTTATTTGGGCCAAAACGAATGTTACGTAAAACATCGTTACGACAACCCAAAATCACTAGTATAGGGATTCGAAATTAAAATAGATATATAAATCTCAATACTATACAAAACATTTCCTTTCGGAAATCATTTACTATAACAACAGTGTTACAGTCCACATTTCCTTTTATTTCTCGAAAACGTCTATTTCAACAATAAATGTTGAAATCTATGGTTTCGAATCTCAACACATTTTAAACCATTGTTAGATCGTTTTAATTCTATTTAAAACATCATATCTAAAACAATTTCTTTAACGTATTATTCACTATTCAAAAATCGTGAACATACTTCGTTAACAGATTTCATCATTTTATTCAATTTATTTTAAAGGATTATTCACTATTTAAAAATGTGAATATAACTCCATTAATAGGTTATAACAATTAACTTATCAAAATAAGTCGTTTGCGAATTTATAAAACAATGTTTACAAATTCCATTTCCATTTATTTCATAACAACTTCCTTTATAAATCTTCTTTATTTACCTATTCGATTTATAATCTTAATTATAGACCAAAAGTCCAAATTACAAGTCAAACACTTATAATTTATTTATCTGGAAAAAAATCGTTCCTTTGAACTTTACAAACTTTATAAACCTATTGTTTATAAAATTCCATTTATAACTTCACCGTTATATAATTCTATAAATTTCATTCATTTAGGAAACTCATTTTCACTACATTCAAACACTTATAAAAACTCGTTTTAAATGTCCATAATTCAATTTATAAATATCCATTTATAAATCTCTTAATATAAATTAATTTATATTATTCTTTTAAACGTCTTTAAATTCCTTTAAAATTTCACCGTTCTCTTGATTTATAAAATAATCAAATTTTTATAAATCTTATATTCAAACTTTTAATAATAAACTCAAAAATCCAGTTTAAACTATTTTATAAAATCATTGGTTCATATTTCTCAAAAATCGACTTTTAATCGTATTTCTAAAAATCAGCTTTTTAACTATATTTCACAAAAACCATAATTTTTATAACTTTAAAAATTATAACGTTTATTTATTTATAATGGATCAATTCCAAAAATATAGTATATTTTCAAAATCACTTTTAAAATCATTTTAAAATCCCAAAATCTGGATCCAATGATGCTACACACCAAATAGTCAATCACGACTAACAACGATATCATATATCGATATGATAATCCATCAAATATCAAAATATCTGAAATAAAATAAATACTGTTGAGGAATCCAGTTGGATCCCTCCAACCTGTTTCCTGCATCCAAAAACATTAGCACAATACCAATTTCGCTCCAGTACGAAATTATCGCGGTATATGTTCTTAATAAATATTATCCGCTTAATAACGGCGTAATAGGGTCTCATCCGCTAAACAAAAATGCGGGAAATCAATAACTGCAATATATACATATGCCAATATATATATATTGATATTATATATAATACCAATTTCACTGTTTATGAAATATTCGCGGTATATGTTTTTATTAAATAACATCCGCTTACTAACGGCGAATAATGTCTATTTTAACAATCAATAATTTACAGTCATCATTCCAACATGCATTCAAATATTTTAAATCTAACTATTTAAAATAAAATCGAAATCTATTCGATTGAGTGAGAAGTTCTCACCTTGGTTTTAAATTTCCGTTTTAGCTTTTATTTCGAATAAAATTAAACGCGCGTTTAATTTTACCCGAAATTCTCACTAACTCCAAACGACTCCAAACCAACTCCATCGCGTAGTGCTCGTCCATACGATTCCAACGCAACTGAGTTTGCATTTTTTCGACCTCGTATGAAAAAGTTATGAATTTTACAAGTTTGTACGTATTTAAATCAACTAATTTACAACATTTACTCTATATTTATAACCTAGATTAAATCTGAGCCACTGGATCCCACACCCCCCTTCATCAGGCCGAACACTCCTTTTCCCCTTCCATCTTCATACGCACGTCCTCATCTCCAGGTGATTGCCGTTCACAACAACCCATCCTACTCAATTTAGGTTTAGACATTACAACCACAATACACAATGAAACTCGATCAAACCAACGCCAATGCGAAGCCCTCGATCTGCACTATGTTCGGCCCTAAGCTAGTGAAGCTCGGCCATCCCTGTAGCACGCAGTTCGAGAATGAACTCCAGCCCTTTGAACCCAATTTGCCGCCAATCCGTGAAGCCATTCGCGATCATAGCCGTTGAAATCCAAGATCTCATCATCCTCTACGAGTTTCTAGTTGAAACTTTCTTGAATTGATGAATGGATTGAGAGATTTTGAGGGAGGAAGTTGATGATTTTCTGGCCATTCATGGGTGGGTGGCGGCAAGGGTTAATTAGGGTTTAGAATGATATTTTTATCAAATTATGAAGGCAAGGGGTCTATTTATAAGGAACGAGCGACACTATTCATCCCGGAAATTCCGAACTCCGATTTAGACGCCGTAACCAGCGTACCTAGGGTTTATCCCGCGTTCCGGACACAATGGAACAGGTTTCGGAAGCTAATTCGGAAGTATGTGCGAGTTATGGCTGTAAACGCTCAATTTAAGTTAAACCGATTTAAACCGATTTCTAGGCGTTTTAATTTGTACCGGACAAACGGTAAATCCAAACGACTTGAAATTTGAAACCTTACAATAATATCACATTACGGATCCGATGAAACTGGTTTCGTCGAAATCCGAGACTTTTTGAAAAATGGCTATTTTGACTCGCCAAATTTAAATTAAAAATAATTCGATGCGTTTCGAGCTGCCACGATCAAACGATAACTCCGATTGACACGAAAATTGAAATCCGATAATAACTAACTATTACGGATCCAATGAAACTGGTTTCGTTCAATTCTGAGACTGTTCAAAAATTGGCTATTTTACAGTCGATTATTAAATATTAAAATATTCAATTTTCACAAATTAACTTTTAATTCGATTTTAAAAGTTCTAAAATATCGTTCTAACTCCCATATGATAAAATAAAATTTTACAAATCATCTTTAATCATATTTAACCCAATTTTCAATTATTTCCATAATTTAACGTATTAAATTATCGATTAAATTATCCAATTAAATCCAATAATTCAAATTAAATTTATTTGACTTATAAATTCACTTATTAATATTTAAAACTAATTAAATATTCATATTTTAATTTTTAAAAATTCTGGGTCGTTACAATCTTCCCCCCTTAAAAGAATTTCGTCCTCGAAATTATAAATAAGAAAGTTACAAAATCTATTAATTTTCCCAAAATTCCATAGTTAAACTTCTTACAATAACTTTACTAAGTTTTCAAATCATACTTAGTTATCTTTCCAAAAACAATTATATCATTTAACTTTCAACTTTAAAACAAAGTTTAAAGTTTTCAAAATTTTCCAATTTTTCTCAAAAATTTTCTAACGCCTTAAATTTCCGGAAAAATTCGCCATAGTCTCCTTTGCGTGGCTCGATCCGAAAAAAAAATGACAGTATATATATCACAAATATACATCTCATCAAGTAATGAGGCATCCCGAAGGGAAAAAAAGTGTAAAAGTACGATATTTAATCCGAGATATGTACCTTATATTTTATTAGCAAGCATATACGGCTAATATAGCGCTAAAGCGAACTCCAAATGCGAAGCAAACGCGATCCGCACCTACTAAACTCAACAAACAACATGAGAACCATGCACATATGCAAATAATCTCAATATACAACATATAGCAACATAACTATACATGTCACATAGCAAATGCAACTAAAGCAATATATATTCAACCATCAACCAATTACATCCATAACCAATCAATATTCATTTATATTCTCATTCATATTCAATGAATTTGGGTTTTCACTTTAAATCACATTTGATTTATTTACATTGGATTTTATCAACATTCATTCTCAATTTTAATTAGTTTGCATTCACTAATTAAATCCAATTCACTTTCAATTCTATTCAAATTTATTTACTTCTAATTTGAATTCAATTACATAGCTTTCAATTTCCTTAACACTTAATGAATTACATATAATCAATCAGCAATCATATAACAACCAACGTTTATATAATACAATCAAATTCCTTTGCTTATATTCATTCTTGGTTCAACTCCTTAAATTAAATTGATTTCCATTCAATTTATTTAATTAACTTTTTTTCAACTTCCAATAATATTAGATTTAATGAATTTACACTTATATTCATTATTTCATATCAATTATTCACATTCAATTGATTAACATTCAATTCATTCATTCAATTCATTTATTTAATTCAATTACCAAAGTTGAATTTCATTTATATAACTCTTAAGTCATATTCCATTTAACATTATTTTCACTTCTTATATATATAAGTTTATTCACAATTGTAATTCACATTAATTATAATTCTATTCTTATAATTCATTTGCTTATGCAATTACTCTTTTATTTAGATTATTCAAACAACCTAACAATCAACTTACATACAATTTAATAATTTTGAAAAATTATTCTTTCATATATAAAATATACTTAAGGTAAAATTATTCCATTTACCCAATTTAAAATCAATACTGTGCCGAATTGTTCTATTCAAGTGTTTAGAAACCCCTTCGGCATAGTCTTGCGGACCACGCTGACGAAAGTTCATATACCACTCAATAAACCAATCATCACAATATAAAACAATTTTTATATTCACTAACAAATACGCTCTCATAGCTATTATTACACTCAAACTCATTCTAGAGTACTACTGACTCCATCTCTAATGAATTATACCCAACAGAACCATGGTTGTCGCTTAACCATCAGCTCTGATACCAAATGTAACGCCCCGAAAATTTTCCGACTCTCGAAGATCCGACATCGACACTCACTTTATCGACTGTCGAGAAATCGAAGGCCAAAAACCGGAATGTTATGGGTTTTAAAAAGAATTAAGAAAAAGAAAGAAGAGAGAAGAGAAGATAGAAAATTTTGATAGGGAAAAGAAAATAGGAAATTTGAAAATAGAAGATAGAAGCATTTTAAAAATAGAACGGGACAGAAGAAAACAACAGAACAACAACAGAATCTCACAATTCGCAGCGGAACAACATATAATAATAAATGAATAATCTTTAAACAAAGAACTATATCAGTTATTACATTTTATCATATTTCATTACATCATATCATCAGAGTGTACAACAACATACAACATCAAACTGTGCAGCGGAAAAAGAAATACTATATAAACTAGTAATACGCCATGCCATCCAGCTTGCCTCCAGCAACTCCAGAATATCCAGAATATCCTGATAAACCTAACTCTTAACTGCCCGTGTGGAAATTGGTGGGCACCCAGAGTTTAGGAAGGAAAACAATAAACTCCGAGTCAGTCATGTGACTGGTGTGAGAACTCAAAACAGTTTATTTATCTTTAAAATCAAAATAGAGGAATATTTTTAAATCAATTCGCAATGCTTTTAAAAATGAGACTACCATAAGGCCTCCCGCACACACACACAATGCAAACGCAGAATCGGAGGAGATTTCTCCTTATGATAGTCAAAGATGCTTGATACGCATTTAAAATAATATTTGATATTATTATTAGTGCATAGTGTAGGAAAAATTCATTTCGAAAGTAGAATATAAATCTTAGCCAACATACGACCATTATCGTATGCCTACTATAGCTACTATCCAAACAGTGGTGACCACCATAAGTGAATAGCAGGTTCTACAACTAATACCGTACAAGTTTCGTATTGTTTCTTTGGATTTCCAACGAATGATCAGGCCAAGGAACTTCCCATTGCCACATGAGAATGCCTCTGGATGGACATCCCCGAGAACCAAACCGGATCTCTACCAACACAAGGCCGGGTTACTCCTAACTGAGTAACAACTGACCGAATATGCCATCCCCCGGTCCTTTGGGACCTTTTCACCGAGCGCTCGTAATCAATTCACACAATCATAAAGTGTTTTCAACATGAGTAAGTATCTGGGCTCCATACCATGATACCACCCTTTTCCAGAAGGAAATGGACACATCCTAAAGGGTGCTACCCCTCATAACCTTGCTGCTTCTTTCCTGTTTTGACCATTCACGGGGTGTGAGGCTCGACGAAGTCACGTCCACAAAAACATACTTTATACAAAAGCCATGCTTTGGGTCAACAAATGATCAACACAATGATCACTAAGATAGACGATCAAATAAATGATCCTATCTCAATAATCAACACAATGATCATTTCAGCAACACTCAGCATGTCACATTACCAAACTGGGAATATATCGCTGATAACTTCAACTATATAACCTTTGAGCTCGTACGTCTCAAAGAAGGGTGTTAAGCAAAGAATAAATTCTCCGCCACCAACAGAAATATATTTGAAAGAAATCGGCTTTATATCTCAAATTGTAATGTCAGACACACAATCCATACAAGTCTGTTCCGGGCTCGAACAGAACCGAAGGCACTTACAAAGAAGTCCTTGCAATCCGGATATTCACAATCCTGATCGGATTTCCCATCACTTAGGGAGTCTCTATACCGTTGCAACTCAGTGCAGAGACAATCGACAGGTCATCCTATCGCTTTCGCAAATATCCGGTCTTCAACACCGATCTTCAAATGCGATTCATAACGACGTATCACATATTCGGAGTGGGTTATACGACCCCATGGTCCTTTCCCGGTTAACCCGAATAGTGAGCGCTTATTCAAAAATAAGTGTGCATTCAAATTCAATCAATTCACATCAAATACCCATTCAAAGGGAAATACTGATAGTCGGTTATTGAACTATCACTGGATATGCACACATCACCAGATTCCAAAAAAAATTCCAAATTATTTATTTTCCCAAAATATCTTTACAAGATATATAATTTCAACACTTCAAAAATAAATCAATATTTATTTTTAACAAGTTTCACTTTCACATATAAATTCCATAATGAATTTATATCTCAAAATATCCATGCATATACGATTTCAATTATTCATTTCAATATATCTTCAAAAGATAAATTCTAATTATTCACTTCCTATTGGAAAACATTTCCATACTTATTCATTCATAAGTAATTCACAAATTTCTTTTATTTTCAACACTTGGAAAATATTCAATATACTTAAACCGAATTAAGTATATATTTCATTCTTTTAAGGAAATCATTCTCTTAACATATTTATTTGGGCCAAAACGAATGTTACGTAAAACATCGTTACGACAACCCAAAATCACTAGTATAGGGATTCGAAATTAAAATAGATATATAAATCTCAATACTATACAAAACATTTCCTTTCGGAAATCATTTACTATAACAACAGTGTTACAGTCCACATTTCCTTTTATTTCTCGAAAACGTCTATTTCAACAATAAATGTTGAAATCTATGGTTTCGAATCTCAACACATTTTAAACCATTGTTAGATCGTTTTAATTCTATTTAAAACATCATATCTAAAACAATTTCTTTAACGTATTATTCACTATTCAAAAATCGTGAACATACTTCGTTAACAGATTTCATCATTTTATTCAATTTATTTTAAAGGATTATTCACTATTTAAAAATGTGAATATAACTCCATTAATAGGTTATAACAATTAACTTATCAAAATAAGTCGTTTGCGAATTTATAAAACAATGTTTACAAATTCCATTTCCATTTATTTCATAACAACTTCCTTTATAAATCTTCTTTATTTACCTATTCGATTTATAATCTTAATTATAGACCAAAAGTCCAAATTACAAGTCAAACACTTATAATTTATTTATCTGGAAAAAAATCGTTCCTTTGAACTTTACAAACTTTATAAACCTATTGTTTATAAAATTCCATTTATAACTTCACCGTTATATAATTCTATAAATTTCATTCATTTAGGAAACTCATTTTCACTACATTCAAACACTTATAAAAACTCGTTTTAAATGTCCATAATTCAATTTATAAATATCCATTTATAAATCTCTTAATATAAATTAATTTATATTATTCTTTTAAACGTCTTTAAATTCCTTTAAAATTTCACCGTTCTCTTGATTTATAAAATAATCAAATTTTTATAAATCTTATATTCAAACTTTTAATAATAAACTCAAAAATCCAGTTTAAACTATTTTATAAAATCATTGGTTCATATTTCTCAAAAATCGACTTTTAATCGTATTTCTAAAAATCAGCTTTTTAACTATATTTCACAAAAACCATAATTTTTATAACTTTAAAAATTATAACGTTTATTTATTTATAATGGATCAATTCCAAAAATATAGTATATTTTCAAAATCACTTTTAAAATCATTTTAAAATCCCAAAATCTGGATCCAATGATGCTACACACCAAATAGTCAATCACGACTAACAACGATATCATATATCGATATGATAATCCATCAAATATCAAAATATCTGAAATAAAATAAATACTGTTGAGGAATCCAGTTGGATCCCTCCAACCTGTTTCCTGCATCCAAAAACATTAGCACAATACCAATTTCGCTCCAGTACGAAATTATCGCGGTATATGTTCTTAATAAATATTATCCGCTTAATAACGGCGTAATAGGGTCTCATCCGCTAAACAAAAATGCGGGAAATCAATAACTGCAATATATACATATGCCAATATATATATATTGATATTATATATAATACCAATTTCACTGTTTATGAAATATTCGCGGTATATGTTTTTATTAAATAACATCCGCTTACTAACGGCGAATAATGTCTATTTTAACAATCAATAATTTACAGTCATCATTCCAACATGCATTCAAATATTTTAAATCTAACTATTTAAAATAAAATCGAAATCTATTCGATTGAGTGAGAAGTTCTCACCTTGGTTTTAAATTTCCGTTTTAGCTTTTATTTCGAATAAAATTAAACGCGCGTTTAATTTTACCCGAAATTCTCACTAACTCCAAACGACTCCAAACCAACTCCATCACGTAGTGCTCGTCCATACGATTCCAACGCAACTGAGTTTGCATTTTTTCGACCTCGTATGAAAAAGTTATGAATTTTACAAGTTTGTACGTATTTAAATCAACTAATTTACAACATTTACTCTATATTTATAACCTAGATTAAATCTGAGCCACTGGATCCCACACCCCCCTTCATCAGGCCGAACACTCCTTTTCCCCTTCCATCTTCATACGCACGTCCTCATCTCCAGGTGATTGCCGTTCACAACAACCCATCCTACTCAATTTAGGTTTAGACATTACAACCACAATACACAATGAAACTCGATCAAACCAACGCCAATGCGAAGCCCTCGATCTGCACTATGTTCGGCCCTAAGCTAGTGAAGCTCGGCCATCCCTGTAGCACGCAGTTCGAGAATGAACTCCAGCCCTTTGAACCCAATTTGCCGCCAATCCGTGAAGCCATTCGCGATCATAGCCGTTGAAATCCAAGATCTCATCATCCTCTACGAGTTTCTAGTTGAAACTTTCTTGAATTGATGAATGGATTGAGAGATTTTGAGGGAGGAAGTTGATGATTTTCTGGCCATTCATGGGTGGGTGGCGGCAAGGGTTAATTAGGGTTTAGAATGATATTTTTATCAAATTATGAAGGCAAGGGGTCTATTTATAAGGAACGAGCGACACTATTCATCCCGGAAATTCCGAACTCCGATTTAGACGCCGTAACCAGCGTACCTAGGGTTTATCCCGCGTTCCGGACACAATGGAACAGGTTTCGGAAGCTAATTCGGAAGTATGTGCGAGTTATGGCTGTAAACGCTCAATTTAAATTAAACCGATTTAAACCGATTTCTAGGCGTTTTAATTTGTACCGGACAAACGGTAAATCCAAACGACTTGAAATTTGAAACCTTACAATAATATCACATTACGGATCCGATGAAACTGGTTTCGTCGAAATCCGAGACTTTTTGAAAAATGGCTATTTTGACTCGCCAAATTTAAATTAAAAATAATTCGATGCGTTTCGAACTGCCACGATCAAACGATAACTCCGATTGACACGAAAATTGAAATCCGGTAATAACTAACTATTACGGATCCAATGAAACTGGTTTCGTTCAATTCTGAGACTGTTCAAAAATTGGCTATTTTACAGTCGATTATTAAATATTAAAATATTCAATTTTCACAAATTAACTTTTAATTCGATTTTAAAAGTTCTAAAATATCGTTCTAACTCCCATATGATAAAATAAAATTTTACAAATCATCTTTAATCATATTTAACCCAATTTTCAATTATTTCCATAATTTAACGTATTAAATTATCGATTAAATTATCCAATTAAATCCAATAATTCAAATTAAATTTATTTGACTTATAAATTCACTTATTAATATTTAAAACTAATTAAATATTCATATTTTAATTTCTAAAAATTCTGGGTCGTTACAATTGTACTCTCACCATATAGATTCAACCGACCATTTCCTCTATTATTATTCATCCTTCACTTTGTTATTTGCACATAGCAAGTCTTCATAAGAAATAAAGTGGGGAAAATAGAGAGGTGGGAGATACATAAATGTACTTAGAAACATGACAAGTTAATATAGCATTATCTCATAGAAACACGAAAAGTTTAGCATTATCTCATAGCTCACGTCTTGTCTTTAGGATACATAAATGAAACATTTGAAGTGAAACACTACTTAAGAGAAGATACATTTGAAGTGAAACACTGCTTAAGAGAAGATTTGTCCCCTTCATTATTGAATGTCAGTATCACCATAATTGGTAAGTCAAATTAAAGTCAGTCTCTAGCCAAAGTAAATCGGTTAATCGATAAACGTTATTGGAATTGAACCAAGAATTTTAAAATTGACCTCCATAATTAATACAGCTATAATAGAGTTTTTGACTTTAGACCAAACTCTAGATAACCAAGAATTACAGTGATGACGAAAAAAAATACATGTATATATTATTGTTACTAGGTGGACTTATATTAGATCAAAAATACAATATCTCCTAACTGATCCGCAAGCGTTGAACTTGACTATATATTGTACTTCAACAAAGTCCATATAAACTTCGATATTTAAATTATTTAAAATTGATTATGGATCGATTTCATATTAGAAAGTTAATACAACCATATTGTCAGTTATTTCTAAATTCGACCAAAGGTGAAATTAATTTATAAATACCAAGCAAAACTAGTCGGCTTTATAGTGAACCGTGCCATTGTATAAATAATGGAAAAACAGGTGTTATGCACATGCACAGAACAACTAAATGGAAAAAAGGCCCAAACGAGAAAGAGAAAGAAAAAAAGCACAGGAGCTAGACAAAAGTGCCTAAACTACTATAACAACATGACTAGACTCTCTCAGAAGAGGAGGAACAGCCAGGGCCAACATCCGACGATGGACCAATAACATGAGAAAACCCGAGAAGGGAGTAGCCAGATGCAGATCATAACCTTCTGAATCGGGAGAGTATATAAATTTCCTATCCCAGCTGACATCATAAAACTTACTTTTGTTCTCTTCACCACTCTCGCCAACCCTAGTAAGGCACAAACCATCTCCCTCAATATGGTAGATAAGAAAACGACTCTCACTCCCAATATCACTGATAAAAGCATAAAAAGTGCTAGTCTCAGACGAATATCTAATATCAGAAGGAGCATGAACTCATGCCCGTTCATCAGAATTCCAAGTTATTGAATAAAATGTTGTAGCAGAAGAAACCACATCCCGGGCCGGTGGAGGCAAACTATCAGATGGAGCTACAAAAACTGGTGCGTCAACAATGAAAGCTACAGAAGCATCAACAATAGGAGCTACACAAACTGGTGCATCAAAAGAGGATGTAACAGATGTGGAAGGAGCAACCTTCAGAACCCACTTCCGAACATGAGGACGAGGAAGAGGAATCCGGTCAGCTAGGGGAACAAAGCCTACAACTGCCGACCTAGAACATGCGTCTGAAAGATGCCCAAAAGACCAACAGAACGTACATATCTCAAGTTTCCAACTGTAGTGAACTTTGATCTCAGCAAAATGACTCTCATTTAGTCTTGTAGGATCGATTTCACCCTAGAGGGGGGATGAATAGGGTGATAGTATTAATTATAAAATTAACTGCGGAAGCTTATAAATAATTTCAACACAGATTACAGAATAATAACAGCACAGAAAAATAGCAGAATAATAAAATACAGAAATAGAACGACACAGAATTTACCCAGCTTCGGCAAAACCCTGCCTACGTGCTGCCCCCAAGGTTTCTACTAGAAACTAGATAGTCAGACGCTTACACACGTAAACTCGCGACACCCGCTATCGACTAAACCTAACTCTACGCTCAAAACCCTACCACAACTCAGCCACCGAGTTGCGAATTCTCAAACTACGCCACGTAGTTTGTCCCCTAGTCACACGACTAGAAAAATACAATGGTTAAAAGAGAATTTTAAAATTAAAAACAAATATAAAAACAAATAGCCCTTAATTTAAAATATAAACAAAAGCCTTTTATATTAAAAACAAGGCCGGCCCAAACTAAAACATATCATCCCCTTTTTATTTCTCCGGCCTGCTTTCCTTTGTGAGATAATGGTGGCTTTGTTTCGTTCGTCCCTTTTTGCGTCTGAATTAGGGCTTTTGAAGATTGAAGCGCCGCTCTGTCAAATTGATTTCAGAAGCTTCGATTCCTTTCTTCATTCGATTATATTGTTCGTAGCTACCTCAATTTGGTCGAGTTAATTGTCAAAAATGGTATGCGATTTTTCCTTTTTCGATGTTGATTTTTGCTCGACCTTTGATTCGAGTTATTGATATTGTTCTCTGTTGCTTGAACTTGAATGGAATTGAAATTGCCGATGATGATTGTTTATATAGGGTTTGCAACCCTAGAATTGCGTTCGTCTGATTTCTTTAATGATTTAGTTTCGGCCATCTGATATTTGCTGAACGTTGATGATTTATTTGACTTTGTCAATTTCGTATTATCGATGCTTGGCTCTCACGGCTTTGAATCTGAACTGTTCGTTTCTTTACAATCACGTCTCTGACTTGTTCAACATTGACTTTGGCACGAACTTGATACTGATACTGTGAATTCATGTTTCTGCTTGCTTCAGTGGTACTTTCGACCTTATTTGATTTTTCCTATTGTTACATGACTCCGGCCATTGATTTATTGAGTTGCTTCGCCCTGATGTTTTTTTGATTTGGTACGAACTTGATACTGTCACATGGTTGTGCACTAACTTGTGTTCATATCATAATTTGACATATAATTTTCTTCTTGAATTTTTGCTTGAGTACCTTTGTTGTATCATGCACTCTGTTTACCTATGTACATGCTTTACTGCATCTTCAATTACCTGTTAGTCGAGCTTGCATACTTCATGTTGCCTTGGCTCTGCATATATGTATGATTGCATCTTGATGCAATCTTTATGCACTTGATTTGTCACTGCTGTGTCTTTTACTTGGTCTGGTTTGATTGCTTTTGAATTATAGCCTCGAGCTTGCTTTTGGTGCATTTTGTTGCGGCCTGTACTTGTACATCTCCTTCTGGAATAGTTTGAACTTGAATTTGGTTCATGTTACATTGATGCTGTTATGTTGGTTCAATAATATTTGATGTGTTTAACCATTTATGTGGTAGCTGGACTTGATTATTTGAGAATTGTTTGGATTTGCTCTACTAGTTCATTGTGCAGTATTTGCCATTCACTGTTGCCTTATTCTCTGTTCATACCTGCATCATGCTTGGCTTTGTGGTCTGGTTTCACTTGGGCTTGTAGTTGATGTTTACAATTGTTCGACCTGGCATTTGTTTGCTGTTATGTTGGTGGCATTGTGCCTTAGCCTTGCTTGTGCATTGCCCCATACATATTGTCACTGTTTGATATAGTTTGGATTCGGGCTTTAACTTATGTCACTGATTTTTGGTCGAGACTTGTTTTAGTTGTCGAGACCGTTTTCCCATACTTGCACATTTTTAAGTGCACCTGTGTTGAATCCAGTTTTAAAACTCAGGTTTGACCTTGTGCTGATGTCGAGACTTTATTTATATTGCACCTGAGTTGAACCCGTCTTTTTATTTGGGTTTGACCTGTGCTCACTTGTTCCTGTAAATCAATCAAGTGTATATCAGTGTGCACGGCCTAGTGGCATGTGCAGTGATACACTGTGCATGTCACATTGTTCGTGTGTGATGAATTCAAATGTAAATGACGACGAACAACCCAAATAACTGAGGCAAATAATATTTTCAAAATCCATATTTTATTTTATATTTCTTTTTCAATTTTACTGCGTTAGTGAATATTTTTGCAGATTGCTCAGATGCTGGATTCTAACTGGAATGAAGGTGAAGATAAAATACGAATTGAGTGAATGAGTGATGTGGAGTGAGGTTAAATGTAAATATGAAATTGTGATGTATTCGTAATCAAAATTGTATATGTATAGTGAGAGCTTGAATTTGTGCTATTCAAAATTGTAATAAATATTTGTTTGAATAAAATTTCTGTTTGAATTCAAATTCTGTGTATTTAATTTTATTCAGCAAATATTTATTTAATCTATGAAAAATAAAATAGTACATTAACAAATACATTTAAACGAATGTATATATGTTTATTATCATCAAACAAAAATCATATAAGCGCATTGTGACGACCCAGAAATTTTAACGATTTAAATTGGAATAATAAATTGATTTTAAATATTTAAAAGTTAATTTTTAACTTGAATTCAAATATTATTATTATTAATAGCAATAGCAATTCAGTTATTAGATTATATAATTGAAATAGGGTAAATTGTTGAATGTGGAATTTTAAGCCTGTTAAAAATAATGTAAAGGCTTATAAAATTTATAATGATGATACCGAAGATAATAGAAGGGTTGAAATTTAATTTAAAGGTGATTTGTTCAATTTTTAAATTATATCGTTTAAATCGATATTTAAAAATAGCCTTCCGAGGCACAGTCTCGGAATTCGACGAAACTAGTTCCATTGGATCCGTAATAGTTAGTTATTATCGGATTTCAATTTTCGTAGCAATCGGAGTTGTCGTTTGACCCTGGCAGCTCAAAACGCTTAGAAACTATTATAATCGATTTAATTTAAATTTGATCGTTTACTTCCGTAACTCGTGCATACGATCAAATTGCCTACGGAACACATTCCATTCTGTTCGGAATGCGGTAAAACCCTTAAAACGTCTCACAGCATGTTTAGTTCGGGGTTCGGAATTTCGCGTTTTACGACACGAGATATTTTCACTATTTAATTATATAATAAAATCTGAAGTACATTATTAGTCAGAGATATTTTTAGCGAACAAGCGTACGCGAGAAGCTTCTCCAACCCTATACTTTATCCCCGTCTCCTTCTCTAATCGAATAGCAGAAATCAAATTCATCTAAAAAAGAAAAAAAAAAAGACTGAAGAAAGGAATTCACGGCAAACCCGGTGCCGATCGAAAGATGAGTTTTTTCCCAAAATTAAATAGATCGAACCCACCCTTCAGTTTAGAAACCGAGCCTCTTTCACTCCTCTCCTCTTCGTATGCTTTCGAGCGAAAGAAATGGTGATTTGCCTGTTGAATTAGACGATTCAAGCTTTAAACGTTGATGCGTCTCCGTGTCCTCATCCTCACTACAATCGAAGCAAAAAAAAAAAAAAAACCCACCGCGACAGCCTCTGTGTTCTACTCGAACACGAGCACGGCGAAGGAAGGCAGATAAGGGGGTCGTGACCAGATTGCAAAGGGTTGCTAGGCGATGGCGTTCGACAGCGAGGCCAGGGATGATGCCGTTCGAATTGTTGAGGGATGAGAGTCGCGTGAAGCAGTATGGTGTCGTGCTTGGTAGCTGGAGGAGGCAGTGAGGTATAACTTGATAATTTTATTCATCTCTGCATTTAGTTTGAAGAAAACAAATTTTATAAATCCATTGCAGTAATGTATATGTAAAGGCAATTTATATATATATATATATATATATATATATATATATTTATGAATACGATTTCCGTATATGAGAGGATTTATAAAAGTTAGATTTGGAATCTATAAATTATTTTTATAAATATATAAGTAGTTCCAAAGGGAAAATTTGTAGTTTAAAATTTAATCATTAATTTAATTAATAAATGGAAATTTACTGTTCGCTTGCTTCAAATATTAATAAATTATATAATTTTATACAAGGTCCATATATCGTGAAGAAAATAGTCGGGAATGAAGTGGATTTGCAAATTTAAGGGGCAAAGGTGAGTAAATCTCACTTTGTTGGATTTTTTTTATTTTATTTTATTTAAATTTGAATGGTTAAATTTAAATGATTGGTTGAGTGCTTAAGTTGATTGGATGTGCATTGATGATGATGCGACTCTGTTTGGTTTGATCTCGAGTTAATTGTGGTTTGACTCGAAGTATTGGGGTTTTAAGTTGTCTAAACTTAAATCATAAATAAGAATTGTTTCCATTTTAATGATAATAAGAATTTGATGGCTTGAGATCCATCAAATTAGTAAGGTAATTAAATTAGATAATTAATTAATTTAAAATAATTAGTGATTGGGTTAATTAATTTAGTAATGAATGGTTTGAACCAATTAATTTAGCTTTAAGTTAATTTATGAAGTGTAAGTAATTCAGAATAATAATTGAATAGAATGGCAAGTAATTGCCTAATGAAATTAATGAAATATAATTACTTTGCGGAAGAAATCACAAGGGTAAATAAGATAATTAACTAAGGAGTAAGTAATTTATTTAATGAAGTAAATAAAAGATAGTTAAATACAGGTCGAGATTGTTTGAGAGTGATTAATATCATGATTTGATTAATGAAATTTAATTGGATTAGGATAACGGAAATATAATTGGAATTCATAATTTATATAATTAAGGATGTAATTTAAGATGAATTAATCCAAATAAGTGACTTATGAGAAATTAATTAATATAAGTAATTAGGGATTAATGTAATTAATATAGTTAATTAATTTATGAAGTAATTAAAATTTCTTATTGATTTTGGGTTAAAAATAATTCTATCGTGAAATTAGCTAAAGATAATGACCTGAATGTAATTGCAACATAATTAATCCAGGGTGATTAATTAAGATGAATGGATAGGGGATGGTTGATTGATTAATTGGTTTGGAATAAATTAATAAAGGAATCTGAGCAATTGAGATTTGAAATTCAACTAGAATCAATTGAATTGAATTGAATTGTATGTGATTAAGCTTTGCTTATGGATGATTTTTTGGTATTGGTGACTTTGAATGAGTTGATATCTCTGATATGAAATGTCATGAATTTCATTTGGGATAACTTGGGTTATATAGGATGATCTGAAAACTCGAAGAGGCTGGGATCGGGTATTGGGGAGATACCCGAAACCACTTCGAATTTAATATAAATTGATATGAGAAATTGATGGTGGGAATGAATGAATTTAAATGAAACAGATTATTTAATCTAAATTTTGGCACCTACAATAAAAAAAAAAACTTATTTTGAAAATAAGTTATGACTATGACAAAAGGGTGACTTTGTAAATTGATTTGTGAAATCAAGGGCTGGAGATTTTATCTGAGCTTAGTATTTAGAAATAGATATGTGAAATAAGTGTTGCCTATAGCAAATTGTGAATTGGTTAAATTTACATATGGTACCCCGGGTTTATATAAGTTGTTTGTTTTGGTATTACATGTTAGTTGGAGTTACTCACGCTGGTTTCCAGCCTGACCCGGGTGTTACTTTGATGTAATGCACGGGTCAGACCGAGTATTACAGATTTTCAGGTAGGTACGTTCTAGAGCTCAGGAGGCGAGCTGGATGGCGATATCGTATAGAGTATTCCGCTGTATTTATATTATTGTTCATCTGAGTCATGATAATTATAAATATTCAGTGACTGTATATTATGTGACACTTTGATGTATATTAAATGTAATCGACAGATATTGTTTTCTTTGTAAACTGTTATTATTTACTATTATATTTTATCCGCTGCGAATGTGAGATGTTTGGTGTTCTGTTCTTCTTCTTCTTCTATCCTTTTCTTCTTTTTCATAACTATCTGGAATTTTCGGGTTAGAAAATTTTGGGTCGTTACATTTGGTATCAGAGCTGAAGGTTAAGCGAGAACCTTGGCTCTGGTGGGAATTACTCATTGAATAGAGTCCGTAGTACTCTAGAATGAGTTGAGTGTGTGTCTATATATATATATATATATATATATATATATATATGAGAGCGTACTTGTTATTTGCTTATAAAGATTTTTAATGATTTTATATAAAATATATATTTTGATATATATAGCAATATTTCCTTCTAAGGAATATTTAGGAGATTGATTGTTAAATTATTGGAATTAAGTTAAGAAGTAATATAAAAAGGACCAAATTAAAACTTATAACCAAAGTTGAAGAACAAACTTATATAACCAAATGGAATTTGAAATATAGATTGTGAATGTAAATTATAAATTGAAATAAACTTCATAATAAATGAGATAAAATTTTAAAATAGAATTCCAGAGAATAATTGAAAATAAAGTAAGATGAAAATTCCAGAGTAATGTTTAAATATGAATTTGATGGATTGGGAGTTTGGAATTTTGGGAAAAATTAAAATTCCTTTGGGTTTGAAAGTGGTTTACAAGAGTTTTGAAGAAGGAATAGTATTATTTCAAAAATATTTTTGTGTTTGAAATCTGGGAGATTTGAAAGAGAGATAAAACCATTGAACTCTTTTGGTCACTGGAAAATAACGTCGGTAATGACTGCAGCATCATCGATGTTCGTTTTCGAGTTTCTAGGAGAGAAATTTTGCTACCAAATTGTTTTAAATTGGAATTGTTTGTGAATTGGGTTTGGTTTTGAAATTCAAAAAGGGATAATTGAATTTGCCAAAGAATTTTGGATATGGTTGAATTCTAAGGTGATATTGACATTTGGAAATTTGTTTAAACTCTGGAATCTTGATTAAATGTTTATGGAATAATAAAAATATATTGGTTAAATAAAATGTAAATTCTAAGTTAAAAGTAAATGTGAATGTAATTGATTATAAATAGAAGGTGTAAAATTAAAATTATACTTAAGATTGTAAGTTTAAAGATCAAATGGAATTTGATCTGAAATTGGAAGGAAATTGAGAATCAATTCAATTTGAATTGGGAATGAATCAAGTCCAATGGAAATTGGAGTAAATTAAATTGGAATTGGGTTAATTTAAATGGAGTGGAAATTTAAATTGAATTGTTGGGGAAGTGAACAGTTTTGACTCTAGACCATTTTCAATGTAAATTGTTTTAATATAAATAGTTTTAAATCTATTTTCTTATCTATTTACTATCCAACTTTCTTTTTAAAACCAAAACTATTTTATACTGGTTTTGCCACTACTTTTGGAACTCTTTACCTAATTTACAACTGTGTTATACACTAATTACTAATTTTCAACTAAGTTACGAATTAATTTCTATTTTACAACTATTTCGCAATTATTTAAGATTTCTATAACTATTTAACTATTTTCCAACTCTTTTACAATTAGTCAATTATTCTACAACTATTGTGTAACCTATTAATTATTTTTCAACTACTTACCTATTTTTAAATTTTTCAAGCTATTTTTCTAAACTGGTCGGAGTTTAAAACTGTTATTGATTAAAATACCCAACTGAGATAAGGATTGAAGTAATAATCCAAATGGGGATTAATGTAAAGGTGAATAAGGAATGTGAAATGGTTCTTTTGAACTGAAAGAATATTTTGAGAAATCTGAAATGAATAAAGATGGAAATTGGATATTTCTATGGTTTTTGAGAGTGTTTGGAGTATAAAAGGAGGTTTTATACAAGAAAGTAAGGATCCAAAGTGTTAAAAATATATATATATATATATCTGAATATATATAAAGGATCTTATGATGATTTTTGAGAAAGGCTTTTGATTTTCGGAAAAAAAAATCAATATTGAGTTTTGGAAAGCCTATTTTGAGAATTATCGATTTGAGATAATTGATTTTGTGTAAATGAACTTTGTATAATATCATACTAGGTGTATGATTTGAAGATACTATATGTGTATAGTATAAAATATTTTGATGATGGCTCTGGGGAAAAAGGCGTCCCCTTGAAATGAACTTCTCAGGAGTGCCACCGGGTGGTGCTGCCTTGAGCCCAAGGGGATTCTAAAGTTGATCCTGTGAGGAGTCCGGACAAAACTAGTTCCTGAGGATTATGAGTTGAGTTTACCATAGCGTAAGTCATGTATGCCGCGGAGAGCCAACAGTTACATGGACTTTTGTTGTGACTGCAACGTAACCCAGGATGTAACTACGACCTATGGTAACATTGCGAAAGTCGTGTGTGCCGCTGAGAGCCAACAGTCTGCGTTTGAGTTTATCTCGGTAGACTGCGACCTGTGTAAGAGTGGAGAAGTTTCATTTTGATAGCGAGATCAGAGGCCGCGGAGAGCCTGCAGTTACATGGACTTTTGTTGTGACTGCAACGTAACCCTGGATGTAACTGTGATCTGTTGTGTGGGTTCCATGGCGTAATCGAGAGTGCCGCGGAGAGCCTGCAGTTACATGGACTTTTGTTGCGACTGCAACGTAACCCTAGTATGTAACTGTGACCATGGAATGGGGGTGATGATTTCCAGAGCATCCTCACTAAAAAAATATTTCCTCTATTTTCAAAATGGTTTTCTATATTTCAATAAAATTGTTTTCCAAGTATTTTTACTGGATGTTGAAAACGAGTTTACCAAGTACTTATAGATTTTCAGTCCTACGCCTGATCAACGTATGATTGAATTTCTGTGAGAACAAGGATGGACTGGTTGAGACATCGAGTTATGAGAAATATTTTATAAAAAGCTATTTTAATTGTATTATCTGGATTTAAGGCATTTCTAAATTTTCAAGTAAAAAGCGAATCCAAAATGGAATTATAAAACAAAACTGAACTCAGGAAAAATTTAATGAAGTGATTTTTGTAAATTAAGTTGGAGGGAAGCTAATCAGCTAAATAAATTATTTAATAGAGTATGTTGATAAAAATTTAACTCGGTTAACTAAAATGGATTGTAAGTTGATAAGGGAGTTTGGAAATGAACTCGAATTATAAATAGAATTCGACTTGGATTTGGTAATGAATTAAATTAGAGGTGTTGCAAAAAATAAAAATAAAGTTGGCTTGAAAGGGTGATGGTTTGACTTGCAAATAAAATTCAAGTGATTTGAATAATATATAGTGTAATTTGCAAGTAAATTTTGATAAAATGGAAGTGTTGTTGAATGAAATAAAAGCGAATTATAATGGAAATGGTTTGGGTTGCACACAAAACCAAATTGAATAAAAATAAATTGAGAATGACCATGTATTAATAAAATAAATTCGAAATTGAATTAAATAAGTAAATTTAAAATTTAAAATGGGTTACTGGGATTATAAAATAAATGGATGAAGTCTGATTGGAAAAAAAAAACTAAATCAATGTTGTGATTGGAATTGGATTATCACACCGAACTTGAGTTCGGTAGCATATCAATTTGAAGTAAATGAGTTAAGTATGTGCTTGGATATTATTTGATGAATTATGATGGAGGGTTAAAATGTAATAGATGGGCTAACTGAATTAAATGGAATTTGATTTGATGAGAATCAAATTGAATGGAAGTGAACTTAAGTTGATGTTGGAATAAATTAAAGTAATTAACTTAAGTTTAAATTTATTGAAGCTTAGTTTCGAATAAGGATAAAAGCCCATTAAATAAAAGCTTGGATTAAATTAATTTGGAAATGGTTATTAATTTAGAAGTGTTGAATGTGTCAAGCTTAATAAATGGTTTGAATGAAGTCAATGCGGAGATGAAATGAAATGCGTATGTATGGTTGATGAATAAATTAAAAATTAATGGAATTAGATATAAAATGAGTTGAAAATTAATTTTAAGAAGTTGTAAACTAGAATAAATGCTCTATTAGGCGAATATTGTCAAATTTGCATAAAATGAATTGTCGTTTGACGTGAATAAAAGAAATTAAAATTCTTTGAGTTGAGAAAGGTTAGATAATTTGAATTTGTAATCAATTGAAGGGAATATGATCTTGTTTGGATTTAAAATAGATTGAATGTATGAGGTTGGGTTGAATGCAAGTAATTGTGTGTAAACCATTAAAATTGAATGAAAAGGCATATAAATTTGGTTGGAAACAATTAGATGTGCTTTAAAACATGTAAATTGCTTATTGGAAGTGTTTGGTGCTTGTTATTTATGTAATGCTTGTGTTTAGCTATTAAAAGTAAGTGAAATGTTAATAGATTTTCTATGTATGACACTTACGTATTTAAATTGAGTAAGTACAGGTACAGGGAAGCCGTTTGGCTAGATTTGGGGTATGCTAATTGCTAAAATTTATAAGCTGCTTGCTTAAATTGCTAAATAAGGTACGCCTACGCAATAAAAATAGGAAATATGAACTGTTTTTGCTTTTTCCGACCGTGTGGGTCGATGTATACATATTTATATCTATTGTCAAATTGCAAAAGCTCCTCCGTACAAAGGAGACTCTGCCAAAAATTTTCGAAATTTTTGGGAGTTAGAAAATTTTTGGAAAATTTTGAAAATTTTGGTTAACGACAAAACAATTTCAAATTGGGAAATTAAAAATAAACTAGTAAATGAAACTAATATGAATCACCTTAAATAAAAGATAAAATTCCATATTAGAAATCGCAAATAAATTTAATTCATATGAAACGGTGAAAACCAATCTGAATTGAAATAGATATGAGACTTATGTAAGAGAATGCATGAAATGATTTTGGAAAATTGTGATTGGATATTAGTGCTAAGCAGGATATGCAGGTATTATAAAAGGGGAGAGAAAATTGGATTGATTCCAAAAGATAAATTCGAATTGCCCGACAAAAAGGTATGTATTTAAAATTCTATATGGAATTGGATTTGGTTTTTGATGTAGCCACTTGGCTTTTATTTTCTTTTTGGAATTTGGGAGCCCGTAGTGGCATTTTGTAGTAGTACCGAGCTAGCCGCGCAAAGGAGATGCTGGCAAAAATTTTTAGGAATTTAGGGAGTTAGAAAAATTTTGAGAAAATTTTGATAAGTTCAAAATTTGGTTTTAAATTGAAATTTAAATGATTGAGCAAAATGGGTATTGCTTGAAAACTACAGAAGTTTTGGAAGGTTGGTTGAAGTAATAGTGGGTCTTAATAAAAGAATGTCGGGGAAAGTTGATATAACTGTTGGTTTTGGGAGAAAAGTAAACGGGTTTGTACCATTCTTCCTAGTTAGTAATTTCGGGGACGAAATTCTTTTAATAGGGGAGGAATGTGACGACCCGGAAATTTTAACGATTTAGATTGGAATAATAAATTGATTTTAAATATTTAAAAGTTAATTTTTAACTTGAATTCAAATATTATTATTATTAATAGCAATAGCAATTCAGTTATTAGATTATATAATTGAAATAGGGTAAATTGTTGAATGTGGAATTTTAAGCCTGTTAAAAATAATGTAAAGGCTTATAAAATTTATAATGATGATACCGAAGATAATAGAAGGGTTGAAATTTAATTTAAAGGTGATTTGTTCAATTTTGAAATTATATCGTTTAAATCGATATTTAAAAATAGCCTTCCGAGGCACAGTCTCGGAATTCGACGAAACCAGTTCCATTGGATCCGTAATAGTTAGTTATTATCGGATTTCAATTTTCGTAGCAATCGGAGTTGTCGTTTGACCCTGGCAGCTCAAAACGCTTAGAAACTATTATAATCGATTTAATTTAAATTTGATCATTTACTTCCGTAACTCGTGCATACGATCAAATTAGCCTTCGGAACACATTCCATTGTGTTCGGAATGCGAGTAAAACCCTTAAAACGTCTCTCAGCATGTTTGGTTCGGGGTTCGGAATTTCGCGTTTTACGACACGAGATATTTTCACTATTTAATTATATAATAAAATCTGAAGTACATTATTAGTCAGAGATATTTTTAGCGAACAAGCGTACGCGAGAAGCTTCTCCAACCCTATACTTTATCCCCGTCTCCTTCTCTAATCGAATAACAGAAATCAAATTCATCTAAAAAAGAAAAAAAAAAGAAAAAAGAAAAAGAAAGACTGAAGAAAGGAATTCACGGCAAACCCGGTGCCGATCGAAAGATGAGTTTTTTCCCAAAATTAAATAGATCGAACCCACCCTTCAGTTTAGAAACCGAGCCTCTTTCACTCCTCTCCTCTTCGTATGCTTTCGAGCGAAAGAAATGGTGATTTGCCTGTTGAATTAGGCGATTCAAGCTTTAAACGTTGATGCGTCTCTGTGTCCTTATCCTCACGTACAATCGAAGAGAAAAAAAAAAGAAACCCACCGCGACAGCCTCTGTGTTCTACTCGAACACGAGCACGGTGAAGGAAGGCAGATAAGGGGGTCGTGACCAGATTGCAAAGGGTTGCTAGGCGATGGCGTTCGACAGCGAGGCTAGGGATGATGCCGTTCGAATTGTTGAGGGATGAGAGTCGCGTGAAGCAGTATGGTGTCATGCTTGGTAGCTGGAGGAGGCAGTGAGGTATAACTTGATAATTTTATTCATCTCTGCATTTAGTTTGAAGAAAACAAATTTTATAAATCCATTGCAGTAATGTATATGTAAAGGCAATTTTTATATATATATATATATATATATATATATATATATATATATTTATGAATACGATTTCCGTATATGAGAGGATTTATAAAAGTTAGATTTGGAATCTATAAATTATTTTTATAAATATATAAGTAGTTCCAAGGGGAAAATTTGTAGTTTAAAATTTAATCATTAATTTAATTAATAAATGGAAATTTACTGTTCGCTTGCTTCAAATATTAATAAATTATATAATTTTATACAAGGTCCATATATCGTGAAGAAAATAGTCGGGAATGAAGTGGATTTGCAAATTTAAGGGGCAAAGGTGAGTAAATCTCACTTTGTTGGATTTTTTTTTATTTTTTTTATTTAAATTTGAATGGTTAAATTTAAATGATTGGTTGAGTGCTTAAGTTGATTGGATGTGCATTGATGATGATGTGATTCTGTTTGGTTTGATCTCGAGTTAATTGTGGTTTGACTCGAAGTATTGGGGTTTTAAGTTGTCTAAACTTAAATCATAAATAAGAATTGTTTCCATTTTAATGATAATAAGAATTTGATGGCTTGAGATCCATCAAATTAGTAAGGTAATTAAATTAGATAATTAATTAATTCAAAATAATTAGTGATTGGGTTAATTAATTTAGTAATGAATGGTTTGAACCAATTAATTTAGCTTTAAGTTAATTTATGAAGTGTAAGTAATTCAGAATAATAATTGAATAGAATGGCAAGTAATTGCCTAATGAAATTAATGAAATATAATTACTTTGCGGAAGAAATCACAAGGGTAAATAAGATAATTAACTAAGGAGTAAGTAATTTATTTAATGAAGTAAATAAAAGATAGTTAAATACAGGTCGAGATTGTTTGAGAGTGATTAATATCATGATTTGATTAATGAAATTTAATTGGATTAGGATAACGGAAATATAATTGGAATTCATAATTTATATAATTAAGGATGAAATTTAAGATGAATTAATCCAAATAAGTGACTTATGAGAAATTAATTAATATAAGTAATTAGGGATTAATGTAATTAATATAGTTAATTAATTTATGAAGTAATTAAAATTTCTTATTGATTTTGGGTTAAAAATAATTCTATCGTGAAATTAGCTAAAGATAATGACTTGAATGTAATTGCAACATAATTAATCCAGGGTGATTAATTAAGATGAATGGATAGGGGATGGTTGATTGATTAATTGGTTTGGAATAAATTAATAAAGGAATCTGAGCAATTGAGATTTGAAATTCAACTAGAATCAATTGAATTGAATTGAATTGTATGTGATTAAGCTTTGCTTATGGATGATTGTTTGGTATTGGTGACTTTGAATGAGTTGATATCTCTGATATGAAATGTCGTGAATTTCATTTGGGATAACTTGGGTTATATAGGATGATCTGAAAACTCGAAGAGGCTGGGATCGGGTATTGGGGAGATACCCGAAACCACTTCGAATTTAATATAAATTGATATGAGAAATTGATGGTGGGAATGAATGAATTTAAATGAAACAGATTATTTAATCTAAATTTTGGCACCTATAATATAAAAAAAAAACTTATTTTGAAAATAAGTTATGACTATGACAAAGGGGTGACTTTGTAAATTGATTTGTGAAATCAAGGGCTGGAGATTTTATCTGAGCTTAGTATTTAGAAATAGATATGTGAAATAAGTGTTGCCTATAGCAAATTGTGAATTGGTTAAATTTACATATGGTACCCCGGGTTTATATAAGTTGTTTGTTTTGGTATTCCATGTTAGTTGGAGTTACTCACGCTGGTTTCCAGCCTGACCCGGGTGTTACTTTGATGTAATGCTCGGGTCAGACCGAGTATTACAGATTTTCAGGTAGGTACGTTCTGGAGCTCAGGAGGCGAGCTGGATGGCAATATCGTATAGAGTATTCCGCTGTATTTATATTATTGTTCATCTGAGTCATGATAATTGTAAATATTCAGTGACTGTATATTATGTGACACTTTGATGTATATTAAATGTAATCGACAGATATAGTTTTCTTTGTAAACTGTTATTATTTACTATTATATTTTATCCGCTGCGAATGTGAGATGTTTGGTGTTCTGTTCTTCTTCTTCTTCTATCTTTTTCTTCTTTTTCATAACTATCTGGAATTTTCGGGTTAGAAAATTTCGGGTCATTACACGCATATTCAACAATCTCCCTCTTTTGATGATAACAAACATATATTTAAGATTTTGAATATGTTAAATGTATTTGATCATTGATATGCTCTAATTTGCTCCCCCTATTTAAATGCTTCCTCTCTACACAATACTCCCCTACATATATGCATACAAATAAAAATATGCAAATGAGCCTAGATGCAAATAGAAAATTATTTGACATTTGCTTGATTTTATTTGACAAAATCTTAACTTTTCTCTCCCCCTTTTGTTATCAGCAAAAGAATGATAGTGTTAGAGAAAATAGAGATAAAGTGATCGATATTAATTCAACATCAAAACTCAATTGAATATAAATATTAAATTTAAATAAAAAATCAAACAAAAATAATAAATATTTTGTTATGCGCATATTCTACTTTTAGAATGATGGGAAATTATGTCATCATATAAAACCATACAGTTGTGTCTATTTGTGGTATATTTATATCAAGAATTTGAATACCTACTAAGCATGCATAACCGTTAGGACTTTTAAATGTGGTTAGTAGTATTCCAATTTTATTTAAAAAAAATAAATTCAAGTATCTTCTAACCACGCATAACCGTGAGGACTTTTAAATGGGATTAGAATCAACTTGTTTATTTTACAAATCAACTTTTGATATGTGTTCCATACATGCATAACCATGAGGACTTTTAAATGAGCATGGAAGCACATAACAAATTCCAAGTAATTCACCAATGCATAACCGTGAGGACTTTTAAATGAGAGTGAATACTTTGGTATTTATTTATTTATTTTTACTATATAATTTTTTTTTTCTATTTTTTTTAAGAAAAAAAAATGAAAAATGAAAAACGAACGATTCCTGCTTAAAGTACCACATATCGACAAACTATATAGAATTTTGATGAGTGATGGTTGTTAGAAATATGATAGAGATAGAGATGGTCATGGAGTTTTTACCAACAAAAAGTTTTATAACTCTTGTTTAACTTTCTAAAGAAATTTACTAATTATACCGTCTCGAGTCATAATATATGATCAATATTAGCACTCATCACTCTTTCAATCAGTATTCATCCTTTTGATAATCATAGGGAGTCAGATTAGTCAAAATAGTCATTTAAAATCTAATTCAAAAATAATTATAAAATCAATTTTTCAAAAATGACTAATCTGAAAAAATGGTCAAAAATGATTTTCTCAAAGGGGTTTTATAAGAAAATTTTCTGCTATTTGAAAAAAAATTATTTGAAATGAAAAATATGCAGATATTTTCTTTGAAAAACGATGCAGTTACTAAATGTCTCAAAAAAAACACGTTCAACTAGTAATTTTTCTATCAGTTAGATTACCAGTGTAATCTGCATCTGAATTTCTTTTTTACTCAAAATGATCATTAATTGAATTTGATCGACCAAACCATGAAATGTGCACCAAAAATTTCAAACTCAATTTTAGCAGCAATTTAAATGACATTCTCGTGAATTTGAAATGAAGCCGTGTAAACAATCAAAAACCGTGAATATAGAGTTAGCCATATTATAACCAAATGTATTATCATCCAATCAAAACACTATTTTTAATCCAAACTAATATATATGAAGTAATTCAAAGAATTTAGAGAATTTTATAGTGTTTTGGCATAAGAATATAATTTGGCCAACTATGTTGAATAAGTCAAAATCATCATCTTTTCATCATCTCATTATTGGCTGATTTAATTCAGAATACGGTGCAGATTATCACATTTAATATATTGTTCAAAATATACCATTACCTGTTTTACCTTTACGATATTTTTCGTTGTTGCCCATTGTCATTCTGTCACCTTTGTACTAGGCTAAGGAACTTTACTTTGTCGCTCGGTGTGCTCTTGGAACAGCCAGAATCCAAGTAGCACTATTGTTGTTCCTTAGCCTGCCACCACACCTACACGGGAAAAGATTTATGTGAACTATTTGTTTTTATAGGTCCATGGTTGTTAGTGGCAGAATATTTAGAAAAAACATTTTGTGGAGACCCAAAACTATTTATAATTGTTCCCTTCGGCACCCAAATTTGTTTAACTTTGAGAGTTTTTATATTTGTGCCTTTTGGAACCCAAATCGGTATAGTTTTCACATGTTTGGGTTTATACCAACAATTATTGTGATTGTGTCCATATTTTCTACAAATTGTGCACATTGAATTTTCTTGATTAATCTTGTGTTCAATAATTTTAGATTGATTATATCCAAGTCCTTTTCTAACCGTGTTAACAGTTTGCTTTCCTAATAGCATATTCAACGATTTTTCACTTTTTGAAAATTTATCTAAAGTCGTTGACAATTGTTGGACTTGTGTTTTGAGAGATTCATTTTCATTTAATAATTGTGTGCACAATAGAATTCTCTCTCCTAGTATTTTCACTTTCTTTTAAAATCAGAATTTCATTTTCAAGTGATTTTATATTGATTTCTGATTTTTTAATTTCATCTTCGAATGTTGGACACTTATCACACTTAGGGATCCTTCTTTGATAGTTTTCAACTAATTGGTCAAGTTGTTCATTTAATTCTATCAAAGTGTCTTTTTGCGATTCAAGTTTAGCATATTTTTCCCTAAGTCGTTCAAAACAGCCATTTACTTCGTGGAAATAAATAAGTAATTCAGAGTGAGTAAGTTTTGATACCTCGCTTGGTTCGTCATCGTCGCTATCGGTTATATTTCCATGAAGGCACATATATGCTTTCTCACTCTCACTGCTAGAACTTTAATTATCTTCATCACTTGTATTCCACGTGGCTGTAAAACTTTTCCTTTTTGATTTCTTTTTAAAGTTGCGTTGATTTTGAGGACAATTGGGCTTGATGTGTCCGGGTTGGTTGCACTTGTGACAGATGATCTTCTGTTCTTCTGAGTAGTCTAGTGCTTTGGCTATTCTGCTTTTTGCGTTTTGAATTCGAGCTGAATTTCCATATTTGTAATTCCACTTTTTGAATTTCTTTATTAATATCTCCAATTCTGCTGCTGCATCATCATCGTCATCGTCATCACTTTCAGTTGTTCCTTTGAGAGCTATTGATTTCTTTCGAGTATCTCCTCCTTCACGCTTTTCCTTGAATTTCATTTCTATCTCATAAGTGGTGAGATTTCCGATAAGTTCTTCGACTTTCATTTGTTTCAAATCTTTTGATTCTTGAATGGCAGTCACTTTGGCTTCAAAACTTCGTGGAAGGACTCTAAGGATTTTTCGGACTATCTCCAACTCTGTATATGATTTTCCAAGAGCTTTTGATTTGTATACGATATTGGAAAGTCGTCTATGCATCTCTTTGACATTTTCTTCCTTCGCCATTGTGAAGTTCTCGTATTCGCTGCTTAGCATGGCAAGGCGAGATTCTTTGACTTGAGATGTTCCTTCATGAGTCACTTCTAGTGTATGCCATATTTCCTGCGCAGTTAGACAATGTGAGACACGATTAAATTCAAATTGATCTAATGAACAGATAATAGAATTCATAGCTTTAGCATTAGTATTTTGTAATTTATTTTCTAGTTCTGTCCATTGATCCTTCGGTTTTTTTATTCCTTGAATATTTTCAATTATAGTTGGTGCTCTATACCCTGTCTCAACAATATCCCAAGCGTCAATGGTTTTTAGAAAAATTTCCATCATATTTTTCCAGTAAGCATATTCACCATTGAACATTGGTGGTCTAACTATGGACTGACCCTCAGCAAAAGCATTATTAAAAGAAGCCATTTTAAAAATTCAAATTTTTAAAACAAAAACCAATTTTTGAAACACGAATTTTTAAAACAAAAATTGACTTCTATTCCTAGCTCTGATACCACTTATAGGATCGATTTCACCCTAGAGGGGGGTGAATAGGGTTACAGTATTAATTATAAAATTAATTGCGGAAGCTTATAAATAATTTCAACATAGATTACACAATAATACCAGCACAGAAAAATAGCAGAATAATAAAATACAGAAATAGAACGACACAGAATTTACCCAGCTTGGGCAAAACCCTGCCTACGTGCTGCCCCCAAGGTTTCTACTAGAAATTAGATAGTCAGACGCTTACACACGTAAACTCGCGACACCCGCTATCGACTAAACCTAACTCTACGCTCAAAACCCTGCCACAACTCATCCACTGAGTTGCGAATTCTCAAACTACGCCACGTAGTTTGTCCCCTAGTCACACGACTAGAAAAATACAACGTTTAAAAGAGAATTTTAAAATTAAAAACAAATATAAAAACAAATAGCCCTTAATTTAAAATATAAACAAAAGCCTTTTATATTAAAAACAAGGCCGGCACAAACTAAAACATATCATCCCCTTTTTATATCTCCGGCCTGCTTTCCTTTGTGAGATAATGGTGGCTTTGTTTCGTTCGTCCCTTTTTGCATCTGAATTAGGGCTTTTGAAGATTGAAGCGCCGCTCTGTCAAATTGATTTCAGAAGCTTCGATTCCTTTCTTCGTTCGATTATATTGTTCACAGCTACCTCAATTTGGTCGAGTTAATTGTCAAAAATGGTATGCGATTATTCCTTTTTCGATGTTGATTTTTGCTCGACCTTTGATTCAAGTTATTGATATTGTTCTCTGTTGCTTGAACTCGAATGGAATTGAAATTGCCGATGATGATTGTTTATATAGGGTTTGTAACCCTAGAATTGCGTTCGTCTGATTTCTTCAATGATTTAGTTTCGGCCATCTGATATTTGTTGAACGCTGATGATTTATTTGACTTTGTCAATTTCGTATTATCGATGCTTGGCTCTCACGGCTTTGAATCTGAACTGTTCGTTTCTTTACAATCACGTCTCTGACTTGTTCAACATTGACTTTGGCACGAACTTGATACTGATACCGTGAATTCATGTTTCTGCTTGCTTCGGTAGTACTTTCGACCTTATTTGATTTTTCCTGTTGTTACATGACTCTGGCCATTGATTTATTGAGTTGCCTCGCCCTGATGTTTTTTTGATTTGGTACGAACTTGATACTGTCACATGGTTGTGCACTGACTTGTGTTCATATCATAATTTGACATATAATTTTCTTCTTGCATTTTTGCTTGAGTACCTTTGTTGAAGCATGCACTCTGTTTACCTATGTACATGCTTTACTGCATCTTCAATTACCTGTTAGTCGAGCTTGCATACTTCATGTTGCCTTGGCTCTGCATATATGTATGATTGCATCTTGATGCAATCTTTATGCACTTGATTTGTCACTGCTGTGTCTTTTACTTGGTCTGGTTTGATTGCTTTTGAATTATAGCCTCGAGCTTGCTTTTGGTGCATTTTGTTGCGGCCTGTACTTGTACATCTCCTTCTGGAATAGTTTGAACTTGAATCTGGTTCATGTTACATTGATGCTGTCATGTTGGTACAATAATATTTGATGTATTTAACCATTTATGTGGTAGCTGGACTTGATTATTTGAGCGTTGTTTGGATTTTCTCTACTAGTTCAGTGTGCAATATTTGCCATTCACTGTTACCTTATTCTCTGTTCATACCTGCATCATACTTGGCTTTGTGGTCTGGTTTCACTTGGGCTTGTATTTGATGTTTACAATTGTTCGACCTGACATTTGTTTGCTGTTATGTTGGTGGCATTGTGCCTTAGCCTTGCTTGTGCATTGCCCCATACATATTGTCACTGTTTGATATAGTTTGGATTCGGGCTTTGACTTATGTCACTGATTTTTGGTCGAGACTTGTTTTAGTTGTCGAGACCGTTTTTCCATACTTGCACATTTTTAAGTGCACATGTGTTGAATCCAGTTTTAAAACTCGGGTTTGACCTTGTGCTGATGTCGAGACTTTATTTATATTGCACCTGAGTTGAACCCGTCTTTTTATTTGGGTTTGACCTGTGCTCACTTGTTCCTGTAATCAATCAAGTGTATATCGGTGTGCACGGCCTTGTGGCATGTACAGTGATACACTGTGCATGTCACATTGTTCGTGTGTGATGAATTCAAATGTAAATGATGACGAACAACCCAAATAACTGAGGCAAATAATATTTTCAAAATCCATATTTTATTTTATATTTCTTTTTCAATTTTACCGCGTTAGTGATTATTTTTGCAGATTGCTCAGATCCTGGATTCTAACTGGAATGAAGGTGAAGATAAAATACGAATTGAGTGAATGAGTGATGTGTAGTGAGGTTAAATGTAAATATGAAATTGTGATGTATTTGTAATAAAAATTGTATATGTATAGTGAGAGCTTGAATTTGTACTATTCAAAATTATAATAAATATTTGTTTGAATAAAATTTCTGTTTGAATTCAAATTCTGTGTATTTAATTTTATTCAGCAAATATTTATTTAATCTATGAAAAATAAAATAGTACGTTAACAAATACATTTAAACGAATGTATATATGTTTATTATCATCAAACAAAAATCATATAAGCGCATATTCAACAAGTTTGACTTTCAACACCGAAGGTAAAGGTTTTGCAGAAGTAATCTCGATCAGAGCTTTAGCATAGACTAATTTCTTTCTTGCCACATTGTTAGTATCATAACATATCATCTTACCAACTAGACCTGCTAGCCAGTCGATCCTGATGAGAGGCTGAAGAACGGATGAAATGTGAGAAAAGTGGGTCCAGACAGGAATAGATAAAACTTGATCTTTCTCCCGATCCATAGACAGACCCTATGTAATTATAATGGATGGTTCTCCCTCAATGACAATAGGGTCGACTTCAAGAATACATTGACTTTCTTCACTACGCGAGAATTTAAAATAGAACATTTCATTATCAAAGTGAACACTCAAACCCCCTTTAGGCTTCCACACCTGATTGCACCTCGCCTTAACTAGATGATAGGGAGGATTGGAGTCGAGGAAAAATCCCACCAAGTGTTCTTTCCAATAAACTACACCGGCCTCGATCGCTTCCTTCGGAGGGATCAAACACCCTCAATCTCAACTATATCAAAGCAACGAGGAGAATGCTCACCAGCATTATTTGGCAATTTGGAGAACAATGATGACCACTTTGAATCTGCCCAAGGAGGAGGAGAGTCCAATGGACCAACGAGAGTTTCATCAGACAGTGGACCACAAGATGTATATGCATTAGGAATGTTGTCACCGGCATTGCTATAAGCACCTGGAGTGCAACCACGTGATAAACCACTTTCAGCATTTTGAGCTCAACTGCTTCATCCACAGACACACGCTCTTTGCGAACAACATCGCCATCAGTCGTAGGCTCAAGACCGGATTCGTTGCGCCCAATTTCGGTATCGCCCATTTTGGAACCAATATTCAACCCAACTGCAAACTTAGAACAAGATGTATTACCTTCGTTGCTAATAATGGAGCTAAAGGATTCGAACAAGTAATCAATGTACTGACAGGCAATTGAGAAGCAGAAAGTTGAGGGGAGTTTAAAATGTTCAATAGGTTTGATAAAGGGTTACCACCAGCAGATGCTTTCAAGACAGGATCGCAGACTTTACGATGAGCAGAGAAGCAAGCATCGATATCAGACGACGCCATAGGACCAGGCTTAGCAAGCAACGAGAGAGACAACAAAGGGGGAGGAGCACCAGCCGCGCAGACCACAGGAGAAGCCCTACCATCCAGATCTAGAACGGGGGAGGCGGACAGAGATTTCTTCTGCTCAGGCATAAGCTTGAGACGAGGCAGGCAATGGGGAAAGCAAAAGGTAGGGAGGCTCAGATGAAATGAAAGACAGATGCCGATGAATTCGCCATTTCAAACAGTCGCCATTTCTCAGCACATCAAAATTTTGCTGAAGTTTATAAATTAATAATAAATTAATATAAATATTGTGTTAATAGTAGTTGTTTTTTATTATTTATTTCAAATTTGAAATCGTATAAATGTTATACGATGGTTTGATCGATTTAGGAGCTAGGAATTAATTAAATGTTGATTCAAACTAGAGTCAATAGGGATCTTGACCACAATCTAGGACCGACCACATATAGTGGGCCAGAGGAGGGCTTTACCTAGCATCCAGATCTAGAGGAGAGAAAATGGCTGGTTGATGGCTATAAATAGCATAGCCTCCATACCATTTTAAACATACTTTTGAGAACTCTTTCTCCATTTTCTAGACGCTTATACTTACCTTGGGTTGTCATCTATTCGATGTTGCAAATCAAAAAGGAGGAGACAATGGTGCTCTAAGAGGAAAGACTGTCAAACAACATATTGATCTCCGCAATATAACTTCGTAGTAAGGTATGAATTTTGATTTACATATATTCACGTGTTTATATATATGTGTGTGTGTGTGTGTGTGTGTGTGTGTGTGTGTTATCATCGTCACCATGCATATTATACTCGGCCATCATTTAAATGAAGAAAAGATTCAAAACTAATTTTTAAATCATGAACATATATTTTAAAACATATATATATATATATATATATATATATATATATATTGTAAAACACATATATTTCAAACCTATAAAATTATGTATGTGTACATTATAACAATGTTTATTTTCGGAAATAAAACAAAATAAATTTTCATTGCTTTTATTTACACACACACACATATATATCCTTACTACTAATAATAATACTTCAATGTAAAGAAAATCAACCGTGTCTTTCTGAAATTCCCATATTGCCCTTCATACATTTTATCCTCGCTCTGTCGCTTTTGTCTGCTAACCAAAAACTAAAAAACCCTAGCAACGCGATTCCAGATCCAGGCGATTCTTCACCCAATGTCTTCTCCAACGAACGGGATGCTTCAGGGGCGATTCCACATCCAAGGCGATTGCAGTCCCACCGTCTACTCCAGCGAATCGCAGGGTTGCTTTGGCGCTATTCCAAACAACGTATTCTCCAACTTCGGCGTACGATCAACGTTTACGAATTGATCGACGATTGATTAAGGTTAGTCACTAATCTGCGGTTCACGATTTAACATTTACCAATACTATGTGTTTCTTATGCTATATTAAAGATTTTGTCGTAAATAGTTTGATTTGTATAGCAAAGTCAAATAATTTGATAGTGTTAAAATAAAAATCCTAAAACGTGGTGAAATGAGCCGCAATATCAAACTATTTTATATTTCATTGTACTTTGAATTTTTGTGAAACTGTTGGAATCATTTTGATACTGTTATGATTAACATTGGTATGTTTGCTTGGTTGCTCTTATATTTTTCACGGAGACTGTTTTGATTAGTGATACCTAAATTGCTTGGTTCTTAATACTGTACCTTTTCCTCGATTTAAAGTTTTATATCTCAATACCTTTGCTTTGAATTTGTTGCTAAGTTCAATTAAAATCAATAAAGTTGTTATTTCCTATGAGATTTAGCTGTACAAGTTATTTCAGTTTTCCCTAAGCAACAAAAATTATATCAAGCTCATTTACAGTTGCGTACGGTAATTTTTGGTTTGAGATGATTCTATCTTTTGATTATGCGGTATTTTTAATATTATTCACTGCAACCGATGATCATTTTTTTTAGAAACTGCATATGTGAAATACATTGGAAGATAACATGTATCTAGATATTCAGTTTTTTTGGAGACAGATTACATGAGAACAATAAATCTGTTAAAACACGGGTCATCCCAAGGTCCATATAACATAAATTGAATGATTGAAACAAAAAGGTTTGTTTCTTAAGAGGTAAGAATTTTGATGTTTCATGTGAATTAGTTCACAGACATGATCAATTTTAAAAGAGACTTTTAAAAGTACCAGGTTGATTTTAAAAACCTTAGCCTGCCAAATGTTAGCACCTGACAAGAAGTATTTCAAATAAAGCACCTTTTTTTCATTCCTTAACATTGGAATATAACATGTTTTCATATCTTTTATAAATTGACGATGACTCAGAATCATGTTCTGATGATTCACACTTGCGTTACTACTTTGAATAGAGCCACACTTTAAATAGAGCCACTAACGTTTATGCTCTACAACCTTATATAAAGTTGCAATAACATCCTATTCAACGAACACATTCTTCTGGCAATACAATTTTGACAAAAACATATTTATATCTTTGATTCATAATTCTAATACACTCTTTATCTAGACAAAACAGTATTAATAACATCTATAATGATGAAAATATATCCAAAATTACTCCAATTACGTCCAAATGATGCAATGATGCAAGTATATCATTTGATACTTTTATTATTCATACATGTTATTATGATGTAAGTCTTTGGTTAAAAAATAGAATATATGTAATATTATAATGTAAGCTTTTAGTTAAAATAAATAGAATAGATGTAATATTATGATGTACTCTTAGGATAGATGAAAGCCAAAAGTTTGTCTTACTAAAGTCTAATCAGCCTTACAAAAAAGTTGTTGTGAATTCAATCTGTTTTGTGTAACTGAAATTTTAGCTATTGGTTTATTTTGTATGCTAAATTCATCTTTTGATTAAAAAATCTTAAAACTTTACATAATTTGAGTTTATAATATTTGATATGTTAGATGAATATTATATCTCCTACTTGATTATCTCAACTGGCATAATTTGAGTCAACTTTATTTAATATTTTCCCATGTTCACATCAGCTAATTGGGGAACTGCTTCATAAATGAATTGAATAAAGATATTACCTACCCATACTTTAATTCTTTTAGCATAATACATTGGTTGTTTCAAACTATGGAGCTCTCACTAGATAATTTAAACTGAATCCAACTATAAGTGATGTTCTAATTATTTAAAAGGTAAAACAAATTATTCGCTATTACTATGATTTTGATCATTGTTATTTTCACTTCACTACAAGTAGATGCATATGGTATATATTGGCTATATTATGCTTTTGTATAATGTCATAGTTCCATTTATATAATCACATGTATTTACAACTATTTTTCTTTAGGTGTTTAAATGAGTCGATAATAATCATAGTTAGTTGATTTTTTGTTTCAATTTTATTTGGTTTTATAAATCATATAGATATTGTTATAAAGTAGCAACGAAGTGCAGAAAAATCAGAATATGAAGTGGGCATGTCTTTAAGCCTATTTATTGTATAGTTCTTTTCAAATTTAGATTCAGTCTTATTAAGTATTAAGTTATATGAATCTTATCAAAAAAATATGGAAAAAGTTATGAAAAAGGCATGCCTTAAAACCCATCCATTATTATTACCGGTTACCTTTGTGAATGTAGTTTATGATGCAAATTTAGATAAACTAACCGTTGTCTAAGTTATAATTACACTACCATCTGAGTTGTTTTGCAATAATTTAATTTGTAACTCATGGCAATACAATATTAAAGTGAATCATATGCATAGACATCCCGTAGGCCATACGTTCTAATTTATCTTACAGTATTATTATATTATCATGGTTTTCTAATCTTCGTATTTCGTCCACTATTGATATAGGTTATTAATTGTCATGATCACATCTGTAATGACATCTAATACATACATTTAAGATAACAAAGTCTTCTGAAGATTTTATGTTATATACTGGGTGTGTTATTTAACTAATTTCGTGGTGTATTTTCGTATAGTTAGACGTTACTCGCTGTTCATGGTGTATTTTATGTTCTATACCGGATTCATTTATTTAACTAATTTCATGGTGTATTTTCATATATTAGACAAGAAGCAAATGAAACTTTTTCGAACCTAGATAGTTTAATTATAGAATTTTTAGCTGTAACTGAATCATTGTACATATAATAATGAATTAGAAGTTTTGAAACAAAATTTATGGTAAATTAGCACGCATAGACTCATGTTTTGCGAAGAAAAATGTGATTTAGCTTTATTTTCGTAATTAAAACTTAGATCGCTTAATGAATTGATTTGTTCTCAAATCACTTGGAGCTGCATAAATATTCTATTCAAGGATACTTACTAATGAGAATGGTGAAATGATTGCTTGGTTGGAAGTTCATTTTTCCATGTTTTAATTTTAGATTTAAACAGTTTCGTATAATTTTAGTTGATTTCATTCTCTTTCAGTTTCTTTTTCTACAGTGTGTTGCATATCTAATAGTTGGACGACTACGCTCAACCAGCATCGACTTGACCATCTAACGACGATTACTCCTCACCGACGACTACGCTCAACCAGCATCACCATTTAACGATGATTACTCCTCACCGACGACTACGCTCAACCAGCATCGACTCGATGTCTACTGGACTTTGAAAAAGGTACCATTTCGATTTTCGTCCATTTTACCTCTTACTCTGCCACTGTCGTCAACTGGCTCCGGCCATTTTCCTTATTTTGCTGCCCTACGCGGCATCATCGTCGATTGGTAGATTACCTAAATCATAATTTTACAGAAACAAAAGTGCTTGGAACAAACCCATATCATAATTTTTTTATTTTATTTTATTTGTACTAATGTTATTTGGATTGATGGACCATTTTCTGAGTTGTAGAGTTTGTTCAAACTCTAAAATTTTTCTTAATATATTAAATTTCGATATACTATAATGTTGCTGTTGGTATATAATCATGCAGTCCATGTATTGTATTTAAATCTTCATGAATTTTTTTTTCTTCAACCGTTAGCTTATTTCACCTATTTGAGCACTGCTTCATAAGTAAATATATTTTTTCCATGTGTTGGTACTATTTTTGTGGATCATAGATTACTGTTTTAAAATCATTCCAGTCTGAACCGTGCAAAAAAAGGGTAAGCTATTGGTAAGCTCTTTTGAATTAGCTAAAAGTTGTGTAATAGAATGGTTGTAGTTAGTTCCAGTTCTTGAATGGTGACAACATAAGGTGTAATTTAAAAAAGAGTATTAGTGTATGTTTGTTTGCTCATGTAAATAGGGTTAGCTTAGAAGTGACAGTAAAATCGATGTGTGTGATCATATTTACTTACAAAATATATTGAGGGCAGTCAAGTTGGTTGTGCTATGTATGGTTAACGCTTTTTTGGTTGCAGCAGTGTGTATGATACTACATCACTCCTTTGCTACTAGCATGAATAGGTTTTACTTTGTACACAACCTCAATAATAAGTAGATTGTGTACTATTTGGATGAAGCTCTATGACACTCTGGTATATTAGAAGATGAGATTATTTACACCATATTTGAATTACAGTCATCTTCTGTCATCGCATGTGCAACATTTTCTGCAAGAGAGATAACTTCATCCCAAGATATTGTTTACCCTCACACATTAAGTTGATATTTTACATCCTACAATAATTCAAAGTTAAATGTTGAATATTCATTGCAGCTGAATGTTATATGGTTTTTTATGCATTCATTCGATGATGGATTGCCATTTGATTTTAAAAATTACAAGAGACATTATCAAAGAACAATGTAACGGATGCATGTTTGTCACCTTAATGGCAATATATTACTGACTATAATGAAAAACATACTTTCCAACTCTAATTGCCGTCAAAATGATTTTTATTGGTTTTCCATGGTGCAAATAGCGACATTCCTTGAAACATTTTCGGACCCTGTAGGTTGGCAAAGGCAACATGCTAGGGCTGGCCTTGCCTCTAAGTTTTTTAATGCTAATACAAGCAATCTCCTTTACCAAAAATAATAATATTGAATTAGTTTTACTAGCTGACATGATAATCGTTTATATTTTATAGTCTTCTTAAAATCACTTAGACTGATGCATATGATACAAATATGATTTATCATTCAGAGATTGTCATAAGCACCATCTATGTTCTTATTTCCAACCTCAAATGCTCAAATAAATATTTGGGAATCTCTTTGGGATGTAATTAAAAATGTACCATTGGGTACTAGGTATCTGAGTATGAATGTAATACTAAGGACATATACCTTCAACTAATTAATAATGTCATATTTAGCATATATGTATCGACCACTGATTCATATTCTCCTAAGTATAAAGCAAGGACCGTAGCCCAATATATACTACCTTATCTATGATTGTGCACTAAAATAATTTGGTTAAAAAAACATATAATTTGTCTTATTACCTTACACTCAACATAAATTTATACAGGAACATACTTGATCATAATTTATGTATGATAATGCAGGTCCAAATTAATTGACAAGGATGCCTAGGTGGTCCTTAACATTGCAAAATGATGGAAGAGATGGTTCTTCATTCTAGATTACCCAACATTGTTGTGGTGCTAGAAATAGCAATTTTAGGAGATAATTTGTAAGTCCTTTTGTGCTAAACAGGAGACAACTCTAGAGGTAATACATCATTTCTCTCCTTTGTTTTTGATATAGGACTGTTTGTGGTTTTTATTTTGAAGATACATTAGATATTTTTTAAATGATACGATAAGTAATTTAAACTAATTTTATATTGTAATAATTTAAATTATATGTATTAATTTATTTTAATGCAGTTATATTGATAAGCTATCAATCCTGTAGAATTATTATTCAAGTGATTTTCAACCCAATTACATGTTTAACGTGTGATAAAACTAAATTTAGTCATTTAACATATACCTTGAAATATATGTCACATATCATACTTAGCCTATAATATATTATTATCGAAATGAATTTAGAATGAATTTCATGAGTTTTATCCACTTTGTCGTCATATTCTTATTATCTGCATATATATATACATGCAGTAATTAACTCTAAAATCAATTTCTAGCTACAGACTTTCCAGTTAATGACTTTTCTATTGAAAAGATTGAAGCCATATTTAATTTGATATGAAAGAGAGGATTGCACAAAATAAGCTATTTTAAATTATATAGGCCCAAGGTGGAGAGGGGAGTTGGATTGGGAAGCTTAAAAGATATGAGGAAAGTTTTCACTCTGAAACAAGCACGGAAGATAGTTAACTCAAAAGGGTTCTAGGATCAATGGATGAGGAAAAGATATATCAAAGGGAACTTCTGGAATATGGCAGAAGATAATAATCCTTCTCTTACCTGGAAAGCTATAGTGAGAGTTAGAAGTAAACTAGCACATGTTAAATTCGACATGGATATTAGATCTCCATTTGTCAACAAAAAGACAGGTCATTAGTTAAGATTCATGTTTTCTCTTCTAAATTCTTTAATGATAGTTTTAGCACATCAACTGTCCTAATTTAGAATTTCAGACCTTATCACGTAATTGATTTCAATGCATAATTAATTCTTATTGATTTGGTAGTTAATTTGATGTTGTAATCGGTAAACATTTATGGTTAGCCATTTGATTACCACCATTTATGTACTTGTGATTCCAGTATGAAGTTTGCTCTTTCACCATTTTAAAGTAATATCAGTATTCCCAGATTGAGTCAACTATAGCAGTTTGTATTAAAAATAGGTATGGCATGTACAGAACTTTATTAGTCCATAAGTTTAAATCTCCGCAATTAATTCCCATTAATGTAGTAGTTAATTGATGTAGTAGTTGGTAGATATTTATGGTCAATTATTTGATTAACACCATTTCTGTGCTTGAGATTCTAGTATGAAGTTTGCTCTTCTACAATTTTAAACTACTGTCAGTATTCCCAAGTTGAGTCGCCCATAGCAATCTGCAGTAAAAATATGAATATCATATACTGAACTTTATTACTTCATAAGTTTCAATCTGCGTAGTTTATTCCCATTAATTTAGTAGTTAATTTGATGTAGTAATTAGTAAAAATTTATGGTCAGAATTACAATTAAAATAGCAGTTAAATCTTCTAAACAAATTTCCATGTTAGAAATAATAATTAGTTTTAAAGCACCCATGATCGTCCATTTAATATTAGTCATACTGCAAAAGTTGTATTGTAACAACCCGTAAATTTAACCGGTTTTAATAACGTTATTAATTGAAATTTTATAAAATTTTAAACGATAAAATTTTGGAATAAAAATTTGATATTTGGAATACGCCTAGTTAAGCATAGTAACTGGTAAATTTTCGTCCGAAAATATAAAAGTTTATTTCGTGCGTAAATTTACTTCAATTAAATTAGTTAAAAAGCGATGAAAATAAAATATTTTCGGAACCAAAATATTTTTACATAGAAAAATTTTAAACCATCTTCTAAGAAAATGCTATTTTTCGTTTTTCCAAATTCGGACATCTTTAGCTCCGTCGATCTTAATTTTCTGTGTTTTTCTTGCATTTTCCGCTAGTAGAAAAATTCGAATTTTTATAATTCAATCGTATCACCGATATCCATATGCCGTTTTAATCATCTCATCGTCACAGTGTCGACGACATATTCGATTATGTATTTCGGAATCCGATATGCATTGAGATCCATGAAAAATGTATAATCCTATCGGTTACGAAATTTAAATCTTTTGTTTTGCGGTGTCCTTTCAGTTATCATCGGTATAGTATAACAACCATTCCTTTTCACATTTTTCTAAATTCACACTTGACTATTCTTATTCGAGCTATTCACTTTCTTTTCCGCTGAAAGAAGTTGCATTATATAAATATTCTAGATGTGTCTGTTCATTTTGCTCATGTACATCTTTGTAAGGCTGATCGTCTCTTGTTCCCAAAACCAATGGCCTGCCGTTTTATTACTTATTGGAATTCACGTTGCTGACTATTATTATCCCAACCTTTCAAAATTCAAACCGGTCATCTGTTCATATTCCTCTGCATCTTATTTCTATTATATCTTCATTGGAAAGAAAAGGACATTTACATAAGTTGAGTTTCATTCATTTTCCAGAGAACCTGAAGTTTCTTCCTCCTCCATGCCTCATTTTCTTCCATCCAAACTACCTCATCCCCTCCTCTCTCCACCACCTGCTTTGCCACGCCGAGCCTCGAAACCCTGCAACCACCTCGACCTCTGCCTCCTCCCGCGCCTCCACCGAAGTCGCCTCCACCTCCAGCCGATCGGCCACAGCCCACACCCTACTCACAGCCAACCCGAGCTCACGCACGGTAGCCACTCCCTCATCACGTCAACACTCTCCGGCCCCTCGCCAAGCCGTGCCAACACCCCTCCACGGCAGGCATCACGTGAGTAAACACCACAGCTGGGCGCTGCCGCCACCTCCGACGTACAATGCAGGCCGTGAGGCCTTCACTCTCCCACGTTTTTTGAGTGCCTCAACCTTGCCATGTAAACTTGAGGCAGCATCTTCTTCATTGAAATTAGGTAATAATTTTTTTTTGTTATATATGTTGTATAAATTGTATTAGACTTTGAGTCTGCATGAAAGGAAGCTTGCATACATATTTTATTCGATTCTGCATCTACACCTATTTAATTCTAAAAAAATTTGATAAATACATTTTGTGCTTATATATGGAAGTAAAGTTTATATATTTTGCCGTGCGTAAATGTTTTCCCTGTGCTTCCAGTTTCGCGTTTTGGTTATATTGTATGCGTTGAATTATATATATTCGTTTTATTTATAGTTATTTATTTATTACCTATTTATTTGTTGTTAGTCATATATTAGTTATTTATAAATTTTGAAAGGTTATGTGTAATAATAATAATATAAGTCAAGTTCTAGCTCTGCAACCTTTGTATACTTGTTTTTTTTTATATGAGTCTGGATATTATATGTTTTAAACCGTGTTCATAGTTGCGTTAACTTGTTACTGTATATTAGCCGTATATTATATTTATCTACATCTAAATAACAGTTTCATATGGTAGAATTTATATAATGTTCTATATATCTCTATAAGTACTATATACATTACTTTAAAATTTATGAGTTTGTATTCTGTCAGTGAATGTCTAACTGGTAATATTAGTTCATAATATATTAGTTTATACTATATAATACATTATATATATGTTGGATATCAAGTGGCATTGTAGAAGTGAATCATATTTGTGTTACTATATGAGTATGAGTTGTATATTCAAGCCTATAGTCAAATATATTTTAGCCTGGAGCTGTCGGTTTCTTTATTTTTCATTTTACTGTTGTATACATTAGTTTAGGTAAGTTTTGCATGTTAGAGATATATTTAGATCTAAGCCTGAGTGCATATGTATATCGGGATTTTCATACTGACTGTTATAGTATATATAGATATATTGATACACATATACAAGTTTAATGACGATTGATAGTGAAAAATAAATATAATATGTTATAAGTATATACGTTGTAGATAAGTTGTTTCGTACTTTTATTTCGATTTAAAACTGCATGTATGTTAATACTTTGTTATAATATGATTTGAAAAATAATATGTAATTTAAATTTGAATATTGGTTTGAGAAAACAAATATAATATACTTTTGTTTCATATTTATCTGCATGGATCTAGTTTGATTAGATTTCGTCCATTTCTTATCTATCAGCTTGTCCGTCGAATTCGTGTCGATTTTGTTTTGCTTGGATTCGCAATTCAAATTCAGTATCTGTATCAGTATGCGTATACGTGTCATCTTCTCATTCATCATCTAGCCTCGAAAGGTGAGCATTCACTCACGATTAATATTCTTTTATTTAGTAAATTTGATTTCAATTGAAACGACAATTGAAATATGTGACTGTTGGTTATTTACACTGTTAAATATATGCTATTACTTGTATCAGTTCACCTGTGACATTTGACACCATTATCTGTTAACTTTACAATGATAATCCCGTTTGGTTGAAATTTGATTGATTGTTTGTTGTTTATATTGGATGTTAAGTTGTAATGTATAAAGTGATAAATATTATGCAATTGAATTTGACGTAGGATGGTTAAAATTTGAATCGACATATGTGTTGAACTTGATTAGTTAAAGTTGTAAAATATGACCCTTTAAATGTTTAATTATTTGACACGTAGAAATGGTTAATTACCCTTGAACCATTTGAATTTATGTTGTATTAATTGATGAAGTATGACATTTAATAATGGATGTAAAGTGTTGAATGACATAAAATAATTAGTGTAATAATCTTTAATCTACGTGAATTGATAGTGTAGATTATAGAAATAATTATATTAAATTACACAAACAACAATGTGAATTAATACGATTATTTCGGGATTATTTGAATTAATTATTGGATTGTTATTGATTGTTGTTATTGCTTGTTTATTTACTTTGACACCATCCCAGTTATCACACCGCAAGTTCCTTTTGCTATGCTTTGATTTTTGAATTGAAATGGAATCGGGTTGAAATGATAAATACCCAAATGTAGGATAGAGAATTAAATATAAACCCGATTGGTCAATAATTTGATTTAAAAATAAAATAAAGATTTTATTTGAATAGATAATAAAGTTTTGAAAGAAGTTGGAAATTTGAAATTTTATGTAAAGTGATGTTAATATTTAAAAATCTGAAACGAAATATTAACAAAGTAATTATTGGAAGAACGTTGTTTAATTTAAGCAATAAATAATTGAGTTTGGAATTATTTAATAATTAAGTTTGAAATTATTAATTTAATTTGAAATTATTTAATAATGAAATAAAATTGAATTATTTGAGAATTAAAGAAAATTTGGAATTCTTCAATAAGAGAAATTGAACTTTTGAATAAGTGAATTTGAACTTCGTTAATAAATGAAATTGAGTATCTTTATTTACTAAGTTTTGGAAAATTATTTAAGTAAGTTAATAAGTGAAATTGAACTTCTTGAATATGTGAAATTTAAGTTTCTCTGTTAATTGAGTTTTGAAATGTGTAACTAAGTAAATAAATAAGTGAAATTGAATTTTTTAACAAGAAATAAAATGTGATTTATTGAAATAAATAAAAGACTTGAAATTTTAAAGAATTGGTTTGACGAATCTAATATAATTAATTTGAAGTTTTGATATAATAAAGTCGAACGTAAGTAATTGATTTAATAAATAGAAATTGTCATGAATGACAAGTTTACTTAACGAATATTGAATGAAATCGATCAATATATTTAAATTGATTTTAATGTTAAATTAATTTAATTTAAATGATTTCGGAATGAAACTTATATTCGAACTTGAATCAATATTTGAATTGTTTTAAATAAAAAATTAAAATAGAATTATAAGATTTCGAAATAGTAATTTGAAAGTTTGAACGTAAATTATGGAATTTGTTTTAGAAAGACTAACGAAATGTTGATTTACGAATTCTAATTGAAATTGAATTTGATTTGGTTTTTGAAATTTGTTAAACGACCAATCGGTGTAATAATTACGAAAGTTATTAAAGAGACCGGAGTCGGTTATGGACATACTCTCTGTCTAAACCGAAAACCATTTTAATAACTATACGCAGAGTGTGATGCAGAATGAAGTAGTTGGAATGATGTACGTGATGACTGAAGAAAGAGAACGATAATGGATGGACTTGATACTTCTGTCAAATTGGAAATGACTAAAATCAGGAGCCGTGCCGGGCCAAATGGGGTTAGTCACCTCGAGCGAACACACTTCTTCGTAAACTACTTATTACTTGTTATTGATTGGTGCACCCTCGTACTTTTGGGAGTGTTTTTTCACGGTGTTGCGATCGTTGCGGCGATGCGTTTTCACCAGTCCGGATCAGGCAAATGGTAGTTTCACTACCTTGGGTATTGCCTCATGTGCCTTATCATACTTGTATCCCTATATACGCGACCACTACGAATTTGTTTTGTGTTATACCTATGGAGTACTCCCTGATATCCCACTAGTTTACGGTGGAGTTTACAGTGCTGTATAGACTATAACGCTTATAAAAATGTGTTAAGGGGAATAATGGTAACGCCTTAACACTATTTTGATACTTTATATTACTGATAGACATTATCTATTTAGCGTACACTACTACATAGTAGATAGTTTAACGAATCCTTAGAGGATGGTTATTCCAACTTCCTTTGAGTTACTTGTATTTCAATTGTCATTTCACTTGAGTTGGATTTATTGATATAAGAATGTTAATCCTGACTCGAGTGTTTGTGTTTTACTTTACGCTCGGGTCAGACTAAGTGGTTCAGCTTTCGAGACTCACCTTGGAGTTGGAGCTTCGCTTGGAGATCCGGCTATCTATCCAGCTTTAAGATATTCAGTTGATTTCAGTGATGTATTCTGATATTGTATTTGACTTTTGTATTCGAGACATCTGTTGTAGCTTATTTAACTCTATTATATATATAGTAGCTTCATGAACTACTATCTCTTTTATTTCCACTGCATATTATTACTCTGTGTCTGTGATTCTGTGATTATTTATTTATTGTATATCTGATTTTTGCCAAATTTAAATTAACAATTCGGTATTTTGAATTATTCAAGTCCGACATGTGCGGATGCGAATAGTCCAAAATAGCGGGTCGTTATAGTTGGTATCAGAGCTTTTGGTAGCTCCAGGCAAAACTTAGCATATAGAGTAAATGTATTTACAGAATCACTCTCATTCGAGTTTCAATCTCATCCGTTTGTCTCAATTCCTTTGAATTTTGGAACGTTCCCTCGGTTCCGAAACTCATTCTTGTCCCTCGCTGTTCGTCTTCTTTCTATTCTGGAGTATCCCATAACTCCGCTTCGAATGATATCTATAATTGATCGGCGGTCTTGCCCAATCTTCGAATTATTTGTAAATGAGTGAAACTCCTTTATAATAGGCATTGTTTTACCGGAGATTTCTGTATCCTCGGTTTACGATGCTATTTATCTCCTGCTATGCCTGAATTCCATTTCGTGAGATCGAATGTAGATTTGCCTCGAAATTTTGCATCGATCTTATTCTTGAAATTATGGTCGACCCGGTTAAGGTTGCCCGTAAATTAAATAAGTTTATCCATCTTCTGATCCTATTAATTGAATCATCCTATCTTCTGTTTCGAACTTATTATCGAATCAAAATTCTCTTTGATTTGATTTCCATCTCTATCCTTACTTTGAAATCCATTTCTGTATTGTCAAGCGTATTGTCGAGCGAGGAAGTGTATTTGTAAATTAATATTTAAAATATTTTTTATATATTGTGTTGTTTGAGTTGTTGATGTTGATTAGGATTTTCGATCGATTCGTCTGATCAACGCTATCGATAGGATTTCCAAAACACTTGAACAGAGCAATCTGACACAATATTGTTTTCAAATTTGGTAAATAAAATAAATTTTGTATGATTATATTATATATATATAAATTTGTCTGAAATTAAAATGTCAATGAAATTGTTACTAGAAATAATAATATTTGATTTCATTAATGGTTTGTAAATCATTGACTATTTCATAAAATAAATAAATGAATTTATAAAATTTGGTTATAATTTAATTTGGAATTTGAAATGTATTTAAAATAGAATTTGAGAATTTAATTTCCGGTGATTTCAAACTTTGATTTGAAAGTTTTAAAGTGCATGGTTTTAAAATATTTCTAAATTTAAATCATTTCAAAGAGTTAAAACGTTTAAATCAGTGCTCTTTTCTTGGTCGCTGGAAAATAATTTCGGTGATGACGGCCACATCATCGACATTTATTTTCGAGTTTCGAAGTGGAGAGACTATTATGTAGCTTTGCTACAGTTTGTTTTGAAAAATAAATTGATTTGAATTTCTTAAAGTATGATTTGATTTGTAATATATATATATTGATATATGATTTAAATCTGATTTGATATACATTATATATATTTATTTATTTATTTATTTATCTCTAAATAAATTTAAAGTTACTCGAAAATTTTATTCTTAAATTTATGTTAAAGGATAATTTAAATTATAAAATGAAATCGAAATTTTGAATTAAAAAATAATTAAGCCTGAATAATTAAATTAGAAAATTTTACTTGTATAATACTCAATTGCATTATACATAACTTATCTAAATTTTCAAAAGTTAATTATGTAATTGAATATTATACAACATAAAACGTTATCAAAGGAATTTTTAAACAAATTTGAGTATTTATATAAAATGTAAATATACATAATATATATGTGATAAGATATATTAAGTAGAGTAAATTTAATAATAATTTTGAATAAAGAAGAATTAAATTTGTTGAATAAATATGATTGGAATAAATGACTATTCAAGTTTATGATTTTATACAAATTATGAATAGTGAATAATTAGAAAATAAAACAATGAATAAATGAGATAAATAAAAGAAAATTTTGTTTTGAAGAAATCTTTCGTACCAAATATTAATAAATTGAAATTAAATCAACTTCTTGAAATACTTTGAATTTTAAATCAAATATTGAGTATTAATTATGGAAAAATTGAAATTTATATGGTTTGAATTAATCGTTTACTCTTTTTTCAATCTATTTTCTTTCTGGTTGTTTTTATTCTCCTACCTCCTTCCTTTTCGGGGACGAAAAGCTTTGAGTGGGGGAGAGTGTAATAACCCATAAATTTAACTGGTTTTAATAATGTTATTAATTGAAATTTTGTAAAATATTAAACGATAAAATTTTGGAATAAAAAATTGATATTTGGAATGCGTCTAGTTAAGCATAGCAACTGGTAAATTTTCGTCCGAAAATATGAAAGTTTATTTTGTGCGTAAATTTACTTCAATATAATCAGTTAAAAAGCGATGAAAATAAAATATTTTCGGAACCTAAATATTTTTACATAGAAATATTCTAAAACATCTTCTGAGCAAATGCTATTTTTCGTTTTTTCAAATTCGGACATCTTTAGCTCCGTCGACCTTAATTTTCTGTGTTTTTCTTGCATTTTCCGCTAGTAGAAAAATTCGAATTTTTATAATTCAATCGTATCACCGATATCCATATGTCGTTTTGATCGTCTCATCGTCACAGTCTCGGCGATATATTCAATTGTGTATCTCGGAATCCGATATGCATTGAGATCCATGAAAAATGTATAATCCTATCGGCTACGAAATTTAAATCTTTTGTTTCGCGGTGTCCTTTCAATTGTCATCGGCATAGTATAACAACCATTCCTTTTCACATTTCTCTAAATTCACACTTGACTATTCTTATTCGAGCTATTCACTTTCTTTTCCGTTGAAAGAAGTTGCATTATATAAATATTCTAGATGTGTCTGTTCATTTTGCTCATGTACGTCTTTGTAAGGCTGATCGTCTCTTGTTCCCAAAACCAATGGCCTGCCGTTTTATTACTTATTGGAATTCACGTTGCTGACTATTATTATTCCAACCTTTCAAAATTCAAACCGGTCATTTGTTCATATTCCTCTGCATCTTATCTCTGTTCCATCTTCGTTGGAAAGAAAAGGACATTTACATAAGTTGAGTTTCATTCATTTTCTAGAGAACCTGAAGTTTCTTCCTCCTCCATGCCTCATTTACTTCCATCCAAACTACCTCATCCCCTCCTCTCTCCACCACCTGCTTTGCCACGCCGAGCCGCGAACCCCTGCAACCACCTCGACCTCAGCCTCCTCCCGCGCCTCCACCGAAGTCGCCTCCACCTCCAGCCGATCGGCCACAGCCCACACCCTACTCGCAGCCAACCCGAGCTCGCGCACGGTAGCCATTCCCTCATCACGTCAACACTCTCCGGCCCCTCGCCAAGCCGTGCCAGCACCCCTCCACGGCAGGCATCACGCGAGCAAACACCACAGCTGGGCGCTGCCACCACCTCCGACGTACAATGCAGGCCGTGAGGCCTTCACTCTCCCGCGTTTTTCGAGTGCCTCAACCTTTCCATGTAAACTTGAGGCAGCCTCTTCTTCATTGATATTAGGTAATAAATTTTTTTTGTTATATATGTTGTATAAATTGTATTAGACTTTGAGTCTGCATGAAAGGAAGCTTGCATACATATTTTATTCGATTCTGCATCTACACCTATTTACTTCTAAAAAAATTTGATAAATACATTTTGTGCTTTTATATGGAAGTAAAGTTTATATATTTTGTCGTGCGTAAATGTTTTCCCTGTGCTTCCAGTTTCGCGTTTTGGTTATATTGTATGCGTTGAATTATATATATTCTTTTTATTTATAGTTATTTATTTATTACCAATTTATTTGTTGTTAGTCATATATTAGTTATTTATAAATTTTGAAAGGTTATGTGTAATAATAATAATATAAGTCGGGTTCTAGCTCTGCAACCTTTGTATACTATGTTTTTTTTATATATGAGTCTGGATATTATATGTGTTAAACCTGTGTTCATAGTTGCGTTAACTTGTAACTGTATATTAGCCGTATATTATATTTATCTACATCTAAATAACAGTTTCACATGGTAGAATTTATATAATGTTCTATATATCTCTATAAGTACTATATACATTACTTTAAAATTTATGAGTTTGTATTCTGTCAGTGAATGTCTAACTGGTAATATTAGTTCATAATATATTAGTTTATACTATATAATACATTATATATATGTTGGATATCAAGTGGCATTGTAGAAGTGAATCATATTTATGTTACTATATGAGTATGAGTTGTATATTCAAGCCTATAGTCAAACATATTTTAGCCTGGAGCTGTCAGTTTCTTTATTTTTCATTTTACTGTTGTATACATTAGTTTAGGTAAGTTTTGCATGTTAGAGATATATTTACATCTAAGCCTAAGTGCATATATATATCGGGATTTTCATACTGACTGTTATAGTATATATAGATATATTGATACACATTTACAAGTTTAATGACGATTGATAGCGAAAAATAAATATAATATGTTATAAGTATATACGTTGTAGATAAGTTGTTTCGTACTTTTATTTCGATTTAAAACTGCATGTTTGTTAATACTTTGTTATAATATGATTTGAAATATAATATGTAATTTAAATTTGAATATTAGTTTGTGAAAACAAATATAATATACTTTTGTTTCATGTTTATCTGCATCGATCTAGTTTGATTAGATTTCGTCTATTTCTTATCTATCAGCTTGTCCGTCGAATTCGTGCCGATTTTGTTTTGCTTGGATTCGCAATTCAAATTCAGTATCCATATCAGTGTGCGTATCCGTGTCATCATCTCGTTCATCATCTAGCCTCGAAAGGTGAGCAATCACTCATGATTAATATTCTTTTATTTAGTAAATTTGATTTCAATTGAAACGACAATTGAAATATGCGACTGTTGGTTATTTACAGTGTTAAATATATGCTATTACTTGTATCAGTTCACTTGTGATATTTGACACCATTATTTGTTAACTTTACGATGATAATCCCGTTTGGTTGAAATTTGATTGATTGTTTGTTGTTTATATTGGATGTTATGTTGTAATGTATAAAGTGATAAATATTATGCAATTGAATTTGACGTCGGATGGTTAAAATTTGAATTGACATATGTGTTGAACTTGATTAGTTAACTTTGTAAAATATGACCCCTTAAATGTTTAATTATTTGACACGTAGAAATGGTTAATTACCCTTGAACCATTTGAATTTATGTTCCATTAATTGATGAAGTATGACAATGAATAATGGATGTAAAGTGTTGAATGACATAAAATAATTAGTGTAATAATCTTTAATCTACATGAAATGTTAGTGTAGATTCTAGAAATAATTATATTAAATTGCACAAACAACAATGTGAATTAATACAATTATTTCGGGATTATTTTAATTAATTATTGGATTGTTATTGATTGTTGTTATTGCTTGTTTATTTACTTTGACACCATCCCAGTTATCACACCGCAAGTTCCCTTTGCTCTGCTTTGATTTTTGAATTGAAATGGAATCGGGTTGAAATGATAAATACTCAAATGAATTTGACCTAGGATAGAGAATTAAATATAAACCCGATTGGTGAATAATTTGATTTAAAAATAAAATAAAGATTTTATTTTAATAGATAATAAAGTTTTGAAAGAAGTTGGAAATTTGAAATTTTATGTAAAGTAATGTTAATATTTAAAAATCTGAAACGAAATATTAACAAAGTAATTATTGGAAGAACGTTGTTTAATTTAAGCAATGAATAATTGAGTTTGGAATTATTTAATAATTAAGTTTGAAATTTTTAATTTAGTTTGAAATTATTTAAGAATTAAATAAAATTGAATTATTTGAGAATTAAAGAAAATTTTGAATTCTTCAATAAGAGAAATTGAACTTTTGAATAAGTGAATTTGAACTTTTGAATAAGTGAATTTGAACTTCGTTAATAAATGAAATTGGGTTTCTTTATTTACTAAGTTTTGGAAAATTATTTAAGTAAGTTAATAAGTGAAATTGAACTTCTTGAATATGTGAAATTTAAGTTTCTCTGTTAATTGAGTTTTGAAATGTGTAACTAAGTAAATAAATAAGTGAAATTGAATTTTTTAACAAGAAATAAAATGTGATTTATTGAAATAATTAAAAGACTTGAAATTTTAAAGAATTGGTTTGACGAATTTAATATAGTTAATTTGAAGTTTTGATATAATGAAGTCAAACGTAAGTAATTGATTTAATAAATAGAAATTGTCATGAATGACAAGTTTACTTGACGAATATTGAATGAAGTCGATCAATGTATTTAAATTGATTTGAATGTTAAATTAAATTAATTTAAATCATTTTGGAATGAAACTTATATTCGAACTTGAATCAACATTTGAATTGTTTTAAATAAAAAATTGAAATTGAATTATAAGATTTCGAAATAGTAATTTGGAAGTTTGAACGTAAATTATGGAATTTGTTTTGGAAAGACTAACGAAATGTTGATTTTCAAATTCTAATTGAAATTGAATTGATTTGGTTTTTGAAATTTGTTAAACGACCAATCGGTGTAATAATTACGAAAGTTATTAAAGAGACTGGAGTCGGTTATGGATATACTCTCTGTTTAAACCGAAAACCGCTTTAATAACTATACGCGGAGTGTGATCCAGAATGAAGTGGTTGGAATGATGTACGTGATGACTGAAGAAAGAGAACGATAATGGATAGCCTTGACACTTGTGTCAAATTGGAAATGACTAAAATCAGGAGCCGTGCCGGGCCAAATGGGGTTAGCCACCTCGAGCGAACACACTTCTTCGTAAACTACTCATTACTTGTTATTGATTGGTGCACCCTCGTACTTTTGGGAGTGTTGTTTCGCGGTGTTGCGATCGTTGCGGCGATGCGTTTTCACCAGTCCGGATCAGGCAAACGGTAGTTTCACTACCTTGGGTATTGCCTCATGTGCCTTGTCATACTTGTATCCCTATATACGCGACCACTACGAATTTGTTTTGTGTTATACTTATGGAGTACTTCCTGATATTCCACTAGTTTACGGTGTAGTTTACAGTGCTGTATAGTCTATAACGCTTATAAAAATGTGTTAAGGGGAATAATGGTAACGCCTTAACACTATTTTGATACTTTATATTACTGATAGACATTATCTATTTAGCGTACACTACTACATAGTAGATAGTTTAACGGATCCTTAGAGGATGGTTATTCCAACGTCCTTTGAGTTACTTGTATTTCAATTGTCATTTCACTTGAGTTGGATTTATTGATATAAGAATGTTAATCCTGACTCGAGTGTTTGTGTTTTGCTTTACGCTCGGGTCAGACTGAGTGGTTCATCTTTTGAGACTTACCTTGGAGTTGGAGCTTCACTTGGAGATCCGGCTATCTATCCAGCTTTCAGATATTCAGTTGATTTCAGTGATGTATTCTGATATTGTATTTGACTTTTGTATTCGAGACATCTGTTGTACCTTATTTAACTCTATTATATATATAGTAGCTTCGTGAACTACTATCTCTTTTATTTCCGCTGCATATTATTACTCTGTATCTATGATTATGTGATTATTTATTTACTGTATATCCGAGTTTTGCCAAATTTAAATTAATAATTCGGTATTTTGAATTATTCAAGTCCGACATGTATGGATGCGAATAGTCCAAAATAGCGGGTCGTTTCATGTATGTTGCACAATAAATATCTACACTTAGACAACCTTTGTGCTTCAATTTAGGCCTTTTAGATCTATTTTCTTTTATATTATATTCATGTCAAAGGTATTTAATTGGAAAATAATAGCACTCATGAGACGTATGACTATTCTATGATTTTTCTAAATAAATATATCGAAGTGTTTGGATATTAGTTGCTAACATGTTAGAAAAGTGAACTTAAATTTTCTACCATATATATAACATGCACTTCCTCCATACAGTTATTTTATTTGATTAATCTGTAGCATACCTACTATTTCTAAATCTATCACAACTACTAAGTTTGAATCTTTTTCTACAGAGCTAACGGATGATCTAGACGTAAGTAGTGTGTACTGCACAGATTTTTTTGCGCTTGCTAAGAATTTGGGGATCATTTAGGTTTACCCTACAGCAGAGGTAAATAATTTTTTTTTTCCTGGGCATAGTTCACTTTCCTGAATATTTACTTTCCCAAATTAACTTTGGTTGTGGGCATTTCCCAACATGTCCTAATTTTCTTCAAATAGTTGCACATTTTGTATTCCAACTTTATTATTGTTGTTGTTATTGTTATGCTTTAGTGACTAATATGTAATGCGTATTTTTTTAACGGCATGCAGTATGATGGTGCTGAATTTTTTCAAACTACACTTTTAATAAAAACGTGCTCAACAAATTTACATAAACTGTTTTTTATTACAGCACCAGAAACGGCTTTGTATGTTATGTTATTATTTGTTTTTTCATGCTTCTCCATGTTAGGTTGATAAAAGCTTTCATTTAATGGATGATTGGTACAGCTTGATGATATTTGATTCACTGTTAATGAGCCAAACCAATTTTTAGTTTAGTTTTATTTTTCTCGCGGTAGTAATTTTTCCCCATTCGCAATATTTATTTTCCTTGATATAGTTGACATGACGTATGCATTTTGTGATTTCCAGAGTTAACTTTGGTTGTTAGAATTTTTCAACATGTAGTTATTTTCTTCAAACAGTTGCAAATTTAGTGTTCTACTATAAATGCATGCACATTGTGACTAAATTGCTCTACTAAATTATTCACATGCCAAAGGAATATTTTGCTAATATCTTTGAATGAACATTAAACAAATGAGCATTTACATGTATTGCGCTAAAACATTCAATCTAAAGGGCATGCTTATAACGAATATTTTTGCATATTAAATGGTTTCCATTTGTTGTGTATGTTTCTTTTTTCCTTTTTTGAACATAGTAAAAGTTATAAATTTGCTAAGTAATGAATTTGATTGTTGTGATTTGTGAAATTAATTTTTGAATTATGATTTTATTTCCCAAAGTCTAACGGGAATATGATATGATTAACTTTATTTCCCTTTATAAGTTTGTCAAATAATTTGTAATATACGACATAAGAATTAACTTTTCATTGTGGTGTACAATAGATCACAAATTAAGTAATTATGGTCAATAACCAAATGATCATCGATAATTGATATGTCAAATAATTTGTTTATTGCAAAATCATCCAATAATCATAGTACTATAATTGATATGTCGGCTTTTGCCCCACATTTGGTGGAAGCATTCCTGGGATGCGAACAGAGCTTATTCATTCCATCAAAGAGGAACTCAACCTGATATACGGTTATTCTTGCACCCGACATCCTTCTGCATATGCTTCCATCTCGGTAATTTTAATTTTATGTATTTATTTTATTTTATTAAAAAAAAGTAAACTAATATAAATTCCAAAATGTTTGTTAGCTTGGTCGATCGAAGTGGAATGGGCAAGTAGGCAATTCTGGGGCGGTATTTAGAATGGAATGTCCTCTCACTAATACAGGCGGGCCACATTTTTATCTTTAGTTGAACAGTGGTTTCGAGTTTTGATCCTCCCTTTGGGTCATCCATGTGTGGCACTATAAAATGGGTAGATGGAAAAATGTATATATATTTTGACTTTTGCAGAAATTACAAGACAAAGGTATTGATACAGGATAGAATAGAAAATACTATTTACTGTATGTAAGATGGAATGGAGTGCACTACTGTTACATTTTTATTGTGTGAGTTCCAAATATTTAGTTAGCACTGTGAACTTCGGTGGTAATAGTTTTGTGATGCATTTTTTATTTGAAATGTGGGCTTTGGTGGATTTTTGTGATTCATTTTTGTTAGTATTGTGGGTTTGGATGGTTAGAGTTTTGTGGTGCCTGTTTCTTAGCTCTTGTTTGTGAATTGAGATGATGATATAATAAAAAGCATGCCATTTACAAGGAAATGGGAGCAAAGCCTATGCATACGGTTGATTCTTTCCGTTTAATTTTCGGGACTTCGTTTCTTAGCATGTTATTGCAAATATTTGACCTTTTTAGTTTGTCTTTATGCCTTTTGAGAACTCTTAAATTAGGAGGCTGGGGCGAACATGTACTGCAATGTAAGCACAATCTTTTGGTCCGATCGTGAACTTCCCAAAAGAACCATATATATAACTTTTTAAATACTTAATTATTATTTAATCTGATAACCCAATAAATTAGGAGATAAAATCTCCCTACAACTTCTTTTGACATATTCAAACCTAGATGTTGATTCCAACTATTCATAGAATGGAATTGTTCAAATGTAATTTTAATTAGACTTCAAAGAGCGAATCAAATATATATGGCTGGATTAAAATATGTAATGCAAAAAATTTCTAAATAAATCAGCTAATCTATATATTTTTATTAATCTTTAAATATAGTTATGGGTTTGGAGTCACACTTTTTTAATCTCAATGTGAACTACCAAAAACGTCGGTCTATATATTAGCAAATTTTAATCACCTAAAAATAGGATTTAATATTAAACCTTTTTTACAAATTCAAATGCCCCTAAAAATAGGATCTAACAATTAAACATGCTTTACAAATTCAAAACACTTCTAAAAATAGGATCTAAAATTAAACTTGCTTTACAAATTCAAAATACTTCTTTACAAATATACAAATTTTAATATTACTTGAAAATAAACAGTTATTTTTTTTCTAATTTAAACATATACAACTAATAAGAAAAACAACTCATGCACAAAGTGTCAAGAACCGATTCTTCGTTTTCCGAAAATCGACATCAATATGTCCACTGTATCAATTGCTGAACAATCGAATGCCAAAAAACCGAACCCTTAAGGTTGAAGAAGAAGAGGTAGAAGAAGAAAGAATAAGCAACAGAAACAATATCAGAATCTCACAATTGCAGCGGAACAACGTATAATAGATAAATCAATAATCTTTAAATCAAAAGAACTATACATTTTATACATTACATCATCAGAGTCAATATACAACTCAACACAAAACATGGACTGTTATATATAAACCTGTCCTCATAACTGAATACACAGCGGAAAAGATAATATCATATACAAGTGATACGCTTCGCCATCTAGCTCGGCTCTTGAGCTCCACAGCATCTCCATAATTCCAGAATGACCTGATAACCTGACTCTAGGATGCCCGTGTAGAAAATGATAGGCACCCAGAGTTTAGGAAGGGAACAATAAACTCCAGGTCAATCATGGGACTGGTGTGAGAACTTAAAACAGTTAATCTTTAAAAACAAACAAAGAAATATTTTAAAATAGATCCATAATGCTTTTGGAAAATGAAACTACCATAAGGCCTCTCGCACACACACACACAATGCAAACGCAGAATCGGAGGAGATTTCTCCTTATGATAGTCAAACGTGCTTGATATGCAGAAAAATTTCTTTGATATTATTACTATAAGTGCAAAGTGTAGGAAAACATTTCGAAAGTATAATATAAATCTTAGCCAACATAGACATTTCGTACTATGCCTACTATAGTTACCATCTAAACAGTGGTGGCCACCATAAGTAAATGGCAGGTGATATAACTAAAACCGTACAAGGTGCGTATTGGAGTTGGATTTCCAACAAATGGTCGGGCCAAGGAACTTCTCATTGCCACATGGGTACGCCTCTGGAGAGATGCCCCGAGAACCTAACCGGATCTCTGCCAACACAAGTTGGGTTACCTCTGCAAAAGTAGGTAACTACTGACACGAGTATGTCATCCCCCAGTTGTAAACAACCTTTATCCGAGGATCCTCAACCAACAACAATCACAAAGTCATATATATTTGCGACATTCACATAAGTTAAGTATCTGGGCTCCATACCATGATACCACTTCTATCTAGAAGGAAATGCACATACACTAAGGGGCGCTACTCCCTATAACCTTGCTGCATCTTTCCTATTTTGACCACTATGGGGTGTGAGGTCCGACGAAGTCTCATCCACAAAGCTACACTTTATACAAAAGCTATGCTTTGATCAACAAATGATCAACAGCACTTCGTATGCCACATTACCAAATTGGGAATGCATTATACGTCTCAGAGAAAGGTGTTAAGCTAAGAGAATAAATTCTCCGCCACCAATAGAAATGTATTTGATAGAAACCAGCTTTACATCTCAAATTGTAACGTCATACATACATCCATACAAGTCCGTTCCGGGATCGAACGGAACCGAAGGCACTTTCAAAAGAAGCCCTTGCAATCCGGATATTCACTAATCACGTCCGAAATTCCCATCACAAAGGGTGATAAAATCTCTATATCGGAGATCAGCCGATGCAGAGACATTCGACGGTAATCCTTCCATTTTAGAAAATATCCGGTCTTCAACACCGGTCTTCAAATGCTATCCATTACAATGTATCACTATTCGGAATGGGATTCATGACCCAAAGGTCTTCTTTCGGCTAAACCGAATAACGAGCGCTTATTTTAAAATAGTGTAGCATTCAAATTCAAGCAAATCACAACAAATACCCATTTAAAGGTAAATATTGATAGTCGGTTATTTAACTACCAATAGGCACGCACAACATCACCAGATTCCAAATAATTTCCCAAATTATTTATTTTCCAAAAATATCTTTACAAGATAAATTTTTCCATACTTCAACCATTTGAAAACAATTTTCAAATTACTTTTCACCCTTACAACTTTTGAAAACGAATTTCAAATCATTTTTCCTTACACGGAAACATTTCCAAATATTTATTCATTTTCGCTGGAAATCAGCTGAGTTCAAATACTTTAAAATAATTTATAACACTTATCCAAAATATAACAGGAAAATACTTTGAAATAAAACTATTTTTCTTTAAACACTTTACTTAAAATATTAGTTATAAAAATATTATACCAATATTACATATAACTTAAGTCTGAACTAATTTTCAAAATAAAATTTGTAGATAGAGTATAACTATTTATATAACTATTTTCTATAACAATTATTGATTAAATCTTAAAAATAATCATTTCTATTTCAACTTAATAAATCTTTACTTAAAGGATTCAAAACAATTTAAGAAGTTAATTTCTCCAAAGTATCCTTTTCAAAACCAATTCTAAAATTATATATATGTATATATTTTTCAAAGCTATTCAGAAATTTTATTCGGCTTTCCAGGGAGAATACACTTTCATTTCAAAATGGTTCATTTAAACCAATCAAATAAATCCTTACCGATTTACTTTAAATTTACGTTCCAAATCCGTAAATTTATTTCCACACTTCAAAAATAAATCAACGTTTATTTTTAAACAAATTTCCCTTTCCTTTATAAATTCCACGGTGAATTTAAATTTCCAAATATCCACTGATATATGATTTTCAAATTGATTTCAAATATTCACTTTCAATTTATCTTTAAAAGATATAATCTCAAAACATTTCACTTCATATTGGAAAACATTTCCATACTTATTCAATAATAAGTAATTCACAAATCTATTTATTTTCAACATTTGGAAAATATTCAATATACTTAAATCACAATTAAGTAAAATTTATTCTTTAAGGAAAACATTCTCTTAAACACATTTATTTGGGTCAAAATGAATGTTGCGTAAAACATCGTTACGATAACCCAAAATCAATAGCATAGGGATTCGAAAATACGATAGATATATAAATCCCAATACTATACAAAAACATTTCCTTTCGAAAATCATTTACTATAACAACAGTGTTATAGTCCATCTTTTCCTTATTTCTCGAAAACGTCTATTTCAACAATGAATGTTGAAATCTATGATTTCGATCCTTAACACATTTTAAAACAACTTCAAATCATTTTAATTCTATTTAAAAGATCACTTCCTAAAACATTTCTTTAATATATTATTCACTGTCCAAAATCGTGAATATAAATCGTTTACCAAATTCAACACTTCTACATATTTAATTAAAGGATTATCCACTGTCCAAAATTGTGGATATATCTCCTTTAATAAGCTTTCATATTTACTTATCAAATTCAACTGATTTCGGATTTATAAAACAATGTTTATAAATTCACATTTTTATATTTTATAAAAACTTCAACTTATAAAATCCCTTAATTAACAAATTCTATTTATATCTCATTTAAATGCCAAAATCCAATTTATAAGTTAATTACTTATAAATCTTTTATTTTACAAAATCTATCCATTTATAACTTCACAATTTATAAATCTATAAATTTCATTCACTTATGAAATCCATTTATACTTCATTTTAGCACTTATAAAAACTCGTTTTATAATTCCAATATATTAATTTATAAATATCAATTTTATAAATCTTTTATATAAACCGTTTATAATAATTCAAAAATCCCAATTTAAACCATTTTACAAATTAATCAACTACTTATTTCAAAAATCACATTTCGGTTATATTTCACAAAAATCTTAATTTTTATAACATAAAAATTATAACGTTTATTTATTTAAAATGAATCAATTCCAAAATTCAATAAAATGTATATTTTCAAAAATCACTTGAAAAATCCTTTTAAATTTGAAATCGTTACTTTAACATTTTTAAAACTCTAAAAATAGGCCCAATGCTGCAACAGCACTAATACATCAACCATAGTATCCAAACATCATATATCAATATGATAACAGAATATATCTCAAATATCTGTAAATAAATCAATACTGTTGAGGAATCCAGTTGGATCCCTCCAACCTGTTTCCCTACATCCACAGATGTTAGCACAATACCAATCCCTTTTCAAGACGGGATATCGCGGTACATGGGTTTATATAAAATATTATCCACTACTATGCGGCGCAATAGGGTCTCATCCGCTATTCCATGTACATATATAATACCAATTCCACTTCAAGGTGGAATATCGCGGTATATGTGTTTAATATAATAACCTCCGCTTAATATGCGGCGTATAGGGTCTATTCAATACAACAGATAGCAATTTATCATTCAATCACAAAATCAAGCAATTTTAAATTTAACCATTTAAAATTTATATCGAAACACAGTTCGATTGAGTGAGAAGTTCTCACCTTGCTTCAAATACAGTTGCAGTGTTTTATTTTGAATAAAATTAAACGTGCGTTTAATTTTACTCTAAATTCACACTAGCTCCAATCAACTCCAATCTAGCTCCATCGCGTAGTATTCATCCATACGATTCCAACGCAAGTCGTTTCGTCCAAAACGGACCTCGTATCAAAAAGTTATAGCGTTTTAAACTTTAAACGAATTTATATAATATAAATTTACAATTTCTTTTTATAATTTTAAACCTACTTTCAATCCATCCGTTCATTCCATTTGATAAAATCGTGGCCGCACAACCTTGCTTCTTCCCCAACATCGCTCCCAGGTTATTCCAACGCGTTCAAACCTATATGGCCATCCCTAACGCTAATTGCCGCACCACCATTGATCACTTCGTCGTCGATCAACTAGCACCTTACGAAGCCCATACTCGACTCTACCCTCGGCTGCGACGATGCGAAGCTTGGTTGCCCTTGTGCATCGAAAAACGCGTGCGACTCTCTGCCGTTTGTGGCCGATTTTCCGTTGATCCACTCCGTCTTTGACTATCATAACCGTTGGATTTGTAGATCGTGTTAAGGTCTACAAGTTTAGTTTAGGAAGTTTCTCGTGATAACGCATGGATTTGAAGAAATCGAAGGGGAAATGAAATGATTTTCTGGTCGTGGAAATGAAAATGGCGGCCGTGACTCAATTGAGTTAGGGTTTGTGAAAATAATGAATTATGAAGTCCTTTTATAGAAAATTCTCAAAACACTATTCATCCAAAAAAATTCCGTACTCCAAACGAAGCGTGCCGTCTGGCGTTTATAATGTTTTACTCCTATTCCAAACGCAATGGAATATATATCGGGAGCTAGTTCGATCGTATTTGGAAGATAGGTTTTCAAATCGACTATTTTAAATTTAAAATTCACTTAAACCGATTTCTACGCGTTTTAGCTTGCCCCGGACAAACCGTAGATCCGATTGATACGAAATTTGAAATCTTACAATAATTTAACATTACGGATCTGATGAAACTAGTTTCGTCGAAATCCGAGACTGTTTGAAAAATGGCTATTTTTACTCGTCAATTAAATATTAAAATATTCAATTTCCACAAATTAACTTTTAATTCAATTTTAAAAGTTCTATAACATCATTCTAACTCTAATATGATTTAATACAACTTTACAAATCAATTTTAATCACATTAAACCCAATTTCCAATTATTTCTATACTTTCAGATATTAAATTATCGATTAAATTATCCAATTAAATCTAGATATTCGAAATAATATTTATTCGACTTACACATTTTACTTGTTAATGTTTAAAATCAATTAAATATATGAATTTCAGTTGATAGAAATTTTGGGTCGTTACACAAAGCGCATGCGGTAACACTTTAATTTTAGTGGGATGAAGCTCAATAATGTCTTTGTATTCTTTGTTAAAATCCAACGGTTTCTATATTTAAATTGTTTGGGATGTTTTATTGATTGAATTAGCCATAAATAGATTGATGGGGTTGTGATCATTAGTTTCTAAGAGGAGATATATTGGTTAAGCTGGAAATAAATTTTGTAACCACAACATATGTTGTAAAAACTATTTTAATTTTAGTGGCTATGTTTTCGACTAGGCCTAACCTCCATCAATGTTTTATACTACGGATATTGAATTCAACAGGACCAATGTAAAAATTGATTTTATTCGGTTCTAGAACATTTAAAGGATGTGGAGTATTACCCTTTTGTTTTTCATTATTTTCTAATACTATTTAAATCCCTTGATAAGCACTAAGGGATATTAAAGGTATTAATATTGTAAATGCAGGCCCAGCTGGGCGTGCATATATACTCGTATATATAACGAGCGCTCAATGACACCCCTATTTAACAGCACTTCTATGACCCCGTGATTTTCATCACACAATCTGATTTAAATAATATTTGCTTCTCTCTCTTGCACCTCATAATATTATTTAAATCGGATTGTGTGGTGGAAATTAAGAGACAACAGGGGTGTTGCACTATTTAGGGTGCTGTTGACGCTCATATATATATATATATATATATATATATATATATATATATATATATATATATATATTAATGAATTTATTGTAAATAAACTTTCCGTTTATTATATATATGTGTGTGTGAGATATGATCAATAGCTCCCTTGTTTAGCACCATTTGCCCCCTCATATCAGTCACAAGTTTGTATTTAAATAATTGATTCATGTGATAGAAGAAAGAAAGAACAAATATTTAAATAGAAAGTTGTAACTGATATTAGGGGTTTATAAAATGGTGCTAAATAAGAGGGGTTGCTTATCCTAACTCTACACACAAACACACTAAAAGTGATGATTCAAATATAATATATATGTGTGTGTATACCAAAAATATCTATTCGGGTATTTGTTTAAATGAATTTTGGATTTGATATTTTATTATATATATTGTAATTACTTTACTAAGTCTGTTTAAATTTGAAATTTTTTGAATTATCTAAACCTAAACTATTCGGCAACAAATAGTTATATATATATATATATATATATATAAATTGTTTTTGGGGACTGAAGCGTTTAGTAAAAAAAATAAGTCAAAGTTTTTTTAATTTCAATTTTATACTATAAATTATACATAGCCAAAAAATAGGTTATATATACATATATACATTTATATATTTATATAATATTTATTTAATAATTTTACGGTAAATAAACTTAGTTTAATCATTTGTAAATATTATATATATAACTATTTTTTCCGAACTATATATATTTATAATATATTTATATATAATTAGAATTTCAAACAACTGATTTAACAATATTAAAGAAAATTAGTTGTTATTTATTCGGTGCTCACCAAGAATAATAATATTAAATAATAGTAAATAATTATTATACTATATACACACACACACACACACACACACATTAGAGATGGAGTCTTGACGCAACAATTAGGTCACCCACATGGTGATCTGGACGCCCGGTTTTGAATCTGAAAATAATTTTTTCACAATGCGAAGAAAATGCAGCGTACATTATCGACCTCCTTAGAGTCTGCTATCATGTGAGAGCCTCATACACTGGGTACCACATTTTTATCATAATATATACATCGCATTTAGTTATCATATTGACCGTAGGACAAAGCAGCCAATTTTTCAAATGGAACCTTATATTATGTTATATTTTATAATATTCGTATTGTGAATATGAATGCCATAACATATTAAATATAAATTAATTAATTTTAATTAAATTATTAGTCAATTTATTTTTAGCATTAATGATGAATAAATATCTTTGTCAATAAAAGTAAATTAAAATATTAAAAACCACCTTTATTAATCAAAATATTAAATTTGATTTAGTATAAACAAATATTTATTTACATAAACACGGAATGACGATCTTGTGCAAAGTAATAAATGAATATTTTTTTGAACTCACCCTTTAGCCCACCGTCAGTGCACCTAATTCAACAATTATGATATTACTAAGTCTCTTATTTAGGACAGACTAGCGATTAATGCTTTACTTAGTCGTTTACTTTCTGGGTACTTTTTCTTACACCCTATCCAATCATATAGTTCATATGTCACACATCGATTTCTTATTGGTCAATACTCTTGCTCTATGCACTTTAAAGTCAAAAAAACATGCAGAGGAGAGTTTTTTGCCAAATAAAGTAACATAAGCTTTAATTAAATTCTTATCCATTTAATTAATTCCTTTCTTAGTTTTATCCGAATGAACTTTAACATTTTATATCAATTAAGAAAATTATCATAAACTTTTTTAAATTCATACCATTAAGAAAATTATCAGAAAATTTTCTAGATTCATAAAATCATTTCTTCTACCACATATTTCGAATTTGGGTAAAAATATCGTACTTTTCATGAGTTAATTAATTTAACTCATTTTAAAAAATCCATACAAATTCTCAAAACTTGTATATTCTTATTCCAATAAAAACTCGTTATCAAAGATATTGTGCAAACTAATATTCTTATATCACTAATCCAACTTAGAAATCAACTTGCAAATTATCATATATAATTTATTGCGAATTACAAAGGATTAAAATTCAAATTGTTGTAAAATCACTCATAACAATCCTGTGAGAAGTGTTTCCTTCAGTTTTCTTAGTTTTCTTATTTCCGAAGTTGCATTCTTCCTCCTTAAGATGGTAATTATCTTTTCAACAAATTTAAAGAGTAGCCTAGATATAAAATTTTCTTTGTCGAATGTAAGAATGAGATAATGGAAGAAGGTTCATGGATTTAATGTAATTTATATTTCATAATGGGCTTAAGCTAAAAATTATCGTGGTACACTTAATTATTAAATCTTATGTACATATACTTGATTCATCATATACTCTTCTCATTACTAAAAATTAATTATTTCGTACTTAATTAAATGGTCTTGACATTACTTTCGGGGCCGGATATTCGAACACAAAATTAAACACAAAATGTTGACACAAAAGATCTGGACCATTGGATTTTTTTGTCTTTATGGGGAAGGTGGAATTCAGAGGGCAATCCAATGGTGGAAATTCTTTGTGCCACCAATTGTTTCTATATTTTATGCCTAAATAGACTTTCCTATTACTTTAACATCCTAAATCGTATTAGAGTATTGTCAGTAATCTTATCGATAAGGTAAGTTAAGATTACGACAACGTTAAGTTGAATAAAATACAGATTGTAACAAGAAGCATCACAGATGATGTTTTATTAAAAATATTGCCTTCGATCCAACGGTCATCCTCAAGCATTTAGTCCCATCCAACAATGTTCGACTCATGCTCTTAGCCATTCCATAATGTCTGTGACTAAGTAGAAGCAGTAACATCTCCAAGTACATCCTTGGATGTACAATAATCAATGAATTCTTATGTGCAGATTCACTATCAACATGAAGAAACTTCAGGTAATTCTGCAATTTCTTTTCCACCAAGGTCTTCTACTTACGAAATTTGACATTTTCGATCATTATGAAATAGACCTAGACTTTCAACAGGAAATTAATAAACAAAACAAAGCATTTTTCTTCACCAATTAGTGCAACTAGTAAAAAAAAGTAGTGCAACTAGTGGGGATCCGTACACATCTAAATGAACATACTCTAAAATCTCTACCACTATATGTATCCTAATGTCAAGTGTGATTTGCTTCCTCTTCCTATGAGCATAATCCTAAAAACTCCTCAACTTCAATTGACATATATCATCAATCAAACTTTGCTTTTGTCACCATAAAGACTTTGTTCACCAACATAATCCAAACGAAGGTGTTACGACTGAGTAGAATCAAACATCACTAGAGTCAGTAATAACTACCAACTCTCTCATGATCGTTTCTCCTTTATGCACATAAATATAACCAACCTAAACAACGTTTTCATCGCTAACAATGAAATGTTTGTCACTGTCGATATCTTACAATTAACTACAATCCTCAAACCAAAAGATAACAAACTCCTATACGATTTTGATACATGCATGATATCCATGACAACATAACAACACCATCGAACATCTAATTCCTCACACCACTAGTGTCAACTATACGACAAGATGTGTCATTCCATGTCATGTCAATCTCTCTATAACTGATAAAATAGTTCATGGCTGACGTTGTGGTTTTCAAGATGGGATTTAAATCTTAAATCGCAAAGTTCAAACTTTGGATCAAAACAGGAATTAAATCATAAATTGTGAATTCAAAAGATCCATATTTTGAAGTATGCACACATTTCGAAATTGATTTTGATGTTTGAACTTCTACAACTAAATTTAAAACTTAATTTTATCTTTTATTACATTTTTATATTGTTTTGAAAACACTATAATTGGAATTGTGAATCCAAATAAGTATGTTAATCCTCAGTTTTGATGACGTCTACAAAATATAATAAAAATATTTCTGTGCAAGAAAATTATAGGAATTACATCACGAAAATCAACAAAATACAATAAAAATATGTACGGAGCGAAGAACAAAGCTTCTAAAAAATCATTAGAAGATTTAGCATACAACTACTCTGCAGCTGCTTCCATCAAGAATTGGATAGAGAACTATATTATCAGCATAAAAAGTTGAGAAATAAATTATTGAAAAAAGAAAGAAGGTGGGAATTGAAACCAGACCACATCGAAGAGATGCCACGGCCTTTAATCAACCATGCCACAAAAATTATTATTTAAAATTCGCCTACAAGTTCATTTGTTGAGTGGAGAAATCAAAAACAGTAAATCAAAATTTGCCATATATGAGATTCGAATCCAAGCTGTTAATGAAAAACCATGCGTCCCTACCGCTACACCTTTTGATCATTCAATTTCAAGGAGCGTTTGTAATCAGTCAACAAATTACTTGTAATTAGGCAACCGATTATGAGCATTTTGGTTCATCGATTATTCAGTTTTCAACGTACCCATTCATCAACAGTGGCACCATTCCATCGGTTGCTTCTTTAACGGAGCTTCATGACTTCTAATCTTTTCACCAAGTATTGGGTCTCTACTCCTGCATCCTTCCTTCACTATGAATAACATCATGATCCATGTGGCAATATTAACTTTGAAATTTCTACCTTCTACTCTGACTATTCTTCTTACTAGCTTTCTATTGAAAACCACATCGATCAGTCCGATCTTTAAATTTCAAAGTACTACTTTGACCGTTAACCTATTATTCTGCTTGAGCATTTGCTTCTTTTCTCATCTGACGTGGGCTATAGATTGTTGTATTGAAAGAGAAGACCATTTATATATTGTAGATACAAGAAGAAGTTTGTTTTATTTTCCGTTGAAGTATTGTTGAAGTCCTATTCGCGAAGGTCAGACAAAGTCTGTGTAAACCTATTCCTTAGGGCTAAGAGAGGGTTTTGTGTTCGAGTGAAAAATCCGGAGAGGAGCTCTAGAACTGGATGCAGGATGGAATCCGAACCAGTATAAAAATCCTGGTTTGCATTTATTTTTCTTATTTGATTATTGTTAGCTTTTATATTACAGATCCATCATATTGTATAAATATCTAGTTGGTCCCTTTCATTTTATAATAGAGCAATGTTTTTCAAAAATAGTAACATTATTGGCAAATAATATGGCATCAAGTTTCACTATTTTTCAAGAAGATCAATCAACCGCACAACTCCCTCTTTTCACGGGAGCTAACTATGCATTTTGGTTCACTAGAATGAGAATATATATGCAAGCTAATAGTTATGCTATCTAGAACATGACTCAAACTGAGTATGAAGCACCGACTACAGATTTTAGTACATGGACTATTCGATAAGTTACTCTAACCGAAAGTAATTCTAAAGTCATGAATATTTTATTTTATGCATTATATAAGAATGAATTTAATAGAGTTAACATATGTAAGTCTGCATATGAAATATGAAAATTTTACAAATTACACATGAAAGTATAAACAAAGTTAAACAAAGCAAAATTTTCATGTTGAAAAATCAGTTACAACTCTTTAAAATGAAGGACAATGAGTTAATTTCAGATATGTACATGTTTACAAGATATTACACATTCACTCTTACAATTAGGAGAAACTATATTCGAACTTGATATTGTTTCAAAAAATTCAAACTCTTTAACAAATGAGTGGAAAATGAATGTGTTAGCCATTAAAGAAGCAAATGACCTTTCTAGATTCAAAATTGAAGAGTTAATCGGTAATCCCATGTCCTACGAAGTGAATTTGCAGGTCAGAAGGCAACAGAAAAAAGAAAAGATATCAATTGCATTTCAAGCTGAAGATGGTTCAGATATTGATCACAATGCTTTGGCCTACCTTACAAAAGATTTTCAAAAGTTTCTAAAATCCAAGATGGCGTCAAGCAACTATAAAAATAACAACTCATCAATTCATAAGTGCTTTGAATGTGATAAGACGGGATATATAAAAAGGATTCGCCTAAGGTTTAATAGTGAAAATAATTCTACAAGGCAATACGAGGCAAAACCAAAAAAAGGCATTCCAAGTAACTTGGGATGATTCTGAATCTTTCTCATCTGATGATGATAGCGTTTCTGAGGAGAATAATCTTTAATTTATGACTTTAGAAGATGAGGTATGACAGAACTGTTAGTCCGTGAGATGATGGTTTTGATGACAACAACCTTAGAATAGGATTATAAAATATAAATACTAACATTATAGTTTAGAAATATATGTATATTCAGGATTTAACCATGAATGTACCAAGAATGAAGACTGTACAGTATAGAGATTCAAGATATCAAGAATGAAGACTCATGAGTATCAAGATTATCAAGAGTTCAAGATTTCAAGTAATTTATTTTTTTAGGAATTTTGTTAAAACTCGTAGAAAAGCACTGGCATCTTAAAATCCAATTTATTCATGGAATGGAATCCACTTCGAGCCTGTTAAAGGGATGGAACCTTAAGTAAGATGGAACCTACGAAAAATCTAGTGGAACATTGTTTTGTATCCGCTAACTTTTATTCAAAATGATTTTACAAAATTATATCTTGTTTTCAAAATGTTTTCAAAACCTTCCTTTTAAAAGAATCAAAATCATCTATCCTAGTTTTAAATACATTTAGCCTCAAAATAATCTTTAATTTCAAAATCAAATTATCCTTAGTTTTAAACTATCTTTTAATAATAATATATTTAACTTTTAATATTTATACTCAGATTTAAATATAAAATTAAAGTAAAATTTTATATATACCAAAATATTATTCTCTATATTTGTTTATATATTTTAACTATAGTTAAGTATATTTACAAAAGTTTAAAATAGTTTTAATATAAGATAAAAGTTATTTTCAAAGAAAAACAAAACACCAAAATTTCCTTTGGGATGTCGACATGCTCAATACACCCATGTCGACATAGTGTCAGTTAATTTCAAAATTTAAATTTCAAAAGACGTGTCTATTCGTCATATCTCTTCATGAATAGACATGGCTGTTGTTCTTCTATAAATATGGGCTGTTTTCAACGAATTTTTAATCATTATTTCTGGTTTTCATTTCTCTTCTTCTTCCACATTTCTTTATACATGTTCCTACCATTACTCTGTCGAAATCAACATTGAATCTAACTAGATTATCTCTAGTTTGATTCTCTATCACTATCTCAACAAGATCCTCAGTGTTATTCAAAGTAAAAGGCTTCTTTGTAATCAATTAAACGAGAAAAGGTGTGATTGTGGCCTTGGAAATCAATCAAGCGAGAAAAAGTGTGATTGTAGCCTTGGAAATCAATTTGGTGAACTTGTTGCCCGTAAAATCCAGTAACTCTACCCAGAGGATTGTGAATCTGGAGGGTGTACCTCGTAGCCTTGAAATCGAGGGTGTAATTGTACAATTGCTTTTGAAAGGAAATCTGTACTTGTGTGCGGGACTTGATGTAGGGTAACTCCGAACTAGTATAAAATTAGGTGTGTTCTTCCCTTTACTACTTTTACTTTATTTTTGCATCTGTGTTTGATTCTGTGATCATATTTGTGTCTGAATATTGCATACATTTGTGTTCAAATTAACAAAAACTCAAAAAGATTTAATAATTCCTTAAAACACTATTCACCCCTCCTCTATTGTTTATCCTAGCCTTAAGATCCGTAATCCGCATTTCTCACATTTGGTATCAGAGCAAGGTTTTCAAATTTTCATTACCTGAATTTTGAAAAGTTTTCAAAATGGCTACCAACACTGGTACTATTACTAACACTAGTATTCCTGTCACCAGTTCATTTGTAGAAGGTCTGTAATGGCCCGCCTTTCATTCCATAGAAAGACGCATCATTAAGAAGAAAGAAAGGGAAAGAAAAGAGAAAAGAAAGGAAAGAAAGAAACAGACAACATCAGAATCTCACAGCGGAACGAATAAATTATATTATATCACATAAAACTTTACATAGTATCATATACATCAGAGTTAAACAGCTAATACAACACAAACTAGACAGTTATAAACGTCCGTCTAGCAATTACAATTCAAGTACATCAGAGATAGACAGATACAACTCAAAACACAGCGGAATCACTATATATATCTACACGCTGAAGCCTCCTGCTCCATTATCTCCTCCAGAACTCGTCAAAGCAATCCTGAATCACTTGACTACTCATACGAAATATGAGTACCCAAAAGTTTAATAAAACAGAAAATAAACACTCATGTCAGACATGGGTCTGGTGTGAGTAAACGGGGTTAAAAGTTGCTTAACTTTAGAAAATCCCTTGAAAACAAAAGGTATCACGTAAGACTTCCCACACATAAACATGGAAAAAAATTTACCTTACGCTAACCAAAACATTTGATAGGAAATCCAATGATATAATAATAGTGTCTAGGGTTTTCAAAATAAAATACAGAAATAGCTGGAATGCTTACATCTCACGTTCCAACATAGTTGGGCACAATCAAAACCGTGCAGGCACTTATTGGATTATGGATTCCATCAATGGCAATGTAACAACCCAAAAATTTCGATCCCGAAATTTCCAGATAGTTAGTGAAAAGAAGAAAAAGAAAGAAGAAAGAGATAGTAGAAGAACAGAAAAGAAACACACAATCTCACATTCGCAGCGGATAAAATATAATATCACATAAATGATAGTTTTACAAGAAGAACTATATCATTACACTTATATCTTTATACATCAGAGTTACATCATTACACAAATACCGGACAATCAAAAACTAACTTGTCCCAGATAAATACAGCAAAACACCTCATACGTTCCTGCCATCCAGCTCGTCTCCTGAGCTCCTGAACGTCCTTACCTGAAAATCTGTAATACTCGGTCTGACCCGAGCATTACATCAAAGTAACACCCGGGTCAGGCTGGAAACCAGCGTGAGTAAACTCCTCAAACATGGAATATCTAAAACATACAACTTAAATAAACCCGGGGTAACTTATATCAATTTACAACTTCACAAGTTGTTATAGACATCCCTTATTTTACACATCAAATTCTAAGTACCAAAACTTAGATTATATGGTCTAATTTTCTTAAATCATTCCAAATCAGTCTATTGATTCACATATCAATCTATAAAGAATCGAAGTGGTTTCGGATATTTCTAATACCCGACTCCGGTCTCTTCGAACCCAATGTCAACTTGACTTAAATTATCCAAGGGAAAACAATTCAACTTTAAATACAGGATGTCACAATAATTCATCATCATTAGAAAACCACATCATCACAGTTTAAATCAAACATATCTTATCACATAGCATCTGATCTACATATTAGGGTTAACAATAAATCAAACGCTTCCAATATCATTCTATTTATCCCTAAATTAATTTCACAAATTAATTTGTCCTTACCAAATACCAAAATTATTAATCATCCTTGCTTAATAACATCCAGTAATCAACTGCCTTTAATTTCTTCATTGAATAAATTAATCCTTAATTTATTCTCTAATTAATCCCTTGATTAATTCCATTCTGAAATCAACTATTCTTAATTACCTATTTCAAAAATTGATTACCCTTCATTAATTATCTCAATTAATCCCCTGATTAATTACATAGGAATTTAATATAAACCAAATTACTTTCATCATCAACATCTTTAATTACATCCAATAATTATCATTAATTACTTCCTTAAGTAATTACACTTCCATTAATTACATTGAGTAATTGCTATCAAAACATCAAGTGATTAAAATTAATTAAACTTAATTAATTAATTTAAACCAATCACATTAAACTCCATTAATTACACTTAAGTAATTAATTTCTAAATTACTTCCATTAAGTAATTATATTTAACAATTCTCATATGATTATCATCAATTAATTAATCCTTAGTAGATGACCTTCATTAATTGTTTAACAATTCATTAATTATTTATCTAAAGTAATTAACTTATTTCAATCATTATTAATTACAATTTAATTAATCATTTATTAACTCCTAATTATTAATTAAGTGTTAACTATAACTTGATTAATTCCTCATTACTCGATTAATTAATTATTCCTAATTACAAGTTAATTATTCTAAGAATAATAAATCTTAAACCTTCAAGTTTAAACCATTAATTACTTTACATTTTAATTACCAATTTAAATTCAAATTTCTTTAAAAAAAAATTTAACAATATCCTTTTTAAAGTATTTTAAAATAAAATTTGAATTTAAAACTAATTCATTTCCAACTATGATTCAAATTTAACTTGAATCCATAATTTAAAATTTAGATTTAAAACTCATTTAAATCTTTTGCTTTATACTTCAAATTTAAGTTTAGATGTGGGAAATAGGTCAGGTTGTCAAACTTGAACCAACTAACTCGAGTGACCCATAATTCACTCGAACAACTCACTAAATAACTCGAGTAAAACACTAAAATAACTCAAGTAAAACACTCCACTTGAATTCATTCAAACTCAAATACTGACAGGTTCACACAAAGCCTGTAACAATTATCACACCGAGCCACTCTTCAACTCCTTCGAGTCCCAAACCTCACTGCTTCGAGAAAAAGTATGGATAAACCCGTAATACTCGAAAACCCATTCCTTCCCAAAATCAACAACTGACACACTTTGATAGCTGTGCACCTGCACCACCGCTTCCATCAACCACGACCTCTCGCGACCACATACGCAAGTCGCCGACCACCTTCCAACTAAATTACGACCATCGAACTACTTTCAGAAACCAAAAATAAAAATCGAGCTTCAAGCTCGAAACAGGAAAAATGTCGAGACCTGGATACCATTCAAATCCCCATACACCGACCACCAGAGAGAATTTCACCTCCGGCCATGTCCACTTCCACACTCCATCTCCCATTTTCCCAAATTTGGAAAAACTCAGTTGCCTCCAGAAATCGTGGCGATCCCATTTTACTGATAAATAGAAAAGTAGGGTTACAATCTTCAATCCCTAATCTCCACTGCCTCAATACTTTAATCCTCCTCCCCATATTTTTCCTTGATTCAACTATCACTACTCCATCACCAGAAATGATACTGGCCACTCCGACCATCTAGGTTGACAGAACCATACCAAAATGCTATTTTTGGCAAAACCAGTAATGCCCAATTAATTTCAATCTAAAAATTCTAATTTTAGTTTTAAAATTCATATCTTTGTTTATGAAATCAGCTTATTCACTTGAATCAAGAAATCTGAAAGGTTAAAATTTTAATTGCAAAAGTTTGTCCTGTTATTTTTTTGTGTTTTCCAGAAGCATTATAGGTTTTTATCTTATCTTTTCATATTAAATAAAACTTCAAACCTTTAACTTATGTTCACAGCTATATTTTTTGTGATGTACTACCCATACAAACCCCACTGCTTAGAGATCGAAGCCTAGAAATCTATTTAGGTGAATGATTTCAATTTTTATATCCAGGGTTTAAAAACTTGAAATTCAGGCATATATACAGAGTTTAACACACAAACATATATACAGAACCATTTTTAAACATCATGCACTGCATAAATCATAACATATTTCATTAATCATCACATGCAATTTCAAGGTATACCAAATTTTAGAGATTACTCACCTTTAAAACTCTGAACAGAGCAATAGTATGAAATCTGAACTGCCTACTTAATTTAGATCTGCATCCTCTTTATTTATTTGAATCTGAGTTGTTTCCTTGATCTGCTTCAGATGAAAGCAGGGTTTAATTTAGCTTTTTCCTTGAAAAAGAAAAACTGAAGCTTGAATGTTGATCGAGTTGCTGTTGTTTTGGTCTGAACTTGATTAAGTTGATGTTTAAACTGACTGTTTAATTTCTTGCTTCCAGCCCTTGAAAGTTTTGAACTTGAATTAATTGTTGAGATGATCAGATTTTTGCTTTAACTTGATTTGAAAACTGAAGTGCTTTTCTTGCTTAGTTGAATTTCAAGTTTTCTTTGCCCTTTTTATTTAAGAACAGGAAAGAATTTTGAAGAGAAGAAGCATTAAGTTTATATAAATTTGTTTGTGGTTTATTTAAAATAAAAGAAAAATAAAATGCCACTTGTTCATATTGTAACACTTGTTAAAATTTATGCTAGATTTGTTACACTTGTTATCTCCCATGATTTAAACACTTACATTTGTAATTTGAATGATAAATTGTATTTAGTTTATATATATATATATATATATATATATATATATATGTATATATGTATATGTTTTACCAATTTATATGCTAACACATGTGTTTATGTATTTTCATTTATTTTTAAATTTATTTAAAGCTTTTATATAAATATCCAAATTAGTTAAATATTTTCCTTTCTTAAGAGTTAAATGTCATACACATGTTATTAGAGATGTTCACAAGTTAACACATGTACTTTTCATGCAAAAGTAGATTTTTAAATATATAATAAAACTTCATAATTAATTATCCAATTTATAAATACTTTTTTAATTTATATAAATCAATCTCTTTTTAAAAAGAAATTAATATAAAACAATTTTGTATTCTAAGTAAAATCATGAAAACACTTTAAAACCAAAATAAAATTTAAGATATAAATAACTACATTTTGAATTTCAATTCAAACTCAATTTCAAGTTAAGGTTAAATTTAAAATCAGCCTATACATTTTTAAAAACATATTATTTGTTCGAAAGGCATAATTTGCCAATGATAATAATTAAACTATAAGATTATCAATTAAATATTTATCCAAATATAAAAATTCAGTTTCTATTATCATCAGAATTCTTATCTGTCTAATATATAATCCAGTATTTCTTTTAATTAACCCAATCATATTATTAATTTCAATATCCAAAAATCCGGGTTATTACATTCCTCCCCCTTTAGAATCTTTCCGTCCTCGAAAAGGAACGAAGTCAGAATTTATTAAATATTTTAAAATTAGTTAAAATATTCTTTGATCATTTTAAAACACTCTTAAAATCTGTAATACTTTCAAAATAGTTTTAAAAATACTTTTATAACTCGATGTTTTAACCAGTCCATCCTTGTTCTCACAGAAATTCGGTCATACGTTGATCAGGCGTACGACTAAAAATCTATAAGTACTTAGCAGACCCGTTTCCAACATCCAGTGAAAATACTTGAAAAATAATTTTAATGAAAATATAGAAAACAGTTTTTGAAAATGGAGGATATATCTTTGGTGAGAATGCTCTGGAAATCATCACCCCCATCCATAGTCACAGTTACATTCCAGGGTTACGTTTCCGCCGGAGCAAAAGTCCATGTAACTGCAGGCTCTCCGCGGCCTCTCGATTACGCCATGGAACCCACACAACAGATCACAGTTACATCCAGGGTTACGTTTCCATCGCAGCAAAAGTCCATGTAACTGCAGGCTCTCAGCGGCCTCTGATTTTCGCTGTCGAAATGAAACTCCTCCACTCCTACATATGTCGCAGTCTACCGATATATAATCAAACGCAGACTGTTGGCTCTCAGCGGCACACACGACTTTCGCTATGTTATACCATAGATCGCAGTTACATCCTGGGTTACGTTGCCATCGCAGCAAAAGTCCATGTAACTGTTGGCTCTCAGCGGCACACACGACTTTCGCTATGGTATACTCTACTCAAAATCCCCAGGAACTAGTTTCGTCCGGACTCCTCACAGGATCAACTTTAGAACCCCCCTTGGGGCACAAGGCAGCACCACCCGGTGGTACTCCTGAGAAGCTCATTTCAAGGGAGCGCCTTTTTCTCCAGAGCCATCATCAAAACATTTTATACTATACATACATAGTATCTTTAAGTCATACACATAGTATGATCTCATACAAAGCTCCTTTACACAAAATCGATTATCCCAAAATCGATAATTCTCAAACCAGGCTTTCCAAATTCAATATTGATTCTACCCAAAAATCAAAAGCCTTTCCAAATGCAAAGGTTCCCAAAACCCTTTTTTTCTTCCAAAATCCTCATATGATCCTATATATATAGAGATATATATAAAATCCTAAATAAAAATCTTTGGATCATTATAAACTTGTATAAAATCCTTTTATGCTTCAAACACTTTCAAAATCCTTTCTTTCTGGCAATAGATTCATCAAGGGAAGTTTTATCTTATAAAACAAAGATATATAACTTCATTTATCCAAAATCAAATATCAAATTTGATTACTCTTTTCAATATCATTTTTATTCAAATCCGTACGATGTACACATATCATCCGTACTCTATACCAATCTGATCGTTTACTCGATCACACAATTTCACTTCCGAACTAGTATCGTCCACCCGACTTCCTAGTGCGGACTCAGATTTGGTTTCTTGATCAGAAACCGTCATTCTCCTTGCATGGTCATAACTATGATAGAGAATATCCAGGACCAATCAACAATCCATATCCAGGTTCACCATCGAAAATCGAGTGAAAAATTCCAACTCGGATCGACATACTATCTCGAAATTCTGTGCTCGAATCTGGATCAAATCACTATGCGAATAGAATAACATACATACACCCTACGTATTAATCTTTATTAGTTATTAGCCAAATCAATTCTCTTTCTATTCACATTCACTTGATTTTCATTCACTTACTCACAATTGCTTAAATCCATTGGATTATCACCTCTATCCTTATCTCGATTGAGTATTTAACCAATAACAGTTTGAACTCTGTCCAGTTTAAATTTAGAAAATAGCTTGAAAAATTAAAAATAAATAATAGTTGGAGAATAATTACTAGTTTGTAAAATGGTTGCAAAATAGTTAGAAAATAGTTAAAATAATTATAGAAAATTTAAATAATTGCAAAATAATGATAAGATAGTAATTAGTTTTGTAAAACAGTTGAAATATAGTAATTAGCTTATAAAACAGTTGGAAAATTGTTAAACAATTTCAAAAATAATTGTAAACAAATATAAGATAGTTTGGCTTTTAAAAGAAAAGTTGTATATATATATAATAAATAGTTTTGAAAATAGGTTTATATTAAAACAATTTATATTAAAAATAGTTCAAAGTCAAAATTGCTCACTTCCCAATCTCCATTCTCATCGGTTCAATTTAAATTTCCTCTACCATTTAAATTGACCCAGTTCCAATTTTAAATAATTTCAATTTCCATTGAAATTGATTCAATCACAATTCAAGTTGAATTAACCTTAGTTTCTTTCCAAAATTAACTTTATTCAACCTTTGTCTCAAATTTCTATTAATTCAAATAAATTTCAATTGAACTAGTTCCAATTTCAATTCATTTCAACTCCAGTTTGAATTAATCCTAATTTCAAACTCTATTTCCAAATCAAGTTGAATTATTCTTGATTTCTTCCCAAATTTAATTCAAATTCCATTTGAATTTTATACTATTCAACTTTTAATTTCAATTCCAAATTATTCAAATTAATCTAATTCAATTTTTCCATTTGAATCTTATATTCATACATCTTCAATCACCATTTCAATTAATTCAAATCAAATTCAATTTGAACTAATTCAAATTTCAAATTTAAACCATCTCTCATTCATTTAAACAATTCCAATTCATAACTTAAAGATTTTTAACAACAATAGGATGATATTATCTAATTTATTTTAAAACATCCATTCATTTTCCAAATTCCAGATCTCAAACCCATTTGAGATCACACAAACTCTCAGTTCAGATTAACCATTTAACTTCCCAAGTTAAATTCCAATTGCATCTTGAAATTTCCAAATCAGATTGATCATTCTAACCTATTTAATCCTTTCAAAGTTAAACTCAATTTACTTAATTCAGTAAAATTCACACAATTTGAATTCCTATTCAAATTTCAAAATTCTTTCCCATCTATAAGTTCAAAAACTTATCACTTTGGGTTTTCATATCTCCTTCCTAAATTAAAACTCAATATTTAGAGTTTATCTCAAACCACCTTTGATATTATGTATATCCACATGTATACATATTAATTTCTTCTACATTCCAAGTTACACTTTAAAATTTTAAATCACCTTTGGTTTTTAATTCAAAACGAATTCCTTTAAATTTTCAAACAACTTCTTGTTTGAAATAGGACCATTTCATTCAAATACATTAAATAATATTATTTATTATTTCTTTGAATTAATTACATCATTAATTAATCACATTCGGTAATTAACTTATTTCTTAATTACCTTCATTAGGTAATTGTCCCTTAAATTACTTGCCTCAAGTTACTTCATTAAGTAACTCCCTCTTTATTTATCATTTCCAATTATTATCCATTAATTAATCTCATTAAATAAGGTTTAATTAATTACATAAATTGATTATCCTGAACCCTTTTCCCATTTCAAGATTTAATTCCAGTTTGAATCCATTTCAAACTTGTATTTATTTTAATTTCAATTTGGTTGTAATTTTATTACCACTTAATTCTTACTATTACTTTTAGTTTAATTAATACTACAACCAATTTCCTTAATATAACAGATAATCTATTTCTTATATAAGATTCATTTACTTTTGAAATCATTTAAAAACCTTTATATAAGAAAATAACAAGTACGCTCTCATATATATATATACACACACACACACACACACACACACTCAACTCATTCTAGGGTACCACTTACCCTATCCTTAATGAGTAATCCCACCAGAGCCAAGGTTCTCGCTTAACCTTATGCTCTGATAACAAATGTAGCGACCCAAAAATTTCGATCCCGAAATTTCCAGATAGTTAGTGAAAAGAAGAAAAAGAAAGAAGAAAGAGATAGAAGAAGAACAGAAAAGAAACACACAATCTCACATTCGCAGCGGATAAAATATAATATCACATAAATGATAGTTTTACAAGAAGAACTATATCATTACACTTATATCTTTATACATCAGAGTTACATCATTACACAAATACCGGACAATTAAAAACTAACTTGTCCCAGATAAATACAGCAAAACACCTCATACGTTCCTGCCATCCAGCTCGTCTCCTGAGCTCCCGAACGTCCTTACCTGAAAATCTGTAATACTCGGACTGACCCGAGAATTACATCAAAGTAACACTCGGGTCAGGCTGGAAACCAGCGTGAGTAAACTCCTCTAACATGGAATATCCAAAACATACAACTTAAATAAACCCGAGGTAACTTATATCAATTTACAACTTCACAAGTTGTTATAGACATCCCTTATTTTACACATCAAATTCTAAGTACCAAAACTTAGATTATATGGTCTAATTTTCTTAAATCATTCCAAATCAGTCTATTGATTCACATATCAATCTATAAAGAATCGAAGTGGTTTCGAATATTTCTAATACCCGACTCCGGTCTCTTCGAACCCAATGTCAACTTGACTAAAATTATCCAAGGGAAAACAATTCATCTTTAAATACAGGATCTCACAGTAATTCATCATCAATAGAAAACCACATCATCACAGTTTAAATCAAACATATCTTATCACATAGCATCCGATCTACATATTAGGGTTAACAATAAATCAAAGGCTTCCAATATCATTCTATTTATCCCTAAATTAATTTCACAAATTAATTTGTCCTTACCAAATACCAAAATTATTAATCATCCTTGCTTAATAACATCCAGTAATCAACTGCCTTTAATTTCTTCAATGAATAAATTAATCCTTAATTTATTCTCTAATTAATCCCTTGATTAATTCCATTCTGAAATCAACTATTCTTAATTACCTATTTCAAAAATTGATTACCCTTCATTAATTATCTCAATTAATCCCCTGATTAATTACATAGGAATTTAATATAAACCAAATTACTTTCATCATCAACATCTTTAATTACATCCAATAATTATCATTAATTACTTCCTTAAGTAATTACACTTCCATTAATTACATTGAGTAATTGTTATCAAATCATCAAGTGATTAAAATTAATTAAACTTAATTAATTAATTTAAACCAATCACATTAAACTCCATTAATTACACTTAAGTAATTAATTTCTAAATTACTTCCATTAAGTAATTATATTTAACAATTCTCATATGATTATCATCAATTAATTAATCCTTAGTAAATGACCTTCATTAATTGTTTAACAATTCATTAATTATTTATCTAAAGTAATTAACTTATTTCAATCATTATTAATTACAATTTAATTAATCATTTATTAACTCCTAATTATTAATTAAGTGTTAACTATAACTTGATTAATTCCTCATTACTCGATTAATTAATTATTCCTAATTACAAGTTAATTATTCTAAGAATAATAAGTCTTAAACCTTCAAGTTTAAACCTTTAATTACTTTACATTTTAATTATATTTAAATTCAAATTTCTTTAAAAAATAATTAACAATATCCTTTTTAAAGTATTTTAAAACAAAATTTGAATTTAAAACTAATTCATTTCCAACTATGATTCAAATTTAACTTGAATCCATAATTTAAAATTTAGATTTAAAACTCATTTAAATATTTTGCTTTATACTTTAAATTTAAGTTTAAATTTGGGAAATAGGTCAAGTTTTCAAACTTGAACCAACTAACTCGAGTGACCCATAATTCACTCGAACAACTCACTAAATAACTCGAGTAAAACACTAAAGTAACTCAAGTAAAACACTCTACTTGAATTCATTCAAACTCAAATACTAACAGGTTCACACAAAGCCTGTAAAAATTATCACACCGAGCCACTCTTCAACTCCTTCGAGTCCCAAACCTCACTGCTTTGAGAAAAAGTATGGATAAACCCGTAATACTCGAAAACCCATTCCTTCCCAAAATCAACAACTGACACACTTTGATAGCTGTGCGCCTGCACCACCGCTTCCATCAACTACGACCTCTCGCGACCACATACGCAGTCGCCGACCACCTTCCAACTAAATTACGACCATCGAACTACTTTCAGAAACCAAAAATAAAAATCGAGCTTCAAGCTCGAGCCAGGAAAAATGTCGAGACCTGTATACCATTCAAATCCCCATACACCGACCACCAGAGAGAATTTCACCTCCGGCCATGTCCACTTCCACACTCCATCTCCCATTTTCCCAAATTTGGAAAAACTCAGTTGCCTCCAGAAATCGCGGCGATCCCATTTTACTGATAAATAGAAAAGTAGGGTTACAATCTTCAATCCCTAATCTCCACTGCCTCAATACTTTAATCCTCCTCCCCATATTTTTCCTTGATTCAACTATCACTACTCCATCACCAGAAATGATACCGGCCACTCCGACCATCTAGGTTGACAGAACCATACCAAAATGCTATTTTTGGCAAAACCAGTAATGCCCAATTAATTTCAATCTAAAAATTCTAATTTTAGTTTTAAAATTCATATCTTTGTTTATGAAATCAGCTTATACACTTGAATCAAGAAATCTGAAAGGTTAAAATTCTAATTGCAAAAGTTTGTCCTGTTATTTTTTTGTGTTTTCCAGAAGCATTACAGGTTTTTATCTTATCTTTTCATATTAAATAAAACTTCAAACCTTTAACTTATGTTCACAGCTATATTTTTTGTGATGTACTACCCATACAAACCCCACTGCTTAGAGATCGAAGCCTAGAAATCTATTTAGGTGAATGATTTCAATTTTTATATCCAGGGTTTAAAAACTTGAAATTCAGACATATATACAGAGTTTAACACACAAACATATATACAGAACCATTTTTAAACATCATGCACTGCATAAATCATAACATATTTCATTAATCATCACATGCAATTTCAAGGTATACCAAATTTTAGAGATTACTCACCTTTAAAACTCTGAACAGAGCAATAGTATGAAATCTGAACTGTCTACTTAATTTAGATCTGCATCCTCTTTATTTATTTGAACCTGAGTTGTTTCCTTGATTTGCTTCAGATGAAAGCAGGGTTTAATTTAGCTTTTTCCTTGAAAAAAAAACAGAAGCTTGAATGTTGATCGAGTTGCTGTTGTTTTGGTCTGAACTTGATTAAGTTGATGTTTAAACTGACTGTTTAATTTCTTGCTTCTAGCCCTTGAAAGTTTTGAACTTGAATTAATTATTGAGATGATCAGATTTTTGCTTTAACTTGATTTGAAAACTGAAGTGCTTTGCTTGCTTAGTTGAATTTCAAGTTTTCTTTGCCCTTTTTTTTAAGAACGGGAAAGAATTTTGAAGAAAAGAAGCATTAAGTTTATATAAATTTGTTTGTGATTTATTTAAAATAAAAGAAAAATAAAATGCCACTTGTTCATATTGTAACACTTGTTAAAATTTATGCTAGATTTGTTACACTTGTTATCTCCCATGATTTAAACACTTACATTTGTAATTTGAATGATAAATTATATTTAGTTTATATATATATATATATATATATATATGTGTGTGTGTGTGTGTGTGTGTGTGTGTGTGTATGTTTTACCAATTTATATGCTAACACATGTGTTTATGTATTTTCATTTATTTTTAAATTTATTTAAAGCTTTTATATAAATATCCAAATTAGTTAAATATTTTCCTTTCTTAAGAGTTAAATGCCATACACATGTTATTAGAGATGTTCACAAATTAACACATGTACTTTTCATGCAAAAGTAGATTTTTAAATATTTAATAAAACTTCATAATTAATTATCCAATTTATAAATACTTTTTTAATTTATATAAATCAATCTCTTTTTAAAAAGAAATTAATATAAAACAATTTTGTATTCTAAGTAAAATCATGAAAACACTTTAAAACCAAAATAAAATTTAAGATATAAATAACTATATTTTGAATTTCAATTCAAACTCAATTTCAAGTTAAGGTTAAATTTAAAATCAGCCTATGCATTTTTAAAAACATATTATTTGTTCGAAAGGCATAATTTGCCAATGATAATAATTAAACTATAAGATTATCAATTAAATATTTATCCAAATATAAAAATTCAGTTTCTATTATCATCAGAATTCTTATCTGTCTAATTTATAATACAGTATTTCTTTTAATTAACCCAATTATATTATTAATTTCAATATCCAAAAATCCGGGTTATTACAGGCAGGGCTACTGGGGTACCGACCGTCACAGTACGTGGCCTAGATCACCATACCGAGGAGTACGCCCGCTCCCCTGCAACACAAAGCGGGAACCATTCCTTATTGAACAGTTTCGAACAAGACCACCCCATAGATTGGCCGTCGCCAACTGCCACACAACCGAAATATAAAGGGACCTCTTGACAGGGGTAAATCTTGCTCTCCAGTGGGGGCTACCCACGAAGCCTTGCTGCACCTCCCCTGTTTTAGCCATTCTCGGTTGATGAGGCTTGAGGCTACGATTACCTTTATAGGACACATCAATTCTTAGAATGCTCATCGTCCACCTGACGATGTTCTGAAAGCATTCAATCCATACAAGTTCATTCCGGATTCGAACGAAACCGAAGGCACTATCTCGTTGCACTCATTTTCGAATCACCCTCAGAGTCAACAACCATAGCCCTTGCACTCTAAATCACCATCTCAAACCTATCAGTACTATTCCATCAAAATCATTACGGAATCACCCACAGAGTTATACTGACGTATAGTTCTTACACCTCGAGTCTTCACTTGCTCCACTTGGATAAACGACCTAACGTTTAATTGGAATCGATGTGGTTTTCGGATATCCAAATTTGGAAATCCAATGCCGGTATCATCGAAATCAAACGCCATTTTAATGTCCAAGTTGTACTTGAGGGTTTCAACCAATTAACTCATTTCATTATTATTTATTTCACACAGATCGATAAACTTCATATCACAATAGATAATCACATTCTCATCATAAATAGATAATCTGTATCATTATCACAAACATATAATCATCACAACCAGATAATCCATCACAAACCATCATACTTTAACCAAGCATCCATATCATACAGATACAACTCATCTCATTACTAAGATCACAACCATTCAATCAATAACATCCATATACAATGATTTATTAACCATCAATTATAATTAATTTAAAATGAATTAAATTAATTACTTCTATCTCTAATTAATTTAAAATAATTAAATTAATATCACAACTACAAATCCTGCTTAATATCCATTAATTAATTAACCCAGTTAATTAATCATTCACTAAGTATTTAACTTGACTAAACACCTTGATTAATCATTTACTAATTACAATAAGTAATTAGTCTTTAATTAATTTTCACATATTAATTAACCTTATTCATAAGTAATTAACATTTAATTACTTCATTTATTAACTAACTACAATTAATTATATTCATCTTTAATTAATTACAATTAATTAATCACTTAATTAATTATTTATTACTTAATTAAACAATCATTAATCACATCATTAATTATATTAATTAATGATCTCTAATATTTAAATAAATTACTTAATTAAAATTAATTACATTTAGTAATTAATCTAATTATTAATCACCTTGATTAATATTCAATTCAGTAATTGACTATCTTTAATTACTCATTAACAAATTAATTATCCAATAATTAATTATCTTTATTAATTAATCCCCTGATTAATTACAAAAGTAATTATCCAAATTACTTTATTAAAAATCATCTTCACTAATTACATTCCAGTAATTATCAATTATTACTTCTCTAAGAAATCCTGCTCCATTAATTGCATTTAGTAATTACTCTCATAAAATCATCAAATGATTTACTTAAATTAATTAAACTAAATTAATTAACTTAAATAAATCATATTATCAAAATTAATTACAATAAGTAATTAATTCCTTAATTACTTTTATCAAGAAATTATACTTAACAAATTACAATTGATTGTATTCAATTAATAAATCCAGTTAATTATCAAAATTAATTATATTAATTAATTACTTAATTATCCTTAGATAATTATCTTTATTAATTAACAACATTTTCGTTAATTACTTACTTAAGGAATTTATCTTAGATTAATTATCAATTAATCATCTCTAATTATAAATTAATCCAAATCATTATTTAAAATCAAATAAATAAGTAAATTCTTAATTATTTCCAAAATAATTTATTTACTTATTAATGACTTTATCTACATTCAAAATGTATTTAAAACAATACATTTCTAAATTAAATTCAAATTCGATTTAAAAATTTAAGATTTTCAAAATGTTTATTCATTTAAACATTATCCAAAATTTAAATAAACTTAAAATACTTGGAACAAAAATAAATGTTAAAGAACATTCATTACTTAAATATAAAAGAAAAGTTTAAAAACCAAATTTACCTAAATTTATTAAAGAAACAAGTTTTAAAATGATTTTTTTACTTTTCAATTTAAAGTTAAACACTTCATATCTTTAATTCAATTATTAAAGGAAATAAATTCTTTCAAGTTTAAACCTTATTTGAAATCAAATTCATTTTTAAATCTACTTTTAAAATATTTTAAAACTTGTTCAATCTTTTAAATATACAAAAAAAACTGTTTGAATTAAATCTGGTTTCAAAATAAACCTGAAAACTAAATTTAGTTTTGATTTCAAAACTAAATTTAAACCTTACCTAAATTTAAATTCTTCATTTTTAAAACTCAAATTCAAAAGCTCACTTGAATTAAAATCTAAACCTTGTACTTAGAACCCTGTTATCAATCCTGCATTTAAAATTCAAATTTCATTTGAATTCGAAAAACTGCACATATACAGGTTATAAGAACCTGAAGCAAACAACCCGAGTCCATCCAAAATTTCTTCGGGTTAACAACCCACTAGCTTCGAGACAGAATCAAAAACACCCGAGTGTGACTTCGAGCTAGAAACCCTACACATCCCTAAATGTTCACCAGAATTCACATATGCACGGTGCATATGCACCAGTGCTCAGATCAACTCCAGCCACCCTAGGCAACTCCTCCTAGTCGCCGACCATCCACCCACAAGCTTACGACCATCAGAAAACCTACTGTAGTTTGAATTCAAAGTTTGAGAAATCAAATACAACCTGGAAAACCCATCTGCACCATATACCCAACCTGTCAACGCCGAGGAAACCCACCTCCGACCACCATCGTTGATGCGACTTTGGCTATCTCTTCTTCCACGACTCCTCTACAACTTCCCAAAAACTGATAACACTCGGTGCATCACAGAAAAATCAAGAAGCTACTAAAACCCCAACCACTCCAAACTAGGGCTAGAACTTGGAAATCACAATTACCATCTCCTCCCCTCTCTGATCATCTATTGCCCAATTATCCTCCACTTCCCAATCAATCTTCCACCTCCAGGAAGAATAACAACTTCCAAAATCCACCAAAAAATCAAACAAACCCAAAAACCCCAATTCTATTCAAAACAGAAATACTCATTCCACAGTAATTTTAAAAATATGAAATTTGTTTTAAAATTAATGATTTCTAACATACATTCATGTTATAAACTTGTTTAAATAATTAATGATGTTTGATATTCTTGTTTTATTGAAAATACTTACTGTTGTATTTGTTTCAGAGGTAACAGATTTTTCAATATAACTAAATTATGATTTAAGAACACAATTTCTTACTAAATAAACATTATTTGTTTACACATATTAATTTCTAACAGAAATCAAACAAGTGAATAAAGTTTTTCTATTAAACTTAGTTTAAAACAGGAAACAGTTAATCAGGTTTCCTGTAATCACACACACACACACACAAATATATATATATATATATATATATATATATATATATATATATATTCACACACAATATTCATCACAAATAAAATCATACAAGCATACACATTCCTACATATTCACATGCAGCAGATAATTTAAACTTTTTGCATTAAGGTTCTCACTTCCAAAAATAACAGAGCAGTTTTCATCAACCAGATTTTAATTTATGTGAACTAACACTTGAATTCAGGAAATTTTATTTAGCTTTGATTTAAAAGAAAAACTGTTTTTAAAATAAGAAGTTTACTCACTTTTAAATTTGAAGAAGCAGAGAACAATTCCAGAGATGCATCACATATTCCAAGAACTTGATTTGAAGCTGCATGCTGAAAGTTGAACCTGCTTGTTGAAGTTGTTCTACAATTTGCTTGATGAATTTACTTCCAAGTTTTGATTACTGAAGTTGATTTTAGACTGCATGCTACCCATCTTCAATTGCTTAAGTAAGAGTTGAAGTTGAGTCTTTACAAATTGCAGATTTGAGAATTGATTTTGTAGATTTTAGATGGTTTTGGTTTGCAGAACTTTGATTGAATTTTGTTTGAATTTGGGTTTTGATTTTTCTTAAATCTGATTTCCAGATTCAAATGAAAATAAGGGTTGAACAAAAAATGCATTTGTTACATTTTCTTATTAATATATTTTAAAATAAAAAGTTTTTAAAACAATGCCACTTGTTATCTTATCAATGATAAATATTTACAAGTGTCTTCTCTTGTGCACAAATGTCTTACATATGTTTATCTTTATATTAAAGAAATTTCTTTAATTTATGAATGTGTTTAAATCCTTCTAAAGCCATTTCTAATTTAATTTAAAATGTTTTTAAATGTTTTATTTCCATTAACCTTTAAAACGATTACATGTTTACATATAAACTTCTTATAAAATTATACACAATTTAAATGTTTATTTGAATGTTTTCAAAATAATATTTTTAAAGCTAAACTTTTCAAAAGAGAAAATTTTAAAAAGAAAAGAAATGTTAAATTCAATTTTATTCAAAACTTTTCAAATCAAAATATTATACTTTAATATAAATAAACTAAATCTTATTTCAAAAGAAAAACAATTCTTAAAATAAAACAAAATAAACTTTTATTAAAAAAAATACAAATTTAAACTATTTTATTTTTAAACAAACTATTATATATTTATAAACAAAATAAATATTTACTTATATTTCTATGAAAATATAAGATAGACTTTTAAAACAAACTTTTGAAAAGTTTTAAATACAAATTTAAATCAAATTAATCAATTCATAAATCATACATCTTATACATATAAATTGAAAAATATTCTTTATTAAATTTAAATTTGAATTTAAAATCAAATCCTCTATTTACAATGTATACACATATACACATTATAAATATCTTTAAATCAGCTTAGAAAGATAATTTTATTACTTAAATATTTTTAACATTTGAAAACAATAAGATTCTCAATTTAAATTATTATTATTATAAATTTTGAAAAGAATATCATTTGACAAATTAAATAATTATTAATCTTCAAAAGAAAATTCCTGTTTGAATTAAATTATTAAATCAATATTTCACATTTTAAAATAATTATTAATGAAATTATTAAATAAATATTGCCCAAATTTCCGGGACATCACATTCCTCGCCCCTTAAAAAAATTTCGTCCCCGAAAATTAAAAGCAAAGGTAATTTAATAATCCCATACAGATTTAAATTTTTAAAGTAGCAAACATATGCTATCAACCAAATTAGCAACCATAGCAACCAATTTAAACAAACAATTCTAATTACCCAGACAAAATTGTGGATGGAATTTCCTAGAGGTTCCCAGGTACAAACACCGGGACACTCGCTCTACAGAATATAAACTAGCTACACCACACAGATCTAGAGCTCCTATATATCTAGATCTACAAATCTTAACAGAATATTAGACCACAGACTAGTCCTGAACAACTTCCAAATCTCCCAGAACTACTGATTCCAAAACCAGTGATAAACCATACACGTACTCCCTCAGAGATACGTGAAAAACAAAACAAATCCAGCCATCCGAACTGGCAATTCAATCCTGTAGACCAAACACATAATCCTTAAGAGAAGACAGAAAGATCCAATACTCATATCCACAAATCTCTCCTGTCGATCCTGGGCTATCTTCAACCTTTTAGATCAATCAAATCTACCACACAAACTCTATTACAAAAATATCAGAAGACTCCAAACATACTACTCTTATCCAGAAAACAAAACAGATGCACAAGACAATCAAGCCTCCAGATGCAAAAATGAATATCCTGTAGAAATCCTCTGATTCAAGACAAAACTCAAATTCCCAATGAATCGGGTGTTACTTCTATTCTGGAATAGCTGCCACCATGCTTCCACTGCGCAACTCTGATTCAAGAATGCTATTGATGAACTCAAGTACAAACTTGATCAACTTATACCGGAAACATTGTTCACCAAATTCCATAAAATCTCAGTGACCTATCTGATTCGGTCAGAAACACTACAGCAAAAATTCAACCACAAAACTAGATCTGATTGAACCTGCCAGCTTAAACAGATCACTTTCTCAAAAAGCCCTCCTACTATGCTGAACCACCGGTAAAGCTCCAAGAACCAAGTCCAAATAGAACTCAAACCCTTGATGCAGATGCAAAACTTAATTCCTTCGAAGACATCCAGAAAATACCAAACCACTTCAATAACTCAAACATCCTCTAAAGATGCTTCAATCCAAACAAAGATTACTCAGAGAACTTCCGAACCATCGCAAGTCACTTTTGCGATCCTACTCAGTTCAGATCCCAAGAAATCGTTCTCACTGCACAATCAGAACAACTAAAGCCTTCAAATCAAAAGAAGAACTAGTGGTCCACCTCTTAACCACTAACATCACACCCAGATGGGCTTCCAAAAGAAATGGACAAGCTTCACCATCTGCCTGGCCTACTGACAGAAGAATCACAGAGATTTCTGAACCATCGAAGAAACAGGCCACTCACTGCTGCTACTGCTGCCAAAACTTCCTTATCCAAAAGCTCATCGAATCACAAAGCTACACCAGCCTCTTCACAATAGAGCCTTCAAGAGACAGATATCCCTTGGGAAACTCGCTCCCAAACCAAGCACAAGACACTCTGCCAAACTGAGTCTCAAACTCAAATATAGACAGAACTCCTTCCTGAAGTTTCCAAGATGCCATTGTTGGCTTCAGAACTCCCAACTGATCCAAACTTAAGAAAATCCACTCACACGAGTGCAACCAGCTTAGATCCAAATATGAACTCCGAATCTTAAAAAGATTTCCTTCAGAGATCAGTGAAATCCTTCACGCCAAACTGCAAAACTACTCAAGATGCCCAATACTGCCCTAGCGGATCACTTCCAACCTCAAACATTCGGACTCCAACCATTGGTAGTTGTGTTACACACACCACTACCCTATCTACCTTTATTATTTATTGGAAAACACGAACAGGTAACCCAATCTAATAGGTAGAAATATATATATATATATATATATATATATATATTCAAAATTACGAATACGCTCTCTCAAGAAGGACACCACTCCAGAGTCTAGGTATTCGCTCAACCTAGGGCTCTGATACTACAATGTAACGACCCGCCTTTCATTCCATAGAAAGATGCATCATTAAGAAGAAAGAAAGGGAAAGAAAAGAGAAAAGAAAGGAAAGAAAGAAACAGACAACATCAGAATCTCACAGCGGAACGAATAAATTATATTATATCACATAAAACTTTACACTGTATCATTACATCAGAGTTAAACAGCTAATACAACACAAACTAGACAGTTATAAACGTTCGTCTAGCAATTACAATTCAAGTACATTAGAGATAGATAGATACAACTCAAAACACAGCGGAATCACTATATATATCTACACGCTGAAGCCTCCGCTCCATTATCTCCTCCAGAACTCGTCAAAGCAATCCTGAATCACTTGACTACTCATACGAAATATGAGCACCCAAGAGTTTAATAAAACAAAAAATAAACACTCGGGTCAGACATGGGTCTGGTGTGAGTAAACGGGGTTAAAAGTTGCTTAACTTTAGAAAATCCTTTGAAAACAAAAGGTATCACGTAAGACTTCCCACACATAAACATGGAAAAAAATTTACCTTATGCTAACCAAAACATTTGATAGGAAATCCAATGATATTATAATAGTGTCTAGGGTTTTCAAAATAAAATACAGAAATAGTTGGAATGCTTACATCTCATGTTCCAACATAGTTGGGCACAATCAAAACCGTACAGGCACTTATTGGATTATGGATTCCATCAATGGCAGGGCTACTGGGGTAACGCCCGTCACAGTACGTGGCCTAGATCACCGTACCGAGGAGTACGCCCGCTCCCCTGCAACACAAAGCCGAAACCATTCCTTACTGAACAGTTCCGAACAAGACCACCCTGCAGATTGGCCGTCGCCAACTGCCACACAGTCGAAATATAAAGGGACCTCTAGACAGGGGTAAATCTTGCTCTCCAGTAGGGGCTACCCACGAAGCCTTGCTGCACCTCCCATGTTTTAGCCATTCTCGGTTGATGAGGCTTGAGGCTACGATTACCTTTATAGGACACATCAATTCTTAGAATGCTCATCGTCCACCTGACGATGTTCTGAAAGCATTCAATCCATACAAGTTCGTTCCGGGTTCGAACGAAACCGAAGGCACTATCTCGTTGCACTCATTTTGGAATCACCCTCAAAGTCAACAACCATAGCCCTTGCACTCTAAATCACCATCTCGAACCTATAAGTACAATTCCATCAAACTCATTACGGAATCACCCACAGAGTTATACTGATGTATAGTTCTTACACCTCGAGTCTTCACTTGCTCCACTTGGATAAATGATCTAACGTTTAATTGGAATCGATGTGGTTTTCGGATATCCAAATTTGGAAATCCGATCACCATCGAAACCAAATTCCATTTTAATGTCCAAGTTGTACTTGAGGGTTTCAACCAATTAACTCGTTTCATTATTATCTATTTCACACAGATAGATAAACTTCATATCACAATAGATAATCACATTCTCATCATAAACAGATAATCTGTATCATTATCACAAACAGATAATCATCACAACCAGATAATCCATCACAAACCATCATACTTTAACCAAGCATCCATATCATACAGATACAACTCATCTCATTACTGAGATCACAACCATTCAATCAATAACATCCATAAGCAATGATTTATTAACCATCAATTATAATTAATTTAAAATGAATTAAATTAATTACTTCTATCTCTAATTAATTTAAAATAATTAAATTAATTATCACATCTATAAATCCTGCTTAATATCTATTAATTAATTAACCCAGTTAATTAATCATTCACTAAGTATTTAACTTGACTAAACACCTTGATTAATCTTTTACTAATTACAATAAGTAATTAGTTTTTAATTGATTTTCACAAATTAATTAACCTTATTCATAAGTAATTAACATTTAATTACTTCATTTATTAACTAACTACAATTAATTATATTCATCCTTAATTAATTATAATTAATTAATCACTTAATTAATTAATTATTACTTAATTAAACAATCATTAATTATATTAATTAATGATCTCTAATATTTAAATAAATTACTTAATTAAAATTAATTACATTTAGTAATTAAACTAATTATTAATCACTAATTGACTATCTTTAATTACTCATTAACAAATTAATTGTCCAATAATTAATTATCTTTATTAATTAATCCCCTGATTAATTACAAAAGTAATTATCCAAATTACTTTATTAAAATTCATCTTCACTAATTACATTCCAGTAATTATCAATTATTACCTCGCTAAGAAATCCTGCTCCATTAATTGCATTTAGTAATTACTCTCATAAAATCATCAAATGATTTACTTAAATTAATTAAACTAAATTAATTAACTTAAATAAATCATATTATCAAAATTAATTACAATAAGTAATTAATTCCTTAATTATTTTATCAAGTAATTATACTTAACAAATTACAATTGATTGTATTCAATTAATAAATCCAGTTAATTATCAAAATTAATTATATTAATTAATTACTTAATTATCCTTAGATAATTATCTTTATTAATTAACAACATTTTCCTTAATTACTTACTTAAGGAATTTATCTTAGATTAATTATCAATTAATCATCTCTAATTATAAATTAATCCAAATCATTATTTAAAATCAAATAAATAAGCTGTAACAACCTGGGAATTTGTGAAAAATTTATTATCATCAACAAACGATTATTTTTGACAGCTAATTGCTGTTGGTCGTTTTTAAAATCAAGTTGGTATTCTTTTGTAATTTGTTAAGGGGTGTGGGCTTTAAAAATTAATGTTGGGCCACGTTTATTTTTCATGGTGCTGTGATAAATCTAAGGCCAATGCTCATTTCCCCTTATTCATTCGTTCGGATGCCCTAAAGTAAAAAAAAATGAAAACAAGAAAAGTAATGGCGGCTTCAAATTTCCATCACTCGCTCGTTCTAGAATTAGGGTTTTGATTTTTCGAAGAGAAAAGGGGGATTTCGGTTGTTGGATCTGTGCTCGTCAGGAGAAGGTGAGTGTTTCTTTCACTCACATCTTTAATTCAAAGCTCAAGTTTATTTGGGGTTTAAATTCTGTGATTTTTATTCGTATAAAATTGTTTTATTTCGTCAATACTATGCTCGTCCATTCGATTCTATTTGGATGTTGAGATGGTTACTGACTTGTTCCACCAATTTGTATAATTTGATACTTGATTGCACGGTATTGTTCGTGGCCACTACGGCTTCGATTTTTGGCCTGCTCGACTTTGGTGAAACTTGATTTGAAATTGTTCGATTCCTTGATATCTTTGGTCGTCAATTTTCGGTTGACAGTATTTTGATCTCTTATCTACTTCAAAATTTTTGTTGAATATTTCAACACGCGTAGATATTTCTTTCTGTTTTGTGACTGTTTACAATATTATCTGGTTTTGAATACTTTTAGCTCTGGCCTTGATCAATGCTCTGATATATTTTGTAAATTCTTGTCTTCAACTTGACCAATCCTTGTACTCTGATGTATGGCCTATGTTGGTACTGCTTGCTATTGCACTTGCATATTTTGTAGTCCACCATGTTTTTGTGTTGGATCTAATGCATTGGTGCGTGTTCCTGCTTTTAGCTTACTTGTGTACTGAATTGAGTGTTGTGTGCGTGAACTTCGGTGTGTGTGTGTGTCTACACATTCTTGTGATTCTGGCCTTGCTGCTGTGTAGGTGTGAATTTCATGCTTAGCATTATGCTTACCTAAAACACCAAGCCTTGTTCTCTTCATATACATGCTGAGTCAGTTTGCATTATTAAACTAGTTGAGTCTGCTTGGAACTTTTGTTGCATTGTATCTGTGCCACGAGTACTTTGCATTGCACCGGAGATTCATTTGAGTCGTGTTGTGTCTTCACTGATGACTGTTGCATCGAGTCAGTGATGGTTACATATACTTATGTTTACACAGTGTATTTTTATGATTTGGTGTCTGCATACATATGGTCTTGTAACACTTGATGGCATTCGATTTTGTATACAGATGCATTGCTCCATTTTTATATTGCATGGTCCGTTCAATTGAACTTCATTTGCATTGTTGTTTCACTGTTTTCAGTTGAATCTGAGTCATGGTAGTAGTGACTGGAATTTTGCATTTTATTTGTGGTTTGGTCATTTCCTTTGGTTTGTGATTTCATTGCGGCCTTGACTCTGTATACATTCACTGATGTTATCACTGCACACTTGTACATACATGTAGTTCATTTATGTTGGGCATTGAGGTGAACTATGCTGCATCTGCAGTGTGGTTTCATCGAGTTTAATCATTCACTACAGCTATCTTTACCATTTGAGACAGTTTGCATACCTGTTTTATTTAGTATTTGGGTTCACTAACCACTTATGTACATGCTTACTTGTTGTTCTGCTCATTTATTATGGGATGTAGTGTTGCACTTCTTTGTGCTCGACCCTGATCTGTTGGCAATGTTGAACTTTGAGGCCTATCATATTTTTAATTATGGTTCATGTCAGTGACAAGTCTTTTGCATTTTGTTGTAATTTGGGTTCCTTCATGTTGTTGTACCTGACTCATTACTATTTTATGTAATGTTGCATTCCTTGGTGACTGCTATTTTGTTTGGTATGTAGTCTTGCCCTTGTTGTTTTGCATTGTATCGATGTAATTAAATTGTTTTCAAAGCCACTTGAGTTAAATCCGATACTTCGGGTTTGACCTTGTGCCCGGGTGTGTACATCATCACCGTAGTGGCAAGGCAGTGCACGCAAGCGTGAACTGCAGCCACACGGTATGGCTTTTATGGATATTCTATTTTGTTTTGATTTATTGATCTTTTGCATATTCCATATGCTGTAGTGGCGAGGCAGTACACGCGTGCGTGTACTGCAGCCCTACCCGAGTTGACATTTTAATTGATATTTCATTATGTTTTGGAGACGTATTTTGATTGGTTAATTTGATGATTTTGTTGTTAATTGCCGTTTAGGCAATTCTGATGTTTTTAAATTATCTTCGTCGATATTCTTTTCACTTATCTTTGTTGATGATTTGAATTTGCTGATTGGTTGTTTAACACTATTACGTGTTATATTTATCGTTATCCGATTTCTTTATTTAAGGAGCAGATAGACGGGATTTATCGTGACTGTTGTCTATTCATTATTTACTTATTATTGCTTCTGTGCATTAATAACTGAGTTTGAATTAGACTGACCCGTGCATTATTTTCTTTTGAATGTAATACTCGGGTCAGACCGAGTATTTACAGGTTGTTGATATCTTACTTTGGGTTGCTGCTTGAGCTATGAAGTCACTTCATATTTTTTGAAGTAGTCGTCGTCATTTATAGTAGTCGGTTTATTTGTATAGGAAGATATGTATTCATGTATATTATATACGATAATGTACTTGTATATGTAACTTCCAGAGTCAACAGTTGTAGTTGTATCATATGTACTGTATCACATGTATTGTAACTGACATCAGTTATTATATATATGAGACTTTTGTTTTATCTGTGTTCCGCATTTATATTATCTGTGTTATTATTATATCTATTGTCCTAAACTATTATGAACCATCGTAGTTCGTTTTATACTGGAATTGGGTATGTCGATGGGAGTAAATAAATAAGAGATGAAAAGTACAAAAAAACATATACCACTCCTATCGAAATAACCAATACTAGTGTAAGGCCTAACTACGGATGGCCGCTCCTATCCAGCCTTATTCTTCGTGATAACAGACAGTATTTCCTTAATACTCTCTTTTATTGTGAGCACAGAGGTGGGGCGTTACATAAGTAAATTCTTAATTATTTCCAAAATAATTTATTTACTTATTAATGACTTTATCTACATTCAAAATGTATTTAAAACAATACATTTCTAAATTAAATTCAAATTCCATTTAAAAATTTAAGATTTTCAAAATGTTTAATCATTTAAACATTATCCAAAATTTAAATAAACTTAAAATCCTTGGAACAAAAATAAATGTTAAAGAACATTCATTACTTAAATATAAAAGAAAAGTTTAAAAACCAATTTTACCTAAATTTATTAAAGAAACAAGTTTTAAAATGATTTTTTTACTTTTCAATTTAAAGTTAAACACTTCATATCTTTAATTCAATTATTAAAGGAAATAAATTCTTTCAAGTTTAAACCTTATTTGAAATCAAATTCATTTTTAAATCTACTTTTAAAATATTTTAAAACTTGTTCAATCTTTCAAATATACAAAAAAAAACTGTTTGAATTAAATCTGGTTTAGAAATAAACCTGAAAACTAAATTTAGTTTTGATTTCAAAACTAAATTTAAACCTTACCTAAATTTAAATTCTTCATTTTTAAAACTTAAATTCAAAAGCTCACTTGGATTAAAATCTAAACCTTGTACTTAGAAACCTGTTATCAATCCTGCATTTAAAATTCAAATTTCATTTGAATTTGAGAAACTGCACATACACAGGTTATAAGAACCTGAAGCAAACAACCCGAGTCCATCCAAAATTACTTCGGGTTAACAACCCACTAGCTTCGAGACAGAATCAAAAACACCCGAGTGCGACATCCCCAAATGTTCACCAGAATTCACTTATGCACGGTGCATATGCACCAGTGCTCAGATCAACTCCAGCCACCCTAGGCAACTCCTCCTAGCCGCCGACCATCCACCCACAAGCTTACGACCATCAGAAAACCTACTGTAGTTCGAATTCAAAGTTTGAGAAATCAACTGCAACTTGGAAAACCCATCTGCACCATATACCCCAACCTGTCAACGCCGAGGAAACCCACCTCCGACCACCATCGTTGATGCGACTTTGGCTATCTCTTCTTCCACGACTCCTCTACAACTTCCCAAAAACTGATAACACTCGGTGCATCACAGAAAAATCAAGAAGCTACTAAAACCCCAACCACTCCAAACTAGGGCTAGAACCTGGAAATCACAATTACCATCTCATCCCCTCTCTGATCATCTATTGCCCAATTTTCCTCCACATCCCAATCAATCTCTCACCTCTAGGAAGAATAACAACTTCCAAAATCCACCAGAAAATCAAACAAACCCAAAAACCCCAATTCTATTCAAAACAGAAATACTCATTCCACAGTAATTTTAAAAATATGAAATTTGTTTTAAAATTAATGATTTCTAACATACATTCATGTTATAAACTTGTGTATTGAAAATACATACTGTTGTATTTGTTTCAGAGGTAACAGATTTTTCAATATAACTAAATTATGATTTAAGAACATAATTTCTTACTAAATAAACATTATTTGTTTACACATATTAATTTCTAACAGAAATCAAACAAGTGAATAAAGTTTTTATATTAAACTTTGTTTAAAACAGGAAACTGTTAATCAGGTTTCCTGTAATCACACACACACACACACACACACACACACACACACACACATATATATATATATATTCACACACAATATTCATCACAAATAAAATCATACAAGCATACACATTCCTATATATTCACATGCAGCAGATAGTTTAAACTTTTTGCATTGAGGTTCTCACTTCCAAAAATAACAGAGCAGTTTTCATCAACCAGATTTTAATTTATGTGAACTAACACTTGAATTCAGGAAATTTTATTTAGCTTTGATTTAAAAGAAAAGCTATTTTTAAAATAAGAAGTTTACTCACTTTTAAATTTGAAGAAGCAGAGAACAATTCCAGAGATGCATCACATATTCCAGGAACTTGATTTGAAGCTGCATGCTGAAAGTTGAACCTGCTTGTTGAAGTTGTTCTACAATTTGCTTGATGAATTTACTTCCAAGTTTTGATTACTGAAGTTGATTTTAGACTGCATGCTACCCATCTTCAATTGCTTAAGTAAGAGTTGAAGTTGAGTCTTTACAAATTGCAGATTTGAGAATTGATTTTGCAGATTTTAGATGGTTTTGGTTTGCAGAACTTTGATTGAATTTTGTTTGAATTTGGGTTTTGATTTTTCTTAAATCTGATTTCCAGATTCAAATGAAAATAAGGGTTGAACAAAAAATGCATTTGTTACATTTTTTTATTAATATATTTTAAAATAAAAAGTTTTTAAAACAATGCCACTTGTTATCTTATCAATGATAAATATTTACAAGTGTCTTCTCTTGTGCACAAATGTCTTACATATGTTTATCTTTATATTAAAGAAATTTCTTTAATTTATGAATGTGTTTAAATCCTTCTAAAGCCATTTCTAATTTAATTTAAAATGTTTTATTTCCATTAACCTTTAAAACGATTACATGTTTACATATAAACTTCTTATAAAATTATACACAATTTAAATGTTTATTTGAATGTTTTCAAAATAATATTTTTAAAGCTAAACTTTTCAAAAGAAAAAAATTTAAAAGGAAAAGAAATGTTAAATTCAATTTTATTTAAAAGTTTTCAAATCAAAATATTATACTTTAATATAAATAAACTAATCTTATTTCAAAAGAAAAACAATTCTTAAAATAAAAAAAAATAAACTTTTATTAAAAAAATACAATTTTAAACTATTTTATTTTTAAACAAACTATTATATATTTATAAACAAAATAAATATTTACTTATATTTCTATGAAAATATAAGATAGACTTTTAAAACAAACTTTTGAAAAGTTTTAACTACAAATTTAAATTAAATTAATCAATTCATAAATTATACATCTTATATATATAAATTGAAAAATATTCTTTATTAAATTTAAATTTGAATTTAAAATCAAATCCTCTATTTACAATGTATACACATATACACATTATAAATATCTTTAAATCAGCTTAGAAAGATAATTTTATTACTTAAATATTTTTAACATTTGAAAACAATAAGATTCTCAATTTAAATTATTATTATTATAAATTTTGAAAAGAATATCATTTGACAAATTAAATAATTATTAATCTTCAAAAGAAAATTCCTGCTTGAATTAAAGTATTAAATCAATATTTCACGTTTTAAAATAATTATTAATGAAATTATTAATGAAATTATTAAATAAATATTGCCCAAATTTTCGGGACATCACAAGGTTAGTCTACTATAAGACCGCCATTTTTTAATGGCAGTAACTATGCATATTGGGAATGTAGGATGAAAATATATTTACAATCTGTAGGATTAGACACTTGGAATATCACACAAACTGAATATTCTGAACCCACAACTGATTTTGCACAGTGGACCGCTGAGCAAAAGACTGTTGCACAAAATAATTCTAAAGCAATGAATATTCTGTTTTGTTCACTTGATAGAAATTAATTTAATAGAATGTTAGTTTGTAAGTCTGCATATGAAATCTGGAAAACTTTGCAGGTTACTCAAGAAGGAACAAGCAAAGTTAAACAGACCAAAATTTCCGTGCTCACAAATCAGTTTCAATTATTTAAAATGAATTCTAACAAGTCTATTTCCGATATGTATAGTAGATTTCAGGATATTGTGCATTCTCTAATATCCTTGAGAAAGGAATTTTCAGAAGAAGATCAAGTCAGAAATTTTTTAAACTGTCTTACTCCAGAATGGGATCAAAAGACACTTGTGATCGAAGAGGCAAATGACATCAGTACCTTAAAGATAGAAAATTAATTGGAAATCTAACGTCGTTTGAAGTCCAAATGATCGGGAGAAGAGAAAGCAAAGCATCTGTAAAGAAATCAATGGCATTTAACGCATTGACTAGTGGATCAGACTCAAACAGCGATAATGATAAAGAGATAGCCTTGATGACCAGGAATTTTCGAAAATTTCTGAAATACAGAAAGATGAATAATCTCAAAAGAAACAACTATAAGAACTCTGGAATCAGAATGTATTGCCAAACAATGTCAAATGTTTCAACTGTGATTGTAACAAGCCGCATATTTATCGAGTTTGTATTTAAATATTTTATTTAAATATTAACTCGTTAATCGGATTTTGGTCCGAAAAGCTACTTTTTGCAAACGGTCAAATTAGGACTCGAGACCACTTCCATTGAGTTTGAAATGTCGTTTACAATTTTTTTAAGTATAAACATCGATAGGTTTGGAGTTAGTGAAATTTCACTAACTTTTCCCGCTTTGGACTTTGGGTTAGTTTAGCCTATTAAGCCCATGTTCCAACCCTCTTCTCCTCACTCTTCATAAATTTCCTAACTAATCAAGCTTTGGCATTAATGGTGGAGGGAATGGGAAATTAAAATTCCAAAACTCAAATTCAATTGCAATCCATCTTTCTACTCCAAATTCAAGAAGAAGATATTGGATTCAAGCTTCTTGTGCTTAGATAGAAGAAGGATTGATTCTTGCTTGCTTAAAACTTCATTTTCATTGATATTTGGTGCAAAGGTGAGATTTTTATCTCACAATTCTAGTCTATAACTATATTGGACTGTTGGGAATGATTCCCTATCACTTTAGCATGCACATTTGCATTTGGTTTGGATTGGATTGGCGAAAAACTCAAAATTTTAGTGTTTTGGGGAGAAACCGCTGTTAGGTCGTTCTGGCCGTTTTTGGCATGTTCGGAGTTAGGTCGCTTCAGTTGGGTCGTTCGCGAGTCAACACTAGGTCGTATGACCCTTGAGTCGTTAGGTCGTATGACCCTTGAGTCGTTAGGTCGTATGACCCTTGAGTCGTTAGGTCATTAGACCTCATTTTGTCTTCACTAGGTCGTACCGTTTTGGTCGGGGCGCTGCCCCCTGGACCCCCGCGACCTGACCGGGCAGGTCGAACCCCGTAAGCGGTGGCGTTGCCCCCGCACCCCCACCTTGGGGGGTTGCCACCCCCCCTGGACCCCCCCTCCGTAGGGGATCTTATCTGAAAAACATTCAACAGAACTTGCTTTGTTGAGATGCTGAGTTGACCATTCTTCGAGACAAACCATCTCTGGTTATCTCGGCCACGTTTGGTCGTTGGGGAACTTCCACTTTGATGCTTTTGAGCTGATTTCCTTGGATTTTATTTACATCTCCGAATGTGATCTTTGTGATGATTGTTTCTACAATCTCTTCTGTGATTTGTCATTTTAAAAATATAAAGGTTTCAATACTAGTAGTAAATATCAAAACTCTTTCAACAAAATGATTTCAACTCTATTTTCCGTAACAAAGCTCTTTTCTTAAACCGTTTTCCAATCTATTAGTATATACAAACCTTTACCTCACTCGGATGAGAAATCTAATTAAACGACTTAGTAAAACAAGTGGTATGAAACGCTTGCGTTCACTTCGTCGGTTAATTCTTGGACTTGTTCGATTGAACCACTTGTGACACATTTTATTAGTGAAGATTTGCAGTTCGTTCGTAAATATTTAAGTTAAGCAAGTGGTTATGGGACATGAAGCTAAACTTCTATATTTACTAGCTTAGTGAAATTGACACTTCTCGTTGATCATGACGATCATTCTGATGATTTAGACTAGCAACTGTGCGATGTCTCTTGTTGCGAGGTTAGACTAGACACCACTTGTGTGATTCCACTCACACATACCTTTTTGCTTTTTGGTTAGTCTGGACCTTAATCTGTGTGATTCCATTCACACATGTGGGGTAGCTCCCCTTGGTCTTCGGACCGTCATGTGATAGGCCTCTTTCTCTTTTCTATGATTTCTGGACTTCTTGCATTGATTTCTAAAATTTATGTCATTGACTTGTTATGAGTACAAGTTTGGGGTATGATGCCCTTTCCGAATCTTTGAGAAGATTCTTGTGATATTGATTATCTCTTATTGATTGATCTTCTGTTGATCATTATTTACATACTTATAGTGGTATGTCATTATGGATGTTTATGTTTATGCCATATCTTTTATGTTATATCATGTCATCTGATATTTATAGCTAGACTGATCCGTTTATTATTTTCTTAAATAATACTCGGGTCAGACCGAGATGTTACAGGTGCTTCTGCTTGACTTCTTCCCAGGGATTCATCACTCTGACTTTTGGCTAACTGTTTAGATTAGCAGTTTTTGTTATATACACTTGAGATATAGACTCATAGTTGTATTCTTTTGTATAGCACGTGTTGCTATTCTTTTGTATTATCGTGGATCTTACTGACCACTACTCTGATGTACACTTTCATGTGTTAGTTATATATTCATATCTTCTTCCGCCTTTGTGATATGGATATTTGTGAATGATTTGTGATATGATTATTTCTATGTTTGTTTCCGAAGATTATTTATAGCCACCGTGTGATAAGCAATTACATGGATGGTCGCTCCTCAACAGCCTTATTCTCCGTGCTAGTTGACAGCACTACTCCGGAGTGTTCTTGGCGAGCGTGGGTATAGAGGTGGGGCGTCACAGTGATGAACCAGGCCATATCAAAAGAGACCGTCTGTATCCAGAAAAGCAAAATCCTCCTATAAACAATGATTCAGTAAAGAAACGGAAGCGTGCATTTACTGCTACTCTAGATGACTCAGATTCGTCCTCAAGCGATGATGATCAGAAGACAGATAATTCAAATTTGTGTTTCACGGCAGTTCATGACTCCGACGAACTCAGAGAAACAGACTCAGGAAAAGGTACACATTTACAATACAATTGGTTGAAATTGTATGTTTAGAATTAGATGCTTGATTGCTTGCTTGATTGATTTTGAATTGGTGTGTTATTTGAATTTTAAATTTTTTTACTATTATTTTATTATTATTTTTATTAGTATAATAATATATTATGGAATATACTATAATTCTAATAATATTCCAGATATATATAGACATTAAAAATAATAAGTATATATATATTAGAGTACTTAGGAAAAATAAATCATAGAAATTCACAAGCACATGTCGACAGGATCCCTACCATGATGTTGACATGGGTACAAAATTTGAAATTCAAAATTTGAATTCAAATGGTTGAATTTCCCTCCACCTTTTCACTTCATTCAATTCTCTGAAGGCATCTTTTGACCAGAAAACATGTCCTTTGAGAATCTATTTATTCACTATCTTTTATCACATCTTTTCACTTTCATTTTCAAATTCAAACTCTCTCTTCAAAACTTCAAGCTCTCTACTCTCTACTCTAATGGCTTCTTCAAGCAACCCCTCTACCATGAGAATTTCAAGAAAGATAAAAGAGCAACTCTTCAATGATCCAGAGGCTATAAAAGCATACATCAACTATGTTAACTATGCAAAAGTCCATCCCAGAAAGTTTTCTATATTTCAAGATTTCTTTTCTTATGAAATTGATTCTCTTTTTGCAAACAATCAAATTCTTAGTCTTGTTAATGCTTCTCAAAATGATTTTGTTTGTTATCCAAATCTTGTCAAAATTTTCTATGCAAATCTTAATCATGGATTTTATAATGGAAACGATGATGAAATTTGGAGTAGTGTCAAAGGCACTAGAATTGTTTTGAATTGTGATCTTTTGGGTACCATTCTCAATTGCAAGAGTACGGGAATGGATCTTTCTAATTTTAAAATCGATGAAAATGATCGGGAGACATTTCATCACATTTTCGAAGGAAATGATAATTTTGAATTCAAAAATCGAAACCTTCGATCAAAAGCTAGAATTGTAAATCTTCTTTTACAACATACTTTGACCCCAAGATCAAGAAATTTTAACAATCCTACTTCAAAAGTTTGCAAAGCACCTTTTGCTATTTTTGGAAATTATGATATTAATTGGGCGCAAGTTATTTTGGATGAACTTCATCCCAAAAATATTGAAATGGGTGAGAATACTTTGTATCATGGAATTTATCTCGCTCGAATTTTTAACTATTTTGGAGTGGATTTCAAAGGAGAAGAATTTGACTCTGAAAAAGTTTTCAATCATTCCAACATTTTGCTTATGAAAATTCCATTTGTTTTTCAACCCTATGAGACTCTTGCCGAAAAGGAAGAGCGTTTGGCTCATGAGGAGATGGAAGAAGAGGAAAAGGAAGAAGAAGAAGAAGAAGGGGATGAAATGGAAATTGAAGAAGAAGAAGAAGGTGAAACTTCTTTGGAAAGCATCCACTATCCTCCTAATCCATCCAACAAAACCCTTATCAAAAACCAAAAGACCATTGTTGAGAATCAACGGATTCTTAAACGATCCGTCAGTAAGAAGTTGGACAAAATTTCATCCAAGATGAACAAGTTTATTTCCAAAGTCAGCAAGAAGCATGGATTATCTTCATCGTCGTCATCCTCTAACTAGTTCTACCTTTTCGTATCTCATTGTATTTGTTTTAGTTTATTTTGATTTGAATGTTCGTGTAGTTCTTTGTGTTTAATATTTGTATCATGTTATCATGAAATGAAATTGAATTCCTTTTCTGTTATCTAGCTTATCTTATCTCCAGAATAAATGTTAGCATATTATATAAATATATATGTATACACAATTATTCACAAAATCAAAATAAGCCATCAAAATTCATTACACCATGTCGACATCCCCTTATGACCATGTCGACATGTACTGGTCAGAAATGACATTTCATTTTGAATTTGAAATTTGAATAACTACCTTATGTCTATTCATTTCAAACGAATTTCTACACCTATAAATACCTATTTCTTCCAGAATTCATCACTGAATATTATTTCTTATCCACTTTGTCTCTCATTCTTCTCACAACTCGAATATGGCCAATCCAATTGATAATCTATCAGAAATCTTGAAGAGACTCTTAATTCTTTCAAGAATGTTCTTTCGTTCATTCTATGTAACCGGCGACACTTAGAATTGAGTCAAATGCAGATGATTAAAGAGCAAGAAAGGCATTTCGATGCAATACGATGGATGATTTCCTCCCTGCACAAGGATGATAACGAAGCACATCCTCCAGTCTCTCGCTAATGATAATGAAAATTGGGATGCCATTAAACCAGACCCTATATTTGGAGAAGAAGGATGGTGGAAGTTCCTCGTAATGTTTGATTGGTTTGTTTGATTTGGTTTATTTGATTTGAATTGTTTGATTTGATTTGAATTGATTTGGATTGATACTTGGTGTGAAAAACATGTATAAATATGCATTAATATTTATATGACCTTTAATTAATTATCATGTCTATCAGTATAATTATCTCTTAATCTATCTATTATATACTCCATTTGTATAGTTTATTAATGCATGCACTTTAGTCTAAGAATGTGGGAGAGTTTTATAGTTTGAAGTTAGTTTTTGTTGATGACAAAGGGGAAGAAATATAAAATATGATAGTTGGGCATAGATTAAGGGCGAGTTACTAAGATAGAAGTAGTATTTTATAAAAAGGTTGTCATCATCAAAAAAGGGGAGATTGCTAGTCCGTGAGATGATGGTTTTAATGACAACAACCTTAGAATAGGATTATAAAATATAAATACTAACATTATAGTTTAGAAATATATTTATATGCAGGATTTAACCATGCAGGTACCAAGAATGAAGACTGTACAGTATATAGATTCAAGATATCAAGAATGAAGACTCATGAGTATCAAGAATATCAAGATTATCAAGAGTTCAAGATTTCAAGTAATTTATTTTTTAGGAATTTTTTTAAAACTCCTAGAAAAGTACCGACATCTTAAAATCCAATTTATTCGTGGAATGGAATCCACTTCGAGCCTGTTAAAGGGATGGAACCCTAACTAGAATGGAACCTACGAAAAATCTAGTGGAACATTGTTTTGTATCCGCTAACTTTTATTCAAAATGATTTTACAAAATTATATCTTGTTTTCAAAATGTTTTCAAAACCTTCCTTTTAAAAGAATCAAAATCATCTATCCTGATTTTAAATACTTTTAGCATCAAAATAATCTTTAATTTCAAAATCAAATTATCCTTAGTTTTAAACTATCTTTTGATAATAATATATTTAACTTTTAATATTTAAACTTAGATTTAAATATAAAATTAAACTAAAATTTTATATATACCAAAATATTATTCTCTATATTTGTTTATATATTTTAACTATAGTTAAGTATATTTATAAAAGTTTAAAATAGTTTTAATATAAGATAAAAGTTATTTTCAAAGAAAAACAAAACACCAAAATTTCCTTTGGGATGTCGACATGCTCAATACACCCATGTCGACATAGTGTCAGTTAATTTTAAAATTTAAATTTCAAAAGACGTGTCTATTCGTCATATCTCTTCACGAATGGACATGGTTGTTGTTCTTCTATAAATATAGGCTGTTTTCAACGAATTTTTAATCATATTTTCTGGTTTTCATTTCTCTTCTTCTTCCACATTTCTTTATACATATTCATACCATTACTCTGCCGAAATCAAAATTGAATCTAACAAGATTATCTCTAGTTTGATTCTTTATCACTATCTCAATAAGATCCTCAGTGCTATTCAGAGTTACAGGCTTCTTTGTAATCAATTAAACGAGAAAATGTATGATTGTGGCCTTGGAAATCAATTAAGCGAGAAAAAGTATGATTGTATCCTTGGAAATCAATTGGGTGAAATTGTTGCCCGTAAAATCAAGTATCTCTACCCAGAGGATTGTGAATCTGGAGGGTGTACCTCGTAGCCTTGAAATCGATCGTGTAATTGTACAATTGCTTTTGAAAGAAAATCCATACTTGTGTGCGGGACTGGATGTAGGGTAACTCCGAACCAGTATAAATTCCGGTGTGTTCTTTCTTTTACTTTATTTTTGCATTTGCGTTTGATTCTGTGATCATATTTGTGTCTGAATATTGCATACATTTGTGTTCAAATTAACAAAAACTCAAAAAGATTTAATAATTCCTTAAAACACTATTCACCCCCCCCCCCCCCTCTAGTGTTTATCCTAGCCTTAAGATCCGTAATCCGCATTTCTCACAAGAACTATACTTTTGATAAATTAATTCAAATGAATATAGGTTTGTTAGAAGATAAAAAGAATAAGAAAGGAATTTAGTATTATATTAGATAGAACTAATTTAGAAATTGATATGTTAAAAGATGAGAAATTGATTCTCGAAGAAGAATTACTTAAGTCTCAAAATTCCAATGAGAGTTTGATGTCTAAAATCCATGCAAACTTACAATTTATAAGGATGAAAACATCAAAATCTCAAATGATAATTGTGATTTGAAAAATCTCTTGATATTTGTAATGGAAAAATTAGCTCTTTGGATTCTAAAATCGATAAATTATCATAAAACATCTCTAACTTTGATAAAGGTAAAATGATTTGGAAATTTTAATTAATATTTCAAAACCTGCTTTTAAAAGAAATGGAAATAATTCTGAGATCAGAAACTCTAAATTTAGTAAACCAAGTCCTCAAAAATATGGTTCTTTATATACCAAATTTAGAAAATCCAAAAATCCTAATAGTAAAAAAGATTTGAAGAATCCATAAACAATGAGTATTTGGGTTCCAAAAACAAATAATAGTTTAATAAGAAATGAAATCTTTAATAATAGTTGTAATATCTTTGGTGTCACACTTTTTTGGTATCAACATTAACTACCAAAAATGCCCCTCTACCAATATTATTAAATATTAATATCACTTAAAAGTAGGATTTAACAGATAAATTTTCTTTACCAATTCAAAACGTCCCTCTACGGATGTTATCAAAATCTTAATTTCACATAAAATTAGGATCTAACAAATTAACATTTTTTATAGTCGTTTTTTATAAGTTAATAGCAAAAATAAAAATTCAAACTAATAAAAATTTAAATTCGTTATTTATTAATTAATAATATAAATAAAAATTCAAACTAACAAAAAAAATCAGATGTTGCAATTTAGAAAGATTAAATAAAACTAACGGGACATCATTGTAACACAAAAATATGACCATATATTTCTGTAAAATATATTTTTTCGAACTCGTTAAACATATATAGTTTGTAAAAAAATAATTCATATGCAAAGTGTGTGTCATCATCACACGCGAAGCGCGTGCCATACCACTCGTATAAATAAGTTTATGTCGGAAGTGCATTTTAATTCAAATTTTGTTTTCAAGGATTCAACTAAACCCAACTGACCCAACTGGGTATGGTTACCCAAAATCTAACCCTCAGACCCAACGTAGGGAGTAAATACCCGAACATATTCCTTATTTATTGGTACTCCACTTATTGAGAGGGAGATGAATTCTGAACAAGCGGAGAAAAATCATTGAATTAAGTAATATCATCTTTAAAAATATATTATTTTCAACAAACTGTTACTTTTTTTTGACAAAATATTGAAGATATAAATATGTACATGGGTGTTTTGACAAAAATAAAGAATTTTTAGATTATGTTATGCCCATAAGTACTTGTCAAAAATAAAAGATAAAAATTTTAGAAAATTATATTTGTGGGTATAAGCGTTATAAAAAGACTATTTTTATGTCTAAAAAATATGCTCAAAAAATGTTTTAATGATCAATATAAAGGTGAAATTTTTTAAAATGGTTTTTTTAACATTCACGTTTAACTGTAAATATGTATACACTTTGAACTTTTTTTATGAAAAATAAGATTTCGTATCTATATATTCCATAAGTTATGTTTCTTTTTGTTGATAACAAAGGGGAAGAAAACTAAGAAAAAAACAAGCATATTCAAGAAAGTACATAGAAAGATATATAATACATACTAAGGGGGTATTTAATCAAGGGGGCTGTTATAATAGTTATAAGTAGTTGTCATTATAAAAAAGGACGAGAATGTTAATCCTCGGTTTTGACGATGTCAACGCAATATAGTAGAAATATTTCTGTGTAGGAAAATTAGAGGAATTACATCACGAAATCAACAGAACGCAATAAAAATAAATATGGAGCGAAGAAAAAAGCTTCTGAAAGATCATAAAAGATTTAGCTTGTAGCTGCTTCCATTCAAGAATTGGATAGAGAACAATATTATCGGCATAGGAAGTTGGGAAATAAATTATTGAAGAAATAAAAAGGAAAGAATGAAACCCAGGCCATATCGAAGAGACGCCACTGCTTTTAATCAATTGAGCCAAATAAGTTACTATTCAAAAATCGACTATACGTTCATTTGTTTAGTGGAGAAACCAAAAAATGAATCAAAATGCGCGATATACAGGATTCGAACCCAAGCAATTACCGCTACACAGCACAATCATTCTATTTCAAAGTGCACTGTAATCAATCAACCAATTACTTGTAGTCGGTCAACCAATTATGAGCATATTGTTTCACCGATTATTTAGTATTCAACACACCCCTTCATCAGCAGTGAAATCATTCCATCCGTTGCTCCTTTAAGGAAGCTTTATGACTTCTAATCTTTTCGCCAAGCATTGCGTCTCTACTCCTGCATTCTTCCTTCACTATAAAGAACGTCATGATCCATGTGGCAATATTAATTCTGAAATTTCTAACTTCTTCTCTGACTATTCTGTTTACTGCCTTTCTGTTAAAAACCACTTTGATCATTAACATATTATTCCACTTGAGCGTTCGCTTCTTTTCTCATCAGACGTGGGTTATAGGTTGTTGTATTGAAAGGGAAGAAAGACTATTTGTATGTTGTAGATACAAGAAGAAGTGTGCAATATTTTATGTTGAAGTATTATTGAAGTCTTGTTCGAGTAGATCAGGTAGAGTTCGTGTAAACCTATTTCTCCGGGCTAAAAGAGTTTCGCGTTCGAGTGAAAATCCAGATAGAAGCACTGGGACTGGAAATAGAACGGTATCCGAACCAGTAAAAAAAATCTTGGTTTGCATTTATTTTTGCTTATTTGATTATTGTTAGCTGTTATAATATAGATCCATCATATTGTATAAATATCTAGTTTTTCACTTTCAAAGTATATTAAATTTGTTAGTATAAGTTAAATATTATTTTTTAAATTACCGTTTTGACTAAGTTTGAATTGGAATGTAAATCTATTCGTAAAGGAAAAGATCCAATCTGAATCAAAATTTAAATTGTAGCATATTAAGATTTATGGCAACAATGTTTAACGTCGAGTGATAAAATGCTTTTGAATCAATCGCAAATTTATACTCTCAATCAGATTAATACCGACTGAAAATACTATACTGTCAATATCATTGTCTACATCCAAATTCATGGTCACTACTGTTGATACTAAAGTCTTCTCTTCACGAAAGTTTTAAATGTTCCTCCTTACAATGATAACAAGCAAACACCCCACTTAGAACCCTTAAAGGTGGAACTTATGCATATTTTTCATTCTAACTTGGTGCTTCTGGCTCATGTCTACTTTAAATACTAGAACCATTACACCATTATCAACGCCCTCACCAGCCAACATCTCCCTTAACACCTCATTATGCAATTTTACATCACATCAGTCGTTCCGACTGGCTAACTGAACTTCGTCCATAAACCGTTGAATTTACATGTGTATACTCTAAAGCAAGATTTGAGAACTCGGTCACGGTCACCGTTTCGATCATTTAAAATTTTCTTGGTTTCGGTTAATTTTGACAATTTCTGAAGTTTCGGTTTTTGTTTTGGTTTCGGTCCCGATATTAATTTTTATATTTTTAATGAAAAAGTGACAATAAAGGTCGTAAATATATTTACAGAATATAGTTCATAAAGAGATAATAAACAACATAACTGCATAAACATTAGTTAATATTAAATTTAGCCATCCATTTTAATTAACATAACTATTTTAATTAACAATACCAACCATATATTTTAAATCAGCTTAACCTTTCAATTAAAAAACAACCAGCCCAAAGCCCATTCTATTTTATATCCTAAGTTCCTAAACCTAGTTACTATTATAAAAAACACCTCAGCCCAAAAGCACAACTTATTTTTTATTCTAAGTTCATAACCAAGTTTCTAGAGTTTATCATTGCGTACTGAAAAGAACAAACAAATAGAAAGAAAAAATGCACACCTACTCAAATTGAAAAACCGATGAGATCAACAACACAAACATACTCGAATTTCTTTGCTCCTCGGATGCTCGAATTCATTTCCCCCTTCTAATGCTCTCATGTTGCTAGGTAAATCGGTTGAGACTAAGTTTTTTGGATACTAAATTCGATTCCATTTACTTTTTTACTGTCATTTTCCTTTCTTTTCCATTTGCTGTAGCATGCTAGAATTTTTCTGATTTTCTTGTTTTTTATACGATCAATTTTCGGGACAGGATTTTAACCTAATCATATCCCGCCTCCGACTGAAACCGAACCGAGATGACCGAAATATCAAGGTCCCGGTCGAAACCTTATACCATGCTCTAATGATAATGAACATTACAATATAAAAAACATGTGCTTCATCGTTCATCTTTGCATCCACTGCCTTCAAATTCATAAGTAAGGTGTTGAGTATATTTATTAGAGATGAGCATTTGTTGGTTAAAACTGAATAAACCAACTGAACCAATTAAGTTTGGTTGCTTTTTGTTAGTAATTGATTGGCTTTGGTTTCTGTTTTTTAGTGGAAATGCTATTATTTACAATATTTTCATAATTTTTTTTTTCAATTCATATAAATATTTTTAGAAGAGGAGCTTGTTTTTTATAATGTTTCATGTAGACTCAAATAATTGTTTTAATCTTATATTATATTAACAACTAAAAGTTCTAATTCATTTTAAGATAACCAAATATACTGTAACAACCCGCATATTTACCGATTTTTATATTTAGATATTTTATCGTTAGTCGGATTTTAGTCCGAAAAGCTACTTTTTGCATACGATCGAATTAGGACTCGGGACCACTCCCATTGAGTTTAAAATGCCATTTGCGACCTTTTTGAGTATAAGCTTCGATATGTTTGGAGAAAGTTGATTTTTGCTACTTTTCACTTTGGGTTTGGTTTTGGGCTCAGCCCTATGTTTAACTTATGCCCAAATCTGAGCCACTTCTCCCCATTCTCCCTCACTTCTTTCTCTTTTCAGTTTTGAAGTATTAATGGTGGGAGAGATTGGAAATTAAAACTCCAAAACCCTAGTTCCTCTTGCAACTTCAAATTCCTAGCTCCAAATTCAAGAGAAACCATTGGTAAGCTTCTTCTTCTTCTTCTCCAACTTATTCTCTTACCAATTTCAGAAATTCCTAAACCTAATTTTGGGAATGTTCTTGTTTTGAGCTTCGATTCAAGCTCATTTAGGTTGTGTTGAAGAGAGGTTGATTCTCCATTTGCTTTCAACCTTCTTCTTGTTTGATTTTGTGAAAAGGTGAGATTTTTAATCTCACATGTAAGTCTATGAATTATCTTCGATTGATAGGTATAAATTTCTAACACTTATTCTTGTGCAATTGCTTTTGATTTGGATTGCTTTTGAGAATATTCCAATTTTAGTGTTTGAAAGCCAAATCCTTAAAAATCATAGCTTTGAGGTTCAAATGTGTTTTTGGTGATGCATCAAGGAGCCAATAGGGCCGGGTAGCCGTTAGGCATAGTTCCCTAGCGTCCGTGCTCGTTCGGTTGCGAATTGGTGGAGGTTGCATATCAATTTATGGGCATCAATTTGCAGAGCATCAGGTTCGGCCGACCGACCCCCCTGGTCCGGTCGACCGACCTGCTAGTATAGGTGCCTCTCTGTTTCTGGTTCGGCCGACCGACCCCCCTGGTTCGGTCGACCGACCTGCTGTCCCGAGAAGTTTTTCAAAACAAGGTCCGGTCGACCGAGCTCTATAGCCGGCCGACCGACCTGATGATTTTTTGCCTACTTCGTCTAGTTGCTTGAATTTCCAACTTAAATCGATTCGTGTTGTTTCCTATTTATCGTTATCAATTAATATGACTTTGATGACTCTTTTTTTTAGGGATTTTTGAATATCCATTTTGATGGATTCTTTATCGGTTTCGTTGGATTTTTATTCACATCTCCGTATGTGAATTCAGTGATTGATTGTTCTTACAATCTTCTTTGTGTTTGTCACTTTAAAAATATAAAGATTTTCTATACTAGTAGTAAATATCAAAACTCTTTCCTCAAACGATTTCAATTCTATTTTAATACCAAATGCGTTATAAAACCGTTTTTCAATCTATTAGTATATATAAACCTTTACCTCATTCGCATGAGAAATCTAATTAAACGACTTAGTAAAACGAGTGGTATGAAACGCTTGTGTTTACTTCGTCGGTTAATTCTTGGACTTGTTCGATTGAATCTCTTGTGACAATTTTCTAGTGGAGATCTACAATTTGTTCGTAAATACTTAAGTTAAGCTAGTGGTTATGGGACATGAAGCTAAGCTCATATATTTACTAGCTTACTGTAATTGACACTTCTTGATGATCGATGATGATCATTTTATGGTTTAGGCTAGCAATTGTGCGATGTCTCTTTGTCTGCGAGGGAGACTAAACCCCGTTTTGTGGAGTTTCGACTCAAATTGGTGGGGTAGCAACCCACGGTCTTCGGACCATTCGTGTGTCAAATTAATGGCTAACTACCATGAGATAGCTTCTCGTTCATGTGTTACAGCTGTTGGTGAGTTTTCATACTCCCGTTCGTGTGATAGGCTTTTTTTTTCCCCCTTATCGTGTGTGATTTCTGGATTTCGTGTGTCGAATTCTGGAATTTTCTTCTTCACCTATTTTTGTGATTTCTATTGATAGGATTTATCAATTTTTGTGCATAGGTGAATTTGTGTGTCATTGACTGGATTTCTTGAGATGATTTCTAGAATTTATGCTTCACCAATTTTCGTGATTTCCATTGATAAGTTTTATCAATATTTGTGTATTGGTGAATTTGTGTGTCATGGACTTTTGTGATTGACATTGATATAATCGTCAATATTTGTGGTTTGATGAACGAAATAAGGAGTATGACATTTCTTTGATTCTTGTGTAGATTTTGTGATATTGATTAATCTCTTGTTGATTTTCAATTACTTATATATCACAGCTTGGCATTGTGATTATTATGTGTTTAGTCATAGCTCTGATTCTATATCGTTTCATCTGATATTTATAGTTAGACTGATCCGTTTATTATTTTCTTATTAAATAATACTCGGGTCAGACCGAGATGTTACAGGTGCTTCTGCTTGACTTCTCCCCCGGGATTCATTTCTCTAACTTTTGGCAAACTACTTAGATTAGTAGTTTATTTTGTTGTATACATTTGAGATATAGACTCCATAATGTATACTTATTCTTTTGTGTAGTTCGTGAAACTATTCTTTTGTGATATTGTGGATCTTTTTAGACCACTACTCTGATGTACACTTTTATGTGTAATATTCATATCTTATTCTGCCTTTGTGATATGAATTGTCTGTGACTGATTTATGTTATGTTTATTTCTATATTTGTTTCCGAAGGATTTATATAGCCACCGTGTAGTAGCTTTGAGTTTGTGTCGGTATGTCGGATTTCCTCTTGAAATAGAATGCATGTTATATCATCTGACATATCGGTGCTCGCACAAAGAAATTACACGGAGGGTCGCTCCTCAACAGCCTTATTCTCCGTGCTAGTTGACAGCATTACACCGTAGTGTTCTTGGCTAGCGTGGGTATAGAGGTGGGGCGTCACATATACCAAACAAACCAAACCAAAAAATATCGGTTTGATTTGTGTTTCTTGAATGGTTATTTTAATTTCAACATTTTTGATCGGTTTCAAACCGAACCAACCATTTGCTCACCCCTAATATCTATTTACTTCGAATGTGTAGTCTTAAGGGACATTAAAATTATACGGTTGTTGCTAACGAATAGCGTGATTGGTCATTGACTTATCATGATGGGCTTTAGAAAGCTCATCTATTGATCATTTGCGTTCTTTACAAAGGAGAACCCTCGAGAGACCTGGTTTGAAGGACACAACTGAATAGAGGTGCGAGATTCCTTATCAACCTCTTCCTATTCCACATCCGTTTTACCAACAATTTTTCTAACCCTGAGATTACCTTAAAAATCTTCTTCTTTAATAACATCTTCAATTTTCATGTCCTAAAATCTATTTTACCATTAAATCAAGTAACCCATAATTGTTTATACTACTATTACATGATTGAGTCATTAATAAACAATCTACAAGCAAATCAACTAGCTACCCTACCAAAATATTATAAAGACCATCAAATTCTAGGATCTGATTTACCGATTAATTACTACAATCAAACTAAGAGAAAATCACAAAGCAATTCCAAAAACCACACAAATAAACGGAAATGGCACATAGCTTAATATGGTTCAATCAAATTGACATAGGATCTACGTCCACGAACTTAACAACTATTTGATTCTTGGTGGATAAATATTGATAGTGATATATATATTTATGTCGAGGTGGAGTGTAAAAGTTATATAATTGAAATATGGTTTTAAGTGCCAAACTTATAAGACTCATAATATGTCAAATAAAAAAGGAAATAATGTGCTTCGCGACTGATAAAATGGTTTGTAGTTCGGAGATCATATGAAGAATTTATAAGCAAAATGATACATGAAAAATGAAGATATTAGCAGCAACCTACTGATTGGTGGCCCCAATAGATGGATGTCGTTCTGCATTGTTTCAAAGCATGGACATATTCCCACTGGTCGGCCAGTAATAGACCTAGATACGAAGTTGGGCTCTCTTTTGGTTGTTCGAGATGCTTTGAATTATTTTGTGTTATTAAAAGGCTTTTGTAGGTTAACTAAAGTATCTTCCATCATTGAAGGCTAAACTCCAATCATTTACAACTCAAATTAAGTCAAATTTGAACCTTAGGTTACCATAGTTTAAGTGTATTGATTGGTCCATCATCTTTCTTCGTACTATTAGTGAAGCTGTGATTATATTTGTTTACTCCACATTGATAACTATAATCTTACAATCTCGTAACTGAATCTAGAATCTTTTTTGTATGTGTAATTTGTAGTAAATTAATAGATTAAGTTGTGAGTCCATGAACATAAAATCGATGTAACCAAACCATGTCAAACAGTATGTCTCCAATTTTTTGTTTATCTGTAGGATGATTAGAATTGCTTTGTGATTCGCTTTTAGTTCGATGACAATAATTAGTCGACGCGCTAGATTCTAGAATTTGAAACTTTTTCAAAGCACACCATAAGATGGTCGACTAAGCATGACAAGGTTGAGCGCTTCAAGGGGTTGTTGTTGCAAGACAGTCTCCTGAGACTAAGATGGTCAATTGAGGTAGCTTAGAAATGGATAAGGTCGGCACAATCAGGGTCGAACGTGGTCTAGGTCACATGTCATGGGATTAATTTAGGAATAAGAGATTCAATGAATATACACTTGTAAATGTAAAGTTAAGGAGAAAATTTGGAATTTTTTTGATATAGTTTGTAAATCCATCGCTAAGCCGTTGTGGTTTAATGACAGCAACTTAAAAATACTTCTTTAGTATTATTTTTTATCTAAAACCGAGGAAAGTTGAATTATAAGGATAAGATACAAAAACTGTAAAATATTACTCATTTATACACCAATGCACTATATCAAATCTCGTTTATCTCACTCGAGATCCATAATAAGTCAAATCTTAGTGGACCCAGATTTTCGCTAAATTGAAAACCCAAATCCACCATGATACGGATCGTTGGTATTGGTATCTTGTAATAAACAAAAATATACCAGGAAGCTAGGTGATAAGAACTCACAGCAAAATAATAAAGTATAATAAATCATACACACACACACACACACACACACACACACACATATACATACATAGACACACACACAAAGAGAGAGAGAGACATACACACTGACCAATACCTTGGATATCTAGTGCCGTTGTCACTACGGGGCATGCACGAGGAAATATGTCCTTCCACCATTCCCGCCTTGTGCTAGTACATGTTTCTCTAAATCTATCAGGTGGATTGTAATGAAGAGGGAGTCAGAATAACGTTTTGGTGACTGGTAAATTACATACTTTATTCATAATACTAGTTTATGTCGACTGCTTTCCATTATGTGTTATGGCTATTATTCAAAGCTTAGTAATTCTGACTTCATACATGCGTACAATAAACTCAACCTACTTCGAGGCCTAAAATAGATGCATATACATATATGTATGTATAAGCATCACTGTCTCTTATGGATAAGGATACATTCTCTATTAGTATCCATAACGCATTGCACCCTTGTGATCTAACCGCTTCGTATCAAATACCCGATTTGAAATCTCAAACTATGACTATAACATATCGTAGTTACACAATGAGAGGATCCTGCAATGACGACTCGTGTCAAAGACAATTTAGGGTCCATCAATCATCCGTGTCCAAAACTCAATGGCAATGCCATTTATGACACTACACCGGATATCCAACAACAGTGTCTAGGCCAAATTGCCAGCATACACCGATGAACCCTATGTTAGTGTTAGGTTATAAAACGCTCGAAAACGATGACGCTCTCGACCTATGTGTACAACCCTAAAATATATGGTACCAACATTGCTGACATAGCACCAAGCCTTCGTCCACCGTCTAATTTAGATTGCCTAATGCAATTCAATACCTCATGTTGGAATTGAAGTAGACTCCAATTAGCCATATAAGACTTCAATTCTGACGCGAACCCATTTTGGTATATTCCCTAACCTACACACGAATGTATAACCCCACAGATCCTACGGTTGGAGATGCCTCACGCCAGTACAATGCATACACAATTACTAGTAGCCACTTGCGGAGGGCAGACTTATGTTGTGTAATATTACTGACCTCGTATTCCAACTCTTACTAATGACCGTGTCATTTATAATTAATTCTAATATTGGCTAAACCCAATAATGCACACCCATCGTAAATGTATTCATAAGGCCATATTATTTCAATCGGAAAATTATTACGCATCTTAAGTTCAATTATTAGTATTTACTTACTTACCTGAACTTACTTCTTATTTCATTAATGCTTTTAAATATCATTTACCACTCCTTTCTAATTAATACATTAAATACCATTTACTGCTTCATTTCTAATTAATACAATTAAGTATAATTTACTGCTTTTTTTTCAATAAATACCTATTTTACTTGATTACTATAACTTCCCTATCTTTATTTCGTTGTCTTATTCATACTTCCGATGCTTATTATTTGTTATCTTACTTATATTTAATCATGTATATTAAATCAACAACGGGATTTTTTTATTTTTTTTATTTATAACAATTTAATTCTACATTTAGGGATTTCTACATTTTAATACATTGAAACAGTATCTTTTCCAAAAGGAAATGTTATCCATGTAATTTCTCATAAATTATCTAAAAAGAGGAATCGTGTTGTGTTCGAAATTACAAAGAATTATACTTTAAAATAAACAGTTTAACATACGGTAAACATCTATATTTTGTATATCTTTTTCCTTTAGGTATATTTCTTATTATTACAAACAACACACTTTCATATATAATTACAAGTTAGATGATGTATAGAAATTCACAAAGAAACATTCTTCATTCCAATGAATTAAAATATAAACTTAAATCCCAATCAAATTTGAAATAGTCTTCCATTTCAAGTTTAATAACTTATAACATTCACATAACAAAATCTAGAATTAACATACAATCTTAGTAATAACTTATCTCATAGCTTTTAAGGACTCGTTTCATCTTTTTTCTTTGAAATGGTACTTTATATACAACACCATTGGGACAACATATCCCATGTCAATAAACGTTCGAAAGCAAGTTTCGAACTTGTGACCTCTTGCACCAAAGCCGAATCATTAAACACTTGGACATTGGTGCTTGTCTTCATCCTTACATTCCAGATTTGAGTATATACAACTTTGCTTCAAAATTTAACAATCTATTGAATATGTAGGCAAGAATCTCAAGTTTATTTTATATATATTTAAGTCTACAATTATATTAATTATATTCAAGCATACAAGAAACATATCCACAACGATTTAAATCAATATTATGTAAAATATATAATTTTCCACTCACCTCTAAGCATTCAAACCTCCAATCAAAATATGTACCTAAAGAGCATACATATTTATTAGAATTACAGATCTGATAAGAAATTTAAATCAAGTGTAGTTTAAATTTTGATCTAGAATTTACCTCTTCTTCGCAGAATTGATTCACCCCTATTCTTCTTCCCTTTTATTTTCCTTTATTCCCCACTTATATATATATATATATATATATATATATATATATATATATATATATAATTTCTACCATTCCTAGAATTAGTGGGAAAGAGAAAATAACATAGCTTCACTTCTTGATTCGGAAAATATGAAAAGAAAATGAGGGGCTAGGTCTATATTTATAGGCGCACGAATCAATTTCATCCTTTACATTAAATTATATTAAATTCAGACTGCTAGGCCTAGTTTATTCCCGCCGCCACAGCAGCAAACGGTCGACCGCTCCTTCAGAGGTGGTCAACCGCTAGCGGTGGGCCGAGCCCAATAAGGGTGTCGACCGATCAATGGTCATGCATTGTTTATATTAAACGTTGATTTAATTTGTTTTGTTTCTCCTTTAATGCTGATTTTATTAGCTTTGACAGCGACGATTGCTGTAATGTTAATTAATGTATGCTTCAACATTAAGTTAATGATATTTATTTCCTTAATACATTTTTATTTATTTCTGATCCGAAATTTTCAAATGTATTGAAGTCCGATCGTAAAACTTTATATATGAAAGTTGATCAGAAATCGCAATAAACAATTGTGCAAGTTTCTTAGTCAAATTCCGACGTTTGTAAAAATTCTATTTTTGAGCTTTACTAATTATTTATTGATTCTTTTTAATCAACTACAATTTAATTTACCGATGTTACATTCTTTTCCTTTTAAAAGAATTTCATCTCTGAAATTCCTTAGGGACTGAATCATGCAATAAAGCACACAACCATTCTAAACCATCCAACCAATTTTGCAGCAAATCGTGTACAAGTGCACGGTGTATCACAACACATATGATATGTATGCTGAATAATACTAAACCGACATCTCCTATATAAATGCATTTTTTAAAACAATTTTGAAAATATGATGCAAACAATCTATATATACTGACGGTTCTATATGTATGCAAATTTTCAAAAATCAAAAATTCTTTTTTTACAACAATTTCCACACCCTATGAATATGAGTATGATCCAACCAATTTTGCATCTAATCCCTACCATCCAATACCTAACACACAATTTCTAACATCAAAATTTAAAAATCCAGTTTTCCCAAATTTATACCCTTATGCTCGAAAAGAAATCTAGATGGAAAATTCCATATTTCCATCCTTCTTTATTTTGTACTCATTCGTTGTACCTTAGAATCTTCTCTCTTACGCCCAAATGTTTTTCAACTTTTTCAAGTACAATTCGCATAAGGAAATTTATTTTTTAAAATTTTAAATTTTTTAAAACAGAAATATTTTATAAACAAGTTTTATTTTACTATTGACAAGGTATGGAAAAAGATTACAAAACTAAAACGGCTTTTTCCCTCATCACTATCTATGTTTTATATACTGTCACTCCTACCGAACAGTAAAATTCATATTTGCTAAAGCGACGACTTTCGCTACACTAAGCATGCGACATTTCTAAAATCAGAAATTTTCTCTTTTTCCATTCAAAATCTTTTTCAGTTAAATTTGTGAAATAGTTAGAAAATTTAAAAATAAAACTCGCTTTTCAAAACTTTTTCAAAAATACTTTATATTTTAAAATTCAGATATTCTTAAATAAATTTGTTCGAAAATATTTGTTTTTTAACTTTTCAAAACAAATCAAGCCATATCCCAACATAATCGGGATTCAATAAATGGGTTAGCATCTATATTTGATCTTTGCCTATTACACGGTAAATTTTCAAATTTCGAAAACCTTTTATTTTAGAACAACAACCACCACACAGTACATTTATAAATTTCGGCTTTTAAGGCATAGGGATGATGACCCTTGGTTCCACAACAACATTTCTCTATCTTTCGCTCGTTAAAATTTATTTTTTCAAAATTTTGAAATTTTTAGGATTTAAGCATTCTTTATTTTTTGTTGCTCATTTAATTAATTTCCTAATTTATTTTATAAACTTTCAGTCTTATCTTATATTCATCGTTGGTTAAGTATCCTTATGAGATTTCCTTATTTATACTACTTTCATATTATATATACACAGCGATCGAAACTCTTTCAAAAAATCAACATAGTAATAAATAGGAACATATCTCTTATTATATCGTACGCATTTTCAACACCCGAAAGATACAACTAAAGATTATAATCCAATTAACCTAGAAAAGTATTGTTAAAAGCTGTCCTTCAACATCAACTGGTATTAATAATGTTGTAAACCTATCACTTCTTACTTAAATAAATGGACACTTTTAGTATGCCATTTTCCAACTTACATGCCTTAACTTGCCCTTTTTGGCTTCTAACAAATAAGATTCATCAATTACTTTTGTAATATTACTAACATCGCATTCCAACCCCTACTAATGACCACGTCATCTATAACTAGCTAGACCTAATAATGCACACCCGTCATAAACGTATTCTTGAGGCCGTATCATTTCAACCGGAAAATTATTGCGCCTTCTAAGTTCAATTATTAGTATTTATTTACTTACATGAACTTACTTCTTACTTCATTAATGTCATTAAATATCATTTACCGCTCCTTTCTAATTAATACGTTAAATACCATTACTGCTTCATTTCTAATTAATACAATTAAGTGTAATTTATTGCTTCTTTTCAACAAACACATATTTACTTGATTACTATAACTTCCCTAAATATTTATTTCATTGTTTCATTCATACTTCCAACGCTTGTTATTTGTTTTCTCGCTTGTATTTACTCCTGTATAATAAATCGACAATAGAATTATTATTGTTATTATTTCCATTTATAACATTTTGATTCTATATTTAGAGGTTTCTACATTTTACTATATCTTCCCCAAAAAGGAAATGTTATCCATGTAATTTCTCATAAATTATCTAAAAAGAGAAATTGTGTTGTATTCGGAATTATAAATACTATCTTTTCTGTTTATTACTGAAATAAGCGGTACGAAATAGGGTAAACATCCTTATTTTGCACATCTCTTTCCTTTAGACATATTCCTTATTATTACAAATGATGCACTTTTATATACAATTACAAGCCAGATGATTTATAGAAATTCACATAGGAACATTCTTCATTCCAATGAATTAAAATATAAACTTAAATTTCAATCAAATTTGATATAGTTTTCAATTCAAGTTTAATAACTTATAAATTCACATGATAAAATCTGGAATTAATATACAACCTTATTAATAATTTATCTCATAACTTTTAGGGACTATTTTCGCCCTTACATTCCAGATTTAGGTAGATTTAGGTGTATACAACCTTACTTCAAAATTTACAATTTACTGAATAAGTGGGCAAGGATCTCAAGTTTATTTTATACATTTTTAAGGCTACAATTTCATTATTTATATTCTGGCATACAAGAAACAGATCCACAACGATATAAATTAATATTATATAAAATATATAATTTTCCACGCACCTCTAAGCTTTCAAATCTTCAAATCCAAAACTCGTTCTTCTTATTTGACTCACTTTTTTCAATCAAAATATGTATCTAAAGCGCATACATATTTATAAGAATTATAGATCTGAGAAGAGATTTGGATTAATCATAGTTTAAATTTAAATCTAAAATTTACTACTTTTTCGTAGAATCGATTCACCCCTATTCTTCTTCTCTTTTATTTTCCGCTATTCTCCATTTATTATACGTGTGTGTGTGTGTGTATGTGTGTGTATATATATATATATATATATATATAATATTTTATAATTTCTACAATTCTTAGAATTAGTGGGGAAGAGAAAAGGGCATAGTTACGCACCTTTATTTAAAAAAGACAAGAAGAAAAATGAGGGGCTAGACTTGTATTTATAAGCACATGAATCAATTCTATCTGTTAGATTAAATTATATTAAACCCAGACCGTTAGGCCTAGGTTCATTTTGCACCGCCATGGCAGACACCGGTTGACCGCTCCTTCAGAGATGGTCGACCATTAGCGATCAACCGTGCCAATAAGGGTGTCGACCAGTCAGTGGTCAGGCGTTATTTATATTAAACGTTGATTTAATTTGTTTTATTTTCTTTAATCGTTGATTTTATTACCCTTGACAGTAACAATTACTTTAATGTTATTTAATGATAAGTTAATGATATTTATTTTCTTGATACATTTTTAATTATTTCTGATCTAAATCTTCAAACGTTAGTAACTTTTTCGTTTGATCTCCGATGTAAAACCTTATATGTGAAAATTGATCATAAAATCGACACGAACACAATGGTGCAAGTTTCCTAGCAAATTCCAACGTTTATAAAATATTATATTTTCGAGTTTTATTAATTATTTATTAATTCTTTTTGATTGACTTTGTTTAATTTATAGGGTGTTACAAGATCTCACTCGAGATCTCATTTTCGAACGTGATAGAAATGGGATTTAGGAAACGAAACATTAAATTTCATTTATATCTTATTTGACACTCATCTCATTCAAGATATTATGATCTCAAGCGAAATTTGAAGTAAGATCTCATATGAAGTTATGTTTTTCATTTACGTGTTTCTTTTATTTCTTATATGTGGATCCAAAAGAAATTACATTAATGACATATTACTAGCTCACTAATTCTGTTTTTTAACTTTCTAACGAGTGAGCAAAAAAATATTCATATGAGTAGAATCCATTTAACAAACACCAAATTAATCATGTTACCACTCTTCTCTGAAAGAAAAATTAGTATTATCATCTATATAAATTATGCATGTTAAAAAGTTTATATTTAGATAATAATCATGATTATGATATGTAAAAAATTAGAATGTCAATTTTAGACGCTTAAGTTACACCTTGGATGGTCTCGAGATGGATTTTAAAATCCGAGACGTATACTCGAGATACACTATAGATAAATTCGTCTCAATTGAGATCTCATCCGATACAAGATATTATATGAAAAATTCTAAAGAAAAGATGCGATCGAAATTCGAGATTTAAAACCTTGCACCAATGATAAAATCAAAAGTTTTAAATGAGTAAAGTTAAAGTAGTAATTTGCAAATTTTGTCGTATTTATCTTTAATGTTCAACTCAATGTTTGAGAACTCGCTTTCGATTTTGATAAAGATCAGTTGAAATTTTATTAATCTTGATTAACATCAAAAACTTCAGAAATTTCGGTTTGCTTTCGGTCTCGGTTCAGATTCTGACGTATTTTTTAATGAAAATATAATAATAGACGTTGTAAATAAATTATAAAATAAATCTTGTGATTAAACTTAATTACATCCTCAAAAATTAAACTTACTTACATCCTCAGTAAATTAAACTAATTACATCTTAATAGAATTACACAAAACTCTAATTAAATTACACAAATGTACGGTTAATCAACTAATTAATAACTGCACGCTTAATAAACCAGTCCAATAACAAAATTTATCAAACCCAACCCGTGTTCTTCCTTCCCCAAATATTAGTTTCCCATTTCCTAAGCTGAACTAAGGCAAAAGATACTCAAATGATGTTGACACAACTCAAGGAAAGAAGTAAGCTAGAAATTTAATTCCTGAAGCTCGATTTACAACTTCAAGCTTGAATCAATTGCTTGAAACTTGATTTATTACATGGAAGATTCGATTTTGATAAGATAAGCATTGAATTTGTTTGTCTTCTATTTATAAAAGTCATCATAAATTAGTCCTTTTCCAATTAATAATTCGGAACCAGTTTTTCCCTTTGATTCTGGATCGTCATTGACCAATACTGGTATGACCGAAATTTCGGTGTATCCACTGGTATCTTGAATCTTGGTTCAAATGCATCAAAAAGGATATTTGAGTGCATCAAAAGTGCGTATTTTTTCATGTAAATGGTCTACGGTACTACTAAGTTTATTTATGGAGATAAATAATGTTATTTACAAGCAAATTATTCATTACAATATTTTCCCAAAGTAATAAAAAAATATTTGAGCAACATGAAACAATATATATGGTAGTTTAAAACTTTATCTAAAATATGTAAAACTCATATTCAAATTACTGCATTTTTCAATAATCAGTTAGCCTTGAATTATGTTATCAATATTAAACATGCCAAAAGTTTTGAATTAAATTACTGAAAATCAATCCAGGCATTAAGATTTCAAAAAGAACAAATCTAAACATGACTTCTAATTCAAAGTGATTGTTTGAGATAATATATAAAATATCTATCGGAATTTCGTGAAAATTGAAAAGAAACGGACGTTTTTACTAGGTAAAGCCTTTTGTCATCCAACCACGCTGACTTATCTTAATATATGGTATTTGTTTCAATTATAAAAACAAGTCATTTCAGAATCATTAATCCACTGATCGTAGCATTTAAGTCATTCCATAAGTAGTCAAATTTAACTATGTTTTGATAGTGTATTTATTATATTTAACTTGAACAATATATATGATATGTGCTATGAAAAATAAGATGTATAACTTGGGAATAATTGTCAGATTGTATAAAAGTTAATGGAACTGCTAAAACATCAAAAAGGGGAAAAAATACGTAGCTAAACCATATCTGATTTCCATATTAGTTGTGGCTTAGCTTGATATCTTCTGGCTACTACTATTATTATCATTATCATGATTATTGTTTGTGTGCCTATTATTATTGAAATATTTTATTTGAACACAGTTAGGTCTTGTTGTGTTTTTAGATGTGAATATGTGATGGAGATCCACTGCCCGAGATCCATTACATCAACAATTGTATCCACGACAAACACTATTGTCTCAGTGCTTAAGTGTTTTAATTTTGGTGCGAGATGTCACAAGATCTAAACTTGTGTAATGTGATTCGAACATTTATTGACATGTGTAATTTGTGATGTGTTGTATCCAAATACCATTTCAAAAAAAAAAAACAATTGTGTCTAAATTTGTGTTCCAATGGTCGCTTCTATTATTACTGCATTAATAATAGTTACTATTATAATTATCATTATATTATTATTATGTTACGAGATATCGTTACTAAAAAAACATCATCACATCGTAGTTAATGTAAGAAATTAGCTATGCCTTGACTTTGGCATGACAATGACCATTATTATTGTCGTCATTATCCTCATGATTATTACAGCAATGATTACTATTGCTATTATTAGGATGATGATTATAATTACAATTATCGTCATTGTTTCTTTTTACTACTATTATCGTAATTATTAAGTTTACACTAACAATTATTCCTATAAAAAATAGGAAGAAAAAAAATTCGTAGCCAAACCATTATTACTTTCTCATATTAGCCATGGCTCGGCAATAACCTTTAGTGTTGTTCTTTGTATTACTAAATGTTTGAGATAATATTTAGCCGTTTGAAAAACACTGTTATTATTACAAGTATTACTAAGTATTAACATTTTATATTTATAGTTTTCAATTATTATTACTTGTCTTAATTAATAATTATCATTACTATTGATTGTATTGTTTTAATTATTACCATTATTAACAATTCCCGCTGAACTATTATTATAATATACCATAGGTAAGCCGTACCTAGTTTGTTTCCTTTAGCTACAGTTTAACTAGCGAGTTTTTTTACAATTTTTCCTGAATTAATTTCATTTTTTCTTCGTAAGGTGTTGCGAAATCATAGCTAAATTTTATAGCTAGCTAGGAAAGGTTCGAGCCCTGCTTTGCACACATTCTCGCAAAAAATAGTAGCCGATGATTACAAGTGCCATGAGTAGAAGCAGACAATCACAACTTAATTTCCGTTAGAAGTTTATCGGTCTACTAGGTTATCCTGAGCATATTAAAAAAAAACAAAAAACTAGCTACTGTGATTGATGTTTATTTACTATTTCGCGGTTACTTTTAGTTTCCTTTACCGCCCATTTCAAAGTCATAACTAGGTTAAAATTTCACTATGGCTTGATGATGAATAATTGGATCGTGCTCTTTTAAAAAAATAATTATTGTGAAATTGTCACTAAATTGAATCTATTAGCAATCAGTCAGAGCGAAGTGGTTGGTCGATGATATAGCTTATGTGGTCAAGGGCATCGCGGAGAGCCATTTAGGCGCTGCTTTGCATTTCTGCCATCCTGCTTTTCTTACTTTGACGTTTTATTGCACCTTTCTTCTGACGCACCACCTGAAAGTAAAGTTTTCTTTGAACGCTAAAAAAAATAAGCATTTGAAGTAGGATTTTTTTATATGAATATAGCATTATGGATGTGTAATGCTATATGAATATATCACTTTTTGTCCTTCAGGCTAAATTTTAAAACTTCTGTCCTTCAGACTAAAAGTGTTCTCAGGTTTTTCATTCAGCCTAATTCCCTCTTCTTAATTTTTCTTTTTAATTTTTAAATTATGTTTTTAAATATTTTTGAAATATATCTAAAGTAAACTAATATAAACAAGAAACTTAATTACTCACAGTTGTTGTGCTTTTTATTCTAAAGCTTTCATGATTATTTGGTATACAAATATTTTATTGTGGTCATAACATATATTTTATCGTTTATAAAAATATGCACTACTGTGAACTATGATAATATATGATTTATTTTTAAATTTAGTATTGAATAACCCGAAAGTAAATATATCACTCATAGTAGAATAATAAATAGTGGCGATCTAATCAAAACCAATCGAGTTTCATACAATATGTAGTTATCGTTTGATTAAATACTACATGTAGTATGTTGTATATTACCTAAGACTTGTAGTACTAATATATACTACCACCCAAGTATCCAATTTTAAAAGAAAAAGTAAATGTTAAATTTATTTGTACCAACTAGTAAGATGACGAAGCTGCCAACAATCATGAACCTAACTCGGCAGACAAGGAAAAACGCAAAATCAATAACCGGAGCATCGACGGCTAGTGCACCAAAAACTAGAACGGTCCTCTACTGGTACAGTATATGTCATATACCGTTGATTGACTCTATTGAGCATACTTACTTGGCAACTCAAGGCACGATTCCATACCGTAAACTACGACATAGAGTTGATTCTGAAAAAAAAGCAAGAAAACATGAAAGTTACGTTTTCACGAAATTTAGGACACGACAAAAAAGAGTGTCGTCATTTGAAAGATGATGATACCAAGATTATTTTAGCTTCTAGGGCTACGCTTCGGATCGAAAAGCGTGGTACATAGCTATTTTAAGGGTTTTTCAGCAAATATATCTAATTAATTATATTCAACATGGAACTAAGTAAGAGCATAATTTACGTCATTATGTTCAATGTTTTGGTTTAGTAACGTCTCCTAACTTTTCCATGATATAATGAGGAAACATATAAAACAAAACCTATCAAAAGAAATATTTTCTACGATACATTTTGTAGAAGTTACCCAAAAGAAAAACGGTATCCGTCTAACTATGTAGTCTATGTCTATCTGTAAAATAATTGTTACATAAATGCATTGTAGGATAATTTTTTTTTGTATAAAATCGTGTTAGCTTTACATGTCTCGCCAACTGTATCTGTATCACATTGAATGTAGGAAAGTTCACAAGGCATTAACAATGAAAATGCACATTGCAGACTCACCTACTTCAAGTAAATAGATGGAAAATCCAAATTTCTGATACCAAGCAAACTAAGATGTTCAGTAGCACATCCAGTAGTAAATTCTGCGCCCATTTGGTTGGCTAACTTTAGTTTTGTGTTTTGTTAAAAAAACCAAACATGTACTCCGAAAAACAATCGATTTGAAAAATAAAGAAAACATATAAAATAGAAAACAAATATATTTTGTTTTCGTATTTGGAAAAATAACAAAAGAATAGAAAACAATCTATTCCCTCCGTTCATTCATCCATCCCCACCGCCGTCCTTTCATCTTCATCGCAATGTTTCAAATTTTATATTTATCTTCCGTTATTTTCTTATTTTGTTATGAATGTTAAAAAACCAAAACCAAAATAGAAAATAAAACCAAATAGACCCTGATTTTTGAAAGATCAAAAGTTTGATATTTCCGCCTTCTTGTGCATTTGTCATTAAAAAATAACCAAAAATAAAAAAATATAATTGGCATCGTTTTAATTGAACCGTCGAACTAATTTAGATATTTCTTTACTTTTAAATGAATTTAATACGCTAGTTATCTAGATATCCCTTTGACAACCTCTTCTCTGGCACCTCTGTCTAATCTCTTTCAAGTCATCATGAGCCTTTACCAGAACCAATTCTGCTTCTTATGGTCCTAGAGGCCACTTCACCCGACCTCTGTCCAATCTCCTTCAAGTCATCGTGAGCTCTACTAAAATATTTATCTGCATATTATAAGTAGATGGACAAATTATCATTATTATTAACAGCATTTTTCGTCAACTTTAAAACTACATTATTTTGTCAAGATCTTAGATTGTTGTATGCAATTTGTTATATACGGTACGGTCAAACTATGAATAATAATAATAGAATAGTAAAATAAACGAGATACAAGATTCATAGTAGTTCGATCCTAGGGTAACACGTCTACTAAGAGAGATTTTGGGAATTTTATTACTTGAATACAGTGATGAATAATATACGTTTTCCCATTACAATTTGTTTTATTTCCAAAAATTCGTTCTTTCCCCCTTGTAGAAGAATGTCGTTTATGATATAATGTGTAACGATCCAGAATTTTAGTCAATTGATTTAGGTATATTTTATTAATTTTAAATATTGAAATAGTAGTTTATAAGACAAATGGCTAAAAATTTCAATTATAGTGATTTATTTGAATAGTGAATTTAGATAACTGGAATATTTTTGAAATGATTGAATCTTGAATTTAATATGAATAAAAAAATGATTTTGAAATCTGATAAACTTTCTATTTGGATAAGAATGAAGATGGTAAACTTTTAAATTTGAACTAAAAGTGATTAAACTTGGTTTTTAATAATCATTTTAATTAACGTGTGAAAATAGTCTTTCGGGACACTATCTCGGATTTCGATGAAAGTAGTAGCATTGGATCCGTAATAGTGAATTATAGTACGCCATTGAATTTCGTGGCAATCGGACGTATGGTTAGGTCGTACGAGCTCGAAACGTTTAGAAACTAATTGTAGAAATTAATATAGTATAATTAGGTTTAAAAAAGCTATATTCTGTATATGATCGAATTAGATATCGAGACTAGTTCCACTGAGTTTGGAATATAGGTATTTAATATAGAATGACGAATAGAAATTCGAGATTTTCGGACGTTAAAAGCTTGATATTTTTAAATAAAATAATATATTAGTCCATGGCCCAGACCATACCAGCACATGCTTCCACTGTTTATGACTATACCCACATCATCCCTCCTTTTCTTTTTAAACGCTCCCACCTAGAAAAAAAGAAAAAAGAAAATATTGAAAACTTGTAAATTCAATTTCTCAAAGTTCATTCCTTTAGAAATTATGAAATAAATATTTTTGGAATCCTAGGAGTTTGCTTTCAAGTTGATAGTTGAATGGAAGGGAACAACATCATCTAGTGGCGATCGACAGTGAAGGTCGAAGTTTTTTTGGCAACTAGGGTTTATGTTTTTAGGAAATATGGTCAATGGTTTGAAAAAATGAGATGATTGTTGGATTCGTGGCATGGAATGGCAGCTACGACCAACATCTGGTGATGTGCAGTCAAGGGGAAGGCATTGTGTGGGTTGTACAGACGGGGCTGTGGTGGTTTTGGCCGCGATTTGCGTGGTGAGGCCGGGGTTGACATGGATTTGTCGAGGTGGTGGAGCTTGAGAAGAGAAACTCACTGGATTCGTCCGTTTCGAAAATCATGAAGAAACGAAGGAGTTTGGGGTGGTTGAAGTGATCGACATGGTGGGTTAGCATCAGGAAACGGGATTTAATGTGTGGAAGAAGGATTTAAAATGTAGTTAAAAAGTTAATCATGTGATTAGTTATTTATATTATAATTTAAAATATCGATAACTTGAAATTGAAATAACTTTTGCATACAAGGTCCAATCAAGATGCGGATTTTTGCATTACGCTCGTGATGATGAAAGTTTCACGATAGAACTAGTTTGGTTGAATTTGGAGCACTTTGAAATTTGGGAAAAAATCAAACGTCGTTCGATTTTAGTTCCAAACTGGAACGCTTCGGCAACAACTGGAATAATTGTGAGTTAAACTCATCTTTTTGGTTAACCAGTATGTTATATAGTTGATAAAAATTATTGTTTGGATGGTTTATTGTTTTATCAGTTGGTTTGGATTTATTCCCTCCCCTGGAGTGGATTACCTTTTATATATACCTGCCTAGTAGCAGGTGTCTCATATTATATGATTATATATTACTTGCGATGCAGCGGGACAGGTTGGTGGGATCCAACGGTATTCCTCGCCATTGTAGATTTTAATTTCATTAATATTCCTGTCATATGAGTTATTGGATATTAAACCTGATTGTTGGCTCTATTGATTATGACATTGTTATATGTTCAAAACTTAGACCCCGTAGTTATAGAAAATCAATATCGATATTGGTTAAATGTTGGGTAGTTATTGGCCTCAAATTAGTATTTTAAAAATACCATAAATTGCCATTGGAGTTGGTTTTTGAGACAGGAAATGATTTTAGATTCGAAATTGGGTTTCGAAAATATTTTGTTTTTTTAAAAGAATTTAATTTCTGTTTTACTCTAACCTTATTATCTATCTTTTCTAGTCATTTGGAAATGGTTTAAAGGATTATTTATTATATTTAATATTGTTTTAAAGGTTATTTATTTATATTAATATTGTTTTAAAGGTTATTTATTTATATTAATATTGTTTTAAATGTTATTTACTTATATTTAATATTGTTTTATGGTTACTTATTTTAATTAATATTGTTTAAAGGATATTTATTAATATTTTAATATTTTGAAAAGTTAATTATTTAAATAATTAATATGGTTTGAAATTAATAATAATGATTTATTGATAATGTTTTGGAAATAAAATATTATTATTTATAATAATGGTAAAATTAATTATTATTGTTTTATTAATGATGTTTTGAATTATTAATTTTTTTAAGATGTTTTTAAAGTTAATAATTATTATGTATTAATGTTTATTATTAATTATTATTATATAATAGTGTTTTTAAGTAAATGATTAGAATTTATTTATAAATGTTTTCGAGATTTATAAATAGAGTCTTATAACAGATTTGGGTTTATAAGAGGAGTTTTATAGAATGATTTGGAGACTTAAATAGAGAATATTTACAAGATAAAAAGAGTTTTATAAATAATTTTCGATATTTATAAAAGAATCTTGGAAATGGGTTTATAGATTTATAAAAGAAGTTTTATAAATAATTTTTACGGATTTATGAAGAGGTAATAAATGCTTTTAGAAATGGTTTCAAATATTTATTAAATGGTCTATATGTGGCTTTTAGAAATTTATAAAGAAATTTATAAATAGTTTTAGAATTGTGTAAAAAGAAAAATCTTCCTTGGTTCTATAAATATACTTACTGTTGAGATAATTATGTGATTGTTTTCCAAGTATTGAAAATATAGGGATTTTGGATATATCTTTGTAAATATATTTTCATATAAGTAATTTACAAACTAATTTTAATTAACGAAGAGAATAATTAAAGATGTTAGTGGTTGCTTATGTGTTTAACGAAAGTTGGTTTTCCCTATGGAATTAAATCCCCGTTTTGAATGTGTTTCTTGATAGTTAAATAATCGACTATTGAATTTGGACCTAAAACATACCTTTGGATATATCTAGGAGAAATGCGCGAGTTATATGGCATAGTCATCTCCGATGATGCTGTACTATGTGTATAAATCTCGTTTCGCTCTCCTAAGACAAACGATAAGAAAATCCATCCGCAAACGGTTAAGAGGCAATCTCCGCTCTTATCTCTGACTGTTTATTTCTTAAAGAACCGGGGTTGAGTTTATCGGAAACCATCGAATGTTGTTTCGAAGAGACCGAGATCAAATATGTTATTCGAAAAACCACTTCGATTCAACTTAAGCATTTTGAAGAAGACATCTAGAAGATAATGGAATTTGAAGACGGAGCTCTTTGAAGTGCAAGGGCTGCTTGCTACTAATTCTGAGGGTGATTCCCAAAATGGATGCAGTAGCAGTAGTGCATTCGGTTTCGTTCAATCCCAAAACGAACTTGTATGGATGAATGTTGGTGTTGCATTGTTGCTTGGAGGGCAGTGTTAGCATTCCAAGTAGGAAGTACTATATAAAAGGTAAAAAAATAGCCTCAAGCCTCATCAATCGGGAATAACCGAAATTGGGGAGATGCAATAGGGCTAAGTGGGTCGCTCCCAATTAAGGTATGATCATCCCTATCCAAAGTCGATATTATCCCTCATTTGTATGCTTCGAGGCCCATTAAATAAGGGGTGGTCATACTCAACACTACTAATCAAGTGATAGGCCGGTCCTGTGTTGGAAGGGGATTCTAGCGAGGTCTTTGGTGTTATTTTATCTAGAGGTGAACGGTGACAGATGGTACCCCGGTAGCCTAGTTATTGTATGGAATCCATTTTCCAATACGTGCCTTTACGGTTTTGGTTGCATACATATTATGCTGGAATTTAATTAATGTAACAATTTCGGTTATGATTAATAGGTATTTGTATCTTAGACACCATTATAATATCAAAGAATTGCATATGAAATGTTTTGGTTATCATAAGGTAAAAACCGTCGGTGTTTATGTGCGGCATGGTCTTGCGATATACTTTTGATTTCAAATGTTTTCATAACTTTAAAATTGAGTTTGGCGTGTTTTCTCACGCTGGTTTCTAGATTGACTCAGGTGTTATTTTACTATATACTTGGGTCAGACCGAGCATATTTACAGATTGCTTTGGATGCATTGGAGCTCAGGACACAAGATGAAGGTCCAAGATGCATCTATGTAATTTTTCTTGTGTTCCGTTGTATTGTCCATTGGTTGTATTTATCGGCAATTGTAAGGACAGGCTGTTATAAATATCAAGGATGAAATAGGTTAGGGTGCTCTGATTGGTGTATGCATATTACATTTTTCTTCATGTAAAGATTTATTGTATATTATAGATTATTCGTTCCACTGTGAAATTTTTTATTGTTAGTTTCTTCTTGTCTTCTTTCTTCCTTATTTTCCCTAACTATCCACCTTTTTGTTCAATTTGAGTGGGTCATGTGTGGTTGATTGTCCGCTTAAACTATATGGAAAAGTGGGGTCTTTACAATATATTTTTCTTACTCCTAAAGATGACACTTAATACGTCTATGGTATTCGTGTCTTGATCACCCAGGCATTCGAATGACGAGTTATTGCGGTAGAAGAAAAGAAAATATAAGAAGAAAGAAACATAGAATCTCACAATGGATGGAATCGTATATAATATAACATAAGATAGTACACACAATCACTTTCAAAGTGAAACATTAGAGTTACAATAAGGACTAACTTCAGCCACAGACAGCTAGAACCATCTGCCCCCACAATGTTGATACTTTACTACATACAAACAACGAAAATAAATAAATAACTAGATAACGGTGAAGCCTCCTACTCCATGATCCTCCAAAATGCATCCGTAAGAACCTGGACTACTTGGCTACTCAAAATTTAGAGTACCCAAGAATTTAAGGAAAACGGAAGAAAAACTCCGGATCAAACATGGTCTAGGTGTGAGTAAACTCAATACATATATTCGTATAATTGAAAGCAAAGTCTTTTTTTAATAATTAAAAAATAACTTAATAAACTTATTTCTAGTCTTCGATTTAAAAATCATTTATTCTAAACCAAAGCATGATTTAAAACACAACAATTTCCCTTTTTACAAGTAAACACCTTTCCGTCAATAAATTCCAACCTCTTTAAAACATCCTTGTAAAGAGTTTTGAAAACAAGAGTCGATTTTGAAAAAAAATCTTTAAAATGTTTTTTTTGAGGGTAAGGTAGTAAACCACTTTAAAAGAAATCAACGGATTTTCAAGGTCGCAAAGAAATCCCTAACAAGTCGGCTAACTAAAACTAAGCAACATTCTCAAACATTTATATAAACAAGCATATAAAAATCAAAAAGGCGATGAACTCCCTAAAGTCCCTTTACAACAAGATTCCCTTGTAGATCTTGCTATATGCACTTCGAAGTGTATTGTCGTGACTTGTTTGCAACGAACACTTCGACTTCGTTCCTGTTACCAGTCCCCTGTCTAAATCCTATGTATCATCCGCTTCCAAGCAGGAACCAAACCAAGTAATAATAATTACATACAATTATGCACATAAGCAAACATATTAATTATTACAACCAAATATTTAAATTATAAAGTTGCTTTTATGTGAGCTGTACTCACTTTAAACAAACTCAAACTTCACCCAAATTATAGCTGTAACAACACACGGACCTAGCTTTCTTCTACATAACTTGCTTTTAAAGACCAAAGGAACCATGTTTGGGCTTGGGTATGGCTAGGGAGGGCTCAGCCATGCCTTATAGGGAAGGGGTTTGGGTTTGAATTCTGTAGATAAGTGATGTAAAAAGTTATGGTAATGATTTTAGAAACTTGTTTTTTAGATTTAGAGAAGGAAAATGAAGTACTCTTTCTAAACTTTTCTTAAGAAAAATGGTGGAGTAGAAGTGAGGAAGAAAGTAAAAAATGGAAATGAAATGAAAATTGAGGAAAGAACGAGAGAGTTTCTTTTTATAAAAAAATAAAAATTGGTTAATTACTAAACCAACCCTCCTTAATTAAAATACCTACCCTCCTTTAAAATTTAGACAACACATGCTCCACCACCATATTATGTGCGTTCCCCCTTATGTCATCAAGTCATCACATCCTTCGTTTTCTAATGTTCTTTTGTGTTATTTATTTATATTTTGTTAGTTTTAAATGAAAAAAGTCCACTCTTACTTAATTACTTAAGTATTTTTTAATTTGTTTTTTTCCAACTAAACCATTTGATTAGTAAAAGTTTTTTTGTAATTTGTATATATGTACACTTAGGTACGCAACATATTCCAACAACTTTTGGTCGATGAAAAGTCAAAAATCCAAAAAACAATTTTTGGTCACATTTTTTATTTTTCTTCAAACTACTTATTTTTGTAAACCGAATTTTAGAATAAGTTTATTATCATCTGTTATTTCATAAAAGATGTCTATTTGAATTATAAAATCCATTATTTGTTGAATATGTGATTATATGATTTTTGTTTGATGATAATAAACACACACACACATATATATATATTCATTTAAATGTATTTGTTAATGTACTATTTTATTTTTCATAATTAAATAAATATTTGGTGAATAAAATAAATAACACGAAATTTAAATTCAAATAGATATTTTATTCAAACAAATATTTATTATAATTTTGAATAGTACAAATTCAAGGTCTCACTATACATATGCAACTTTGGTTACAATACAAATTCAACTACATCACAATCTATCATTTACAAATACATCTCACAACAATCCTCTCATTCACTCGTGTTTTATCTTCAACGTGAATCTAACATCTGAGTAATCTGCAAAAATAAATACCGACACAGTAAAATTGAAAATAAATTATTTTTGCAGTATAAAATTAAATGTAATTTTGAAAATAATATTTGCCTCAGTTATTTGGGTTGTTCGTCATCATTTAAATTTGAATTCATCATACACGAACAGCTTGTGACTTGCGCATTGTATCACTGTACATGCCACAAGGTCGTGCACACCGATATATACACTTGATAAAATCAAAGGGACATGTGAGCACAGGTCAAACCTAAAATGCCGGGTTCAACTCAAGTGCAATAAAAATAATGTCACAATATCAGCACAAGGTCAAAGCCGAGCTTTAAGCTGGATTCAACTCAGGTGCAATACAAAACTATGGGTCAAGATACATACAACACAAGCTCGATCAGAAATTCGAATGTACAATTGAATTCAAACTGTGATCAAGTCACGGTTCGAACCAGATGAATGGCAACACCAAGTGTACATGTACACAGTAAAATAACATGTACATAATGTCAACTAGTGACAGTGATCAAGTGCAAGTGAAACACAAGAGTACAAGTCCAAATACAACAACAGACAATAAATCAGTTCAAGGTTCAGACAAGTTCAACTATAGCATATACATGTGTAGTGAAAACAACTACAAGTATCAAGTCGAGCCAAAGGTAGAGATACCGAACATACAAATAGTTTGATATGTCAAGGCTGAAATTGAACAAAGACAAAGAGGAATAATTCATGTTCAAATATACAAGTATAGCCAGCAAAACCAAAATGGACTGCAGCTACAACACAAATGCAAACTGCCTCGATGCATACCTATGGCCAAGCAATGCAAGAGAGACAAGACTACAAGTACAAAGCATGCACATCGAACTCACCACAATGCATCACTGTGACTTCAACATCAAATCATCAACAAAGTGAAACTGCACATATGCACGAACCAGTGCCAATAGATCAGAGGCAAGTACACGAGTCATGTACAAAGGCACACTGGAATACGTAGTGAAACGAAGTAATGAACCAACAATGCAAGAAAGACCAGACACCATGAAATACAGTGAACAATGCATCAAGTTGAAAATGCCACAAGAATGAACAACATGATTAACACATCATAAATACATATGCAGGTACATATGTGAATGTACAACTGCAGATCACTTGAAGTGTGTCGACCAAACAACTCAGTGCAGCACAACCAAATTGCCCAAGCACAACGTCTCAAAGAAAATGCCATAATGAAACTCAAAACAGGCAAAGGCTACACAAACATGATGCAGTAAAACAGTAAATGCAACTGTATGTCAAATTGCTCCATACCAGGTCAAACATGAAATGTAACTGCACATACCAAAGTGAAGCAAGAAGAAAAAATCATGAAACAGCAAGACTACATAAATGAAGACTCGACATGTACATGAAGGCAGCAAATACAACCGATTCAAGTGAAAGGTAACTATACACACGAAGTCAATATGATCAAGGCAACAAGCCCAGAACCAAGTTAACAGTTACAATGAGCATAGCATCTAACCGGAGCATATCATGAAAATGAACAAAGTACTGGAAACCAAAACAGTTTCAAGTTGAACAAGTTAATGCCGAAGTCACAGTGAAATCAACATAATCAAATCAAGTGGCCGAAGTCATACAAAAAGTTTGAACCAAAAATAAGGACATAGGGGATTTCAACATCGAATCAAGTCAGTGCCGAAGTTGAACAAGTCAGAAATCGACACCGTGGTGGCCAAGCAAAGTCAAAATCGAAGTCGTGTTAACCAAGCCAAAAATATACGAATTGAAAATATCAGAAATCATCACAATCATCAATGCAAAATCGAACTGCAAGCCAAAAATTATCAGACGAACTCGTATGAAATATACAAATGAAAAATAAGGAATTCGATTCCTATATAAGCCCTAAAACATCATCGGCAAAATGCATTGAGTTCATGTATTCAAACCAGAGTGCAAAAAGCATAAATTACATACCGCAATAAAAGTCGAACTCAATCAAATAGGAAGCAGCCGAAAGCATCTCAAGGAGACGATCGATTGCTAAAGCAAATCAGAAGATCAATTGTAATCGATCAACAATCAATCGGGTTCTTCGATAGCCGAAGCCCTAATTTCACAAGGCCGAAGCCCTAGCCAATCTCACAAAAGTGAAGACAAGGCCGAAGCACTAGCTAATCTCACAGGAGCGAACACGAGGCGAAAGGCCTAATTTCAAAGCAAAAGGGGAAAGAGATCGAAGCAGCCATTCTTTGTTTTTCACAAACAAAGAAGAAAGTGGGCCGACATATATTAAAGTAAAGAGGGAGATATTTTTGGGCCATCTTTACTTAGGGCTTATAATTAGGGTTTTATTGTTTATTTATTTTTAAATTTTTTTTAAATTTGCAATTTCTTTTAAACATTTTTAATTTCTAGTCGTGTGACTTGGGGACAAACTACGTGGCGTAGTTTGAGAATTCGCAACTTAGTGGCTGAGTTGTGGCAAGGTTTCGAGTGTAAAGTTAAGGCTAGTCGATAGCAGGTGTCACAACTTTACGTGTGTAAGCGTCTGACTGCTTAATTTCTAATAGAAACCTTGGGGGCAGCACGTAGGCAGAGTTTTGCCGAAGCTGGGTAATTCTGTGTCGTTCTATTTCTGCATTTATTATTCTGCTATTATCTATGCTTCTATAATTCGGATATATCTGTGTTGAAAATATTTTATAAACTTCCTCAATAAATTTTTATAATTGATAACATCACCCTATTCACCCCCCTCTAGGGTGAAATCGATCCTACAAGTTGTATCAGAGCTAGGTACAAAAGCCATTTTTGTTTTAAAATTTTGATTTTTCAAAAACCAATTTTTGTTTTAAAAATTTGAATTTTTAAAATGGCTTCTTTTAATAATGCTTTTGCGGAGGGTCAGTCCATAGTTAGGCCACCAAAGTTCAATGGTGAATATGCTTACTGGAAAAATAGGATGGAAATTTTTCTGAAAGCCATTGACGCTTGGGATATTGTTGAGACAGGGTATAAAGCAGTAACTATAATTGTAAATAATCAAGAAATAAATAAAGCGAAGGATCAATGGACAGATCTAGAAAATAAGTTACAGAATACTAATGCCAAAGCTATGAATTCGATTATTTGTTCATTAGATTAGTTTGAATTTAATCGTGTCTTACATTGTCTAACTGCGTAGGAAATATGGAATACACTCGAAGTGACTCACGAAGGAACATCTCAAGTCAAAGAATCTCGTTTTGCCATGCTGAGCAGCGAATACGAGAGTTTCACAATGGCCAAGGAAGAAAATGTTAAAGAGATGTACGGATGGCTTTCCGATATCACATACAAATCAAAAGCTTTTGGAAAATCATACACGAAAATGGAAATAGTCCGAAAAATTCTCAGAGTCCTTCCACGAAGTTTTGAAGCAAAAGCGACTGCTATTCAAGAATCGAAAGATTTAAAACAAATCGTACTTGAAGAACTCATCGAAATCTCACCACTTATGAGCTAGAAATGAAATTCAAGGAAGAGTGTAAAGGAGGAGATACTCAAAAGAAATCAATAGCTCTCAAAGGAACAACTAAAAGTGATGATGACGATGATGATGGAGCAACAGAGTTGGAAATGGTAATAAAGAGATTAAAAAAGTGGAATCGCAAATACGGAAATCCATCTCTAAATCAAAAATTTAAAAGCAGAATAATCAAAGTTTTAGATAACACGGAACAACAAAAAATCATCTGTCACAAGTGCAACAAACCCGGACACATCAAGCCCAATTGTCCTCGACTTCAACACGGCCAAGAAAAGAAGTCAAAAAGGAAAAGTTTTGCAGCCACGTGGAATACAAGTAATGAAGATAATAAAAGTACATGCAATAAGAGTGGGAAAGAAGATATGCGCCTTCAAGGTAATATAACTGATAGCGACAATGACGAGCCAAGCGAGGTATCAAAACTCACTCACTCAGAATTACTTATATATTTCCATGAAGTAAATGGCTGTTTTGAACGACTTAGGGAGAAGTATGCCAAACTTGAATCACAAAGAGATAGTTTGATAGATGTAAATGAACAGCTTGAATAATTAGTTAAAAACTATCAAAACAAGTGCCCTAAGTGTGATAAGTGTCCAACATTCAAAGAAGAAATTAAAAAATCAGAAATTAAAATCAAATCGCTTGAAAATGAAATTCTGATTTTGAAAGAGAGTGAAAATACAAGAAGAGAAAATTCTATTAAAAAGTGCACACAATTGTTAAATGAAAATGAATCTCTCAAAACACAAGTCCAACAACTATCAACGACTCTAGATAAATTTTCCAAAAGGGAAAAATCGTTGAATATGCTATTAGGGAAGCAAACTGTTAATACAGTTAGACAAGGACTTGGATATAATCAATCTTAAAATGTTAGAAATGAAATTAATCAAGTCAATTCAATGTGGACAATTTGTAGAAAATTTGGACACAATCAAAACAATTGTTGGTATAGACACAAACACGTGAAAATTATACTAATTTGGGTTCCAAAAGGCACAAATATAAAATCTCTCAAAGTTAAACAAATCTGGGTGCCAAAAGGAACATATATAAATAGTTTTGGGTCTCCACAAAATTATTTTTCAAAATATTTTTCCACTAACAACAATGGACCTATAAAAACAAATAGGTCACAAAAACCTTTACGTGTAGGTATGGTGGCAGGCTAAGGAACAACATTAGTGTTAACTTGGATTCTAACTTTTCCAAGGACACAATGAGCGTCAAAGCAAAGTTCCTTAGCCTAGTATAAAGGTCACAGAATCACAATGGGCAACAACGAAAAAATATCGTAAAGGTAAAACAAGTAATGGTATATTTTGAACGATATATTGAATGTGATAATCTGCACCGTAATTTGAATTAAATCAGCCAGTAATGTTATAAAGAAATGAATAATGATAATGATTCTGACTTTTTCAAAATTGTTGGCCAATTATTCTTTTATGCCTAGAACACAACAATCCTTGAAATACTTCATATAGATTTGATTGATGATAATATATTTGGCAGACTCTATACTCACGGTTTTTGATTATTTACACGGCTTCAATCAAATCCAAGAGAATTTCATTTATTAAAAATGATTTTGAGATATTTTGTTGCACAACTCATGATTTGGTCTGTAACATTCAACTAATAATAAGTTTGAGTGAAAAGAAATTCAGATGCAGATTACACTGGTAATCTAGTTGATACAAAAATTACTAGTGGAACGTGATTTATGATGAGACATTTAGTAACTGCATCGTTTTTCAAAGAAAATATATGCATATTTTTCACTTCAAATAATTTTCAAATTACAGACTTTTTTTCAAAACCCCTTCTAGAAAATCATTTTTGACCATGTTTCAGATTAGTCATTTTGGAAAATTTGGTTTTATAATTATTTTTGAATAGGATTTTAAATGATTACATTGACTAATCCGACTCCCTAATGATTATCAAAAAGATAAATAGTGATTGAAAAAGTGATGAGTGTTAATATTAATCATATATTATAACTTGAGACGTTATATTTAGTAAATTCTTTAGAAATTTGAACAAGAGTTATAAAAACTTTTTGTTGGTAAAAATTCCATGACCATCTCTATTCCTATCATATTTCTAATGACCATCACTCATCAAAATTCAATATAGTTTGTCGATATGTGGTACTTTAAACAGAAATCATTCGTTTTTCATTTTATTTTTAATAATAATAATAATAATAAATAAATAAATAAATAAAATCCAAAGTATTCACTCTCATTTAAAAGTCCTCACGGTTATGTATGGGTGAATTACTTGGAATTTTTGATTATGTCCTTCCATGCTCATTTAAAAATCCTTACGGTTATGCATGTATGGAACACATATCAAAATTGATTTATTAAATAAACAAGTCGATTCTAATCCCATTTAAAGGTCCTCACGGTTATGCGTGGTTAGAAGATACTTGAATTCATTTTTTTTAAAATAAAATTAGAATACTACCAATCTCATTTAAAAGTCCTAACGGTAATGCATGGTTGGTAGATATTCAAATTCCTGATATAAAATACCACAAATAGACACAACTGTATGGTTTTATATGATGACATCATTCCCATCATTCTAAAAGTGAAATATACGCCTAACAGAGTATTTATGCTTTTTGTTTGATTTTTATTGAAATTGAATATTTATATTCGATTGAGTTTTAATGTTGTATTAATATCTATCACTTTATCTCTATTTTTCTAACACTATTACTCTTTTGCTGATAACAAAAGAGGGAGAGAAAAGTTAAGATTTTGTCAAATAAAATCAAGTAAAGGTCAAATATTTTCTATTTGCATCTAGGCTCATTTGCATATTTTTAATTGTATGCATATATAAAGGTGGAGCTTTGTGTAGAGAGGAAGCATTCAAATAGGGGAGCAAATTGAATGATCAAATACATTTAATAAATTCAAAATCTTAAATATATGTTTGTTATCATCAAAAGGGGGAGATTGTTGAATATGCGATTATATGATTTTTGTTTGATGATAATAAACATATATATATATATATATTCATTTAAATGTATTTGTTAATGTACTACTGGTGAATAAAATAAATAACACGGAATTTAAATTCAAACAGATATTTTATTCAAACAAATATTTATTATAATTTTGAATAGTACAAATTCAAGGTCTCACTATACATATACAACTTTGATTACAATACAAATTCGATTACATCACAATCTATCATTTACAAATACATCTCACTACAATTCACTCATTCACTCGTGTTTTATCTTCAACTTGAATCCAGCATCTGAGCAATCTGCAAAAATAAATACTGACGCAATAAAATTGAAAATAAAATATTTTTGTAGCATAGAATAAAATGTAATTTTGAAAATAATATTTGCCTCAATTATTTGGGTTGTTCGTCATCATTTAAATTTGAATTCATCATACACGAACAGCTTGTGACATGCACAATGTATCACTGTACATGCCACAAGGCCGTGCAAACCGATATATACACTTGATAAAATTACAGGGACAGGTGAGCACATGTCAAACCCAAAACGCCTGGTTCTACTCAAGTGCAATAAAAATAATGTCACAATATCAGCACAAGGTCAAAGCCGAGCTTTAAGCTGGATTCAACTCAGGTGCAATACAAAACTATGGGTCAAGATACATAAAACACAAGCTCAACCAAAAATTCGGATGTACAATTGAATTCAAACTGTGAATCAAGTCACGGTTCGAACCATATGAATGGCAACACCATGTGTACATGTACACAGTAAAACAACATGTACATAATGTCAACTAGTGACAGTGATCAAGTGCAAGTGAAACACAAGAGTACAAGTCCAAATACAACAACACACAATAAATCAGTTCAAAGTTCAGACAAGTTCAACTGTAGCATATACATGTGTAGTGAAAATAACTACAAGTATCAAGTCGAGCCAAAGGCAAAGCTACCGAACATACAAATAGTTTGATATGTCAAGGCTGAAATTGAACAAAGACAAAGAGGAATAATTCAAGTTCAATTATACAAGTACAGCTAGCAAAGCCAAAATGGACAGCAGCTACAACACAAATGCAAATTGCCTCGATGCATACATATGGCCAAGCAATACAAGAGAGACAAGACTACAAGTGCAAAGCATGCACATCGAACTCACCACAATGCATCACTGTGACTTCAACATCAAATCATCAACAAAGTGAAACTGCACATATACACGACCCAGTGCCAACAGATCAGAGGCAAGTACACGAGTCATGTACAAAGGCACACTGGAATACATAGTGAAACGAAGTGATGAACCAACAATGCAAGCAAGACCATACAACATGAAATACAGTGAACAATGCATCAAGTTGAAATTGCCCCAAGAATGAACAGCATGATTAACACATCATAAATACATATGCAGGTACATATGTGAATGTACAACTACAGATCACTTGAAGTGTGTCAACCAAACAAATCAGTGCAGCACAACCAAATTGCCCAGGCACAATGTCTCAAAGAAAATGCCACAATGAAATTCAAAACAGGCAAAGGCTACACAAACATGATGCAATAAAATAGTAAATGCAACTATATGTCAAACTGCTCCATACCAGGTCAAACATGAAATGTAACTGCACACACCAAAGTGAAACAAGAAGAAAAAATCATGAAACAGCAAGACTACATAAATGAAGACTCGGCATGTACATGAAGGCAGCAAATACAACTGATTCAAGTGAAAGGCAACCATACACATGAAGTCAATATGATCAAGGCAACAAGCCCACAACCAGGTTAACAGTTACGGTGAGCATAACATCTAACCAGAGCATAGCATGAAAATGAACAAAGCACCAGAAACCAAAACAGTTTCAAGTTGAACAAGTTAATGCCGAAGTCACAGTGAAATCAACATAACCAAATCAAATGGCCAAAGTCATAGCAAAAAGTGTGAACCAAAAATAAGGGCACATGGGATTTCAACATCGAATCAAGTCAGTGCCGAAGTTGAACAATTCAGAAATCGACACCGTGGTGGCCAAGCAAAGTCAAAATCAAAGCCGTGTTAACCAAGCCAAAAATATACGAATTGAAAATGTCAGAAATCATCACAATCATCAATGCAAAATCGAACGGCAGGCAAAAAATTATCAGACGAACTCGTATGAAATATACGAACGAAAAATAAGGAATTCGATTCCTATATAAGCCCTAAAACATCATCGGCAAAATGCATTGAGTTCAAGTATTCAAACTAGAGAGCAAAAAACATTAATTACATACTAGAATAAAAGTCGAACTCAATCAAATAAGAAGCAGCCAAAATTATCTCAAGGAGACGATCGGTTGCCAAAGCAAATCAGAAGATCAATTGTAATCGATCAACAATCAATCGGGTTTTTCGATAGTCGAAGCCCTAATTTCACAAGGCCGAAGCCCTAGCCAATTCACAGGAGCGAAGACAAGGCCGAAGCACTAGCTAATCTCATAGGAGCGAACGCGAGGCCAAAGACCTAATTTCAAAGCAAAAGAGGAAAAAATCGAAGAAGCCATTCTTTGTTTTTCACAAACAAAGAAGAAAGTGGCCGGCATATATTAAAATAAAGAGGGAGATATTTTTGGGCCATCTTTACTTAGGGCTTATAATTAGAGTTTTATTGTTTATTTGTTTTTAAATTTGCAATTTTTTTAAACAATTGTAATTTCTAGTCGTGTGACTAGGGGACAAACTACATGGCGTAGTTTGAGAATTCGCAACTCAGTGGCTAAGTTGTGGTAAGGTTTTGAGCGTAGAGTTAAGGCTAGTTGATAGCGGGCATCGCGAGTTTACGTGTGTAACCGTTTGACTACTTAATTTCTAGTAGAAACCTTGGGGGCAGCACGTAGGCAGGGTTTTGCCGAAGCTGGGTAAATACTGTGTCATTCTATTTCTGCATTTATTATTCTGCTATTATCTGTGCTGCTGTAGTTCTGATATATCTGTGTTGAAAATATTTTATAAACTTCCGCAATAAATTTTTATAATTGATAGTATTACCCTATTCACCCCCTTCTAGGGTGAAATCGATCCTACATTGTTAAGTCATTTAAAAATATAGTAAATATTCACATTTAAACTGACTAAATTACGGGTCATTATATTCTCTTCCCTTTAAAAGAATTTTGTCCCAAAATTTAACATAAAAAGAATATAACTTAAAAGGAATGTATATCACATACCATGAAACACATACAAAAAGAGATACATGATAAGTGACTACACCATAAGCGTCGAGTGTACTATCACCACACTAAGCAAACTACTCAGCTCACAGTAACTCGGGATAAGCCTCTCTCATGTTATCCTCAATTTTCTAAGTGCAGTCTCTAATTTCTTCACTCCATTGAATTTTAACCAACTTTACGACCTTACTATGCAATTGTTTTACCTCTGATCAACAACGCATACTGAATGCCTTATTATGGTCAAATTCGGCTCCACCTCTAAGTCTTGTTGGACAGTAGGATCAATAATCACTGTCGGATCATGCACATATTTCCTTAAATGCGATAATTGAAAAACATTATATACGCCTGATATAATATTCCACCTTTATACCCATACTATGTAAGAGTATTACTAAGTAATACCATCAAATAATATAAAGAATAAGGCTATATAAGGTACACACGTGAATATTCCCTTGGACTAACATCGATACATTTTAAAACATCAAATAAACAACTCTTCTATATATACGTAGTATCCGTACAAAGTAATAAACATGTGTGCTTCCTGGATAGAATAGTACATAATATACAGTGAATTACAGAGAACATGGAGTCAATTGAAGCAATAACATATAATATATATAATACAATAATACAATTAGAGTACAAATCATCGCAAATGTCAACTATATCAATGTATATTATAATAAATAATTAATATACATCTCAGTATCAAAATATACAACAAACCAATGTCATAGAAATATCATATGTCCTAATATATATCTCCTCTAAGCCCACTAAAACATAAGTTGGTCAAATTGTCCCTGTACCTGAAATGTCTCAGACTAACTTGAGTATTATATATAATAAATGGGCCAGACTATATCTAAATCAATGATTGTGCATATATATAGATATATAATATGCATAGCATAATGGTAGTGACATATACACTGTAGTATAATAAGATAGTAGCTACCGAATCAATAATATAAATCAAATCAAATATTATCTCATCCAAACAATAACAAATGAGCGAATCATCCATATCTGAAATCACCATCAGATCTAGAAATCATCAATGATGAGATATCCTCCAGTAACGTCAAACAATGACTAAGTAATACCCATAATATCTCTCAGTCTCATATTATAAAATCCTATTATCAAATCACTAAAATCAACAAGAAAGATTTGAGCCAGTTCATTACAATACCGCAATGTGCAAAATCATATATCTCGACCCACGGTACTTAGAGAGGCAAAACTCTCGATTGAAAGATCCAAAGAGATAGAAACAATGAATCAAATATAAGTAGGTCGTCTGCCTAAGAAGGATACGGGGTTAATCATATCTAGACACAATTCATGTTTAATCTCATCCATATATAACATATGTCTATCTATTACCCATATGCATACACATACACCACATATACCAGAACCAGACGTGAGACTGACAGCACGTCTACTTGCGCTTGGAGCCATACATGGTCCATATGACATAACTTCTACAGTCATCGTTTGCCATTATCTCTCACCTCTCGGTATCATGATAATGCCCCTATAGTAACTGACTATTGGCCTATGCAACATAAGAGGCAACAACTATTAATCTCATAATATGCATCAAATATCATAGCAATAATGGTGTCGCGAATCTGGGGTGTGACCCTAAGATCAGGCCGCCGGGTGGCTATTGGCTAAACTGGTTCACGTCCAAAACATAAAAGGAGTTGGACAAAGGTAGCTAGACACATAATGCACATAAACTATGTGGTAACAAGTAGCATCCATACATGCTCATCACAGTGAGTCACACATAATATACCTTCGTATGAGTGTCATCCATGAGCAAAGAATAACCGAATAAATAACACAATGGTGTCCCATTCCATCGCCTGTTACTAGTCCGTTCATTCATGCTTACACATCACACACGTTTTTTCAATATTCTATATAACGAGTCCAAAGAATAACCAGTAAAATATTACCGAATGCCCCATCCCAAATGATATTATAATTCTGTTTATTTAGATTTCTCATTACGCAAAATAGAAATCATCACAAAATCACTTAAAAAGATGTCATCCCATATCATATCGAAAATCATAAATCAAATCTATCTCAGTGGTGAATCACTCATAATATCAATCAATATTAAAAAGATGAAAAATAAGAAAAACTTAGAAGCCGTATTGAAACATCTTTTATAAAACATATTAGAAAGTTCACTAATATTATATTACTCGAGAAATACTCATTAAAATATTCAAAATACTATTATGTGAAATTATCATAATTTCTATAATTTATATGCTTTAAATAAATAATTTAAACTAAATATAAAATTTATTTTTCAATAATTTATTAATTTCTCAACCTCTTATATATTTTCAAATATTAATTTAATAAACATTTATATACTCCAAGTCAATGTACAAGGAAAGTTTGATCTGGGAAACTATGAAATGGATTATCTAAAAAAATATAATTATAAAACAACTATGTTGACTTCTAATAAAACCATTTAATTACTTTTTAGAAAGAATTTTCTATATTTTACTATAATGTAGATTTCAAAAAGAGTTTTATAACCAAAAGGTAGCTATATTTGTATTTATAATAAAAATATATTTATAAGTTTGAAACTGGCTAAACTAAACAAGTTTAGTAAAATATTTACAAAATAATTTAAACAAGATTTTAAAGCCCTTAGGTAATACTTATAAGCTTTTCAGACATTCCTTGGAACAAGAAGCGAATAAGTATCTATATATAAGTTATGGTGTAAAATTACTCAATAACATATCAACGATCATCACAATAAATATTGTGTGACCCGAGTTGAGTTCCATCAGCCTATTGTCATCTATAAAATTCACACATTAACAAATAAATAATTATTTGATTCCATTCTCAAATGGACAAAATTCCATTTGTTTATTGACACTTCCAACTCGTACAAATAACCAATAACCAACAACTATCAATCCCAGATAAACAATCAAAATTACAATGATGTATCACGCTATTTGTTAGCATAAAAATTGGTCACTAACACACAAAGAAAGATTTGTGTGGAGAGACTAATGAAGATAGAAAATTAAAACAGAGGAATATATGCAGAATTAATAGCAAAAACTAGAACACCAGATTTATAGTGGTTCGGCGTAACTGCCTACGTCCACTTTGAGTTTAATCTTTATTACTTTTTCCAAATGATTGAATACAGATACAATCCATACACCAATAACTTGAATACAAGTTCTCACTGAAAAAGAATAAGTCCTGAAAATGATAGAGTCTCCCCAATGTTCTCGAAAAAAGGTGCCTTTCACTATGCCCCTGCCCTTCTATTTATAGGCAAAGATAGGCTGGACTTCCCTTACTGGCTTGGGAACAAGGTATCTCGGCCCACAGTAGGCGACTTCTGCACACAGGGCCAAGCATGCCGAACGAGTCGTACCGTGCGAGGAATGCCGGTCGAGAATTGTCTGGTCGATCATCAAGTGACTCGAAGTAAGCCCTCAGGAGAACTGAAGCAAGTAGCGAGTTGACTCAAAGCAAAGTTATACCGAACGCCCTTACTTTGTTGTGGGCTTGACAAGTAGTTAACACCTCTAGCATGCGCCGAGCCAGGGATGCCGAACGGCAGTTGCCGAGCGACCTTCCTGAGTGGCATTGCCAAACGATGTTGCCAAAGAAGGTTGGCGAACGGTATTAGCCGAACGATAGATGCCGGGCGGCGATAACTGAGATGTTTGCGCTTCTAAGTTTGGAACAATTTTACACCAAGCGGTAATTGACACAATGGTGAACTTTGGGTAGTTGACTCGAAGCTAGATCATGCCGAGCGATGGCGCTTGAACTCAAGATGCTGAGCGATAGCTTTTGAACCAAAGAACGCCGAGCAGTGGCGCTTGAACTCAAGATGCCAAGCTATAGCTTTTGAACTAAAGAATGCCGAGCGGTGGCGCTTGAACTCAAGATGCCAAGCGATAGCTTTTGAACTAAAGAATGCCAAGTGGTGGCGCTTGAACTCAAGATGCCGAACGATGGACTTAGGCCGAGCGGCATTTAGGACGAATGATGCAGTCATGCCGAAAACGATACCTAGGCTGAGCGATACTTGCAGGCCGAACAATTCTTACAGGCCGAACGACACTCATATTTTCCTCCCGTTGCTAGACCAAGCAACCGGGTAACACTATTTCAATTAATAACATCCATATCACTTAATTTCATCTCATCCAACATATCAAACAATTTGTTCAACCAACAATTCAAGCAAATAAGTGGGATAATTATATATATAGATGTATATAGCAAGTAATAAATGATAGATATAGTAGTGAGTTAGGGAAATTTACCGAGACGACGTTCAAGATATCCAATTAGCGATTGCTATCAGCAATCGATCTTAAGCCTCTTCCACACTAACACACATCTTGTTCTGGCTTGCCTTGAACGTTGTCTCAGCCTTGGACATCACGAGCAAACGCCACCACAACCAACCATGATCGTAGCTTTACGTAGTCACGATCATTTCTAGTTGCAACATCAGGTTACGCGGCCTCTTTTGAGTCTCGACATCAATCGTTTCCCCCTTTACACTCACGTGCATGATAACCTAGGTCGTCTCAACCTTGCTTTCACTCGCGGAAGTCATTGCGAGCTTTCCTCCTCATGCCATCGAACGTCGTCAATCCTAAGTCACACAACCAAGTTATGACCTCTAAACCAAAAGAGCTTCCACTAGACATGAGTGCACCTTCATGGCGATGCTTCTCACCAAGCGACATCAAAGTCATGCTCTGTAGCCTAACTTGAGTTGAGATGTCACATGTATTTTTTTTAAGTTGGTCATGATTTGCTGTTTAGGATTAGGGCAAAATCATTAGGGAATTCAAGCTTCTATGCCTAGTAATATAGCGGGATCCTCGAATATGAAAGAAAGGTCTAAGTCGGGTTTAATAATTTTCTTTGGGTTTGAATTGTAATTGGCTAGTTTAATTTAATTAGTTTAGTCTCATTTTCTTTTCCTTCCTTTTAAATAACTCTTGTATTTGTTAGTAGTTAAATTTCAATCTTACTTAAATTAATTCATATTCCACAAATTTATGTCTCAACCATTGAACAAATTTATTCGATTCTATGTCTGCTTATTTATATTCAATTTATTAAACTCCAATATTTAATCACATAATAACTATTTAAGCTTTAAAATATTTCAAATTCGATTAAAACAAGTTATTCAACTTCAACAACTTATTCAAAATAATTTACTAATTTACTTCAGTATATTAAAACAAATCTTTTATTAAATACACAAATAAATAATGATTTATTTTCAAAATAGTAATTATCAAATATTGAACTCGAATTACGATCATTTTATTTTAATTAAATTTATGAATAATTATAATTTAGAAAGCAAGGTAGTTACCCCCGACAATCTCTCGGGTAATTTAACTCGATAAGCAAGCAACACAATCCTCTAAAGAATCTAAAATGGTCCAATATAACTTGGTGCTAACTTTCCAGCTCTCCTAAACCACACAACTCCTCTCACCGAAGAAACCTTCACAAAAACGCAGTCCCCGACTGAGAATTCCAAATCTCTACGCTTTTGATCGGCATAGATTTTTTCTATCCTGAGCTTCCTTCATATTCCTTCCAGTCATAGCTACCTTCTTTTTGGCTTCAAGAATCATATCAGGACAATGCAATAACCGATCCCCCATTTCAACTCAACAACATGGTGATTTACATGGTTGACCATAAAGAGCTTCATGAGGCGCCATGTCAATACTTAGTTAGTAACAATTACTATAAGAAAAATCAATGAAGATGATCCTTCCATGATTATCCACAATCCAAGATACTAGCTCTAAAATTATCTTTTAAAACACAGTTACTCTCATTGTTTGACCATCAGTTTTAGGATGATACGTGGTTCTTAAATTTAGCTTCGTTCCCAAAGCTACTTGCAATGCTTTCCAAAACTGACTATTAAAAATTGAATCCTGATCGATTACAATGCTTCTTGAAACTTCATGCAATCGAAAAATCTCCTTCATGAAAATATCTGCCAAACTTGTTGCGGTCCTAGTTGGCTTCACCAAAATAAGATTTACGCTTTTGGTTAGTCAGTCAACAATAACTCAAACTCCTTCATTACCCTTCCTTAACCTAGGAAAACTATATATAAAGTCCATCGATACTTTCTCCCATTTTCAATTGGAACCTCAAGTGTTTGTAGTAACTAGTAGTCCTTTGATGCTCACCTTTGATTTGCTGACAATATGCACATCTTCTAACATAAATTGAAATGTTCGTCGTCATCCTTATCCACCAAAACACGCGTTTCATATCATGGTACATCTTTATAACCCCAGGATGGATACTTAGCTTGGATTTATGTTATTCTGCTAAAATTTCTTACCTAAGACCATCGACATCCGGAACGCATATCCTTCCTTTCATCCTTAATATCCCACGGCTGTCTATCTTAAAGCTTGAACATCATCATTCTTCAACATCTTGCATAAATTCTTCAAGCCGACTATCATCTTTTTGCTTTCTTGCAATCCTTTCGAGTAAAGTAAGAGTAACTTCCAAAAGAGCCAAAACTGCATTTCTACTTAGAGCATCGGCTACCACATTGGCTTTCCCAGGTGTATATAAAATATCCAGGTCATATGCTATAAGAAATTCTAATGAACGTTGCTATCTCATGTTTAAATCCTTCTACATGAAAAGATACTTCAAGGATTTGTGATCCGTGAAGAGCTTAAACTTTTCACCTAATAATTAATGCCTTCGCATCTTTAATGCAAACACAACAGCTAATAGTTCCAAGTCATGTGTTGCATAATTACGCTTATGAGGCTTCAGCTACCTACTAGCATAAGCAATAACCTTTCCGTGCTACATCAATACCGCACCAAACCTATAGCATAAGCATCTATACACACTGTTAACCCCTTACCTGCATTTGGAATAGCTAAGACTAGAGTACTGGTTAACCTCTTCTTTAACTCAATGAATGCGTTTTCACACTTTGAAGTTCAGATAAACTTACCATCCTTCTTTGTCAACTTTGTTAGATGCAAGGAAATTTTTGGAGAAGTCTTGAATGAATCTCCTATAATATCCTGCTAAGCCTAAGAAGCTTCGGACCTCCATTGAAGTCTATGGTGTTTTCCAATCGTTAACACCCATTTCTTTTTCAGTATCAACTGAAATACTATCCCCTAACACAACATGTCCGAGGAACCTTACTACTGATTGCCAAAAACTACACTTAGAGAAATTAGCTCTTAAAACATACTTCCTTAACGTTTCCAGTATAACCTCCAAATGGCGTTTGTGTTCCTCCTCGATATTGGAATAAATAAGAATATTATATATAAAGACCAATCCAAATCTATTAAGCACATCTCTAAAATCTCGAGTCATTAGATCCACAAAACAAGCGGGTGCATTGGTTAAACCAAATGGCATAACCAACCACTCGTAGAAACAATCCAGCGCTATGAATACTGTTAAGTGTATACTACCCTCTGCTATCCTTAATTGATGGAATCCCATGGTAAGATCTTTCTATGAGAATACCCGAGCACCATGTAGTTGGTTGAGCAAGTCATCTATACAGGGTAAGGGATCTTGTCCCAAACTGTTTTCTTGTTTAGTTCATGGTAATTAACACAAATCCTTAGGGAACCATCCGACTTTGCAATAAAAGCCACAACTACTCTCCAACTTGAGTGACTTTGCCTAATCAGTCCCTTACTTAGAAAATCATCTGACCGATTTCTTAATTCCTCTTTCTCTCTTGGAGCCATCTTATGGATAGGATGAATAACAGGTCACCAATCGAGAATTAAGTCAATACAAAACTCAGTCTCCCGATATGGAGGTAGGATGTTAACTTCTTTAAAAGCATCCGGGAAGTCCTTAATAATTAATATCGAACCTAACTCATTTTGGGGCGAATCATAAAGGAAACTACTCATTAGCTTGTTAGGCTCTTCACATGAAACTTGTAACATCTAGTTAATAAACCATCAATAATTGAAGTAAGTTAAGTTAAATGTGATAAGGTACAAAATGTAAATTTTATAAAATTTGAAATTTGACCATAAAAGTTGTACTGTTGCATTCGTGGTGAAATTCTAATTAATTTCCATATATAATATGCTGACAACAGAGTTCTAACAAAGAAGTTATGAGCATTTGAATTTTTCAGATTTAAAATAATTTGAATAGGATTCAAATAAATAGTTAATTTTCTAATTTGAAATTCAAAGTTAATTGTGTTTAGTCTTGGGAGTTAAGTAAAGTTAAAAATTAGCAATTAATGATGAAAGTTAATTATGGTTTGAAATCCATAAATAATCAAGCAATGGTAAAATTGAATAAATACCTTTCCAAAATAAGAGAAGAAGTCAACCCGAAACCTGAAGGGGTCGACCATAGGGGTCGATTGCTTAGAGTATGGGGGTCGAAAACTTCCTACTTGTGAAGCCTGTTTTGATGAGTTGTACGTTCCATATTTATCCGTTTTTAATCTATTCTCATTCAATGGTTCTGGTGCATTCCAACTTCTTCAAATTAGACCCTAGACCTTTCTCTAAATTATTTTCAGAAACTCCGTAAATAATTCAGGTAAAAATCTAATCTCTTTTCTATTTATTTCTTCCTCCTTCTATGAGTCGGTGGAATAGGGATCTTAAGGCTAAATTAACACTAGAGGAGGGTGAATAGTGTTTAATGGATTATATGAATATTATTCAAATTCTTTAAGATTTTACTTGAAATGATGGAATTAACAATCACATAAACAATCATAGAATCAAAGTACAGATAAATATAAACGTAGTAGAAGTAAAAAGGAAAAAACACACTAGGATTTTATGCTGGCTCGGTGTTACCCTACATCCAGTCCCATACAGTTCCTTGTATAGATTTCTTTTCAAATAGTAAATGCAAATACAATCTTGATTTCAAGGCTACGAGATACACCCTCAGAATCCCGGCCTCTGGGCAGAGCCACTTGATTTTCGGGCCATAAGCACACCTACTAGATTTACTAGCTACTAAGTGTCTATGTAAACCCAAATGATTTAATCTGGCCACAAACACACCTACTTGGATTCAGAGATACCAAGCACACCACAAAGTATGAGATATGATTTGATAGATTTTATGGACTCAGATCTTCGATCTTGATTACAGTTGATCTTATAACTCTTAAATAGAACTTGACCTTGAGAGATATGAAAGAAATCAGAGAGTATATGAAAGAGAATTAAACTAGTAATGATTGAATTTGATTATGGCTGAATTTCAGCAGAGTTTCGATAAAAATTGCTTTAGAAATCAAGAGAGTGAAAATAGGAGAGAGAAATAAGAAAGTAGTTTTTGAAAATTCGTATGGAAGACTGGTAGATATAGGAAAACAATCGTCATGTCCATTTATGAAGAGATATGATGAAAAGACACTTCCATGAAAATTTGAATTTTGAAAAATACGGCTAGTATGTCAACATACTTATAGAGGATATGTCGACATATCCCTTTGTATTATGTAAAATTACTTAATAAAAATTGTTTTGAAGGTATTACGTTTTGAAAAATATTTTGAAACTTTGTGAAAACACTTAAACATAGTTTATACATATTTTAATCATATTGAAACTTACTAAAATAATTTGAAAGATTTAATAAGAATATTTAATATAATGTAAGTAATATATATAAAATCAATATAGTTATAAATTATTAAAGTTTACACAATAATTTAATATATATATATATACTTAAAAAAACTAAAATAATATATTTATAAGTACAAGAGATTTGAAAATCATTTTGGCAAAAGGTTATAAAAATAGAATATTTGAAAAATAATTTAAAACAAAATTAGAGAAGGTAAGAGAGATTGAAAAAGTGCTGTCAAGGTTTTAACATAAATTCTATGACTCTATAACTGATTTGGAATATCTTGAAATCTTGAGCAATTCAATACTCATAAGTTTTCATTCTTGAACTCTTGAAATTTTGTATCACTATCGTGAATCTACTCTTGATATCAACATCTTAATACTATACAGTCTTCTTAATCAATATCTGTCTAATATCATGCACTATATACTACATATATCTTGATAAAACATTAGTATTTACATTTTGTATAATGTCCTACAGTTATTATCATCAAAACCAAAACTTAAGGTACGAACAATCTCCCCCTTTTAGATGATGACAACTATGTATATAAAATATATTATAACTCCCCTGAGTTACGAAATTCCCTCTTAATCTGTGCCTAGATTTTATATATTTCTCCCTTTTGTCATCAACAAAAATAACTAACTTATAACTCTAATACTAACTTTTACTATAATCCTAACTCTAACTTTCCTAAATAAAGTACTAATCAATCAGTATAAGTATATAACAATTGTGAGAAAGATTATATACAAACAATAAGTGATATGTAAAACGGAATAATCAATCCAAATATTCATCCAATCAAACAAAGTTTATGTCCCACAACATTCAAACAATCCACACAGATCAAAACCAATCAAATCTGAACCAAACTAAATATCATTATTTATATACAATCAAACCTATTTAAAGTAGATATTTCGAGGAACTTTAACCCATCCATCAGCGCTAAATATTGGGTCTGCTTTGATACCATTCCAATCTTCATCATCTTTGTTGATGGTACACTCTGGATTGGTAGTTAGTTCTTCTTTGTTCAAGGCAGTAGTCATCCACTAAATCACGTCAAAATGCTTTTCTTGCTCCCTGATCATTTGTATTTGACTTAATTCTAAGAGCCTCTGGTTTCTTAGGATGAAAGCAATAATTGTATTGAATGATTCAAGAGTTTGTTTGTCGTTTTTCAGTTATTTTTTGGATAGGAGAAGCCATTATTTTGGTTTTAGAGTTTAAAAATGCAAAGGAAGAAGAAATTAAGTAGAAAATAATGATTCTCTGGACTTAACTATTATTTAAAGGGATGGAAATTCGTTGAAAATGAATAGACATTTGCTGTCTATGCAATTTTCAAAAATAATTTTTTTTTGAATAGTTACCGTTGTAAGTCGACATATGTACCTAGGGTATGTCGACATATATGCCGAATGTAACGACCATAAATTTTCAAACCCGAGAATTCTAGATAGTTATGGAAAAGAAGAAAGAGATAGAAGAAGAACAGAAACATCAACAACTCACATTCGCGGCGGATAAAATATAGTAATAAATAATAACAGTCTACAAAAGAATACTATATCTGTCAATTACATTTAATATACATCAGAGTTTCACATATATACAGTCACTGGATATATACAATTATCATGTCTCAGACATACAACAGAAATATTCTATACACTATTGCCATCCAGCTCGCCTCCTGAGCTCCAGAACGTACCTACCTGAAAATCTGTAATACTCGGTCTGACCCAAGCGTTACACCAAAGTAACACCCGAGTCAGGCTGGAAACCAGCGTGAGTAAATCCAACTAACATAGAATACCAAAGAAATCAACTTATGTAAACCCGGGTAATTCAAACTAATTTTACAAGTCATAAATTGTCATAGACATAACTTATGTTCAAATTAAGTTTTCTAAATGTCCAAAATTTAGATTTAATAATCCAAATCATTTAAATCCAATCATTCCAACCTATCAGTCTCACATATCAATTTATAAAAATTCGAAGAGGTTTCGGGTATTTCCCAATACGCGATCCCGGTCTCTTCGATTCTCATGTCATCCAAACCCAAATTATCCAAATGAAATACACAACATTTCATATCAGAGATATCAACTCATTCAAAACACCCAATACCATTCAATCATCCATAAACAAAGTTTAATCACACAAATATTTCAATTTATTCTAATTGAATTAAATTAATCCTGATTGAATTACTAATCTCATCCACTTAGATTTCTCTATTAAACATTAATTGATTTCAAATCAATTAATTCATCATCCTTTCATTTTCATCTTAATTAATCACCCTGGATTAATTATCCTTCAATTATATTCAAGAATTTAACTTTAATTCATTTCACGATGTTAATTATTTTTAACCAAAATCAATAAGAAATCTTAATTACTTCATAAATTATTTAACTATTTTAATTACACCAATCATTAATTACTTGTACTAATTAACTTCACACATGTCACTTATTATTGAATAACTTATCTTAATTAATCAATCTTTAATAACATCGTTAATTATATAAATTAATGATTTCCACCCGCCGTTCGTAGCTCGGTTGGTTAGGGAGCTGGGAGATGGGGACTAAAGGACTGTGTCCGGACAGGTTCGAATCCCAGCGCCTAGCCATCAGTGGGAGTTTCAACGTTAAGCATCCGTGTGCGACGACTAAATAAGAGATGGGTAGACACACGACGTGGGGTTTACTTAAGTGAGTATCAATGAATACCATTATCTTAAGGTTCCCCATGATATCCAAAAAAATAATTTTTTTTAATGATTTCCAATTTTATTTCAGTTTATCCTAATCTAATTTAATTACATTAATTAAACCATAATATTAATCATACTTGATTTATTTTCACTTGAAATTATCTACCTTTTATTTACTTCATTAAATAAATTAATTCTCCTTAATTAATTATCTCTCGATTAATTACACAAAGTAATTATATTTTATTAATTGCATTAAGTAATTATTTATTAAACCACCCAACGATCATTCTAATTAATTTAAACTAAAATTAATTAATCCAAATCATTAATTAATTTAATCAATTAATTATCCATTTTATTTACCCTACCTATTTAATGAATCACCAAACATTAAACTCTTATTAACTTTAAAATGAACCATTCTCCTATTTATGATTTAAGTTTAAAACCATTTAAAACCCAAATGCTCTGAGTCAAACAATAATTAACTCGAGAACCAACCAAGACCAAAGTCACCAGATCATCAGCACATATTCAATCAACTCAATCAATCAACCAATTATTTAAATTTAACCATTTAGATCTAAATATAAACCCAACAGAGTGAGATTTACTCACCTTTGATTTATTTGCAATCCATTCCCAAATCTAGCTTGTTTCTTCTCAAGCTTTGACCTTGTATAAATATTATATGATTTTATTAATATTCGAAATAAATCGAACAATTAAATTTCTATTTATTAATTTAATTAACTAAGAATTTGGGTTCAAACTAATAAATTTGATTTTTAAACAAATTTTCCTTTTTATAAATTATTTCTAGTAATTAAAATAAATTAAATGAAATTCCTTCCAAACCCATATATGTATAATAAATTAAAACAGAATTGCTTCATATTTTTCTTATTTTTCAGCTGTTTATCTAAAACAACCTTATCTTACTATTTAAACCCACCTATATACATATGTACATATATATTTTTCCTTTCTTGTATATATATGTTTAAATTGAAGAGTCTGTATATGTATAAACCTACTGAAATTGATTTTCTTCTGCATATAAATATTCACATATGTACAAATTTAAAAAAATATAATAATACCTCACTGCCTCCACGCGGACCCTGCTCGACCACCAGACATCAATCGACACGGTCATCCAAGAATTCCAACTCGAACGTACCACCAATTACTAGCGCAGTCGCCACTCCCCTCGAAACACGCGATCGAAACCCTAGCCCTAGCTCCAGCTCGCCGCGATCCACTACGCAAGCTCGACCCAAAATTGGCTGTTGTCTCAACCCAAGCTTCGGCAAGCTTCCTCGACTATGACTCGCGCCTCGAATCACGACTGCAATATGCGACCCTCAAAACGAACCTAATGTTGAACGCGACCTCCGGCCTTACTCGAGTTCGAGCCCATTACAACCGATTGCAACAATTTCAAGCGAGGAAAAAGAAGAAGACTCGATTTCATGCGACTATCGAAGAAGAGGAACGATTAAGGGGAAATGGACGCGGGTGCAAAACGATTCTCGTTTCGTTCGCCATAGTTCTGTTGATTTAATTGGAAGAGAAAGTGGCTTCATTATTATATTTATTTTCTTTCGTTCTGCCATTTATTTTCTTCGATTTTGAATCAAGGAAACAAGAAAATGGGTTGCGTGATTAAAGAAAAGAAGGGGAGACAAGAGGAGACAAGACGCGATGTTTTTCAGAGTATAGGGTGGCTTGTCTCAGATAATAGTTCGGCCTATATAGGGTTGCAGCTATGATTTTTATTTTATTTTACATATCGAATTTTCGATATAAATTTCAACGCATTTACTCATCGTATGCTCACACAACAACTCCAAATGCTACGAAAATTGAAATCCGATAATAATTCAATATTACGGACTCGATGGAACTAGTTTCATCGAATTCCGAGACTATGCCTCGAAAGGCTATTTTAAATATCGATTTGAACGATATATTTTCAAAATTGAACAAATCGATTTTAAATTAAACTCGAACCTTCCTATTATCTTCAGTATCATCATTATAAATTTTATAAGCCTTTAAATTATTTTTATACAGGCATAGAGGTTTCAGATTCAATAATTTACCTAATATCAATTATTAAATTCAGTATTTAAACTATCTAATTCAATTATTTAATTATCAAATAAATATTGTAATCTTGAATTCAAGTTAAAATTGACTTTTAAATATTTAAAATCAATTAATTATTCTATTTTAAATTGTTAAAAATTCCGGGTCGTCACATTCCTCCCCCTTTAAAAGAATTTCGTCCCCGAAATTACTAGTTAGGGAGAATGGACCAATACCCGTTTACCTCTTTCCAAAACTCACTATTCAACATCTTACCAACTATCTTTTATTAAAAACCTATTATCACATCAACCAACTTCTCAAAACCCTTCATAGTTTCAAATAATATCCCTTTGCTCAATTATCTAATTTTTTTAATTTTAAATCAAATTTTGAATTATCAAAATTTTCTAACTCTCTAAATTTTCAAAATTTTTTGCCAGCGTCTCCTTTGCGCGGCTAGCTCAGTACAACTACAAAAGGCCTCTACGGGCTCCCAAATACCAAAAAGAAAACAGAAAGCCAAGTGGCTAGATAAAAAAAACCAATCCAATTCATACAAAAATTAAAATACATACCTTTTTGTCGGGCAATTCACATTTATCTTTTGGAATCAAATCCAATTTTATTTTCCCCTTTTTATACCTGCATATCTTATTTAGCAACAATATACAATTGTAACCTTTCAAATCATTTATACTTTTTCTTACAGAAGTTTCACATATACTTCTATGCAAATTAGTTTTCCCCGTTTCATGCGAATTCAATTCGTCTTCAATTATGAATATTAAATTTTATTTTTCATTTATAACCGATTCACATTAGTTTCATCTGCTAATTTACATTAGTTTTCCAATTTGAAACCGATTTGTCGTTAACCAATTTTTTTCCTTTTCAAAATTTTCCAAAAATTCCGTAACTCCCAAAATTTTCGGAAAATTTTGACAAAGTCTCCTTTGTACGGAGAAGCTTTTTCAATTTGACAAGAGATATAAATATGTATACATCGACCCACACGATCGGAAAAGGCAAAAACAGTTCATATTTCCTATTTTTATTGCGTAGGCGTACCTTATTTAGCAATTTAAGCAAGCAGCGTATTAATTTTAGCAATTAGTGCAATCCAAATCCAGCCAAACGGCCTTCAGGTACCTGTACTTACTCAATTTAAACATATAAGTACTATATATATGAAGTTTACAACATTTCTCTTACATAAACAACGATAACACTTCAATTCTAAAAGAAATGCATTCAAATAATTTCCACAAGCAATTTATATATTTCCAAACCTAATTCAATTGTTTTCCACCGATTCATATTTCATTCTGTTCAATCTTATGGGTTTACAACTCAACTGCCATTCAAAATTTTTAATCCAAACAAGCTCATATTCAATTCAATTGATTCAAAACCAATTTTAATTTGCCTCTACTAATTGTAGATTTTTAATTACTTTTATTTACGCCACACGACAACCATTTTTATGCAATTTCGACAATATTCGTTTAATAGAGTATCCATTTTAGTTTATAATTACTTTAAATTAATTTCAACTCATTCTGTATTCAATTCCATTTCACTTCTAATTTATTCACCAACCATTCATTTAGCTCGACACATTCCATTCTTGTATACTAACCATTCCCAAATTAATTCAATCTAAGCTTTTATTTAATGGGCTTTCACTCTTATTCGAAGCCAAGCTTCCATAAATTTTAAACTTAAGTTAATTTACTTTAATTATTCCAACATCAAACTTAAGTTTACTTTTATTTGGTTCTCATTTAAATTCAGTTAGCCCATCCCTTTTAAATTTTAATTTTAATTCTCCTTCTCAATTTCCAAAATAATATCCAAGCACATATTTAACTCATTTATACTTTCAAATTAATATACCACCGAACTTAAGTTCAGTCTGACAATCCAATTCCAATCACCACTTTGATTTAGTTTTTATTTAATCAGACTTCATTCATTTATTATTTAACTCAATTAACCCATTTTAAAATTTTCATTTACTTACTTAATTCATTTTCGAATTCATTTTATTAATATAAGACCATTCTCAATTTAGTTCTATTCACTTGGGTTTTGTTTGCAACTCTAACCATATCTACTATAATTCACTTCTCTTATATCCAATTTACTTGCAAATTTCATTAAATATTATTCAAATCACACATGAATTTTATTTGTAATTCAAACCATCACATTTTTCAATCCAACTCTATTTTATTTTTATTTTACAACATCTCCTCTTATTTAATGTATTATCAAATCCAAGTCGAATTCTATCTACAATTCTAATTCATTTCCAAACTCCATTATTAATTTACAATCAATTTATTTACCAAAGTTAAATTTTATTAACATACTCAATCAAACAATTATTTAACCAATTAGCTTTCTTCCAATTTCTAAGTCAATATTCGATTTTAATTACAAAATCACTTCATTGAAATTCCAGTTTGGATTTTCTTTCATCTTTCAAAATTCCAACACCTTTATTTAAAATTTTTAGAAATGCTTTTAAATTCACATCATACTAATAAAATAGCTCTTTATAAAAATACTTTTTATAACCCGATGTCTCAACCAGTCCATCCTTGTTCTCATAGAAATTCAGTCATGCGTTGATCAGGCGTAGGACTGAAAATCTATAAGTACTTGGTAAACCCGTTTCAACTCCCAGTGAAAATACTTGGAAAATAATTTTATTGAAAATATTGAATACAATTTTTGAAAATAGAGGAAATATCTTTGGTGAGAATGCTCCGGAAATCATCACTCCCATCCATGGCCGCAGTTAACCGGATGGTTACGTTGCCATCCCGACAAAATCCATAGATAACTGTAGGCCTCCGCTCCCCTCAATTACGCCATGGAAGCCACTACAGATCGCAGCTACAACTGGGGTTACGTAGCTATCACAGCAAAAACCCATATAGCTGTATGCATCAGCGCCCTCGAATTTTGCTGCCAAAAGAATGAAACTTCTCCACTCCACTTGACCATAGATCGCAGTCTACCGATGTTGCGTTGCCTTCCCGGCAAAATCAAGTGTAGACTGTTGGCACTCATCCTTCACACGATTTCGCTATGGTCCCCACAGTAGATCGCAGTGACATCGAGTTACACGGTCGTCACAGCATAACTCAAATACCCCTGTAGGCATCAGCGCCCTCGACTTCCGCTACCTAATAATCCTCAGGAACTAGTTTGTCCGGACTCCTCGCATGATCAACTTTAGAACCCCCTTGGGGCTCAAGGCAGCACCATCCGGTGGCACTCCTGAGAAGTTCATTACAAGGGAGCGCTTTTTCCCCAGAGCCATCATTAAAACACTTTATACTATACATATAGTATCTTTCAAATCATACACCTAGTATGAATTTTATCAAAGCTTCTTTACACAAAATCGATTATCCCAAAATCGATAATTCTCAACTAGGCTTTCCAAATTTTAATATTGATTTTACCCAAAAATCAAAAGCCTTTCCAAATCCAAAGGTTCCCAAAACCTTTTTCCAAATTCCTCATAAGATCCTTATATATATATATATATATATTCAGATATATATAATTTAAAAAAAAACTTTGGATCATTTTAAACTTGTATAAAACTCCTTTTATACATCAAACACCCTCAAAAATCCTTTTCTTCCAGCAATAGATTTAACAAGGGAAGTTTCATCTTACATATAACAAAGATATATAACTTTGTTTATTCAAAATCAAATATTCCAATTCGATTACTCTTACCATATCAATTTCATTTAAGTCCGTACGATGTACACATATCATCCATACGTTATACCAATCTGATCGCTCACTCGATCACACAATTTCACTTCCGAACTAGTGTCGTTCACCCAACTTCCTAGTGCGGACACAGATCTGGTTTCTTGATTAGAAACCGTCATTATCCTTACATAGCCATAACTATGATAGAGAACAGTCAGAACCAATCAACAATCCATATCCATGTTCGCCGTCGAAAATCGAGTGAAAAATCCCAACTCGGATCGATATAATTATCTCGAAACTCTGTGCTCGAATCTGGATCAAATCATTATGCGAATAGAATAATATACGTACATCCTACGTATTTATTTTCACTGATTATTAGCCAAATCAATTTCCTTTCTATTCACATTCCCTTGAATTTCCATTCACTTAGTTACAATTGTCTCGATTCCATTGAATTATCACTTCTATTCTTATCTCAGTTGGGTATCTAAATCAATAACAGTTTGAACTCCGACCAGTTTATATTTAGAAAATTGAAAATTTTAAAAATAGATAAGTAGTTGAAAAATAGCTATTGGTTTGCAAAATAGCTATAAATAGGTAGCTAATGGTAAAATAGTTGAGAAGTAGCTAAATAGTTTCAGAAATTTTAGACAATTGCAAAATAGTTGGAAAGTAGTAATTAATTTGTAACATAGTTGAAAAATAGTAATTAGTTTAGAAAACAGTTGAAAAAAAAAGATTAAATAGCTCCAAAAATAATTGTAAAACAAGTATAATATAATTTGGCTTTAAGAAAGAAAAGTAGTATATATTAAATAGCTTAGAAAAATAAATTTATATCAAAACAATTTATATTGAAAATAGTCCGGAGTCAAAACTGTTCACTTCCCCAACACTTCAATGTAAATTTACCCTTCTATTTAAATTGATCCAATTCCAATTTGAATAACTCCAATTTCCATTGAAATTTATTTAATCCCAAGGCAACTTCAATTCTAATTAATTCAAACTAAATTCAATTTGTACTAATGGAATTTAAATTTCAACTTTAACCCATCTCGAATTATATAAATTCGAGTTAAATCCTTAAAGGTTGGTTTAACTCTTTAAACCAACTTAACTTTTATTTTAAGGTTTTTAATCTATTTAATTTCTGAGTCCAATTCTCAAAATTCCATTTTAAATTATTTTTATTTATGTATCTCAAGGTTCAATACAATTTTATTTGTTTTCAAAATTTAATTTATTATTCAATTTTATCTTCCAGTTTGAAGCAAGTTCTTGAACAAGTTTATTTTACAATTCAATTATTCAAATTTATTTTATTTTATACAATACCATTCTCAATTTAAAGATTTTTACTAACAATAGGATGATATCATCCAATTTATCTTAAAACGCCCATCCATTTTCAATTTTCAAATCTCAAACCCGTTTTGAGATCACACAAATACCCAATTCAAATCAACCATTTAACTTTCCAAGTTAAATTCTAATTTCATCTTAAAATCTACAATTCAAGTTGTTCATTCAAACTTATTTAACTTCTTCCAAGTTAAATTCAATTTACTTAATCCAATCAACCTCATTCAATCCTAAATCTTCACAATAATCTTCCCACTTAAAAACTTATCACTTTGGTTTTTAATTCAAATCAAATTTTCAAACAACCCATTGTTTGCAATAAGTCCAGCTATTCAAAGAATACTTATTATTTCTCATTATTTTAATTTGAAAGTTATACTCCTCTTATAAATTTACTTCATTTGGCTTACTTAATAACAAATATATCATTATCAATTAATTAAATTTTGATTTAGTTGTATTTTCGTTTTTACTTAATTTAATTCCAATTCAAGATTTCAATTTGGTTGTATTTTATTACTTCTTAATTTTAATTCCAATAATTTAACAACCAATCGTCTTAATATTTATTAGAATGAAATATCCCTTTATATACCAAAATATACTTTTATATAAAAATTATTTAAAAAAAAAATTATATAAGAAAATAACAAGTACGCTCTCATATATACATATATACACACTCAACTCATTCTAGGGTACTATTGACCCTATCTTTAATGAATACACCCACCAAAGCCAAGGTTCTCGCTTAACCTTTCAGCTCTGATACCAAATGTAACGACCAGAAATTTTCGAACCCGAAAATTCTAGATAGTTATGGAAAAGAAGAAAGAGATAGAAGAAGAAGAACAGAAACATCAACAACTCACATTCGCGGCGGATAAAATATAATAATAAATAATAACAGTTTACAAAAGAATACTATATTTGTCAATTACATTTAATATACATCAGAGTTTCACATATATACAGTCACTGAATATATACAATTATTATATCTCAGACATACAGCAGAAATATTCTATATGCTATTTCCATCCAACTCGCCTACTGAGCTCCAGAACGTACCTACCTGAAAATCTGTAATACTCGGTCTGACCCGAGCATTACACCAAAGTAACACCCGGGTCAGGCTGGAAACCAGCGTGAGTAAATCCAACTAACATAGAATACCAAAGAAATCAACTTATATAAACCCGGGTAATTCAAACTAATTTTACAAGTCATAAATTGCCATAGACATAACTTATGTTCAAATTAAGTTTTCTAAATGTCCAAAATTTAGATTTAATAATCCAAATCATTTAAATCCAATCATTCCAACCTATCAGTCTCACATATCAATTTATAAAAATTCGAAGTGGTTCCGGGTATTTCCCAATACCCGATCCCGGTCTCTTCGATTCTCATGTCATCCAAACTTAAATTACCAAATGAAATACACAACATTTAATATCAGAGATATCAACTCATTCAAAACACCCAATACCATTCAATCATCCATAAACAAAGCTTAATCACACAAATCAATTCAATTTATTCTAATTGAATTAAATTAATCCTGATTGAATTACTAATCTCATTCACTTAGATTTCTCCATTAAACATTCATTGATTTCAAATCAATTAATTCATCATCCTTTCATTTTCATCTTAATTAATCACCCTGGATTAATTATCCTTCAATTATATTCAAGAATTTAACTTTAATTCATTTCACGATGCTAATTATTTTTAACCAAAATCAATAAGAAATCTTAATTACTTCACAAATTATTTAACTATTTTAATTACACTAATCATTAATTACTTGTACTAATTAACTTCACACATGTCACTTATTATTGAATAACTTATCTTAATTAATCAATCTTTAATAACATCGTTAATTATATAAATTAATGATTTTGAATTTTATTTCAATTTATCCTAAACTAATTTAATTACATTAATTAAACCACAATATTAATCATACTTGATTTATCTTCACTTGAAATTATCTACATTTTATTTACTTCATTAAATATATTAATTCTCCTTAATTAATTATCTCTCGTTTAATTACACAAAGTAACTATATTTTATTAATTGCATTAAGTAATTATTTATTAAACCACCCAATGATCATTCTAATTAATTTAAACTAAAATTAATTAATCCAAATCAGTAATTAATTTAATCAATTAATTATCCATTTTATTTACCCTACCTATTTAATGAATCACCAAACATTAAACTCTTATTAACTTTAAAATAAACCATTCTCTTATTTATGATTTAAGTTTAAAACCATTTAAAACCAAAATGCTCCGAGTCAAACAATAATTAACTCGAGAACCAACCAAGACCAAAGTCACCAGATCATCAGCACACATTCAATCAACTCAATCAATCAACCAATTATTTAAATTTAACCATTTAGATCTAAATATAAACCCAACAGAGTGAGATTTACTCACCTTTGATTTATTTGCAATCCATTCCCAAATCTAGCTTGTTTCTTCTCAAGCTTTGACCTTGTATAAATATTGAATGATTTTATTAATATTCGAAATAAATCGAACAATTAAATTTCTATTTATTAATTTAATTAACTAAGAATTTTGGTTTAAACTAATAAATTTGATTTTTAAACAAATTTTCCTTTTTATAAATTATTTCTAGTAATTAAAATAAATTAAATGAAATTCCTTCCAAACCCATATATGTATATTAAATTAAAACAGAATTGCTTCCTATTTATCTTATTTTTCAGCTGTTTATCTAAAACAACCTTATCTTACTATTTAAACCCACCTATATACATATATACATATATATTTTTCCTTTCTTGTATATATATGTTTAAATTGAAGAGTCTGTATATATATAAACCTACTGAAATTGATTTTCTTCTGCATATAAATAGTCACATATGTATAAATTTAAAAAAATATAATAATACCTCATTGCCTCCACGCGTACGCTGCTCGACCACCAGACATCAATCGACACGGTCATCCAAGAATCCCAACTCGAATGTACCACCAATTACTAGCGCAGTCGCCACTCCCCTCGAAACACGCGATCGAAACCCTAGCCCTAGCTCCAACTCGCCGCGATCCACTACGCAAGCTCGACCCAAAATTGGTTGTTGTCTCAACCCAAGCTTCGACAAGCTTCCTCGACTATGACTCGCGCTTCGAATCGCGACTGCAATATGCGGCCCTCAAAACGAACCCTAATGTTGAACGCGACCTCCGGCCTTGCTCGAGTTCGAGCCCATTACAACCGATTGCAACAATTTCAAGTGAGGAAAAAGAAGAAGACTCGATTTCATGCGACTAGCGAAGAAGAGGAACGATTGAGGGGAAATGGACGCGGGTGCAAAACGATTCTCGTTTCATTCGCCATAGTTCTGTTGATTTAATTGGAAGAGAAAGTGGCTTCATTATTATATTTATTTTCTTTCGTTCTGCCGTTTATTTTCTTCGATTTTGAATCAAGGAAACAAGAAAATGGGTTGCGTGATTAAAGAAAAAGAAGGGGAGACAAGAGGAGACAAGACGCGATGTTTTTCAGAGTATAGGGTGGCTTGTCTCAGATAATAGTTCGGCCTATATAGGGTTGCAGGTATGATTTTTATTTTATTTTAAATATATAATTTTCGATATAAATTTCAACGCATTTACTCAGCGTATGCTCACACAACAACTCCAAATGCTACGAAAGTTGAAATCCGATAATAATTCAATATTACGGACTCGATGGAACTAGTTTCGTCGAATTCCGAGACTGTGCCTCGGAAGGCTATTTTTAAATATCGATTTAAACGATATATTTTCAAAATTGAACAAATCGCTTTTAAATTAAACTCCAACCTTCCTATTATCTTCAGTATCATCATTATAAATTTTACAAGCCTTCAAATTATTTTTATACATGCTTAGAGGTTTCAGATTCAATAATTTACCTAATATCAATTATTAAATTCAGTATTTAAACTATATAATTCAATGATTTAATTATCAAATAAATATTGAAATCTTGAATTCAAGTTAAAATTAACTTTTACATATTTAAAATCAATTAATTTTTCCATTTTAAATCGTTAAAAATTCCGGGTCGTAACACCGAAATTTCCAAAACAACTTTGTTTTGATATTTAATGTATTTAGCTTACGCTATTATACTTTTATGTTTTTCAGGGATGATACACAATGTATGATGGTAAGGAAATAAATTTTCAATAATACATAGAAAGAGATAACATAGAACACAAAGAATTGAAAAGATACATAAGATTCAACGTAGATTAAAAAATGTATATACATATACAGCTAGAAAGATACAGATGAGGGTGATGAAGAACCACCAAGCTTGTAGATGATCTTTCCAAAGGATTTATCCATTTTGTTGGAAATTGAAGTAAATTTCTTTGAAAATGATTCCTTAAGCTTCCTTTAGTTATGGACGATCTCTTCTTGATTTTTAAGAAGATCTTTGTTGGATGGATTTGGTGGCGTATTGATACTTTCCAAAGAAGTATCCCCCTCTTCTTCTTGTTCTTCCTCCTCGATTTCCATTTCTTCTCCTTCTTTTTCCCTTCCTCTTTTTCTCTTATTTCATGCTCTTCTTCCCAAGCCAACTTTTGTTCCTTTTTCGCAATTGTCTCATAAGGCCCGAAAAAGGGTGAAATGTAACAACCCTACCGTTATACCCATATTATTAAAGAACATTACAAATATTGTCGTCTAATAACACAGAGAATATGGCTGGTTAAGGGCGATTGAATGTGAATATATCTTTGTACTAATACCGACACGTCTTTATTACCTTTAGAGGATCTGACCCGAAAGAAATTTTTACATGTACAGTATTATTACAAAGTAACAAACACACTACTTAAAAATATATAGAACAATATATAATATAGATAAAACAGGATCAGAGTCACATATCACAGTGGAATACTATACATCATATACATACTAGAACGTGAGTCTGCAAAATATCAGTCTAGACTCACATGATATATACACACACATCACAGCCAAAAGTAGCGTAACAGGTACAAAATGACTACTAGATAATATACATGACACAAACTCCTAATGTCAATATATACAAATATGAAGTAAACTAAAACAGTTTACTTCATTGCTAGCCCAAGATCCAAATGTCAATGAGTCATAGTACCTATAGAATCTCAGCCTGACCTAAGTATTTTAAAATTAAATGGGTCAAACTATACCTAATAGAGAGATGAGATAGTGATATCGTAAACATATGACTTAAATAAAATAAGCCATAATAAAAGTATGCCAAAACAACGACCAAAATAAGGCTTAATAACTAATCACCATTACTTTAAATCCTTATCAAGTATAAAATGGAATGTCATTAAAAGCGTGGCGATAATAAAATTTAAAATTCTCCAGAGTAAAAAAGATACTAAATATTTATCCTAAAATCTCTGAAGAAATAATTACCACCAATAAAATAATAATGGTGACCAACTATCAGTGTGATATAGCATGACATGGGGCCTAACTAAAATAAATAAACCCTGCCACATAGTGCAATAGTCTAACAAAAAGAAATAGACTATCAGTTAAAAACCCCAACTCCTAATGATAAGAAACAGGGAGTCATGCTTATGACAAAACTATGTGAATTTACCTAATGATTATAAATATGTAAACATTGTGCGGTTGTAAAATAAACTGATAGGCATGCATATAACATCTGCCCAAAAATAGAAAAGCGAAGCCTTGTCATACTATAACAAACCTAACTAAAAGAAATAGGTCTGCCTACTCCAAATTTATACCGACTCTCAGGTCGATAAAATTGAGTTACTGTCTCTCAAGGATCCATTGGCCTGAAATCCAAATGCCCTAATATAATAAAACTCTAATTGTAGCTCATTTTCACTCTAGCAATCACTAGAATATAACTAATTGTCCTATATCAGAAGGTCAAATTCTAGTATTTATTGAAAGCTAATAAATTCCACTCAAACTCTATTTAATAAATTAGAATAATAAGTGAAAGAATTGTATGAAATGTCCCATACTAATTCGACAATTCAATCATTTATTAAAATTCATTGTTTCATAGAAAATCATAAAATTTCAATATAACCCCAAATTTATAAGAAATAAAAAAAAGTTATTATTATTATCAAATCATTTTTTAGCACTTTATAGTAAAGGATTTAATGGAAAGAGACATTTTAAAGCATGTATAAATAGGTTACATAAATGATCAACATATATGCAGGTCAAGTCAAATTATTTATATGTATGTCACTTTGTGATTTAAGGTGTCAAGAAACATAATTAAAATATTTACAAAACATAAAGCATCAAAGCTTGCAAATATATTTTGCATGAAAAAGCTAAATTACATAATAAAAGAATGTGAAGAAAACATGTACCGCAAAAATTGACAATGTATATGTTCTTTGATAATTTGTCTGCATGTTTCAAGGTTGCTGGCATTGGTGAGTACAGGCACTTTCATTAACAAAATTATAAAATGAATGTATACTAGGCCATGCATACATAACTTTAAACAAAAATGTTGAGTGTGATTATTCTTCATGGCAAATATACATACATACATACATACATACATACATACATACATACATACATACATATATGAACAATTTAGTTAAACAATGCAAGGCCATACTTAAACAATGACAGGCGAAAAGAATTTTAAAGCTTCTTTGTCAGTTTGAACCATATGTGCCCGCCTTTTCAACATGTCAGGCATGTATGCCACTTTATAATATGTCGGACCACTTTACTTTTTAATATGTCAGCATGTATGCCTGTCTTTTAATATGTCAGGCATGCACTAAAATAATTCATGTGACTTTTGTTCAAACAAGACAATGAAGAACATCCTTTTATATTCACTTAAATAATTCGTGTAGTTTGCAAACAAAATGTAAACTAAAAAAATGAATACAAATGCTAGAAAAGCAGGGACGTATACAACTGACAGGTAGGGAAGCAAGGAGGTAGAAAATTCACAGGGAAATTTCAAAACATTGAAATCAAACTGATCAATACATGTTTGATTAATTCAATTAAACAGTACTAATTCCCAAAAGTTATACTATACTAAATAAAATTTTATTTTATTTTTACTGACTAAATTATCCAATTTGCAAATAAGTTCAAAACAGTAAATTATCTCAGATAATAGATATAATAGTGTGAGATTATTATCTCACCTTGAATTCAAAAAGAAAGGAGGTGAACCGAATTAAGATTAAGTTGCAAATTGAAAACTACTGTCTTCTTCTCTAATCCTAGATTCCACAAAATCCAAAACGGCCCTAATCAACAAATTTTAGAGATTGCTTATTGAATAAAAATATAAAATTGATAGTATCAATAGGTAGAGGAAGAAACAAGGAATTCATACCTCTTAAATTTGAGATTTACTAATTTTTGAATTCCTAAAATCAAAACTAGGGCTGAAAATTGGGTTTGTTTGCCTCTTTCATTCTACTTCGTTTTCTGAAGATGATACTTAAATGAATAAGCAGTAGTTGAATTAGAAAATTGTTTAAGGAATAAAGTTATAAAATTTACTAACAGGCTTGGGTATAAGCCCAAGATCCTTATGAAAAGGCTATTACATCATTTAGTTAAATTTACACTTAATTAAACATTTTAAACAAAAGAACTCTAATTAAAAGAAAAATAATTTAGAATCCTTTTCACTTTATTTTAAAAAAAATCTTAAAATAGATAACATTATTGCATTTTTTCCGAAATCCAAACCAACTTAAATAAAAACAAAATAAATATCAAATTTTAATTATTCTTTCCAAATCGCAGTGTCGAAATGTTTCGTAGGAGTGTTTAAAGAACCCCTATCGATAACGTTGGACAAATGCATCGACCAGAATTCTTAAAATTTTAACTGACGAATTAACACAAATTATATCTGTCATTTTTTTATTTCGAATTTAAATCTTCTTTTAAAATAGATAAATTTCAAACCAATTTTCCAAATCAAATTTACTTCTCAATTTCACTCTTAAATTGACAATTTGAATTTTTTAATTAATTATTAACTAGATAATTATTAATCGGGTTGTTACATGAAATATGCATAAGTGAAATGTTGACCTTGTCAAATATTTTTCGAGGAATTGTTTTCTCTCCTTTAAAGTCAACATAAAAATAATTAAAAAATCGAGTAAGATACACATCATGAAATAGTGTGTTTCTATGTTAAGAAAGATTCTTAGGAAAAAAGTTCATCCAAAATGACTTGAAACCAATTTATATTGTATCGACCATAATTTACAAAAAGTGCTTTGAAAACTTTTTGAACGGGGTTATTATAATCACCCTTTCTAAGAGTGATATTTGGTTGCAAAAGAAGCTTAAAATTCTTGACTTTGGACGCAAGTCTTTATTTTTAAATTCAAAATCATCATCACTTTCGAAAACATCATGAATTACTTCACAATTTTGAAAAATCAATTTGAAAAATGAAAGGTCCATTCCACTAGATTTGCATTCAAGAATGTGACCCAACAGTACACAATTTAAAACAATTTGAATCCCTTTGACAAGACTCCAAACTTCTCCTTCTCTACCATCATAAAACTTTTCTTTTAAATTTGCATAAAACATCTTTACAAACTTTGGATTACAAAAAAAAATCATTTTAAGAAGCATCGATTAATCGAAGAATTTCATTTTGAAAACAAAGATTGAAAAATCATAAGTAGAAAAATCTTCAAAAATAGTAAATCTTCCGTGAAAGACTTTTTCGAAAGATAAATATTCTATACAGGCTTGAATGGCTTCTTGATCATTGAAAAGATATTCTTTTATTTTCTTAGAGAGCCTCATGGCTGCCTTAATATTACTTGAGGATGCCAGTGAGGAATAGTTTTAAGAGGTAAAAGAGTTTATGAATTTTGAATTTGAAAATGAAAGTGAGAAATGAATGGATGGAGATAGAGTAAGTAAATATAGAATCAAAGGACATGTTCTTTGGTCAAAATGCAACTTTTCAGAACATAAAAGTTGGTGAAAAGGGGAAGGGAAAATCAAATTTTGAATTCTATCTGCATATGCTGACATATGCTAGCGGGATATGTCGACATATAGGTAAAAATTTTCAAAAAAAAGATTTTTGCTTAACTATTTCCTATTTTATTATATAGATCTATTTATAGTTATTCTATTTTCACAAAAATAATTTAAAATATATTCTATATTATTGTTTAAAATATATAAAATATTTATATTTAAAATATAATCATACAATATTCAACCAATATTATTATTAATCTATAGGATATTCCTAACAACTAATAAAGCAACTAAAAGAAAGGAAAATTTCACTCAAGGAATTTAAAAAAACTTTTGATATATTAAATTCTTACCTTTTTCTGATCCATTTCACTATTTTGTTCTTAATTATGTATTGCTGTGAAGCATGCGTTAACAATTTCTGTATCTGGTTCATTTTCACTTGAGGATATATCTGATTCATCTAATTTTGTAGTATAGGCTCTTTTCCATTTTCTGGGTGAATCAGCGTTTGGTGTAGTTATCGATTTACCGAGATGTGGACTCTCTTTTAAATGACTAGGGCCATCACCGTTATAATATCTAATGCCGTTTCCATTTCCACTTTCGCTTCCTGAATTTTTTTGGTCATTTCTTTTGAAAATTTTCATCTTCCTATATTTTAGAATTTTTCTGAAGTTCCTTATCATGAAAGCAATTTCTTTATCTTCATCGCTATCTGAATCCAGATTATCCGCCATTGCATTTAAAGCTATAGATTTCTTCTCTTTTGCTTTGATTTCTCGCCTGCCTTGAATTTGTGCTTCAAATGACATTAAATTGCTAGTTAACTCTTCAATTTTAGAGTGCTAAGGTCATTAGCTTCTTCGATTGCCAGTCTTTTGATCCCAATCAGGAGTAAGAGAATTGATTATTTATCTAACTTGATCCTCTTCAAAAAAGCAATTACCCGGTGCAATAAGTAGGTGTATTATATCTTGAAATCTACTATACCTATCAGATATGACTCACTTTGAATAATTGAGATTGATTTGTTAATATGGAAATTTTGGTCTATTTGACCTTACTTGTCCCTTCATGTGCAATTTGCAAAGATATCCAAATTTCAGATGCAGACTTACATATAAATACTATATTAAATTCATTTCTATCTAATGAACAAAATAATATATACATGGCCTTAGAGTTGCTTTGTGCAGCTGCTTTTTAGTCAGCACTCCACTATGTAAAATTTATCTCGGGTTCAGTGTACTCAGTTATGTGATATTCCTAGTATCTAAACAAATTGACTGTAAATAAATTTTTATTCTATATGACCAATATATGTAATTACTGCCATTAAAAAGTGGTGGTATGGCAATTGTCCTTCGACAAATGAGTTACTAAAAAGTGTATTAACAGTGTCACTAACATTACTATTACCAGTGTTAGTGGCCATTTAAACTTTTTCGAAAGATAGACGATGGATACTTTGAAAACCAATGCTTTGATACCAAATGTGAGTCAGTGGAATAAAGATCTTAAGGTTAAATTAACTCTAAAGGGGGGGGGGGGTGGGAAGGAATATCGTTTAATGGATTATATGAATATTATTCAGGTTCTTTAATATTTTACTTGAAATCATGGAATTAACAATCACAAAAACAATCGCAGAATCAAAGAATGGATAAAAGTAAATGCGAAAAAAGTAAAAAAGGAAAGAACACACCATGATTTTATACTAGTTCGAAGTTACCTTACATCCAATCCCGCATAATTCCTTATACAGATTTCTTTTCAACTAGTAAATGCAAATAAAATCTCGATTTCAAGGCTATGAGACACACTCTTTGGAATCTTAGCCTCTAGGTAGAGCTGCTTGATTTCTAGGCCACAAGCACACCCACTAGATTTACGGGCTACTAAGCACACATAATTGATTTAATTAGGCTGCAATCAACACGTACTTGGATTTCAGGGATACCAAGCACACCATAGAGTATAGGAGTATGATTTGATAGATTTTACAAACTCAGATCTTTGATCTTGATTACAGTTGATCCTATAACTCTTGAATAACGTTTGGTCTTGAAAGAGATAAGAAAATCAGAGAGTATATGAAAGAGAATCAAACTAGTAATGATTGAATTTGATTCTGGCTGAATTTTAATAGAGTTTTGATAAAACTTGCTTTAGAAATCAAGAGAGTGAAAAGAGGAGAGAGAAATAAGAAAGTAGCTATTGAATACGTTTGGAAGACTGGTATGTATTGGAACCAATGGTTATGTCCATTCGCGAAGAGGTACAACAACCCATTCATATTTGAGTTTTGAAAAATATGGCTAGGATGTTGACATACTTGCAGAGGATATGTCGACCTATCCTTTTGTAGTTTGAAAAATTATTTAATAAAAATTGGTTTAAAAATATTAAGTTTTGTAAAATACTTTGAAACTTTGTACAAATATTTAAACATAGTTTATACATATCTTAATCATATTACAACTTAATAAAATAATTTTGAAAGATTTAATAAAAATATTCAATATAATGTAACTAATATACATGTAAAATCAATATAGTATATACAATAATTCAATATATATATGTATATATAACAAAAAACACTAAAATAATATTGATTTAATTAGGCTACAATCAACACCTGCTTGGATTTCATGGATAACAAGCACACCATAGAGTATAAGAGCATAATTTGATAGATTTTACAAACTCAGATCTTCGATCTTGACTACAATTGATCTTGTAACCCTTGAATAACACTTGATCTTAAGAGAGATAATAGAAATCAGAGAGCATATGAAAGAGAATCAAACTAGTAATAATTGAATTTGATTCTGGTTGAATTTCGATAGAAATTACTTTAGAAATCAAGAGAGTGAAAAAAGGAGAGAAAAATAAGAAAGTGATTATTGAAAATTTGTTTGGAAGGCCGGTATATATAGGAAACAACGGTTATGTCCATTTGCAAAGAGATACAACGAAAAGACACTTCCATTCAAATTTGAATTTTGAAAAATACGGCTGGTATGCTTGCAGAGGATATGTCGACATATCCTTTTGTATTTTGAAAAATTACTTAATAAAAATTATTTTGAAAATATTAAGTTTTAAAATATTTTGAAACTTTGTACAAACATTTAAACATAGATTATGCAATTTTAATCATATTAAAACTTAATAAAATAATTTTGAAAGATTATAATAATTCGATATATATCTAAACTTAATATAATGTAAATAATATATATAAAATCAGTATAGTTATAAATTGTTAAAGTATATATAATAATTCAATAAACATATAAACATAAAAACACTAAAATAATATCTTTATAAGCATAAGAGATTTGAAAATCATTTTGGTAAAGATTGTTTTAAAAATAGATATTTGAAAAATTTTTAAAACAAAATTAGAGAAGGTAAGTGTGATTGAGAAAGTGCTATTAAGGTTTTATCATAAATTCTATGACTCTATAACTTATCTGGAATATCTTGAAATCTTGAACTCTTCAATACTAACGAGTCTTCTTTTTAAACTCTTGAAACTTTATATCAGCAATTTGAACCTAACCTTGATATCCGCATCTTGATACTGTATAATCTTCTTAATCAATACCTGTCTAGTATCCTAAACTATATACTATATATCTTGATAAAACATCAATATCTATATTTTATATAATGTCCTATAGTTGTTATTATCAAAACCAACATCTAAGATACTAAAACCTCCAACCTATTCGTATTCTATTCTCCTCCAACTATTCTAAATCTAATAAATATATATACCACTTCCCAATTGTGTATGTATGTATGTATATCGAAAGAGAGAGATTTTGGAAGAGATTGCAAGGCATGAGATCTAAGAAAGGCGAAGCTAAGGCTATTCCATGAGTGGAAACCTTAGAATTTCTTTTCAGCAATTGTTTGGTGTTTTTTTGGATTTGAATATGCCATAGGGATTTTGGGATTCAGAAAATATGATAGATAAAATCCCCCAATATTCATTTTTATTTTGATATGTCCATTCTATGCTGAGATTCCCAATTATTTATATTAATTTGATGGAATTTGCTTCGTTTATTCAATTTTTGAAAATTTCATAGTCTATTCCACTTCTCCTTCTTCTTTGGGTCAAATTGTGATTCTTTAATAAAATAAGGGGTTTAGATTACGAATTCTATTCGTAATTTATACCACTTATTCTTATCTATTTCGTTGTAAAAGAGGAGTTGAGTGGAATATGGGGTTTAGATTGCAATTCATATTGTTTTAGATATTTCATTGATGTGACGACCCGCCTTTCTTTCCATAGAAAGATGTATCGTAACTAGAAAGAAATAGGTAGAAAAGAAAATAGATAGAAAGAAAGAACTAAACAATCTTAGAATCTCACAACGGAAGGAAATAAATATATTACATCACATATAGATTACACAGTAGTCATTAATACCACACATCAGAGTCATTTAGTTTTACAACATCATATTAGACAGTCGGAATGACCTGCCTATACATTACAGCCCAAAATGCAAACAGAGCTACAAATACAGCGGAATAGATACATCTAAATACGCAAAAGCCTCCTGCTCTAAGCCTTCCTTCAAAATACGTCAAGACAACCTGAATCACTTGGCTACTTATAAAAATTTGAGTACCCAAGAGTTTAAGAAAACAAAAAATAAACTCCGAGTCAGACATGGGTCTCATGTGAGTAAATGGTTTAAGTTGTTTAACTTGAAAATCACTTGAAATCAAGGGTATCAAGTAAGACTCACTGCAAATAAAAACGGACGAGTTTTTCCCTTACAATAACCAAAATATTTGATAGGAAATCCAGTTATATAGTAGTGTCTAGGGTTTTCAATATAAAATAGGAAATAGATGGAATGCTTACATCTCATGTTCCAACATAGTTGGGCACAATCAAAACCCTACGGGCACTTACTGAAGATTGGATTCCATACAATGGCAGGGCTACTGGGGTACTGCCCATCACAGTACCTGGTCTAGATCAGAGTACCAAGGATCCCCCAATCCCCTACAACACATGACCGGAGCTACCCCCTACTGGATAGTCCGAATAAGACAACCACGCGGTTGTGGTCAACAACCTCCCACACAGCCGAATAAAAAGAATATCTAGACAGGGGAAAATCTTATCCTAATTGGGTGCTACCCATTTAGCCTTACTACACCTCCCTTTTTTAGCCATTTTCGGTTGATGAGGCTTGAGCCTACGATTACTTTTATAGCACACATATCTTGGAATGCTCATCGTCCTCCAATGACGATGGTCTGATAGCATTCGTCCATACAAGTCCATTCCAGGTCCGAACAGAACCGAAGGCACTATCTTCGTTATACTCATTTTGGAATCACCCTCAGAGTTAACGACAAATAGCCCTTGCATTTTGAATCTTCATTCCCAATCTTCACTTGAGATTTCAGGACCCATTGCTTATTTTGGATCGATGTGGTTTTCAGATAACAATTTGATATCCGATCCCAGTCTCATTGAAATCCAGACGCCGTCTTTTAAGGCCAAGTTGTTTTGAGTAAAACAATTTAATTTAATTTCAGAATGTCATATTCACACAGCAATTTCATCACAGATAACTATTCAAGTAAATGACTCATATTTATCAACAGTTCAATCCAAACATTTCATATCATAGAATATCACAAATTAACAGACTAGAGATATTAAACAGTCCAAAGCATTCAATACAAATTTAACCATTCATAGGTTAGATTAACTGGTCACACAATTTCTAATTAAAATAAATTAATTTAAATACTTATAAATTAATTTACTTATAAATCCTGCTTAAGTGTCATTAACTAATTACATGCCTTCTATTTTATTTTTATTAATTATTGGAATAAATTAATCATCATTTACAATTACTTAAGACTTTAATTAATTAAAAGTTTAAAATATTTGTCTTAACCATTTACTTAATTACACTATTTAATTTCATTTAAATAAACTCAAGAATTAATTTAAATAGTGGCACATAACTTAATTATCCGAGCTTAATTAATTTAATTTAAAATAAATTATTTATATAACCTTTAGCTAAATAATATTTAAGTAAAACATTTAACATTTAAAACATTTGGTTGGAGAATTTTGCTTGGAAAACTTGTTCGTTTTACACTTATAATTTTATACTTATCTTCATTTTTTTTAAAAACTTTGTTAATTCAGTTGTGAACAGTCCCGAGCCCAACCCGCTCCAAACACCTATGCAAACCCGACCTAACCCGATCTAAACCCACGAAAAACTCTTCCCCCCTCTTCCTTTCTCTAGTACCAAATCCTACCTAACTATAAAAACAACTGAACCCTGACAACTATGCACCATGCACGTGCACACATGACCAGAGTCGCTCCGATCCTTGCCGCCACTGCCATCAAGTCGATGTTGACATGCTTGTTCGTCTCCACTACTCAGAACCACACGACAACCACGAAATCGAAATCGAACCGATCAAACATCATAGGAACAAAAACCCGATCACCAAATCCATCTCACATTGCCACCTCCGATCATCTGAAACCACGTCGCCACGCCTGGAGCTGCGCCAGACCTTCATCATCCATTTCACTTTACTCTGATCCAACCCGACGCCGCCATGCCGCCACATTCACCTTGGAAACATCGTCGAACCAAATAGGGTCTTAAACCCTACATCTTCCTCGCCCCGCCACCACGGCGAACTAAATACCCTCCGACCATTTTTCCCATACTCCTCGACCAGCGAGCTACCTCCAGCAACAACCCCGACTTTCCCAGAACCTCTGATCGCCGAGAAATTGCAAAAGTACAGTTTCTGTTCAACTCATAATTCCTCTTTATTTATTAACTTAAAAATCTTGATATTGCCATTAAAAATCATAGTTTTCAAAATTGAATCTGTTTATAAAGGTGAAACTTGAAATTAAGATAGTCGATTTCCCTGATATATTTCATTTTCACTGTAATTTCTATCTTCCCAGTAAAACACTTACTAATTACACTTATGATTATTTTTAAAAATAAGATTTAGTTAATACAAACATATTTCCTTTAAACATCATAACCTATAACGGTTTATATGAAGAGAAATTAAATTTTGAGTGAGTTTTTGGTCAGTTAAACAAGAACAGAGGCTTACATATCTATACACAAACAAGCAGATTATCACACAACAACTTCATACATATATACCATGCAAGACATATTTATACATCCATGCAAATCATATTCACAACATTTCTACCATTATTTATCACATGCATCAGATAATAAAGTAGGTTCGGCTTTAAAAGGTGAAGTTTACTCACCTAAATATTAATTGAAGAGTGGAACAGAGATGAAATTTGAAAAATGCTCTTGAAATTTGAAACAACAACTTGATCTACTTTTTTTAAGCTTGAATTTGTTCTTTGTGTTGAGATTAACTTGAATTGAATCGAGCTTGCTTAGTTGAAAACTTGAAGAAGTTCTTTGTTTATTTTTCTGGTTTTAGTTTTTAGATTTGGAAGATGAAAGAAAGAAAGAAGTTGAGACATATATATAGGTGTATAAATTGTACAACACCTTATTTTTCTTTAAATCATTTTTTTATAAAATGAAGAAACAATTTTAAAGAGTAACTTGACATTTGTATTAGTATGACATTTCTTGGCTTACACTTGTCTTAAATAAATATTTTATACTTTCTTTTTATGTTTTATATTTTTATTTTCATATTTTCTTCTTATTAATTTTATGTAACTCAAATAAATAATGTAAAACCTTTTTATTTATTCTTATTTTAAGCTCAAGCTATCTATATTTTAATTGATAACTATATATATATATACACTAGTGTTTCAAATTTAGAGTTTTAAATCTAATTTTTTTAGTTATTTATTTTGAGTTGCAATCATAGTTTCCTATTCACAATTTACATATATATAAACAACAGTAAATATATAGCTTACTTTATTTTTTTGAGAAGATAAGTTTGCAAATCAAAATAATTATATTAGAAGATTATCAAATTAATATTGCCAAAAATTCTGGGTCGTCACATTCCTCCCTCCTTAATAGAATTTCAGCCCCAAAATTTTAAAGCAAAAGATAATCAATTTTTTTATATTCAAACATAAATGCATACATATCAGCCCTATACTAACAACCTTAGCAAACAATTCATTCAAAAAACAATTCTAACTATCCTGACACTATTCGAGATAGGCCTTCCTAATACTATCTAGAGTTTTCCAGGTACAATCTCTGGATCCTCGCTCCATTGAATCTTAATTAGCCTCACCACTTTGTTGCTGGGCTCCATCTCATCTTGAACTACAATCTGAACTGGATGCCTGACCACAGTTATGTCTAGTTCGACCTCCAAATCTTCCTGGACTGCTGGTTCTACAACCAGTGATGGGTCGTACATGTACTTCCTTAAATGAGATACGTGAAATACATTGTGAATCCCAACTATTCGGTCTGGTAATTCAATCCTGTAGGCCAAAGCACCTATTCTCTCGAGAACCCGGAAAGGCCCAATATATCTCGGAGCTAGCTTTCCCATCTTACCAAATTTGATTGCTCCTTTGATTGGGGAATCTTTGACAAAAACCAAATCTCTAACTTTGAATTCCAAATTCCTTCATCTCTTATTTGCATAGCTCTTCTGATGATCCTGGGCAGCTTTCATCCTTTTCTTGATCAGCTCAACCTTCGCAGATGCTTCCCGAATCAAGTTTGGACTAAGAATAAGACAATCTCTGAATTCCACCCAATATGATGGTGATCTACAGGGTCTTCCATACAAAGCTTCGTATGGTGCCATCTTAATGCTTGGCTGATAACTATTGTTGTACGAGAATTCTACCAGGTGTAGATGGTCCTCCCAAGATCCGTCGAAATCTAGGATACAAGCTCTCAACATATCTTCCAGAATGCGATTCAGCCTTTCTGTTTGATCGACGGTTTGGGGATGATAAGCGGTACTTAAACTCAACCTCGTACCAAGAGCTGTTTGCAGAGCTTCCTAAAATTTGCTGGTAAAAATTCGGCCATGATCACTCATAATGCTGATGGGAACTCCGTGCAGTCTAAAAATCTCTTTTGAGAAAATCTCTGCTAATGAAGCTGCAGTTCTGGTTGCCTTAACTGGAATAAAGTAGGCACTCTTGGTTAGCCTGTCTATGATTACCCACACTCCCTCATTTCTTTTTTGGTTCTTGGCAACCCATCGATGAAGTCCATGATAGCATTTCCTATTTCCACTTTGGAATCCCTAGAGATTGCAACAATCCTGCAGTCTTCTACTGATCACCCTTCACTTACTGATAGTTATCACAACCATTGACAAAGGTAGCAATATCCTTCTTCATTCTCGACCACCAGAAAACTCTTTTCGTATCCTTATACATCTTCGTGATCTCTAGATGGATACTTAATCTATATTTGTGGCCTTCCAACAAAACTTCCTGCCTCAATCCGTCCACATCTAATTCTTAAAACTCCTTGACCGTCTACCTTGAAATCTAAATACCGTCCCTCCTTAACTCCATCAATTAATTCCTCTAAAGTTATGTCCTTCGTTTGATTGCTTTCGATCCTTTCTTGTAGAGAAGTGATAACTTCAAGAATAGCCAAAATTGCATTTCTACTCAAAGCGTCTGCCACTACACTAGCTTTCTCCGAAGTGTAGAGAATATCTAGATCATATGTGCTAAGAATTCCACCCATCTCAGCTGCCTCAAGTTTAGGTCTTTCTGGGAGAAAAGATACTTTAAGAGCTTATGATAAATGAAGAGATCAAACTTCTCACCCAGCATATAATGCCTCCATATCTTCAGCGCAAAGACAATAGCTAGCAATTCCAAATCATGCGTAGCGTAGTTCTTCTCATGTGGCTTCAACCATCTACTCGCGTACGTAATCACTCTTCCATTCTGCATCAGAACAGCACCAAGCCCTACTCCACAAACCTCGAACTTACTCCTTCCATCTAGAATAGCTAGAACAGGTGCACTAGTCAATCTCGCCTTCAGATCCATAAACGCTTCTTCACACTCTAGAGTCCATTTAAATTTCGCACCCTTCCTAGTCAGTTTGGTCAAGTGGGAGGAAATCTTAGAGTAATCTCGGATGAATTTCTTGTAGTAACCCGCCAAGCCAAGAAAGCTGCAAACTTCCATAGGAGTCTACGGTTGAATAGCTGCCACCTTGACCAGATCCACAGAGGTGCCTTCTCTTGATACGATGTTCCCCAAAATTCTTACTTCTGACTTTCTGAAATGGCACTACGAAAACTTTGCTTTCAGGACATGTCTCCTCAATGTTTCCAATACTATCTCCAAATGACACTTATGCTCATCCTCTGAATTGGAGTAGATGAGAATGTTGTCGACGAACACAAGCACAAACTTGTTCAGCACATCCCAAAAGACACGTTCATCGGATCCACAAAATAAACTAGAGCATTGGTTAGCCCAAAAGGCATAACCAGCCACTCATAAAACCTGTTGGGTCCTCTGAATGCAGTCAAGGGTATACTGTCTTCAACTACCCTTAGCTGGTGAAAACCTGAAGCTAGATCCAATTGAGAAAACACAGTAGCCCCATGTAGCTGATCGAAAAGATCGTCAATACGAGGCAAGGGGTACTTGTTCCTAATGGTCACCTTATTCAATTCCCGATAGTCTACACAAAATCTTAAAGACCCGTCTGATTTGGTTACAAATACTACAGCAGAACCCCAGCTAGAACGACTAGGTCTGATCAAACCTCTTCCTAAGAAATCCTGAGTCTGCTTCACCAATTCCTCTCTCTCTTTCGGAGCCATCCTTCTACTTGGTTGAACCACCGGTATCGCTCCTAGAACTAAATCGATACGAAACTCAATCTCCCGATGCAGGGGCAAACCTTTGACTTCTTCAAATACGTCTAGAAAGTCTCTGACAACTTCGATGGTTCCTACTTCTTCTTGAGATGCCTCAAGCCCATGCAGAAGACTACCCAAGTGGATTCCTAGACTATCGCAAGTCACCCTTGCAATCCTTCCCAGCTCAGTTTCTAATGACACGTTCTCTCTTCACAAACCAGAACAGCTTTATGCTTGTCTAACCAATCCATTACCAAAATAAGGTCAAATCCTTTAAAGTTTAATACAAATGGGTCGCACGGGAAACTATGGGATAGATAAGAAATTTTTAGACCTTTATAGATCATGTATAGCTTGGTCACTCCCCCTATGGGATTAGATACAAAAATAGGGCGGTCCACGACACTAGGGGTAAGGTAAAACTTCTCTGTCGTTTTCGAAGAAATAAAACTAAGGGAAGCACCTGAATCAAACAAAACTCTAACATAAATGCCATCTAAAAGCAAAGTACCTTCGAGGATGCCTTTTCCTTTCCCATCAGGAGAAGTTGACAGTCTACCCTGAATAGCAAATACTTTGTTCGGTTGAGCTCTATGGAGAAGTGGGCAAGCTTTTACCATATGCCCAGGCTGTTGATAACTGAAGCATAAGGATTTCTAAATCATCGTGGAAATAGGTCCACTCTACTGCTGCTTCGGAGCTCCACCTCTAGGACACTGTTTAGCTAAATGACCTTCCTGTTGGGACACACAACATTTCTGAGCTGCATTGTTGCCTCCAGGTTTTCCTTTACCCTGCTTCTTCCAGTTCGGGTTGAATTTCCTTTTGTTCTGATTGGTAGCATTTCCACTAGGTGCTGCCACAATTGCCAAGGGTTTCTTTTCCATAAGCTCTTCGTATCTCAAAGCCATGTCTACCAGTTCCACAAATGATCCTTTGAGATGTGCAGTCATCTTCTCATGAAATTCGGGTCTCATACCAAGCACAAAGATTTTGTTCTTCTTAAGCGGTGTGTCAATAAGGCCAGGTCCATAGCAGAACAACTCGTTGAACTTGGTTTCATACTCCGATACTGACAAATTTCCTTGCTTAAGGTCTAGAAAATTCCTATACAGTCGAGTCTTCCATACGGTAGGTATAAACTGTTCTTCAAACACTTCCTTGAACTTGCTCCAAGAGAAATCTTCCTGGGGAACATTCATGGTGACTGCGTCCCACCATGCAGCTGCTCCTTCCTGAAGTTGCCATGATGCCATAACTCGCTTTTGCTCATTTGACAGATCCAAACTCTTGATAATCCGCTCATACGAGTGCAACCAGGCTTGAACTTCAATAATAGATTCCGTACCCTTAAAAGGCTTTCCTCCGAGATTGGTAAAGTCTTTGCACAACGCTGCAAAGTTCACTCGAGGCGGTATTGGGTTTACAACCTCGACAGGTACCCTTCCACCTTTAGCATTCAGACCTCTTCCATTTGTGGTCGTCGTGCTACTCACACCTTTGCCTCTTCTTCCTCTGGAACTCATGTTGGCAACCCGAACAACGTAACCCAACTATCAGGTAGGTGTATATAGGCACTCTCTCATGAGGGATATTAACTCAAAATCCTAGGTATTATCTCAACCTAGCGCTCTGATACCAACTATGACGACACTCCTTTCATTTCATAGAAAGACGTATCGTAAATTAGAAAGAAATAGGTAGAAAAGAATAGAAAGAACTAAAAAATCTCAGAATCTCATAGAGGAACGAAATAAATATTTTATATCACATATAGATTACACAGTAGTCATTAATACCATACATAAGATTCATTAAGTTTTATAACATCATATTAGATTGTCGGAATGACCTGCCTATACATTACAACCCAAAATGCAAACAAAGCTACAAATACAGCGAAATAGATACGTCTAGATACGCAAAAGCTCCTCCTCCAAGCCTTCCTTCCAAATACATCAAGCCAACCTGAATCACTTGGCTACTCATAAAAATTTGAGTACCCAAGAGTTTAAGAAAATAGAAAATAAACTTCGGGTCAAACATCGGTCTGGTGTGAGTAAACGGTTTAAGTTGTTTAACGTGAAAATCATTTGAAATCAAGGGTATCTCGTAAGACTCACCGCAAATAAAAACAGATGAGTTTTTCCCTCACAATAACCAAAACATTTGATATGAAATCCGGTTATATTATAATAGTGTCTAGGGTTTTCAATATAAAATAGGCAATAGCTGGAATGCTTACATCTTTCGTTCGAACATAGTTGGGCACAATCAAAACTGTACAGGCGCTTATTGGAGATTGGATTCATATAAGGGTAGGGCTACTGGGGTATCGCCCATCATAGTACCTGGTCTAGATCAGAGTATCGAGGATCCCTCTGAACCCCTGCAACACAAGATCAGAGCTACCACTTACTGGATAGTCTGAATAAGACAACCCCGCAGTTGTGGCCAACAAAAGCCCACACAGCCGAATAAAAAGGACATCTAGACAGGGGAAAATCTTATCCTAATTGGGTGCTACCCACTAAGCCTTACTCCACCTCCCCAGTTTTAGCCATTTCCGGTTGATGAGGTTTGAGGCTAAGGTTACCTTTATAGCATACATATTTTGGAATGTTCACTATCCTCCAATTATGATGGTCTGATAGCATTCATCCATACAAGTCCGTTCCAGGTCCGAATGGAACCCAAGGCACTATCTCCGTTACACTCATTTTGGAATCACCCTCAGAGTTAACGACAAATAGCCATTGCATTCTGAATCTTCATTCCCGATCTTCACTTGAGATTTCATGACCTATCACTTATTTTGGATCGATGTGGTTTCCGGATAATAATTTAATATCCGATCCCGGTCCCATCGAAATCCAAACGCCATCTTTTAAGGCCAAGTTTTTTTAAGTAAAACAGTTTAATTTAATTTCAGAATGTCATATTTACACAGCAATTTCATCACAGATAACTATTCAAATAAATGACTCACATTTACCAATAGTTCAATCTAGGCATTTCATATCACATAATATCACAATTAACAAACTAGAGATATTAAACAATCCAAATCATTCAATACAAATCTAACCATTCATAGGCTAGATTAACTGATCGCACAATTTATAATTAAAACAAATTAATTTAAATACTTATAAATTAATTTATTTATAAACCATGGCTAAATGTCATTAACTTATTGCATGCCTTTTATTTTATTTTTATTAGTTATTGGAATAATTAACCATCGTTTACAATTACTTAAGACTTTAACTAATTAAAAGTTTAAAATATTTGTCTTAACCATTTACTTAATTACACTATTTAATTTCATTTAAATAAACTCAAGAATTAATTTAAATAATGGCATATAACTTAATTATCCAAGCTTAATTAATTTAAGTTAAAATAAATTATTTATATAACCTTTAACTAAATAATATTTAAGTAAAAACATTTAACATTTAAAAGAATTGGTTGGAAAATTTTGCTTGGAAAACTTGTTTGTTTTACACTTATCTTCATTTTTTTTAAAACTTTGTTAATTCACTTATGAACAGACCGGGGCTCAACCCGATCCAAACCGCTATGCAAAACCGAGCCCAACCCGATCTAAACCCACGAAAAACTCTTCCCCCTTTTTCCTTTCTCTAGTACTAGATCCTACCTAATTACAAAAACAACCAAACCCTGACAAATGTGCACCATGCACGTGCACGCATGATTGAAGTCGCTCCAATCCTCGCCACCACTGCCACCAAGTCGACGTTGACATGCTCATTCGTCTCCACTACTCAGAAACACACAACGACCACGAAATCGAAATCGAGCTGATCGAACATCAGAATGAAAACCCGATCACCAAAACAATCTCGCATCGCCACCTCCGATCATCTGAAACCTCGTTGCCACGCCTGGAGTTGCGCCAGACTTTATCTTCCATTTCCCTCTACTCCGACCCAACCCGATGCCGCCACGCCGCCGCATTCATCTCGGAAGCATCGTCGACCCAAACAGGATCTTAAACCCTACATCTTCCTCGTCGTGCCACCACGGCGAACTAAAAACCCTCCGGCCATTTTTCCCATACTCCTCGACCCGCGAGCTATCTCCAGCAACAACCCCGACTTCCCCAGAACCTCCGATCGCTGAGAAATTGCAAAAGTATAGTTTCTGTCCAACCCGTAATTACTCTTTATTTACTAATTTAAAAATCTTGATATTGCCCTTAAAATCATAGTTTTCAAAATTGAATTTGTTTATAAATATGAAAATTGAAATTAAGATAGTCGATTTCCTTGATATATTTCATTTTCACTGTAATTTCTATCCTCCCAATAGAACATTTACTAATTACACTTATAATTATTTTTAAAAATAAGATTTAGTTAATACAAACATATTTCCTTTAAACATCATAACCTAAATGGTTTATATGGTGAGAAATTAAATTTTGAGTGAGTTTTTGGTCTGTTAAACAAGAAATGAGGCTTACATATCTATATAAAGGCATGCAGATGATCACACAGCAACTTCATTCATATATACTAGGAAAGACACATTTATACATCCATGTAAATCATATTCACAACATTACTACCATTATTTATCACATGCATCAGATTATAAAGTAGGTTTACCTTTAAAAGGTGAAGTTTACTCACCTAAAAATTAATCGAACAGAGGAACAGAGATGAAATTTGAAAACTGCTCTTAAAATTTGAAACAGCAACTTGATCTACTTTGTTTAAGCTTGAATTTGTACTTTGCATTGTGGTGAACTTGAATTGAATCTAGCTTGCTTAGTTGAAAACTTTAAGAAGTTGTTTGTTTATTTTCTGGTTTTAGTTTTTAGATTTGAAAGATGAAAGAAAGAAAGGAGTTCAAACATATATATAGGTGTATAAATCGTACAACACTTTGTTTCTCTTTAAATCATTTTATTTATTTATTTTCTTATAAAATGAAGAAACAGTTTTAAAGAGTAACTTGACTCTTGTATTAGTATGACGTTTCCTAGCTTACACATGTCTTAAACAAATATTATATATTTTCTTTTTATGTTTTGTATTTTTATTTTCATATTTTCATATTTTCTTTTTATTAATTTTATATAACTCAAAGAAATAATATAAAACCTTTTTATTTATTCTTATTTTAAGCTTAAGCTATTTATATTTTAATTAATAACTATATATATACTAGTGTTTAAAATGTAGAGTTTTAAATCTATTTTTTTAGATATTTATTTTGAATTTCAAATCATAGTTTCCTATTCACAATTTATATATGTATAAACAATAGTAAATAGGTAGCATATTTTATTTGTTTGAAAAGATAAGTTTGCAAATCAAAATAATTATATTAGAAGATTACCAAATTAATATTGCCAAAAATCCCGGGTTGTCACAATTGAACTGGTGTAATGAATTGATTTTCTATTTTATTTAAAAGTTTATTATTGCAGTTTTGGTTATTAATATTTATTCTCTGCTTTGGATATTAGAATCCCATGAAATCTTGGGAATTTGAAGAAAAATGACTTATAATAATAACTGGTTAGAAAATTGACATTTGACGTTAGTTTTGAGCGTAAAATCCACGTGTGTAGAACTTATTAGACACAAATATTTATTTTTCTCTATTTACATAATTAACATATAATTATTGCGTATATGGTATAATTAGACATTTATTTATATTTATTTTCTTATTAGGAAGGTAATTAATCGTGAGGAAAAAACATGAGGAAACTCTTATATAGGCTAATTATTATTTTAAGACATATAAAGAAGATTTCTTATAAGGCCTTAGTTATGAAATGCTGGGATGAGTGTGTGTGTGTGTATGGAGGGTAATTGATTTGTGGCTAAGTCATAGGGATGCGAGGTCAATAGAGTTACATGATGGAAGTATACCCTTTACTTTGAGGTTACCAGCAATTGTGTATACTTTTATTGATATGAGATATACATATGATAAATATTTGTAATGGCATGAGGTTAGTCTCAATTATGTAGGAGAAATCTGCCCAGCTAATCTGGCTATCGATTCCATCGAAGTGCGGACTAATGTGAGACATCATTATGAGTATGAGCCATAAGGAAAAGGGCCTGCTTTGGTATTTTGAGGTATTAAGTGGTTGGACCCGCCTCTCTTCCTCAGATGAAGTATTAAACGACCAAAGGGACATGTTGGGTGGTATCTATATAGGGGTGCGCTTTTGAAAATAGGTCTTAAATGATGGGCTTTGCCTTAATTGAGATCTTAAATGACCAGAGTTTGCCTATTTTGCACGTGGAAGTATTAAGTGGCCTACGGGATTGAGGTTAGCTAGATAGTACCATTGAGGAGAACACCACGAAAATAGGTCTTAGATGATGGATTCTACGTTAATTAAGGTCCGACCAGAGTCTGCCTATTTTCCAAAGAAAAGTACTAAGTGGCTTGGGTATCGTCTCACATATTATTAGCTATCTATGACCTATGATTCAGATATGGGATTCTGGAAAACTGCTTGTGGAAATGGAAGGTGTTAAGTGGTTGGACCCACCTCCTTTTCTTATAAAGAAGTATTAAATGGTTTTATGTTCATAGACATATTCTTATTTTGAAATATATTGTCCAAATACTGAAAAGGTAAAACTCAAGGTTTTTATTCACTAGACACTTATTATTCCGACTCCCTCCTTATTACAACCCATGTTAAGTACGGAGTGATGGCGGTGACGATGGTTAGAGATGAAGAAGCTTGGTTTATGGCGGTATTTTTTGTTATTACTTGCTTTTACGTGTACCCATGTATTTAGAAAATTGTTGTAATGGATGTTATTTTACGGTTTTTATGGAATTTTCGATTGTGAAATTTTTATGGTTTTGAAATAAATGGGTACACTTTGCTATTACATTTTATTCCATCTACTATGAGTTCTGAAAGTTTAGTTATGGCTCCATACTATTATTTTCTTAGTTCTACCAATAACTTACCTTAGAATGGATTTAAGTTTCGACGGACCTTTTCTAGGTCGAAATTTTGACTGGTTTCGATTTTGGTTCTTGCATTTAGTATCAGAGCCTAGGTTCCCCGATCAATGAGGCAAGTGTGTTATGCATATGAGTGGCGTACTTGTTATTTTTGAAAAAGGTTTTTCAAAAGATTTTTCCATAACTGATATTATACATACACTTATTTTGAATTTACTCTTAACTCTATAAATTTCGAGTATAGAAGTAACTGCTACCATATTCAAAGAGTAGACGAAGCAACTATGTGTCGAAAAATAAATGGAGTTAAATTTATACCTTTTTATAGGACTTAGACTTCCTTATCATTGTAGGTCCTATATGTGTTAAAATAAGAGGGATATGAGGGGATATAAATTGTATATGAAAAGGTTGATAGGAAATAAATTACCTTAAGGGAACGTCCGTTAGGCTGACAATTTATACAGACAAATTAACATTTATAGAGGTAACAAATGATTATGTTATGTACGAAAGTAAGAAAAAGAGCAAACTTCCGTAAGAAGGAAAACATTTATCACCACAAGGAGGAAATTAGATTTTTAAAGGGCATAGTAAAAGGTTTAAAAGAAAGTACAAATTTTAATGCTACCTTTAGGACATAATTTGATAAAAATGTTTCTTTGAAAATTCCTTGAAAATTTTGAAAGTTCCTTTCAGAAGATTTCGAAATGAAAATCTTATAAGTCAGAAATTTTGATAAAAAAATGATTTTAGATGACATTTAAATTATACCACCGTTGTTTCGTAAAAAATTTGAAAAGAGGTTGTAAATTTTAAAAGCGTGGTGAAACTTTTTTGGTAGGTAATTTTAGTTTAAATAAATGTTTCCATCTACGAACTTCTCAATTCAAAATTTTATTAGATTAGAAAAGCTTTCAAATTTCTTGTTTTTGTATTCTTCTAACTTTTTATGCTATATTTTCTACGCAATAAATTTGAAAGTTCCTCCCTCTACAACTTCTTAGAGGCTGTATAAGTTGGAAATTTTTGGAAATATAAATATAGTTTTAGACGGCTTTCGAAATATATCACCATTAGTTTTAGATAAGTTTGGAAAGGTAATGCAATTTTTAGAAGTGGTGAATTTCATTTGGACAAAATGGCTGATGGTTTTAATTGTAAATGAATGACTTGAAATTTTTTTGTTCGTTAACCTTTTTAATTTGATTAAAAAGATTTCAATTTTTGGTTCTTTGATCCTTCTAATTTTCCTTGTTTATCAGCCTAAAAGTTCTTTCTTTATAACTCTTTTTAGGGGTAATAAATAGAAGTAACACCTATTTTTGGATAGAGAAACAAAAAATAGAAAGAAAGGAATGCCCAATAGTATAGAAATTAGAGCGTTCCTATGTAAGAAGATGAAGAGAATAATGGACGGAATTTAGGTAATAATAGAATTGTGAATTCTGGTATATGAGACATTGAAAGGAGTAATAGAGTAAGATAGAAGTTATCTTTGTCTACTCCGTCTATTTTTCTATCAATAATTTATAAAAGGTATCTTTGACCATTGATTAGATTAAAATGATGATTAATTAATAAATTAGATGTTTTTGTAGAAGGAAAAGCATTTATGTAAAGATGAGAATTTTATATCTTTTTTCTAATTTGAATACAAAAGTTATTTGAAGAATAATAATATTTGATTTGATAAAGAAAAATGATGCAAGATATTTTAAGAGTTTTATAGCAAAATTACAAGATGTATTTCATTAAATAACAGTAATATTGAGTAATAAAGTAATAAATATTATTGTACGTTTTAAAAGGAAATAATTGTTATTTTAAAACGATGATTGTGAAAATTTTACTATTTTGTAAATGATAATTCTTGTAGTTAGAAAACTCTTTGAAACAATAATGATCTAATTTACTATTTTGAAAAGATAATTAAGTTTTGAGTCTTTTGTGTTAGAAATCGTGTTTTTGAAATAGTGTAAATCGATATTTTAGTACGCCATTGAAAGGAAAGTTTTTCATAGAGATTTGGACCAAAGGTCCCTATTTTCAAAGCCCATGCACAAAAAGTCTCTACTCATAAATCCATGTAACTTAGGTCCCTATTTTTTTAATTTTTTACCAAACTGTCCACTCTCAGAAAATTGGCCTAGTATTTAAATCAGGGAAAAAGTAACATAAATTACCCAAAAACTAAAAATATGGACCTAATTTTCGTAACTTTTTTGGAAGGGACTTTTCTTGCATCATCTTTCAATTCGTTGGAGTTGGCAGCCATTCCTTGTTTTTCATAAGTTCCTTTTTGAAAAATCAAGAAATTTTTTAATGCCGTATATTAAAAAGTCTAACTTTTAAGAAAAAAAATTTTGATAAAGAAATTCTAAAAAGGGAGATTATTTTATTCCTATTTGGGAACAAACAAATTTTGAATCTTTGATAAAGGTTTTTATTAAAGTTTAAATTTTCAAAGATGGAGATGTTGAATTTGATACTTCATGTTTTAAGTGTTGCAAGAAATGAAGAAATAAATGCTTATTTTTAAATAAGTTTCTTTGTATGGAGATATTTTATTTTGTGTGCGAAAGTATTGATTTTATAAAAATTTGTGGAGCAGGTACGGATCATGACCTAGGTAGAATATACTAAGGTTTTTTAGAATATAAATAAAGTAGAAATAGAATGTACAACCTGATCTGAAAATTTAAAGTCAGTCCCAAACTTTTATTTGTAGAAGTTGGTAAAGTGCAAATATATTCCAGATCTATAATTGGATTGTGAATTAGGTTGCTTTACATTAAGCATTTCTATATTTTAATTTTGAAGCAATTTCCATAAAGTATACAATTCCCAAAAATTTGTATAATGGTGCATTGTTTAAATTAATAAGGACCATAAAGGAAAGAGATGTGTAAGAGATGGATATTCTTTTTCATTATTAACACTTTCTACCCCCACAAAAAGAAAAAGAAATAATTCTTTGTAATTTCAAGCAAAGCAAAACCTTCACTTGCTGTCAATTTTTGAGAAATTATGACACTAATCCTTTTTGGAAGGATAGCTCCGATAAATTAAAATATGGAAATAAGTATTCTAGTTGTAGAATTAGCACTTTAATATATATAGCATATAGCCACGCTTAATAATTAGAATATACATGGAAAGCATAGATTATGACTACATGCGTATTAGTAAGTAATTGACGGATTAGGATTTATGGACATTAATTAAAAATTTAACGGACAATAAGTTTGTGATGAATGCGAGGAGAAGGAATCAAATGGGGACTGATTAAGGAAACTTGATACTGGCATTTGTGGAAGAAATAAATTTGTGTAATAAGTGGATTTTGTAAACATGAATAAGGTTAAAGGATTGAAGAAGGATTAATTGGAAATGGTCTAATTTATAATTTAATTTTAGCATCAGTTGAATTTGAAAATAACCAACAAATACGGTTGTGTTGACTCTTTAGTGTAAACTCGATACTCGGTCAATTTTTAAACAATTTTAATACTAAAGCCTATATGGACTTTGCTGAAGTAAAATATTGGGTACAGGTTCAATGCTTATAGATCATTTAGGCGAAATCCAATTTCCAATCTATAATAAGCTCGTCTATTGCACACGTATTCTTTTTATCATCATTATATCATTTAAATATTTAGAGTTTGGTCGAAGGTTAAGACTACATTAATATATGTATTTAATTAAGTAAACAATTTTAAAGTCTTTGATTCTATCTGATATCTTTTATTGATTAGCTTATTTATTTTGACCAAAGTTTTGGACTTTTAAGTCGAATACCAATTATGTTGATACCAAATTTCGATAACGAAGGAAACGAATCCTCTATTAGGCAGTGTCTCACTTCAAGTAGTTCATCGTATACCCAACCATGGTCGTAACAAGGTTGCCATGCCAAGCATTTAACCATAATCAAGTTATAGCCTAACTACTTAAGATTGACTGTATCATCAAGTCCGAATACTACTGTACATCATTACCATGGGATCTTGTATTTGGAATCAGTTGTGCTTACATATAGAAGATTCTCATCGAGTCACTGTGTTATTCCAAACAACCATATGTATGTCGCACTACTGTGCCTCGAACAATCATGAGTAAATCACCATCCATCATAAGAAGAGCTTGCATAAACTAGTTTCGATAGGCGTATCAATATTCTTTTCTTGGTACATCTTGATTAGGAACATTTAAGGAATTAATGTTCGTATGTATCGATTCAATACTCATGGTTATGATTCACAGCTATAATCGATAAAACACTTCTCCTAAGGATTTCTACTTATATATGTTTAATGCAGTTCATTGTTCATATCACAATATAACAACATATACTGAAGAAAATAAAACCAGATGCATGTACATTATTTAAAATAAGATACTCTATAAGAGCTAAGTTGTATAATCAAATTACATTATTGCCTCTAAGATATACTCTTAACTCTAGCAATATCCCACTTGCACTTAGGGCCAATTATGTTGCCTTATGTCCATACCTTCGATCAGTCCATGCAATGATCTACTATTTACGATATCCTAAATCAATGCTAAATAACCACTTATGATTCCTAACATCATAAATTATAGATCGTCTGATAAATTTGAACAAAACTATCTCACCAAGTATAACCTCAAAGTGGAATAACAACCTACATTATACCTAAAGTTAATATACTGATAACTCAATATACTGATAACTAAATATCGCAATCCTAAAGATCATAGTTTCTATATTCGTAGAGATCCAACTATCCTTGTAACATGTCCCCAAATACCTTACTCTAGGCATACTTATGAGAGTGGTCGAAAGTTATCAAAAAAGGAAAATAGAGAAAATGAGGGTTAGGCAGAAGTCTGATCAAGGGAATATCTTGAAGTACTATGTATAGATGTAACCTGTATATATCTAGTGAACATGAGAAAGGATCTATAGGGAATACAAATCATACCTCACCCTACCTATCCATACACCAACAGGTCAAGCTAATACATAATAGCGGTTCTATTATTAAAACATTGCATACTATAACAAGCTACACTATTGATAACATTATAAATGAGTATAGGGGTAATACTACCCTCCATGTTCAATAGCGTCATAGATCTCCCAATCTTGGTATAATCCTAATAATAGATAAAATGCAATTATATAATAATGTTGTATAACTAAGCATCTCCATCCCAAAAGCTCAGTAAAAATAAAATACGAGTAATATATTATGCTAGTGTTGCATGAATATCCATAGCCAACATCCATGTGTTGAATTGCCATTAGTTTCTAAGATGGACATGTCCGTAGGCAGAAATAGCGCGTGACTCCAAGTGAACACCCAGGGTTGTTGGCTTGTAGGTCTCGTCGCAACTCCTAATTGTGCTATGGACAACATATGGCCTACCGTAGAATGGCATTGAATCTCTTTCCGCCCCTGCTTCGGAACCACATCCCCAAGTCATGCCCTCAGTCATTTACAATGTATTCGTTTTAATATCATCATATTTCTCGAGTTTCCTCTATCAAATAAACTGGAGCTATATGTATCAGACCATATCCATGTACACACTTTCCGACATGTATACACAACTACGAAGTATTTTCATCCCCGTATGGATCGTGATTCATTCTTGAAGTGCCTTGCATTACACCATAGACTCAAGTCAGATGTACCAAAACTATATATAAATCTCCTAAACTATGCATATATAACAATATATATAAATCATATAAACTGCAAATCAATGAATCTATGTGATATATTACATGCACCAATCGGTAGATCTAATTCAGGCATATTGAAACTATATATAAATAGCTTAAACTGCATATAAATAAATATTCTACATGCCCCCATACACCTTTTGAGAGCCCCAAGTCGGGAATACCAGAAATAAATATAAACTCTTCAACCGCGTATCAGTACATATTCATAATATATTTTGTTCACCTCCTAGTAGCCCTAGTCAGGGATACTGAAATTATATCTAATTGCTTAAACCACGTATTTACATATATATATATATATATATCACGTAGATTATATACTGACGTGTGCGTGTGTGTGTAATGATAAATAGTGCAACTATATAAAACAAATACACACCTACTGTGCACATACATACATGTAGGTAACCAACAACCAAAGTAATAGATCCATCATCCTAAAGCAACAACTCACTGATAAAATCATAGAAATAATTCAATCAAACATTAGTAGAGGAGTAAGTGTAACAACCCGCATATTTATCGAGTTTATATTTAAATATTTTATTTAAATATTAAATCGTCAATCGGATTTTGGTCCGAAAAGATACTTTTTGCAAACGGTCAAATTAGGACTCGAGACCACTTCCATTGAGTTCGAAATGCCGTTTACAATTTTTTAAGTATAAACATCGATAGATTTGGAGTTAGTGAAATTTCACTAACTTTCCCTCTTTGGACTTTGGGTTAGTTTAGCCTATTAAGCCCAAGTTCCAACCCCCTTCTCCTCACTCTTCATAAATTTCCTAACTAACTCAAGCTTTGGCATTAATGGTGAAGAGAATGGGAAATTAAAACTCCAAGCACAAATTCAATTGCAAATCCAACATTCAACTCCAAATTCAAGTAGAAGATATTGGATTCAAGCTTTGGGTTGCTTCTCCTTGCTTTCAAGCTTCATCTTCATAAATTTTAGTGCAAAGGTGAGATTTTTATCCCACAAATCTAGTCTATATCTATATTGGACTGTTGGGAATGATTCCCTATCACTTTAGTATGCACATTTGCATTTGGTTTGGATTGGATTGGCGAAAAACTCCAAATTTTAGTGATTTTGGTGAAAAACTGCTACTAGGCCGTTCTGGCCATTTTTAGCTCGTTCGGAGTTAGGTCGCTCGTCCATAGGTCGTAGGTCGCTCACGAGTTAACTCGTTAGGTCGCTCGCGAGTTAGTACCATAGGTCGCTGGGCCATCTAAATGCTTGTTCGGTGTTAGGTCGTTCGGCCTTAAGTCGTAGGTCGTATGGCCTTAAGTCGTAGGTCGTATGGCCTTAAGTTGTAGGTCGTCTCCGACCTAATACTGCTATCTCACTAGGTCGCACGAGCCTTAAGTCGTAGGTCGTCTCCGACCTAATACTGCTATTTCACTAGGTCGCGTGAGCCTTAGGTCGTGGGTCGTAAGTCGCCTTAGGTCGTGGGTCGTAAGTCGCCTTAGGTCGTAAGTCACCTTAGGTTGTAGGTCGTAAGTCGCCTAGGTCGTAGGTCGCATGGTCCTGCTTCTGTCCCTAAGTCGCAAATACCTTAGGTCGCAACCTCTGTTAGGTCGGCCATGTTGGGTCACGAGTCATCGTTAGGTCGTGAACACCTCTAGGTCGCAACCACTAAGTCGCTTGACCCCTTAGACCCCTAGGTCGCCACCATTAGGTCGTACCGTTTTGGACGGGGCGCTGCCCCACACCCCGCCGGGGGCGCTGCCCCCTGGACCCCCGCGACCTGACCGGGCAGGTCGAACCCCGTAGCGGTGGCGTTGCCCCCGCACCCCCACCTTAGGGGGGTTACCACCCCCCCTGGACCCCCCCTCCGTAGGGGATCTTATATGAAAAACATTCAACAGAACTTGCTGCGCTGATTTCCTTGGATTTTTATCACATCTCCGAATGTAATCGTTGTGATTGATTGTTTCTACAATCGCTTCTGTGATTGGTCACGTTAAAATATAAAGGTTTCAAAACTAGTAGTAAATATCAAAACTCTTTCAATAAAAGGATTTCAACTCTATTTTTAATAACAAAGCTCTTTTCTTAACCCGTTTTCCAATCTATTAGTATATACAAACTTTTACCTCACTCGTATGAGAAATCTAATTAAACGACTTAGTAAAACAAGTGGTATGAAACGCTTGCGTTTACTTCGTCGGTTAATTCTTGGACTTGTTCGATTAAATCTCTTGTGACAATTTTCTAGTGGAGATCTATAGTTTGTTAGTAAATATTTGAGTTAAGCAAGTGGTTATGGGACATGAAGCTAAACTTTTATATTTACTAACTTAGTGTAATTGACACTTCTTGATGATCATGACGATCATTTTTGTGTTTTAGACTAGCAACTGTGCGATGTCTCTTTGTCTGTGAGGGAGACTAGACCCCGCTCTTGTGATGTTTCGCCATCGCATTTGTGTGATGTTTCGCCGTCACATATGTGGGATAGCGCCCCACGGTCTTCGGGCCATTCGTGTGTCAAAATTAATGGCTTGCAACCATGAGATAGCTTCTCGCTTTGTGTTACACGTGTAGGTGAGTTTTCATGCTCCCATTTTGTGAGTTTTCATGCTCCTATATTGTAATTTCTGGATTTCTTGTGTAGTCTTCTGGAATTTGTGCTTCACCTATTTTCATGACTTTCTTTGTTATGATTTTCCAACTTTTATGTTTAGGTGAATTTGGATCTTTTAGAAGATTTTTTTGATTTTTTTTGATCTCTTGATGATCTTCATTTACATGCTTATCATAGTATGTCTTTATGGATACTATATGATCTTGCCATATCTATTGTTTATATCATGTTATCTGATATTTATAGCTAGATTGATCCGTTTATTATTTTCTTATAAATAATACTCGGGTCAGACCGAGATGTTACAGGTGCTTCTGCTTGACTTCTCCCCCAGGGATTTACTACTCTGACTTTTGGCTGACCTTTTAGATTAGCAGTTTTTGTCGTTTACACTTGAGATATAGACTCATAGATGTATTCTTTTGTATAGCACGTGTTGCTATTCTTTTGTATTATTGTGGATCTTTTTGACCACTACTCTGATGTACACTTTCATGTGTTAGTTATATATTCATATCTTCTTCCGCCTTTGTGATATGGATGTCTGTGACTGATTTGTGTTATGCTTATTTCTATGTTTGTTTCCGAAGATTATTATAGCCACCGTGTGATAAGAAATCACGTGGATGGTCGCTCCTCAACAGCCTTATTCTCCGTGCTAGTTGACAACACTACACCGTAGTGTTCTTGGCTAGTGTGGGTATAGAGGTGGGGCGTCACAGTAAGCATGTATGTCCCAATCATATATTCAACATCTATCTAGGTGGCAAGGATCCCAAATAATTATCCTCTTTCGAATTGATCCATACAAAACCCATATATACATATTGTATACATCATTTTTTATCATTATGGTTTTATAATACAATATAGGTGAATACAGGGATTTGCTCACATAGTACATATAAAGAATTATTTCCACCCACCTTATCAGCTTTTATCAATAGTCCAAACCTTAATAGATGTTACGCTATGTCATACAAAATCTCAATATAGTCACGATGGCTAAAACTGCATCTCGATTGGACCTCGTATGCAAAAAATATGAATTTTATAAAAATTTGAATTATATAAATTCACCAATTAATTAGTTATCTTAATTAATTATTCATTAACCTAATATTTATCTTGTTAATTATCTTCACAAATTTCGAATTCCCACTTTGGATAATGGCCATACCATCCACTTATCGCTGTCGTCGCTCTAGCAAACTACGCCGCCTCTGACCATCACCAATCTACTCCCTATGCCGCCACGAGTTCAACAATATCGGCCATGACTCCAGTGACCATCCATGAATTTCCTCCTTAATTTGTTGACCGACCTTTAACTAACTATCCCACTTCCACGACCAACATTGTCCACTACCACAACTGCTGAGTTGCTCTCCTAGCCAAGAAGAACCCGATGATACCCTTTACTTCCATTTTACGGTCCTCCTTTAAGCTCGAATACACCACCAACATTGACCAACGTTGCCACTTATTATCACAAAGCTATGCCTTTAATGTCGAAGGTGGATAATATGGAATCCACAAAGCTTACGGTGGGGAGAATAATGTCGTTCTCTTCTTGTTGGTCCTTTTTATTTTTTTCTTTTTCTCTTTTTATGGCCGAGTCAAGTAGAGATATTTAAGGGGAATATGATATTATTATTAGGGCATCCTTTTTTTGAATTTGAACCTGTTTAATAATTCTCAATTACTATTTGAGCTTGTACGACTTATGTGAGTGCTGTATCATGATGATTTTTCGACGTTGCATTTTGTCTCATTTTTCTCTTCACAATGATATTAATGGCACCATTCTTGATAAAACCCCAGAATGTTATTTTCATGCATCGAAGTCGTACTGGCCAATAGCTCATCAAATCCTAGAAGTTTTCTATAATATAACTTAAATTTTTTCCCTTTCCAAAAACCTCCCAACACACCAATCCAAAGCTAGTGTGACTTTCGGACTCATGTCACGCGGAGGAATATGGATCGCCGAGGTTTTTATAACTTTGTGGAGACTAAATTAACAGATACAATCTAAGATATACTACACTTTTAGAACTCACAGTGGAAGAAAAAAACATATAATACCGAAAAATATATGACTTAAAAAATCAGTACGTGGTCCAATATAGAGTACATAGAAAATTTCACTCCAGGTCTGATAAGAATGGTAAAATGTACTGATAACATAGATAAATACATGGAGAAAAAATATGATAAAAAGCATTCTCCTAGATAAGCTCTACTCTCCAAGTATCAAGAATAGACCAATTACCTCCTGCTATGTCCACCCGTCATGGGTAAAAATAAGTAAAAATGGTCGGTCAAAAAAGTCCGGTTAGTGAGTACAAGTTTAATGTGTGATGATCATGTGCAATTAACTTTAATACTACTCTAGATGACATAGGTATGCTACAAAGTGTCAATGAATTCATAAGGTCCATTAACTAAGGGATCTTGTCCAATACATACCCACATTGCAACTTATATAGGCTATTACAGGGATCGAACTACGTATCGAACCTTTCAACTACAGATCAACCATCGCTCCTACAGCTACCCAATAAGGAAACACCACCACTAGGCTACCATGGAAATAAATTTCAACCTATACCACCGCATTATGATACTGTGGAGACTACTCTCCACTAATATCACCGTCTATAGGTTACTAGGGAATTGATTTTCCCTTAGCTATGTTTTTTTACTCGTAATCCCTAATACGCATCGAGGGGGAATAATCAACGTTGACTCGTCAAAGCATCTTATCTTCTGCATCTGTATCCATCTCTCAGTCATAGTGTTTACCTCTTATTGCATGCATTGGGATCCTTCAACAAAGTTGTATCATATTGCTTCCGAAATCGTGCATACTAGGATTCCCGTTATGCCGGACAACACTCAATCAAGCATCTTTGTCAGTGCTGTGCGTCCACCATGGAACCTCCTGTGAGTGTCATTTGAGAGAAAGATTACCCTTGTCAAATAATCGACCCTCATGTTGGGTAAATAACATATATCGAATATCACAACGACCAAGCATGCATTGATAGGGAACTAGCTTCCCTACTGTCTCTAACATATACACATAGCCCTAAAATAGTCCCAACCAAGAAATTTACATTTATATAGTTTTTGTGTTAAGTTATACAATTTTTATTTCTAACCTAGGCCATAGGTCGAGGTTCAATTTCCGCGTTATGCGTGTTAACTGGTGGACCCTAACCCTAACTGATCGATCGCTATCGGTCGACCGCTAGAGATCAAGGATCGACCGATTGTAAACTAAAATTTAGGGTTCGTCTGATTTTATGTCGATCGTTAATTTTCATTTAATTCGTGTTATTAGCAGTTTCCACTGAACCTTAATTACTAATTTAACTAGTCCATACTTTCGACTTCAGTATCAATTTAAATTTAGGGTTTATCGATTTAGGGTCTACTGATTTAGCATTTTACAATTAGATTAACAGAAAGGGTGTACTGGCATCAGTTTCAAATTTAACAATTTACAGTAATTTCAATGAAATCCTAGATTATAAGTTTCGAATTAGGATTCTACAATTTCAACTATAATTTACTAACATCCTAAATTAGATAGAATAGTTCAAACCTGTCTGTAATAATCATCAAATCAAAATTGTTCTCGCATATCTCAAGTCTAAGCTCTTTTTATTCGCTTTGCTTTAAAATGGTCCCTCCAAATGCTAGCTCCACTTGCACTATCAAGGTTTAATTCATTGTGTTCTTCAAAATTGATTTTATTTTGATTTTTGAACAATTTTGGGTTAGAGGAGAGTTTAGAATTGGATAGAGTTTTATTGCAGTAAATGTTTCAGTAGATTTTAAGGGTAGGTTATGCTTGAATTTATAGGAGTTAGCAAATAGTTTAGGATGTTGGATCCAGTCTAGAGAATCTTTTAGGTCATCACATACGCTCATTTCACCTTGTCCACGAAGTAACTAATTACTGTTGTTTGAATATGTCACCAAGCAGCTAATCATCCTTGATTTATCACATCCTACGGTCGATTGCTTTCCCTTTTGGGTCGATCGCGACCAATCGACGTTCGACCATCTTGGGTCGACCGGTCATAATGTTAGTTTGTGTACATATTTTTTTAAAATTATTATTCTATTTCCAATTCTTCTACCCATAACTCTCCCACACGGACTATAATTTTGAAGTGTTATATAAGAAAATCGTTTAGAATATCGCTACAAATGTAAAGGTGCAAGTTTCATAGCCAAATTTGAAAGTTTGTGAAAATTTCCATTTTGTCGTTGTTTTATTTTTCAATTTTTTATATTAAATTTATGTTAAATTTTTGGGGTGCTATGTTCTCCCCTCTTAAAAGGATTTCATCCCCAAAATCTCAAATGATGAAAAAATGTAACTTATACACACAACAACCAATAGCTACAACCATCTACTCATCCATCATCCACGGGAAAATCAAGGTCCTTAGAAATTTCTATACAATATTTACGTATTTATATGCACTGCGAAACGCACATGAACCTACACTAATGAAAAAATTAGGTAGTCTACTAGTCCAGTCGACCTTTTGTCATGCAAATGATCATGCCATGCATCTAAATGTATGCAACATCCAAGCTGAATATCTTGCAATTCCATATGTATGCACAACCATACAACTAATATGCAACATCCATATGCATAACAATAGTCAAGAGATAATATGCTACTAAATGTGAATTTGTGTGTACAACCTAAAAGGACACACTGTCCTAAATGTGTAAAAGATAATATTCCAAACAATACAACCACTTGCATCCATCATCCATTACACGTCCTACTGACCTATTTACAACCATTCCTACCATCCAATGTTCTCTACCTAAAGGCTATACCAAGCTAAGTCCTACACCTAAGTAATCTATACTTATGAGGATTAAATTGGAAAGGTATCTAAAATAAGCTATGGTTGGGTAGCATGGATCTTCTCCTCAGGCTCCTATGTACTCCTCACTGGATTTTCTTCTCATTGGACTTTAAAAAGTCAAATCTCCTAGATGCGAAGTCGCTTTGTGCCATGCTCAAGAATACAAGTGGGTGCATGGCGTACATGTGAATCTCTCAACCTCCATCTCTTGTAGATGACTCGGCTCAACCACGGTAGTTGTATCGTGTAAGCACTTTCGCAATTGTGACACATGGAAAACATCATGCACCCCCATTAACATTTCTGGAAGCTTTACTCTATATGCCAACTCCCTACTCTAGCAACTATTAGGAAAGGCCCTACAAATCGTAGTGCTAACATCCCCATCCTACTAAACCTCATACATGTCTAAGGGGTGAAACCTTCACAAACACCATATCTTCCACTGTAAAATCTAACTCTGTACCTCTCCAACCAGCATAAGATTTCTATCTATCTTGGGCGGTCTTTAGTATCCTATGGATTAAGCGCACCTTCTTCGATGTCTTCCGTACCAGATGCAGCCCAAGAATAATCCTATCCATAGTGTTCACCTACATGACGGTGATCTACATGGTCTGCTGTAGAATGCCTCGAATGGCACCATTCCAGTACCAGCTTGATAAATATTGTTGTTAGTAAACTCCACCAATAATAAGTGATCTTCCTAGAACTTCCAAAGTCCAAAATGCATATCCATAGTAAGTCCTCCAATACTCGATTGACTCTCTTGTTTGCGGATGATAAGCGGTGATCAAGCTCAACTCGGTCCCTAAAGCCTCATGTTGGATCTTTCAGAACTCGTTGGTGAAAAGCGAATCTCGGTTGCTAACTATACTAGTAAGAACTCCATGTACCCTAACGACCTCTCTTGCATATAGTGTTTGCGCCAAAACTGGTAACAAACCTCGAATGTCATAAAAGCACCAATATATGAATATAAATCAATAATGTCCAAGCACAAATCTTAGATCCAAGCAAACAGAGAACAACGATTAAGAAATTATGAACAGAAACATGAGATTTATAGTGATTCGGTTATCTCCGGCCTACGTCCACTTTAAACGATAATCTTTTATTGATGTTCTTGCTAATTACAGTGAATTACGGCAGTAATTTTCGAATACAATGATGGAGTTTGAGTGCAATCTTGGTTCCAACAGAGTCTGGATGTTCCAGGATCCAAAAGTCCTTTTTCAATAGGCCCTAGGGTGCTATTTATAGGCGTTCCCTGCAAATTCTGTCCTGAACTTCGGGAGACTTCTTCTGGCACGTGAGAGGGCCCACGCGATCGATCCCATGAAGTTTCGACTCGATGCATGATCGATGCAAACGTAATTCGTATCGATCAAGATGTTGTGCGATGGAGTCGAAACTTGGCACGAGCCTTCTTTAGCATGTATGCAAGATCGTGTGAAAATTTCGTAGCATTTGGGCTTGTGGTTTGAGAGATATGATCGATGCAAACTTGAGTCTTTGGTTCACAGTTCTGTTCGACTTGATCCATTCGTATCGCTTCCTTCGAATCGATCTCTAGCATGTGCGCACAGGATGACGTGGCACGAAATTCCTGGATCGATTTTTCGTGGCGGGTTAACTGAGTTATTCATACCTAGTCTCGAAGCTTTATTCGTATCGACAATTGGAGGTGTATGTCGCATCGATCAAGGAACATTGTTCGTACCGATCATTCGTGGTGATTTCGTGTCGATCAAGGATATTGTTCGTATCGATCGATTGTGATGTTTTGTGTGCGCCTTTTATCGGTCGATAGTTGATCGATACTAAACTCGATCGATATGAAATGCATAGAATCTGATCGATACGAAATGCATACCACAAACGATGGCGCGAATTGAATATGTGAAAGTCGATCGATATGACACGGCTACTGCTGTATGGATACAAATAAGGCTTCACTGGAGCGATTTGAACACGATGGGTAGGAATAGCATGACCGAGGATCGATTCGAACATGATCGATTCGAACATGATCGATTCGAACGTGATCGATTCAAACATGATCGATTCGAACGTGATCGATTCGAATGTGATCGATTCGAAGTCATACATTCCTGATGGATACGAACGACGTGCTTCCCTCAACTTGCATCGATCCTATCTCGATCACACGAACTCCGATTGACTTGAAATTTGAAAAGTCGGCTTTTATGGCTTTGCTCGTCATGTCTTGTCAATTGTAGCTCGATCCGGACTCGGACAAAACTCATCGTTATCCATAGTGAACCTGCGATGTATAACCTATTTTTGGAATAAGCGATCGTCCATTTTCATTTAATTTTTAGATATCTCGGTTTTGCTAAAAGGTGGGATAACACTTTGCCCCCCAACACATGCCTTTTGGTAAAATGTGTGTTTTGAATAGCTTCATATCAAATGCTGTGAAGTCATGTTTTATTCATAGCTACAATATTGTCAATCAATTTTATGGCTGTTCGAAGCCGAATCAGTATCTATTTCCACCTGTGGTAATCAAGAATGAAATTCTATTCCCTCTCTGGTCTATCAATGGTCACTACGGACCCTTGCGAAGTCTACTCCGGACTCAGCGATCGAATAGAAAGATCCTGTTGCGCTCCGGTGTTGCCTTCTATCCTTGTACTGTGGCCCCAGTGAGGGCACATAGCGATGTCTTGGTCTTTCTAGACCGATCATAGCCTCTCTGGGATTTTGCTAGATCCCATTCTGTCACTCTTCGATGAAGGGGAAACAACGTTGAGTGAGCCGATCCTCTCGCTCTCCGACGAAGCGGCAACACCGCCTGTACTCCGGTTCAGTGTTTCTGAACATTAAGCGATGCCGTGGCCTAAATCCTAGGTCGATCACAGCCACACAGGGATCTTATGAACCCCGATCCAATTACTCTCCGGTGAATGGGGAATGATGTTAAGTGAGTCGATCATGTCGCTCTTCGATGAAGCAACTCACTTCTTGCACTCCGGACCCCGCCTCTCTGGGTAGGGTCATAAAGCGATCATTTTCAAACTGGTTTTCAATATTCATCCTCTAACTCTCCGGTCAAAGGTTTTATCTTATAAAATTCAAGTCCGTTTGTTAAATTCAAATCCTAAATTGTTCAATCTCAAACAAGAGGAAAAAAAAATCTAGATATGGCCTCTCCGGGCAGGGCGGTCTATTACCATCTCAGAGCATGTCTGGGGATCTCTCCGGTTCCCGTACATGTGTAAGTGGAATAGCCGTTTTATTTTGAAATTAGATCTAATGAGTTTTAATCGACCAAAGTTCAAATTCTGAACTTGGCCCTTGCCATCATAATCAATTGATGACGAGTCGCGATCTCGATCCAGGATTACTCATGTTAGGTGGAGGCGGTAGTTGCTCAGGTCCTACGGCCGCTATTCTTTCTCTGGTGTACTATGGCAATCTACCACTTCTAGCATGTTCTTCCACCTCATCTTTCAGGTGGCGGCATTCATCGGTAGTATGCCCTTCTATCTCATGGAATAGGCAGTACTTTCCAATCCTACGCTCCCACTCTGTGGGATCTATCCTGGGTGGCTTTCGATAGGGGAGTTGCCCCCGAGTCTCCATGTAAATCCGTTCCAGGCTTGCCGTTGAGTCCGTGTATTGCCTGAATCTGGGCTCTCGGAATTTCTTCCATTTGTCAGGTCCATCGTATCTGTCATCCTGCTTTCCCTTCCCTTTGTCTGTTCTAGGCCGTTCCTTCGCCTTGCACAACATCGATTTCTCATCTCTCGGCGCGTGAATCTTACAGCCGAATGAATCTCTCAGCTTCATGATAGAATTCTCTAAGATCTTGTGGTGGATCTCTTGCCAAAGAATCCTTAAATTCCATGCCTTCAGCAACTCCTGCTACTGCTGCAATCAAAATCATTAATGGGTTTAAAATATGTATATATATATGAGTGTATTTAAAATTGATTTTAAATAGAATAATTATTTATAAATTTAATAATGTGTTTATTTAAAATTGATATTTACATTCATTTGAATTGATTTTAAATTGGATTTAAAATTAAATTTGAATTTAAAATTTAAATTTAAAGGAATATATATATATATATATTTAAAATAAAATAATAATATAGTTTGGACTTAAAATATAAGGATAAGATTTTTATATAAAATAAGATTTGTCTCATATTATTTTCTTTAAAGGAAATTTATTTATAGATATTTGGAAAAGTATTTATTTAATAGGAATAAATATAAAAGTTTTGAATTAGCATTTAAGTATGGATTAAATAATTTTATGTGATTTTATTTAGAATCTAATTGGTTTTATTTTATTTTATTTTTATTTAAAAGTTTTATTTAATTATAATTAGAAAAACATTTCTAAATTAAGAAACATACTTATTAATAAAGAGATTACTATAAAAAGCTATTAAAATCCTTTTAAAAATAAATATATATAAATAGTGACAAGTGTTAAAATTATAAACCTCTTAAGTAACATGTGTTAGCATATTAGTTAAAGTTAGAGACAAGTGTCACACATTTTATTTTCATTTTTCTTTGATTTTAAATAACCATAAACTAGTTTATATAAGCATACCTCTTCACTTCTTATTTCTTTTCCAATCTTCTTTTCAAAAGCCTGAAACCATTTTTTCAAAACTAGAAAATCCTCAAACCTAAACTCTGAAAAACTTTCTCAAACAAGAAAATCAAAACAATACTCAGTTCAAAATCAAAAACCTGAATTTATTCCTCAAAACAAATCATTAAACCTGACAAGCATTTTTCAAATCAGAGAAATCAAAAGACTCAAGCCTGTAACTTTCTAAATATCAGCCTGCAATCATCTCAAGCCAAAAATCTGTAATCTCCTAAAAGAAAAAATGCAAACCAGAGAAGAAACAAATTTGAAAGTTTCTCAAACTAAAAATCAAAACACCCCTCAACTACTTTGTCTTCAACCTGTAATGATTTATCTTCAACCTGGAAAGCATTTTCAACAGACCAGCAACATCAAATTTCCCAGTATGTTAATCAAAGAAGCAATGCAAATTTCAAGTGTTTGAAGCTTTCCAGTCTTAAAATTTCAAACAAGACAAAATTTTTCAAAAACCCAAAACTGTTTCAAAGCCTCCCAGTTCTTTCCAAAGCCTCTTCTTTTCAAAAGGTGAGTAAACCCTTAAATTAAAAGTTAAAGTAGAAAAAAGGTCGCTTGTGAAATTCTATGATGATACTTTACATGTATATGTTAATATAAGTAGTGCCTCTGCATATAGATGATTGTATTCATGTGTGCATGTCTGGTTGCATTCATCTTCTATGTTTCCTTACTACAGAATTTGAGTTACAATCAAAACTTCAAGTTCTTTTTATTAAATAACTATTAGGACTTAGATTCAAACAAAATAGATTAGTTTAAGTATAATCTACGTACTAAAAATGGATTCAAGTATCTTATGTTCGAAAATATCTGGAAATCAAGAAATGTAGTGACCATTATAGCATCATGTTAAAATTAAATATTGCAATTGGATGAATCAATTATATAAACTGGATTGTCACTGGAAGATATGAATTTTAAAAAGAAAATTAGAATTTCTAATAATGCATTGAGTATGCATTTTGGTGGTGACTGGAAATTGGGTTTGGGCCAATTTCCAGTGGTCTTTGGGTGAAGAGGCCTCGTGGTTTTGTCTGAAGCAAGGTTGGTGATTGTGGTGTTGGGAAAAAAATGGTAGGAAGGGTTTCTGGTGGTCATGGCGACGGCGGCAAGATGACTTAGGTCCTAAACCTAGTTTTGGGTCAAGCGGGGTAATTGAATCACTGTTTTACCTCTAGTGATTCGAGTTGCATAAGACTCTAGGAAGTGGAGGCGTGGTGGGTCGGCAAGCCATAGCTGGAGTCGTAGCAGTATTCATGATCGGAATCGAAGGTTCGGAGGGTTTCCTGATGATGGTTTTGGGTCTCAATTCATTCTGGGATGCTCGGTTTTGAATCGAGGCTTGAGATGATGTTTTGTTGATCGAAGGTTCTTATAGGGATGTTCGGTGACTTGGCGATGGTGTCCTCGGTGGTCGGAGGAGGCTCCGATGCTGGTGCATGTGCACGGCGATGATTCTCGTGTCTGGGGAGATGGTTCGTGGGCAACTCGAAGGAAGCACTGTGCTTTTGGGTTGATGTCTCGAGTGTAAACTCAAGTAGTTTGGAGTGTTTTAACCTGTTAACAGTTTTTAATTATTATAGGGTTTTTAAAATTTAAATTTAAAATAAACTTTTGAATTTAGGGAAAAGAGATGAAACTTGGAATGGCTTGAGTGATTATCAGGTTTAAACTGAAGCAATTTTATTTATAATAAATTTTCAAAAGGTTTTTAAAAGTTTTTATAAAACGAGCTTTAAATTTACATAAAGAAAGTTTCAAACTTTGAAATGAATCTTGTTTTTGATTTCTATTCTTTCTAAAAATAAATGTTTTCTTTAACATTTTATCAAGAAGTTTGAAAGTTGTTTAATTTAAAATTTTGTTAAATAAAGTTAAGTTATTTTTAAACTTAAGTATAAAAGGAATTTTAAAGTCAAGTTTCAAGTTCTAAATTAGATTTAGTTTAAACCATCTTTTGATAAAATATTTAAGATTATGTATAGGAAGTTATGTTTGGTTAACTTTAAATTTATCAAGTAGATGTTTATTTTATTTTAAATCTTAATTATTGCTTTATTTAAGTAAATTTATTTATAAAGATAAAATGGTCAAAAAATGTTTTAATGATAATTAAGGCATTTATAAGATAATGTTTTATCTTAAGATAATTAAAGTTTTATTATCTTGAAATTAATTAAGTTAATTGAGGAAATTAGGTAATATTAAGTAATTAATTTAATTAATAATGATTAAGAATTAATTAAGGAATTAATTAAGTGTAATTAATTGATTTAATTACTTTATTTTAAATTAATAATTAAGGGTTATAAGTTAATTAATTAGAGGTTAATTAATTCATAACTAAGAACTATTAATTAGATAATTAGAGAAAATTAATTAATGATTATAAATTAATTAATTAAGTAATTAAGGTTGATTAATTAGTAATTGAATTAATTAGTAAATAAAAAGTACTTAATTTGTAATTAAGTTTTATTAATTAATAATTAGGCTTTATTATTAATAAGAAATTATTAATCTACAATTAAAGTTAATTAAGGATTAATTAACTATTATTTAGGGTTAATTAATGGTAATTAAGAATTGATTAACTAATTAATTAAGGATTAATTAATTTTTTATTAAGTTTTAATTAAGGATTATTAATTAATAATTAATGGAATAATTAATTTGTAATTAAAGATTAATTAATTTATTTAAAGGGGTAATTAAGGGATGAATTACCCAATTGTATTTAATCAAATGAATGTTATTAGCTAATTGGTTGATTAATTATAGATGGTTGATTAAGTATGGATACTTAATGAGATTAAATATTGTAATTACTTAGTAAAGTAATTAATGTATAATTACTAGGATGTAACTAATTAAAGGAAATTACTTAATAGTAAGTAATTAAATGAATAATTACTTAGTTGGTTGATCTGATTTTGAGGATTAAGAAGCTTTGGATAAGATGTATTTGGCATCTGTGGCAGCACTGCAGCTGGGTAGTGTTCTGTGTGCCAGCAGGAAGATCTTTTGGCTTTGAAGTATCCTAGAGGTGGAGTTCAGAAGCAGCAGGGTGGACCCGTTTCTTCGATGAATTGGTCAAGTTCTAAGCTGTTCTAATTAACAAAGAGAGAACAGTATCTGTGGATATTGGATTGGATAGGATCGCAAAAGTGACTTGCGACAGTTTGAGTGCTCTCTTGAGTTATAGAAGTTGTCAGAGATTTTTTCGGATGACTTCAGGGAAGTTAGAAGTTTGTCTGCATTATAGATGGAGTTCCGTATCGATTTGGTTCATGGAGCTACCCGTGATTTAGCTGGGTAGAAGGATTTGGTGAAGCAGTTCAGTATTTCCTGGAACTTCTGAGTTTTTCTCTTTGGAGCCGTTGAACCTTTTTTCTGGGATGTGCGGTCTAGTCTGTGCTCGTGTTCATCGACGGCATTCTTGTCTGCTCCAGATTAGAGTTGTGCAGCGGAAGCTCGGTGGCTGATATTCTTGAATGGAAGTAATCGGAAGTCGTAGTGTTTTGGATTAGAAAGTTTCTACAGGAAAATTTTCAGGATCTGAAGGCTAGATTGACAAGTGCATCTGTTTTATCTTTTTCAGATAAGAGAAGTAAGTTGAAGCCTTCTGATACTTGTGGAATAGAGTTTGTGATTTTGATTTGGGTAGATTTTGAGAGGATTTTTTTGTTGAGTTATTTTGGTCTAGTTTGTTTCTAGAAGCATCAGTGAAGGTTGAGCTAATAAAGGAAGGATGTGAGCAGCCCAGATCGTCAGAGGAGTTTTGTGGATAAGAAACAGAGGAATTTGGAATTTGAAGTTGGAGACTTCGTTGTTGTAGAGGTTTTCTCTGGTAAAGGGAGCAATAACATTGGGTAAGACTAGGAAGTTAGCTCCGAGGTATATTGGATTCTTTTGAGTTTTCGAAGGATAAGTGTTTGGCTTATAAGGGTTGAATTGCCAGTTTGGAAGACTGTGATTCAATGTATTTCACGTATCTCTGAGGGAGTACGTGTATGATCCATCTCTGGTTGTGAAACCAGTAGTTCGGGAGGATTTGGATGTTGAGTCGGACTTGAGTATGGTCCGATAGCTTGTGTAGATTGTAGATCTAGATAAATAGGAGCTTAGTATCTTAGTAGTGTAGCTAGTTTGGATTCAGTAGAGCGAGTATGCCAGTGTCTGTGCCTGGGAAACTTGAGAAAATTTTAGGAAGCTTATCCGGATCTGTGTCCGGATAGCTAGTGTTGTTTGTTTAATTGAATTGTTAGATTCGATGAAATTGGTTGTTTTTGATGTTGTGTATGGCTGATATGTATGCTGGAATTGGTTGAAATAAAATAAAAACTTTGGATTATCCTTTGTTTCAAATTTCGAGGACGAAATTCTTTTAAGGGGGGAGGAATGTGATATCCCGGAATTTAAAGGAATTTAAAATGTGATAATCTCTTAATTAACTTGTTTAAAATTGATAAAATTGTTATTTTTCAAATATAAATAACCAATTAATTAATAATGTGATGTTTTAAATCATGATTATTGATATATTTTAGATAAGAATAATTATTTCATTGTGTTATTGTATACATAAATTTTAAATGTAGATTTAAATAGATTTTAAATAGACCTATTATTTTCTAATTTAATAAGTGTTGTTTAATATATATATATATATATATATATATATATATATATATATATATATATATGAGTGTATTTAAAATTGATTTTAAATAGAATAATTATTTACAAATTTAATAATGCGTTTGTTTAGAATTGATATTTACATTCATTTGAGTTGATTTTAAATTGGATTTTAAATTGAATTTGAATTTGAAATTTAAATTTAAAGGAATATATATATATTATAAAAAATAATAATAACATAGTTTGGATTTAAAATATACGGATAAGATTTTTATTTAAAATAAGATTTGTCTCATATTATTTTCTTTAGAGGAAATTTATTTATAGAAATTTAAAAAGTATTTATTTAATAGGAATAAGTACAAAAGCTTTTGAATTAGCATTTAAAAACGGGTTAAATAATTTTATGTGATTTTATTTAGAATCTAATTGGTTTTATTTTATTTTATTTTTATTTAAAAGTTTTATTTATTTAAAATTAGAAAAGCATTTCTAAATTAAGAAACATAATTATTAATTAAGAGATTATTATAAAAAGCTTTTAAAATCCTTTTAAAAATAAATATGTATAAATAATGACAAGTGTTAAAATTATAAACCTCTTGAGTAACATATGTTGGCATATTAGTTAAAGTTAGAGACAAGTGTCGCACATTTTATTTCCATTTTTCTTTGATTTTAAATAACCATAAACTAGTTTATATAAATATACCTCTTCACTTCCTGTTTCTTTTCCAATCTTCTTTTCAAAAGCCTGAAACCATTTTTTCAAAACCAAAAATCCTCAAACCAAAACCCTGTAAAAGCTTTCTCAAAAAAGAAAATCAAAACAATACTCAGTTCAAAATCAAAAATCTGAATTTATTCCTCAAAACAAATCATTAAACCTGGCAAGCATTTTTCAAATTAGAGAAATCAAAATACTCAAGCCTGTAACTTTCTAAATATCATCTTGCAATCATCTCAAGCCAAAAATCTGTAATCTCCTGAAAAAAAACAATGCAAACCAGAGAAGAATCAAATCTGAAAGTTTCTCAAACTAAAAATCAAAACACCCCTCAACTACTCTGTCTTTAACCTGTAATGATTTATCTTCAACCTGGAAAGCATTTTCAACCAGATCAGCAATATCAAGTTTTCCAGTATGTTAATCAAAGAAGCAATGCAAATTTCAAGTGTTCAAAGCTTTCCAGTCTTAAAATTTCAAGCAAGACAAAGTTTTTCACAAATCCAAAACTATTTCAAAGCCTTCTAGTTCTTTCCAAAGCCTCTGCTTTTCAAAAGATGAGTAAACCTTTAAATTAAAAGTTTAAGTAGAAAAAATGGTTGCTTGTGAAATTTTGTGATGATGCTTTACATGTATATGTTTATATAAGTAGTGCCTCTGTATATAGATGATTATATTCATGTGCGCATGGATGGTTGCATTCATCTTCTCTGTTTCCTTACTGCAGAGTTTGAGTTACAATCAAAACTTCAAGTTCTTTTTATTAAATAACTATTAGGACTTGGATTCAAACAAAATAGATTAGTTTAATTATAATCTAAGTACTAAAAATAGATTCAAGTATCTTATGTTTGAAAATCAACTGGAAATCAGGAAATGCAGTGACCATTATAGCATCATGTTAAAATTAAATATTATAATTGGATGAATCAATTATATAAACTGGATTATCACTGGAAGATATGAATTTAAAAAAGAAAATCAGAATCTTTAACAATGCACTGAATATGCATTTTGGTGGTGACTGAAAATTGGGTTTGGGCCAATTTCCAGCGATCTTTGGGTGAAGAGGCCTCGGGGTTTTTTCCGAAGCAAGATTGGTGATCGTGGTGTTGGGAAAAAAATGGTAGGAAGGGTTTCTGGTGGTCGTGGCGACGGCGACAAGATGATTTAGGTCGTAAACCTAGTTTTGGCTCAAGCGGGGTAATTGAATCACTGTTTTACTTCTAGTGATTCGAGTTGCATAAGACTCTTGGAAGTGGAGGCATGATGGGTCGGCAAGCCATAGCCCGAGTCATAGCAGTATTCATGATCGGAATCGAAGGTTCGGTGGGTTTCCTAATGATGGTTTTGGGTCTCAGTTCATTCTGGAATGCTCGATTTTGAATCGATGCTTGAGATGATGTTTTGTTGATCGAAGGTTCTCGTAGGGATGTTCGGTGACTTGGCGATGGTGTCGTCGGTGGTCGAAGGAGGCTCCGATGCTGGTGCATGTGCACGACGATGATTCCCGTGCCTGGGGAGATGGTTCATGGGCAACTCGAAGGAAGCACTGTGCTTTTGGGTTGATGTCTCGAGTGTAAACTCGAGTAGTCTTGAGTGTTTTAACCCGTTAATAGTTTTTAATTATTACAGGGCTTTTAAAATTTAAATTTAAACTAAACTTTTGAATTTAAGGAAAAGATATGAAACTTGGAATGGCTTGAGTGATTCTCAGGTTTAAACTGAAGCTATTTTATTTAGAAGAAATTTTCAAAAGGTTTTTAAAAGTTTTTATAAAAAAAGTTTTAAATTTAAATAAAGAAAGTTTTAAACCTTGAGATGAATCTTGTTTTTGATTTCTTTTCTTTCTAAAAATAAATGTTTTCTTTAACATTTTATCAAAAAGTTTGAAAGTTGTTTAATTTAAAATTTTGTTAAATAAAGTTAAATTATTTTTAAACTTAAGTATAAATGGAATTTTAAAGTCAAGTTTCAAGTTCTAAATTAAATTTAGTTTAAACCAACTTTTGATAAAATATTTAAGATTATGTATATGAAATTATGTTTGGTTAACTTTAAATTTATAAGTAAAGTCATTTATAAAGATAAAATGGTTTAAAAATGTTTTAATGATAATTAAGGCATTTATAAGATAATGTTTTATCTTAGGATAATTAAGGTTTTATTATCTTGAAATTAATTAAGCAAATTGAGGAAATTAAGTAATTAATTTAATTAATAATGATTAAGAATTAATTGACGAATTAATTAAGAGTAATTAATTGATTTAATTAATTTATTTTAAATTAATAATTAAGGGTTATAAGTTAATTAATTAGAGGTTGATTAATTTATAATTAAGCATTATTAATTAGATAGTTAGAGATAATTAATTAATGATTAGAAATTAATTAATTAAGTAATTAAGGTTGATTAATTAGTAATTGAATTAATTAATTAGTAAATAAAAAAGTACTTAATTTGTAATTAAGTTTTATTAATTAATAATTAGGCTTTATTAATTACTAAATTAAGAAATTATTAATCTATAATTAAAGTTAATTAAGGATTAATTAACTATTATTTAGGGTTAATTAATTGTAATTAAGAATTGATTAAATGATTAATTAAGGATTAATTAATTTGTTATTAAGTTTTATTAATTGATAATTAAGGATTAATAATTAATAATTAATGGAATAATTAATTTGTAATTAAAAATTAACTAATTTATTTAAAGGGGTAATCAAGGGATGAATTACCCAATTGTAATTAATCAAATGAATGTGATTAATTAATTGGTTGGTTAATTATAAATGATTGATTAAGTATGGATGCTTAATGAGATTAAATAGTGTAATTACTTAGTGAAGTAATTAATGTATAATTACGGGGATGTAATTAATTAAAGGAAATTACTTAATGGTAAGTAATTAAAGAATAATTACTTAGTAGAAGTAATTAAGGATTAATTACTTGGTGTTATTAATTGAAGGATTTTTATAATTAATTAAGGAGTTAATTAATTAAGGTAAGTAATTACAGGATGGTAATTACTGTTTATGATTGATAAATGGAAGTAATTAATTAAGGATCATTAATTAATGTAATTAATTAAGGATCATTAAGAGAGTAATTAAGAATTGATTAATTAGTAAATAATAAGTGATTACAAGATAATTAATTAATTGTAATTAATTAAGAATTAATATAATTAATTATAGTTAATGAAGTAATTAAGGTTAATCACTTAATGGTTTATAGATAATTAATTTGTGTAATTAATTAAGGGTTAATTACTTAATGTAATTAAGGATAATTAATCAAGGGTGATTAATTAAGATGATGATTAGTTAATTGATTTAATTAATGATTAAGTAAGCAAGATTTATGTGATGAAAGTAATTAATTTAATTTATTTTAAACTAATTAGAGATGAAGTAATTAATTTAATTCATTTTAAATTAATTATAGATGTGTGATTAATAAATCATTGCTTATGGATGGCTGATTGATATTGAATGCCTTGATTGTTTGATATCTCTGATGAGATACGTGTGATATGTGTTATGAGATGATTTGGATTGAACTGCGATATGGATTATCTATCTGTGTATATGTGAATTATCTATCTGTGTGAATATAGATAATGATTTGAATTGAATTATTTTAACTTTAAAACAACTTGGATCTAAAAGATGGCGTTTTGGATTTCGATGAGATCGGGATCGGGTTTCCAGATTTGGATATCCGAAAACCACATCGATCCAAATTAACAATAGGTCGTGAATCTCAAGTGAAGATGAAGATTCAGAGTGCAAGGGTTATTGACCTTAACTCTGAGGGTGATTCCAAAATGAGTGTAACGAGATAATGCCTTCAGTTTCGTTCGAACCCGGAATGAACTTGTATGGATTGAATGCTTTCAGAACATCGTCAGGTGGACGATGAGCACCCTAAGAGATGTGCTCTCTAAAGGTAACCGTAGCCTCAAGCCTCATCAATCGAGAATGGCTAAAACAGGGGAGGTGTAGCAAGGCTAAGTGGGTCATGCCCAAGTAGGACGAAATTTACCCTTGTCTAGAGTCCCTTTTTATTCGGCTGTGTGGGGGTTTCTAGCTACAACCGCAGGGTTGTCTTGTTCGAAACTGTTCAGTAAGGAATGGTTCTGGGTTAATGTTGCTGGGGATTGAGAGTAATCCTCGGTACGGTGATCTAGGCCCCGTACTGTGACGGGCGATACCCCGGTAGCCCTGCCATTGATGGAAACTCATTCCTCCTACATGACCTTACGGTTTTGATTGTATACCTATGTAGATGGAATTTAATAAATTTAACAATTTCGGCTATTTCTTATTTATTTGAAAACCCTAGACCCTATTATAATATCACTGGATTTCCTATCAAATGTTTTGGTTAGCGTAAGGTAAAAACTTACCCATGTTTATTTGTGGGAAGTCTTACGTGATATCTTTTCTTTCAAAAGGTTTTTAAAGTTAAGCAACTTTTATCCATTTACTCACACCAGATCCATGTCTGACCCGGAGTTTATTCTGTTTTTCTTAAACTCTTGGGTACTCAAATTTTTACGAGTAGCCGAGAGATTCAGGTTAGCTTTGACGAATTCTGGAGGAGCAACGGAGAATGAGGCTTCAGCGTTTGTAGATATATATAGATGGTTCTGCTGTGTTGGTCTCTGAGTCGTTGTTTGAGTTGTATCTTGAGTTATATAACTAGACAGGTGTTTTAACTGTCTAGTACGTGTTGATGGCTGTGTAACTTTGATGTATATGATACTATGTAATATTATGTGATTAATATAATTTATTCGTTCCACTGTTGAGATTCTAATGTTGTTCTTTCTTTCTTATCTATCTTTTCTCTTTTGTATCCCTTTCTTTCTGAAAAATGATGCGTCTTATTGTGGATAATAAGGGGGGCCGTTTTATTTGGTATCAGAGCATAGGTTGAGCGAATACCTAGACTCTAGAGTGGTGTCTTTCTTGAGAGAGCCTACTTGTAATTTTTATATATAACTATATATATATGTAACTATATATGTATATATATATATATTTCTACCTATTTGTTGGATTACATGTTCGGATTTTCCAATTTGATTTATAAAGGTAGATAGGGTAGTGGTATGTGTAACACGTCTAACAATGGTTGGAGTTTGAATGTTTGAGGTTGGAAGAGTATTTCTCGAGGCTGTAGATCTAATACCATCTCGAGTGAGCTTTGTAGCTTGGTGTAAGGATTTCATTGATCCCTGAAGGAAATCTTTAAAGGTTTGGAGTTCATATTTGAAGTGCAAGTTTGATCATGCTCGTGTGAGAGGATTTTTAAGAGTTTGGATCTGTCGGTTAGGTAGAAGCAAGTGATGGTATCTTGGTAACTTCAGGATGGAGTAGCTGCATGATGAGACGCAGTGACTATGGATGTCTCTGAAGATGTTTTCTTTTGGAGAAAGTTTAAGGAAGTGTGTCTGCTTCAGTGCCGAGGCTGGGTTCAGCAGGATGTTTTTGTTTGGTTCGAAGCCCAAGTTTCTTGAGGAGATGTCTGTCCATCTCAAGGTTCAATGTGGAATTGGTTGTTCTGATTTTGAGGATCAAGAAGCTTTAGATAAGAAGTCTTTGGCATCTGTGGCAGCGCTGCAGCTGCGTCATGTTCTGTGTGCCAGCAGGAAGATTATTTGGCTTTAAAGTATCCTAGAGGTGGAGTTTAGAAGCAGTAGAGTGGACCCGTTTCTTCGATGAATTGGTCAAGAATTAAGCTATTCTAATTAATAAAGAGAGAACAGTATCTGAGGATGTTGGATTGGATAGGATCGCAAAAGTGACTTGCGATAGTTTGAGTGCTCTCTTGAGTTATAGAAGTTGTTGGAGATTTTTCCGGATGACTTCTAGGAAGTCAGAAGTTGTTTGCATTAGAGATGGAGTTCCGTATCGATTTGCTTCATGGAGCTACCGATGATTTAGCTGGGTAGAAGGATTTGGTGAAGCAGCTCAGTATTTCTTGGAACTTCTGAGTTTTTCTCTTTATGGATTTGTTGAACCTTATTTCTAGGATGTGCTGTCTAGTCTGTGCTCGTGTTCATCGACGACATTCTTATCTGCTCCAGATCAGAGTTGTGCAGCGGAAGCTTGGTGGAAGCTATTCTAGAATGGAAGCAACCGGAAGTTGTAGTGTTTTGGATTAAAAAGTTTCTACAGGAAATTTTTTAGGATCTGAAGGCTAGATTGGCAAGTGCTTCTGTTTTATCTTTTTAGGATAAGAGAAGTAAGTTGAAGCCTTCTGATAATTGTGGAATAGAGTTTGTGATTTTGATTTGGGTAGATCTTGAGAGGATCTTTTTGTTGAGTTATTTTTGGTCTAGCTTGTTTCTAAAAGCATCAGTGAAGGTTGAGCTAATCAAGGAAGGATGTGAGCAGCCCAGATCGTCAGAGGAGTTTTGTGGATAAGAAACGAAGGAATTTGGAATTTGAAGTTGGAGACTTCCATGTTGTAGAGGTCTTCTTCGGTAAATGGAGCAATAAGATTGGAAAGTTAGCTCCGAGGTATATTGGATTCTTCTGAGTTTTCATAGGATAAGTGTTTGGCTTATAAGGGTTGAATTGCCAGTTTGGAACACGAGGATTCAATGTATTTCACATATCTCTAAGGGAGTACGTTTATGATCCATCTCTGGTTGTGGAACCAGCAGTTCAGGAGGATTTGGATGTTGAGTCGGACTTGAGTATGGTCTGATAGCTTGTGTAGATTGTAGATCTAGATAAATAGGAGCTTACTAGCTTAGTAGTGTAGTTAGTTTGGATTCAGTAGAGCGAGTATGCCAGTGTCAATGCCTAGGAAACTCGAGAAAATTTTAGGAAGCTTATCCGGATCTGTGTCCGGATAGCTAGTGTTGTTTGTTTAATTGAATTGTTAGATTGGATGAAATTGGTTGTTTTTTATGTTGTGTATGGCTGATATGTATGCTTGAATTGGTTGAAATAAAATTAAAACTTTGGTTTATCCTTTGTTTTAAATTTCGAGAACGAAATTCTTTTAGGGGGGAGGAGTGCGATATCCCGGAATTTCAAGGAATTTAAAATGTGATAATCTCTTAATTAAATTGTTTAAAATTGATAAAATTGTTATTTTTCAAATATAAACAACCAATTAATTAATAATGTGATGTTTTAAATCATGATTATTGATTGATTCTAAATAAGAATAATTATTTAGTTGTGTTATTGTATAAATAAATTTTAAATGTAGATTTAAATAGATTTTAAATAGACTTATTATTTTCTAATTTAATAAGTGTTGTTTAAAATATGTATATATATGAGTGTATCTAAAATTGATTTTAAATAGAATAATTATTTACAAATTTAATAATGTGTTTTTTTAAAATTGATATTTACATTCATTCGAATTGGTTTTAAATTGAATTTTAAATTAAATTTGAATTAAAAATTTAAATTTAAAGGTATATATATATTTTAAAAATGTAGTTTGGATTTAAAATATATGGACAAGATTTTTATTTAAAATAAGATTTGACTCATATTATTTTCTTTAAAGGAAATCTATTTATAGAAATTTGGAAAAGTATTTATTTATTATGAATAAATACAAAAGCTTTTGAATTAGCATTTAATCTTGGATTAAATAATTTTATGTGATTTTATTTAGAATCTAATTGGTTTTATTTTATTTTGTTTTTATTTAAAAGTTTTATTTATTTAAAATTAGATAAGCATTTCTTAATTAAGAAACATACTTATTAATTAAGAGATTATTATAAAAAGCTTTTAAAATCCTTTTAAAAATAAATATATATAAATAATGACAAGTGTTAAAATTATAAACCTCTTAAGCAACATCTGTTGGCATATTAGTTAAAGTTAGAGACAAGTGTCATACATTTTATTTTCATTTTTCTTTGATTTTAAATAACCATGAACTAGTTTATATAAACATACCTCTTCACTTCCTATTTCTTTTCCAATCTTCTTTTCAAAAGCCTGAAACCATTTTTTCAAAACCAGAAAATCCTCAAACCAAAACCTTGTAAAAACTTTCTCAAACAAGAAAATCAAAACAATACTCAGTTCAAAATAAAAAACCTGAATTCATTCCTCAAAACAAATCGTTAAACCTAGCAAGCATTTTTCAAATCAGAGAAATCAAAATACTCAAGCCGGTAACTTTCTCAATATCAGCCTGCAATCATCTCAAGCCAAAAATCTGTAATCTCCACAAAAAAAACAATGCAAACCAAAGAAGAATCAAATCTGAAAGTTTCTCAAACTAAAAATCAAAACACCCTCAACTACTCTGTCTTCAACCTGTAATGATTTATATTCAACCTGGAAAGCATTTTCAAGCAGATCAGCAACATCAAGTTTTCCAGTATGTTAATCAAAGAAGCAATGCAAATTTAAAGTGTTCAAAGCTTTCCAGCCTTAAAATTTCAAGCAAGACAAAGTTTTTCAAAAATCCAAAACTGTTTCAAAGCCTCACAGTTCTTTCCAAAGCTTCTGCTTTTCAAAAGGTGTGTAAACCTTTAAATTAAAAAGTTTAAGTAGAAAAAATGGTTGCTTTTGAAATTCTGTGATGATGCTTTGCATGTATATGTTTATATAAGTAGTGCCTCTGTATACAGATGATTGTATTCATGTGTGCATGTCTGGTTGCATTCATCTTCTCTGCTTCCTTACTCCAGAATTTGAGTTACAATCAAAACTTCAAGTTCTTTTTATTAAATAACCGTTAGACTTGGATTCAAACAAAATAGATTAGTTTAATTATAATCCAAGTACTAAAAATAGATTCAAGTATCTTATGTCTGAAAATCATCTGGAAATTAAGAAATGCAGTGACCATTATAGCATCATGTTAAAATTAAATATTGTAATTGGATGAATCAATTATATAAACTAGATTGTCACTGGAAGATATGAATTTTTAAAATAAAATCAGAATTTTTAACAATGCATTGAGTATGCATTTTGGTGGTGACTGGAAATTAGGTTTGGGCCAATTTCTGGCGATCTTTGGGTGAAGAGGCCTCGGGGTTTTGTCTGAAGCAAGGTTGGAGATCGTGGTGTTGGGCAAAAATGCCAGGAAGAGTTTCTTGTGGTCGTGGCGACGGCGGCAAGATGATTTAGGTCCTAAACCTAGTTTTGGCTCAAGCGGGGTAATTGAATCACTGCTTTACCTCTAGTGGTTCGAGTTGCATAACACTCTGGGAAGTGGAGGCGTGGTTGGTCGGCAAGCCATAGCCGAAGTCGTAGCAGTATTAGTGATCGGAATCAAAGGTTCAGAGGGTTTCCTGATGACGGTTGTGGGTCTCAGTTCATTCTGGGATGCTCGATTTTGAATCGAGGCTTGAGATGATGTTTTGTTGATCGAAGGTTCTCGTAGGGATGTCTGGTGACTTGGCGATGGTGTCGTCGATGGTCGGAGGAGGCTCTGGCACTGGTGCATGGCGATGATTCTCGTGTCTGAGGAGATGGTTCATGGGCAACTCGAAGGAAGCACTGTGCTTTTGGGTTGATGTCTCGAGTGTAAACTCAAGTAGTCTGGAGTGTTTTAACCTGTTAACAGTTTTTAATTGCTAAGGGTTTTTAAAATTTAAATTTAAACTAAACTTTTGAATTTAAGGAAAAGAGATGAAACTTGGAATGGCTTGAGTGATTCTCAGGTTTAAACTGAAGCAATTTTATTTAGAAGAAATTTCCAAAAGGTTTTTAAAAGTTTTTATAAAATAAGTTCTAAATTTAAACAAAGAAAGTTTTAAACCTTGAGATGAATCTTATTTTTGATTTCTTTTCTTTCTAAAAATAAATGTTTTCTTTAACATTTTATCAAGAAGTTTGAAAGTTATTTAATTTAAAATTTTGTTAAATAAAGTTAAGTTATTTTTAAACTTAAGTACAAATGGAATTTTAAAGTCAAGTTTTAAGTTCTAAATTAAATTTAGTTTAAACCGTCTTTTGATAAAATATTTAAGATTATTTATAGGAAGATATGTGTGGTTAACTTTAAATTTATCAAGTAAATGTTTATTTTATTTTAAATCTTAAATATTGGTTTATTTAAGTAAAGTTATTTATAAAAATAAAATGGTTTAATATTTTTTAATGATAATCAAGGCAGTTATAAGATATTGTTTTATCTTAAGATAATTAAAGTTTTATTATCTTAAAATTAATTCAGTTAATTGAGGAAATTAAGTAATATTAAGTAATTAATTTAATTAATAATGATTAAGAATTAATTAAGAGTAATTAATTGATTTAACTAATTTATTTTAAATTAATAATTAAGCGTTATAAGTTAATTAATTAGAGGTTAATTAATTTATAATTAAGATTTATTAATTAGATAACTAGAGATAATTAATTAATGATTAGAAATTAATTAATTAAGTAATTAAGGTTGATTAATTAGTAATTGAATTAATTAATTAGTAATTAAAAAAGTACTTAATTTGTAATTAAGTTTTATTAATTAATAATTAGGCTTTATTAATTAGTAATTAATAAATTATTAATCTATAATTAAAGTTAATTAAGGATTAATTAACTATTATTTAGGTTAATTAACTGTAATTAAGAATTGATTGACTGATTAATTAAGGATTAATTAATTTGGTATTAAGTTTTTTAATTGATAATTAAGGATTATTAATTAATAATTAATGGAATAATTGGTCTGTAATTAAAGATTAATTAATTTATTTAAAGGGGTAATTAAGGGATGAATTACCCAATTGTAATTAATCAAATGAATGTGAGTAGTTAATTTGCTTGATTAATTATAGATGATTGAATAGGTATGGATACTTAATGAGATTAAATAGTGTAATTACTTTGTGAAGTAATTAATGTATAATTACCGGGATGTAATTAATTAAGGAAATTACTTAATGGAAAGTAATTAAAGAATAATGATTTAGTTGAAGTAATTAAGGATTAATTACTTGGTGCAATTAATTAAAAGATTTATATAATTAATTAAGGTGTTAATTAATTAAGGTAAGTAATTACAAGATGGTAATTACTGTTTATGATTAATTAAAGTTGATAAATGGAAGTAATTAATTAAGGAACATTAATTAATGTAATTAATGAGAGTAATTAAGAATGGATTAATTAAGATTAATTAATCAATATTAAGTGATTATAAGATAATTAATTAATTGTAATTAATTAAGGATTAATGTAATTAATTATAGTTAATGAAGTAATTAAGGTGAATTACTTAATGGTTTATAGATAATTAATTTATATAATTAATTAAGGGTTAATTACTTAATGTAATTAAGGATAATTAATCAAGGGTGATTAATTCAGATGATGGTTAATTAATAGGTTTAATTAATGATTAAGTAAGCAAGATTTATGTGATGAAAGTAATTAATTTAATTTATTTTAAATTAATTAGAGATGAAGTAATTAATTTAATTCATTTTAAATTAATTATAGATGTGTGATTAATAAATCATTGCTTATGGATGGCTGATTGATATTGAATGCCTTGATAGTTTGATATCTCTGATGAGATAGGTGTGATATGTGATATGAGATGATTTGGATTGAATTGTGATATGGATTATCTATCTGTGTATATGTGAATTATCTATCTGTGTGAATATAGATAATGATTTGAATTGAATTGTTTTAACTTTAAAACTACTTAGACCTAAAAGATGGCGTTTTGGATTTCGATGAGACGGGGATTGGGTTTTCAGATTTGGATATCCGAAAACCACATCGATCCAAATTAATGATATGTCGTGAATCTAAAGTGAAGATGAACCTTCAGAGTGCAAGGGTTGTTGCCATTAACTCTGAGGGTGATTCCAAAATGAGTGTAACGAGATAATGCCTTTGGTTTCGTTCGTGTAACGACCCGAAATTTTCGATCCCAAAAATTCCAAATAGTTTGAGAAAAGAAGAAAAGAGATAGAAGAAGAAGAACAGAAAAAAAACACACAGTCTCACATTCGCAGAGTATAAAATATAGTATCACATAAATAATAGTTATACAAAGGAAAACTGTACTTGTCAAATTACACTTTAATATATATCAGAGTTGCAACATATTTACAAGCACAGGAATAGATAAATCAATCTGTTCCAGATGCTATAATGTATCACTACAGAACTCTCCATACGTTCCTGCTCTCCAGCTCGCCTCCTGAGCTCCAGACCGTCCTTACCTGAAAATCTGTAATACTCGGTCTGCCCGAGCATTACATCAAAGTAACACCCGGGTCAGGCTGGAAACCAGCGTGAGTAAACCCATCGAACATGGAATACAAAAGTATACAACTCATATAAAACCCGGGGTAACTAATGTCAATTTCAACTTAACAAGTTGTTGTAGACATCCTTTATTTCACACATTAATTTCTAAGTGCCAAAACTTAGATTAAATGGTCCAATTCACTTAAATCATTCCATATCAGCCTATTTATTTCACATATCAAATCTATATAGAATCGAAGTGGTTTTGGGTATTCATTATACCCGACTCCGGTCTCTTCGAATCCAATGTCATCTAAAACCCAGTTATCCAATTAAATACAATTCAACTTAAATTGTCGGATAACACTTTTACACAGAAATTCCTAATTGATTGATAATCACATTATCATCGTCCATCCAACATATCATATCACAAATCAATTCATAATAGAGATATCAACCAATTCAAAGTACTCATCATCATTCAATCATAAGCAAGATTGATCACTTCCATTAATTACATTAATTAATTAATGGTCCTCTAATTACTTTCATTAGTTAATTATTCTTTAATTTCATATAATAATTAACCTTTACCATAATTACATTCATTAATCAATCTTGATTAATTAAATTCCTTAATTTCTTCATCAATTAAAACAACTCCTTGATTAATTTTATAAATTAATCCTTAAATTACACTGAATATTTATCACTTAATTAATTTAATTTTTTTTCATCAAGTGATTATCCTTTAATTACTACCCATCAAGTAATTTCCTTAAATTAATTACATCCAGTAACCAATCCACTAATTACTTACTAAGGAATTTCACCTCATTAATTACCTTAAGTAATTATACTTAATCTTTAATTAATTATTTTTATTAATCTCTGTTGATTAACCTCATTCTGTAATTAATTATTCTTAATTAATTATATCACTTAATTATCTTTCCAAATTTTTTTTATTAGTACATTCTTAAATTAATTACGCTAAGTAATTAATTAATAATTACTTAATCGATTATTAATCAACCCTTGATTTATAATTAATTAATCTTAATTAATTTCTTAATTAATTATAAATTAATTTATCTTAATTACTTAATTAATTATAAACTAATTTACCTTAATTATTTAATTAAGCATTAACCACTAATTAATTAATTATTAATTATAAATTAATTAATGTTTAATAACTTTATTAATTAATGTTAATCAACTAATTAATTGATCCTTAATCACTAATTAATTAATCACTAATCACTTAATTAATTAATTATTAATCTCTTATTAATTAATCTTTAATTATTTAATTAATTATCTATTAATTATTATTTAAATTAATTATTAATTATCCAATTAATCCATAATTAATTAATTAAACCTTAACAAATTAATTAATCTAAGATTATTAATTAATTTAACCTTAATTACTTTATTAACTAAAGTAAACTTAAATTCTAAAACTTAATTAATTTTCAAAACAAAACAATTTAATTAATTACTAAAAATTATTTCATATTTTAAAACATTCAAATTTGTTTAAACTAATTACTTTTTTTTAAAGTTAAATTTAAACGAATGTATAATCATTTTAAAACTTCAACTATCAAAATATGAAATGCTTTCAATTAAAAAGTTAAACATTTTACAAAGTAGTTTAAGTAAGATTTTTAAAGTTTTAACACTTAAAACAAATTTAAAAACTTTAAAACATTACTAGCATTTGGTTGACTCGACTAACTCGAACAAGCTCAAATACTAACCCTTATTCTTCCCTTACTGTTCTTATTTAGTTTAAGCTTCAACTAACCCAAAAACTAAATACTGGAAAGAACAACAGAAGAATCCATACACGAGCAAACAACATCATCCCCCCGTACATAACACGAGCCAAAGCCCAATCGACCCGAACATTGCTTCGAGTCACCTCAGCCCACAATACTCACTGACACGATCACTGTCACATGCTCGTGCACGACTCGCCGACGCTGTCGCCACTATCCACGACACCACGCACAGACCCCACATCGATCCCTGATGCGAACTCTCACTGTTGATCAGCAAATATGCGACCCAATCGAAATTTAGGTAGTTGCACCATTACTGGAACTAACCCCTTCATCAAAAAACTCGCCGTAACCCCTCAACCTCATTCAACGTTCGCCACGCGACTTCGGTCAAATCACCGCAACGTCTTGATGCAGCTATACCCAAAAGCGCTTGCAGCTCGGTCCACCCAAGATTTCACAGTCACAAAATTTCGATTGCAAACAAATACAATAGTAAAAACCCTAGAATCCCAAATTCTAAATCCTCTGACGAAAAATTTCTACTTCCACTATTTTTCTCGGATACATCAATCATCAATGCAACCTCAATCCAAAACTCGACCACTAGAAATTTCCGAATCACCCAATTTGGCTCATAGACCAATTTCTGGTCGTCATCAGCTTACTGCCTCAAATCCACTTTTAAAATTCTGATTTTTATCTTACAAATCATGTTTCACAAAGTAGATTCAAGATGTAAAATTGAATCAACCAAATCCAATACCTGATTTTATCATGGTATTAAAAAATTTCACTGTAATTTCCTGATTCAGGAGATTTTCAAACAATTTCTTTTTAAATAACAATTTAAAACTTAATTCATGTTTAAATCAAACTACTGCATTGAAGATTCAAACTTAACAATGATTTGTTAAGTAAATTTTGAAATTCTAATTTAAATTTATTCTGTATTTTGAAATTACAGAGAAGCATTCAACAGATTTAACATGCGCAGTTTTAAAACAACATAACACCAAGATTTCATCTATATATCTATACATGCAAGTCAGTCACTAGTTCAAAAATTTCACATGCAACTTTTTGTACTTTACTTAAATTTTTCTGAATAAAATTTACTCACCAAGCAAACTGTATATATATTTTTTAGAGATGGGTATGCCTTAGAATCTTATACTTAACATTTAAATGGTGATGTTATTCACAAGCACTTCTACCCAGTTCAGGGGAAAACAGGTTGGAATACTCACCTGTAACAAGAGACTAAACAGAGCAAAAACCTTGTTTTCGAAAAGCTGGAAACTTCAACTGCCTCTGGTATTGATTGCTTACTGATCTGGATTGTTGAATTTGATGTTGATCTTTGCATTGATTACTGAATTGAATCTAAAGCTTTATTATTGAAGAAGTTGAATTTGTATAATAGTTTGCCTTGCTAGATTCTATATTTTTTTTAGCTGAAGAAAAATATTCAGACCTTTTCTTTTAGACATTAATTAAAACAATATTTTCTTTTGAACAAAGATTTGCCACTTATTCTTTTCTAAGCTAACACTTGTTAACCTTATTTGCTATAGAGCTTACATATGTTAACTTGTGTGCTAAAATATTTACACTTGTTTGTTTCTTTATGTTCAATTTCTATTTATTTAATATTTACCTTAATTTATATTTAGCAAATCTTTTAAGAGAAAATAATGTAAAACAAATTTGATTTTTATTTCCATGAAAATCTTAAGGTTGCCACCTGTAGTTCTATAATAAAATCAAACTAACATTTGTATTTACATGTTTATTTCTTTCTACACTTGTTTTTTTTAAGTAAGATGATTTACATTTGTTACTTTACTTGTTTTTAGCATGAAAATAGTTATTATATAATATATTCTTTATATTACTTGTACTATATTTATTTATATATATGTGTGTGTGTAATAAATTTATATTTCTACCTTTCTTTTATTTGTATTTATATATAACCTTTAAGAAAAATAAATTTGAAACTAATTTATGCATAAATAAATAATCACATTCTCATATATATATTCAAATCCAACTTTATTTCAAGATATTAATCCTTTGAATTTTCCATCTCAAATTAAATTTAAATTTAAATTCACTCATACATATATTTAAACAAACAACACATTACATTTGTTTGAAAATAATGATTTTGCAAATTTTAAATAATTATACTAGAAGAATACCAAATATATATTTATCCAAGTATAAATATTTACCATCATATTTATTTGTTAAATCAATATCCTATTAATTAACCTAATTATTTATCAATTACAGATGTCTAGAATTCCGGGATGTCACAGTTCGAACGCGGAACGAACTTGTATGGATTGAATGCTTTCAGAACATCGTTAGGCGGACGATGAGCATTCTAAGAGATGTGTTCTCTAAAGGTAATCGTAGCCTCAAGCCTCATCAACCGGGAATGGCTAAAACAGGGGAGGTATAGCAAGGCTAAGTGGGTCATGCTCAAGTAGGACGAGACTTACCCCTGTCTAGAGTCCCTTTTTATTCGGCTGTGTGGCCGGTTGCTAGCTACAACCGCGGGGTTGTCTTGTTCGGAACTGTTCAGTAAGGAATGGTTCCGGCTTTGTGTTGTAGGGGATTGGGAGTAATCCTTGGTATGGTGATCTAGGCCCCATACTATGATAGCCTTGCCATTGATGGAAACTCATTCTTCCTACGTGCTCTTACGGTTTTGATTGTATACCTATGTAGCTAGAATTTAATAAATGTAACAGTTTCGGCTATTTCTTATTTATTTGTAAACCCTAGACCCTATTATAATATCACTGGATTTTCTATCAAATGTTTTTGTTAGCGTAAGGTAAAAACTTACCCATGTTTATTTGTGGGAAGTCTTACGTGATACCTTTTCTTTCAAAAGGATTTTCAACTTTAACCCGTTTACTCACACCAGACCCATGTCTGACATGGAGTTTATTCTATTTTCTTAAACTCTTGGGTACTCAAATTTTTACGAGTAGCCGAGAGATTCAAGTAAGCTTTGACGAATTATAGAGGAGCAATGGAGAAGGAGGCTTCAGTGTTTGTAGATATATATAGATGGTACCGCTGTGTTAGTCTCCGAGTCGTTGTTTGAGTTGTATAACTAGACAGGGGTTTATAACTGTCTGGTATGTGTTGTATAGTTGCGTAACTCTGATGTATATGATGCTATGTAATACTATGTGATTAATATAATTTATTCGTTCCGCTATTGAGATTCTGATGTTGTTCTTTCTTTCTTCTCTACCTTTTCTCTTTTTCTATCCCTTTCTTTCGTAAAAATGATGCATCTTATTGTGGAGAATAAGGCGGGCCATTTCATCATAAGCTCGCCTCATGTTCTGACCGATCCATTCTCTAGCTGCCTAAACCAAAGCGCATCCAAATCTGATAAAAAAGGGAAACATCATGCCATCACTTCCTCGGATGCTCCCAGCACCTCCATATGCCTGATATATCTGGTAATATGCATGATCGGGTCTGACTTTCCATCATAAGGGTGCAGCATGGGTAACATGAATTTCGGAGGATTCCTCGCATTCTTGATATTTGGAGTAAACAGACTCCGACTAACTTCCTTCAATCCTCCGCTCGACAATCCTCCTCTCATGATTCGTCGTACTAGTCCGGCCATCCTTTCATCTCCATTCAGGGGTTGACCCGTCCTTTAAGTTATTTCGCCTCTCTATCCTATGGGATGAAAGAAATTTCTAAAAGCCTCTGTCTTGCCCCTAAGTCTCGAAGGGTATTCTGAGTAATATTCTTCATGTGGCTCAATAGCGTTAGCGTTGGCTCTGGCCTATTGAGCTCCATCTATGGGTCTTCAAGCATCAGATACCGAGGGTCTGCCCCCAAGAATTTGTTGATTGCCTTCAGGTCCTGCATTCTGGTTTTGAATCTGACCTTCGTTGGTTTCTGCAATCCTAACTCCTTGTCCCACACTTGCAGCCGCTGTAGTTGGTCCAAGGTTCTACGCCCTTGTCGCTCTCATTTTCTCAAAGAAGCTTTGCATCATATCCCGTTGACTCTTCAATAATCTTTCATGTATTGAATCCGCCATAGCCTCCATCTTGTCCATGGTGATGTAGATAGAAGCTTGTCCTTCTCCAGCTCTAGAGGATGCCTCTTGACTTCCCTCTTGTTGGCTTCTCTCGACTCTTTGTCTTCTAATTGTTTATCATGTCATTGTCTTTCAAATCTGAATTCTTCAAGCTTCCAAGTCTGATATCTAAGCAGTAGAATCCTTTAGTTCAATTATCAGTGAAAGCACCAAATTATTTGCGCCAAAATTGGTCACAAACCCCGAATATCGTAAAAGCACCAATATATGAATATAAATCAACAATGTTCAAGCACAAATCTCAGATCCAAGCAAACAGAGAACAACAAATAAGAAATAACGAATAGAAACACGAGATTTATAGTGGTTCGGCTATCTCCAGCCTACGTCCACTTTAAATGATAATCTTTTATTGATATTCTTGTTAATTATAGTGAATTACGACAGTAATTTTCGAATACAATGATGGAGTTTGAGTGCAATCTTGATTCCGAAAGAGTCTGGGCGTTCCAGGATCCAAAAGTCCTTTTTCTACAGGCTCTAGGGTTCTATTTATGGGCGTTCTCTACAAATATCTAGTCCAAACTTTGGGGGACTTCTTTTGGCACATGAGAGGGCCCACGCGATTGATCCTATGAAGTTTCAACTCGATCCATGATCGATACGAACGTAATTCGTATCGATCAAGATGTTGTCCGATGGAGTCAAAACTTGGCACGAACCTTCTTTAGCATGTACGCAAGCTCCTGTGAAAATTTCATAGCATTTGGACTTGTGGTTTGAGAGATATGATCAATGCAAACTTGAATCTTTAGTTCGCAGTTCTATTTGACTCGATCCAATCATATGGCTTCCTTCGAATCGATCTTGAGCACGTGCGCATATGATGACGTGGCACGAAATTCCTGGGTCGATCCATTTTTCATGGCGAGTTAACCAATTTATTCGTACCTAATCTCGAAGCTTTGTTCGTATCGACAATCGGTGGTGTATCTCGCATCAATCAAGGATCATTGTTCGTACCGATCATTCGTGGTGATTTCATATTGATCAAGTAATATTGTTCGTATCGATCGACTGCGATGTCTTGTGTGCGCTTTGTATCGATCGATAGTTGATCGATACGAGACTCCGATCGATACGAAATGCGTAGAATCTGATCGATACGAAATGCATACCACAAACGACGACGCGAACTAAATATGTGAAAGTCGATCGATACGATGCAGCTACTGCTGTATGGATACGAATAAGGCTTCGCTAGAGCGATACGAACACGATAGGTACGAATAGCATGATCGAGGATCGATTCGAACATAATTGATTCGAACATGATCGATTCGAACGTGATCAATTCGAAGTCATACATTCCTGATGGATACAAACAGCATGTTTCCCTCAACTTGCATCGATCATTTCTCAATAACACGAACTTTGATTGACTTGAAATTTGAAATATCGGCTTTTATGGCTTTGGTTGTCATGTCACGTCAATTGTAGCTCGATCCGGACTCGGACAAATTCATCGATATCCATAGTGAACCTGTGATGTATAACCTATATTTGGAATAAGCGATCATCGATTTTCAGTTAATTTTTGGATATCTCGGCTTTGCTAAAATGTGGAATAACATATAGAGCCGCCAATTATACCATCATCCTCGTACTCCTTACTGGTGTGGAATGAGTGCACTTGGCCAAACGAACGACTATGACCCAAATGCTCTCATTCCCTCTCCTACTCCTCGGTAAACCATCCACGAAATCCATAGAAATACTCTCCCACTTCCATAGAAGAATATCTAATGGCTGGAACAATTCTCTCGGCTTCTTCTATTCCACCTTTACTCTTTGGCAAGTCAAACATCTAGCTACGTCTCCGCTATTTGCTTCTTCATATCGAGCCAATAGAAGACTCTGTTCATGTCACGATATATCTTGTCACCACCGGAATGAATGGTCATCCTATAATGGTGAAACTCACTAGTACCGCATCTACTAAATCAATACTACGAGGAACATAAATTTTACCATCCCTCCATAACCATCTCTCGAGTCAATGGAATAGCACCTCAAATTGCTCGATGACTCTCTTCTTCCAATCCTCTAAATAATATCTACTAGCTCCTTATCCTCCATCTAGATCCAATATGCTCCTTCATTGTAGGCTGCACATCTAAAGCTGCTAGTAATACCAAAGTAATATCTGATGATGGTCGAAAATCAAAAGTAGAAATGCACTCCAAATGTCTCCACTCCAATAACATGGGACTCAATACTGCACATTGTCTGCTCAAAGCGTCGGCCGCTACATTATCCCTGTCTAGGGTATACGAGATATCAAAGTTATAAAATGCTAAGAATTCCACCCACCTATGCTGCCTCAAATTCAAGTCATTTTAGGAGAACAAGTATTTCAAGGACTTGTGATCCATATATAGCTCAAACCACTCTCCTAAAAGGTAATGACTCCTTGACTTGAGCACAAAGACGATAGCCGCCAACTCAAGATCATGGGTGGGGTAGTTTCTCTCGTGGTTCTTCAGCTGCAGATAGGCATAACACACCATCCTTCCTTCTTGCATGAAGATCGTGCTTAACCGCATTCTACAGACGTCAGTATAAACTATAAATGGCTTTGTTCTGTCAAGTAATACCAAACTAGTGCGTTTGTCAACCTTCATCTTGATAAAAGCATCTTACATTTTATAGCCCATGGTAAAACTTAATTCTTCTTAATAAGACAAGTCAAAGGGGTAGAGTTCTTTGTGAACTCCTTAATGAACTTCTTATTGTAGCCCGCCAAACTAAGGAAACTTCTCACCTCCATGGCATTCTTCAACATATGCCAATCTTGAACTGCTACCACCTTATTGGGATCAACTGCCAATCCTTTTTCTGAGATAGTGTCCCAAAAAGCATACCTCCTCTTTGCAAATATGGCACTTCGAAAAATTCGCCTTCATCTTATGCACACTATGTGTACTGAGCACATCTCCTAAATGCAATGCATGCTCCTCCTCACTCCTCGAATAGACAAGGATATCATTTACAAATACCAGGACGAACTTAATAAGTAATCATCTAAAAACTCGACTCATCAAATAAATAAAGTAGGCAGGTGCATTGGTCAGTCTGATGGGCATGATTAACCACTCATAAGGTCCGTCAGGTGTATGGAAGGCTGGATACCATCGTTGGCTACACACAACTTGTGGAATCCAATAGCCAAGTCAAGCTTTGAGAATACCTTATCTCCAACCAACTGATTTAAAAGATTGTATATGCGGGGCAGTGGACATGATTCTTTTTCGTTAGTTTATTTAGCTCCTTATAATCAATGCACAGTCTAAGAGAACCATCTACCTTAGTAGAAAAGACGATCGGTGCTCCCTATTCAGAAATGCTCTTCCCGTAAACCCTTCTCCAATAATTTATATACCTACTTGTTTGACTTGCATCTCTCCTTTGGAGCCATATGCCTTAATGGAAGGGCGATATGTCTGGCGTTCTCAACAAGATAGATTCTAAACTCGATCTCTCTCTAGGGTGGGAGACTGGAAACCTCAACAAAAACATCTGGAAATCCCTAACTACAGACACTATATCTAGTTCATTATGTGAAGATCTAAAGAATATAAGTAGCTCTACATAACCAATCCTCGAGAGTCATAATAAACCTCCTAGCTATGTCCACTACACGTGCTCAATCTAACGACCTTTCTATCACAATCTAAAATAGCCCTATAAATAATCATGCAATCCATGCCTAATGTCAACCCAAACCTAGAGAATCCCAATACAAAGGCATCACAATCAAAATTGACCCTTAAAATGAACGCCTTCAAAACCCTACATAACATAGATAAATAAACTTATCCTCTCACAGGGTTTGACACAACTACAGGGTTCGTGACTATACTAGTGTGTAAGTGTAAGTCGTCAAAAAGCCTACTAGAAATAAAAGTATGTGAAGCCCCAATATCAAATAAACCGCAAATAGATAAACCAAAAAGTGTCAATAAACCTTGAAACACCACTTTTTTTATCCCCATCCACTGGTAGTTCCACGCTCAAGGTAGGGACCGCCTCTAGTGTATAAGCCAAACCACCTGAGTAGAAGCTCTCGGTGGTGTTGCGCAATCTCGCTTTACATCCAAACTAATCACAATTATAGCACTTAATTTTTGAAAGATCTTTCTTGCATCACTTTAAGAAACGCCCTCTCATGCCATACTTCTTACAGTGCACATCCTTCTTTTGTATCCTTTCTTTGGGTCCAAATCCTCCCTTCTGATGATTTTTCTGATGCCCCTTCTCTACATCCTTCTTAGTTTCTTCTTCCTTAACTCCCTCCTTGGAGGCCAACCTACTAGACCCTCATATGTAGCCCATAGGATTGTGACTCAAAGCTAAACCTTGGAGAGGTTGGTTCAACCCTTTATCAATTTTAAAGCCTTCTTATATGGGGTATCGATTAGACCCATCCTAAATCTAGCTAGCTTGTTGAACCGGTTGGCATATTCTTTCGCTGATAGGGTTCCTTGCTTCAAGTGGATAAACTTCGCTAGCTGAACGCCTTCCTCCACCTTAGGTAATAACCTCATCTCAAATCTCCTACGGAACTATTCCCAAGAAATATCCCCTCCATCGGTCTCATACTTAACAACCTCACACCAACTTAGCACCTCACCCTGAAACTGCCATGTAGCTGACTACATCTTCATTTCGTCAGTCAAACCGATTATGCCAAAGATCCTCTCACAAGCACGAATCCAAGTCCTCGAATCTATGTAAGAATCTATCCTCATGTATGGCTTTCCTCTAAGGCTAGAAAGATCTTTACATAGCTTAGCAAAGTCTGCAGCAATAGGTGGCGGGTAGGAGATGTGCATATCACTATTTCAAAGGGCTTTCTAGTGGGATTTAGCTTAGCTTATCCCCTTACCTGAAGGTACAGTGGAACCTTGTCGGGAGCTTCACGCATGGGACCTCGGCTGCATCGTCGAAGCCTGAACCTGTGGGATCGTTCATCTTGAATATAATTAGCAACTTTTCACAAATAGTATAAGCATGTATAAGAGAGATAAGATGGGTACAAATTAAAGGTACCATATGCACGAAAAAGAGATTACGATATGTATAAAATCTTTGGAAAGCCTTTCTTTGATAATCTTTACTTATATACGTATATATTTTTAAAACCATTTAGAAAACCTTTCGAAAAACCCTTTTTTCCAACAACAATTCAAATATGTTTTCTCATTATGGTCCTAATCCTTACGGAACCTTGAACCTGGCTCTCATACCAGCTGTGATTACCTACACCTTCAAGCGCATCGATCCAAGGCCTAGTTTGACTTTCAGACTCACTTATACCAAGGAGTACAGATAGTTGAGGATTTTATAACGTTACAAAGACTAAATTAACAAATAAAAACAAAGATATACTACACTTTCAGAACTCACGATGGAAGGAATATGTTAGCATCAAAATTGGCCACCAATACCCAATTATGCAAAAACTCCAATATCTAATCTAACCATAGAAATATGAAGAGAAATAAATGAATAAAAAAATCAAAACAAGTAGAAAGCAAGTAAAAGGAGACAAGATTAATAGTGGTTCAACTAACACTAGTATACGCCCACTCCTAAATAATCCTTTTTTATTATACTTAAGCTTGTTTACGGTTACAGTCCGAAACCCAATAATAAAATCGACAGAGTGTAGCCTAAGTTGAAGATAAAGAGAAGCAGTAAGGAGGTTCCTTTTTTGATTCCATGCCTACTATATTTATAGGAGAAGACGTGCATAGATCGGGCTGAAATTTGACGAAAGGTTTGAGAGACCAAGACAAAGCTACCCAAAAATTTCCAGGCCCATTGGTGTCCATAATAGGGATCGATACCGATCCTTATGTTGGTGTCCAAATGGGATGCGATTACTATGGGGGTTTCCCATGATGTTAGCTACTTGCCCTCCAAATTTCGTCCATTTCGACTTAGGTTTGTGAGATATCGCATTTTTCATGAAGTGATGTTGCATGTACTCTGTTTTTCCCGATCCCTCTAGAGGGATATGTATCGATCCCTCCAATCTTCTCCAAATGGCATGCAATCCTTAAGGGGGCTTCTCCATATTATATTGTGTATAGCCCTCTAGTTTCATGCTAGTTGGATTAGTAAAACTCGAGTTATTGATTGATCTTTGTTGCAATATGGTGTTAAGGCTGATTATAGCCGATTCCTATGGAGGGATAGGTACCGATCCATCCAACTTGCTCCAAATGCTATGCAATCCGTAAGAGGTTTTAAAATGTTCTAATTATCTAGTCCTCCAAGTTTCATGTCAATTGGATGTGTAGATGCTGAGATATTGATCGACCTTTGTTATGAAATTGGGGTCAGCCGATCTCTAAGAGGGATAGGTACTAATCCCTATTAAGGGGCATATGCCGATCTCTTCAACTTCTCCAAATGCTACGCGATCCCTAGGGTAGACTCCCTAGGGTCCCTTCTTATTGTTTCCAAAGTTTCACTTCAATCTGCCATGTGCTTGTTCAGTTATGGAGCGATCATTTTTGAGTTCTGCTGTTGAGCTGAATATGATCCGATCCCTCTTCATTTTGCCCATAACTCTAACATACGAACTCCGATCGACTTGAAATTTGAAATGTATCCCCACGAGGCCTTACTTATCACTTCACACTGATTGCAGCTTAACTAATACAAAAATTAGGGTTCGATCCGAATTGACTTGACCATCATCCATATTCTCGTTTATAGCCATTCTCTGAGTTTGGTAACCGTTTCTCTGGGCCTCCCGCTTTGATGATCACGATGTCCGTTGGATTAAATCCGCCACTGTACTGCTTTGCTAAAAGGTGGGTTAACATTTTCCCACCAAAACATGCCTTGCGATAAGAAGGCTTGTTTTGAATTGCCATGAATCAAAAATCCGAAGTCCATAATCCATCGATAGCCATATTATCCAATCTATTGCCAATCCAAATCCATGATCTCTCTGGATTGTTAGTCAAGTCCATGACCATTTCGAGTCAATATCTAATTTCGAATCTACGATCTCTCCAGATCATTTTATGCAAACCTTCGACCTTACTACATCTTTAGCCAAATCCCAAACTGCTCCAGGCCCATATCCAAATCCATAGTTGTTCGAAGCTGATATACAAATCCATAACCTCTCTGGGTTGTCATTATAATCCAAATCCTCGATGTCGCTAGATACTTATTGATAACAATCCATACTCAATGACCTAAGTAGGCCGATCTATCGCGTTCCAGCAAAGTGACCTACCCCTTGCCAGGCATCGTCCATACCTAATGACTTTGATCTCTCCGGATCCTTTCCGAGCACAATCCATACTTGATGACCCGCGTAGGTCGATCCATCATATTTGAGCAAAGATAGTTACCCCTTGCCAGGCATAATACATACCTGACGACCTTAATCTCTCCGGTGCCGAGCATAATTCATACTTAACAACCTAAGTAGGTCGATCCATCACGTTCGAGCAAAGTGACCTACCCCTTGCAGGCATAATCCATACTTGACGACTTGTGTCATTCATTACATTGATCCAAATTAAAGCATTTTTATGTCCATGAAATAAGAGACCATACAACCAATTAACCTGAGTTCAAATAGAACCAGAAAAACAAGAGTTCGAAGCAAACAAGAAGAAAGGGAAAATTTTTCACAAACCCTAGCATTACGGTTTATCATCATTTCAGAGCATGCTTAGGGACCGTCCTCGATACCGTACATGTGTAAGTGACTTAGCCATCTTTTTATGGTGTTTGCTACTTATTCCATGCCATCCCGATCAATTGATGACAAATTGATGATGATGCCTTGATCTAGTGCCATTTTCATTCGAGGTGGACGGTGGCTGCTCTTATTCCACCACCGCTGCTCGAGTCCTCACATATTGTTGTAACTGACTATTCCTTATGTGTTTCTCAATGTTATCTTTCAAATGTCTATAGTCATTCATATTGTGCCCATTCAGCTCATGGAATAAGGCAGTGCTTTCCTGATGTCCGTTCGCGTTCAGCGTGTTCCTTCCATGCCGACCTCCGATATGGAGGGCGCCCTTGAGTATCCAGATATATTCATTCAGGGTTTCATTCAATTCCAAGTAAGAAGATAATTTGGGTTCCCCCTCTGTCGATTCGATCCATCAAAGCTATTATCCATGTTCTATTTACTCTTGTCCTTTCCTGAGCTTTCATCGGGAGTTTCTCCACCCCATGCCATATTAACTTCATTGCCTTTTTATCAGCTTTCACATCTTCTTATCATAGAAACCTCTCTGCTTCATGATAGAATTCCCCAAGATCCATTCGTGGATCCCATATTAGTGATATCTTAAAATCTAAATTATCTGCAACTCTTGACGCTGCTGCCATCAAAACCATCGATGATCTAGTCGATCGATCGAAACAACTGCCGCATTGAACATGATTAAGAAATTATTGAGTGTTTCTCCTAACCACTGCTTTACTGATGTCAATGTCATCACATTATTAGGTCTCGTAATGTGAACCCAAAACTGCTTCTTAAATATTTGTACAATTCCATCCATATACTACTATAACCGCTCTCTAACCGTTTGAACCATAGCGCAGCTACATTCATTAAGTACAAGGGAAAATATCGTACCAGGACTTCTTTCGATGCCTCCACTACTTCCATGTACCATATATATATATCTCATCGTATGCGTAGTTGGATTCGACATTCCGTCATAAGCTTCTAGTGTTGGTGGTTTGAATTCTGGTGGATTCCTAGCATTCCTGATATTTGGAGCAAACAGACTTCTATTTACATCCGCCAGATCCCTATACACTAATCCTCCATGCGTAGCTCGCCTTATCATCTCCGCAAACATGTCACTATCTTCCAATGGTAGTCTTCTATCATCATGCCCAAGCTGCATCCCGAATCTACAAGGGAATTCTGGAATGTATTCCTTTGGACGAGCATCCAAATTTCAATTCGCGCCAAGCTCCATGGGATTAATCGTAGGTCCTCTAGCATCATTATCAACCAGACGCGGGGGCATGCCCCTTAGCCTTTGGGAATCGATACCGATCCCTCTGAAGGGGTCAGTGTCGATCCCTCTAGGGTGGTAGGGGACTGGCCCCGGCTGCTCAGTTCTATTCCTTGTCTATTAGCTTCATCTCCATGTTCTCGGTTCTGATTTCCAGCGATTCCTGCTACTTCAACTCTTTGATTCTATGCTGTAGCTTATCCAAACTGTTAGAGAAATTTTTGCATCATCTCCTCTTTTATTTCCAGCATCCTCCTGTACGTAGCATCCACCATTGTTTCCATTTAATCCTTGGTGACATGGATAGATGCTTGATAGCTCCATCTCCCGAGGAAGCCTATTGAGTCTCTCTATGGTGGCTCCTTTCTAGTAGCACTCTTCTTCTTGGGCCATTGCTTTCTAGATCCAAGTATCAAGCTTATAAATCTTAGATGCTAGCTTTCGAATCCGCAATTGCAAGTGTTGGCTTGGTATATTGGCACACGAGAAAGAAAGCGGAAGAAGAAAGGGGAAAGGAAAAGTACCAAATGAAGTATGCGAGCTGGAATGCCAAACCAAACATTTGGTTTCGCATCCCTAGAAATGCCGGACCAGATATCTGCTCTGGTACAACATTGGAATGTCAGACCGAATATCCGATCCGGCACAACATTGGAATGTTGGAACAAATATCTAGTCCGACATAGCATTGGAATGTCGGACCAGATATTTGGTCCGGCACTGAACCTAAACACCGATCCAAATATTTGGTTAGGCGTTCAGGCTTGCCAGACTAGATGTTTGGTCCAGCAAATCAACGTCTCTACCACAGAGCAAAAGCGACTCCAAGAACCCCCTCTCGATACCGAACCAAAACTAATTGGAATCTATGCCGGTCCAGATTCTCACTGCTGAGCCAAACATACATGCATATTAGACCAAACTCAGGAGGTTATAACTCCACCTCCACCCTTCACAACTTTACTATATAAATATCGAAGCTTCTCAACAACAATGAGGACACTTTGGAAAAGAAAGGGAAAATTTTGTTAAGATTCAATCACTCCAGCTACTCCAAGTTTTTGCTCTTTCCAATCATACTTATGTTTGTAATCGAATCATATAATAATAGTAAAATGGACAGTGGACGTAGACATGCTCTGCCCGAACCACTATAGAACTTTATGTGATTTACTGCTTTTAAGTTACTTTCCTATTCTGAGCCTGTGAATTGTTCTGTGACTATAATGATTACTTGATGACATATTAAGACAGATAAAATAGCATATCAAATAACCTAAGGGACACATAACTAAATTCAGTCTCGAAGGTGTTTTTCCAATTTTTGTGCAAACATTTTTGGTGCTTTCAATGATAGCCGAACTCTCTTACCCACTCTCCTTCCAATCTTAACACATCATTAGAGCATGGCTCCCTTCAAAAGGAATGTTGACAAGGGTAACAACGCGGCCATTACTTGTATGCCTAATCCCATCCAAGAGGATCAAGGAAACCATGCCACTCATGCTCATCTACTAGGTTCAGTTGTCACTCGAGAAGACTTAGGTAGGGTTGTGAATGAGATAACCAACTGCTTCACTGTCTAGCTCTCATGACATGCTTGAGGAGCATGGAGGAGTTCACTTACAACACAAAATCTCAAAATGAATCTCAATTTGGAGAGTCTCATACGCGAAACAGATCCCTTTCAAATGAGAAATTCAATCAAGAAGGTACAAGAGCTCAAAATATAGCTAGGACTTAGTCCAAAGCCGGGCCCGAAAGAGCGCCAGGAACTAGGCACAGCCAAGGGGGCACCAGGCGAGGATCGTTTATAACTGACCCTGTCATGCTTCGAGCCAATCATCGCCAATCCAATCTCAACCAAAGCTTGGTATGCCATCATTATCAAAGGGAAGCCCCCACTTCTCCTAGGACTGCCCTAGAATCCGAGGAAAGAATGACATGCCTCTTCAAAGAGTATCTCAGGCGTATACAACACGAAATGGGTGTAGAGCAAGGGTGTCCAACCCATTCACCAGGGATATCGAAGCAGCAAACTGCTCCTTGGGAATGGATGATGCCTACCATGGATCCCAAAGGCATGTCTGACCTAGTCATCCACTTATAGCGTTACACTCAACACATGCTCATGAATGGAGCAACAGAGGGTGTTCTGTGTAAATGTTCCTATTGTTCTTGTCAGACCTAGAAGCCCTATAGTTTTTTTGCCTACCTCATGGCTCTATTAGCTCTTGGGAAATGTTAAAGGAAAGATTCATAAGTCAATTCTGAATCCACGTGGAACAGGCCAAGGATGACTATTCCTTATTAGAAGTGAAAAAAGCAGGAGAACCGCTACAACAATATCTACCTGCTTTAATGCTGCTGCAGCAGCGGTATAGAATGCCGATGAGAGGCTCACACTTATGGCGCTATGCGGAGGTATCCACCCAGATTCCAAACTTGCAAGAAGGTTGAAAAAGGAGAACCCCTAACTCTTTAAGATTTCTTTTATGAGGCTAGTATGTACATGAGATTGGAGGATGCAGCAGCCCACCGACATAGCGAGAAACCAGCAAAGGCTTCCAACATCCGAGGAAACGTGGGTGCTCTACCCCAAAGAGAGGTTAACAAGCAGAATAGTGAAGTTAAAAGTGGCAACCAAGGCAATGCTGGGAGTGAAAAAGGCAATAAGCGGTGACACCGACCCGTACCAAGATTCGACTCACACACACCTATGAACGACCAAGTTGAGAATATCTACATGGCTACTCAACACGAGCTGAAATATAGATGCCCTCCATACAAAAAGGAATCAGAGGCTGCCATTAAAACAAGGAGATAATGTCGCTTTTACGAGTCTCATGGACATAACACCGAAGAATGCCAACATTTACAATATATCATTGAAAAATATATCCGAAAAAAGACGCTGGAGCGATACTTGCAGAAAGACCACAACTCTACTTCTCTGGCCCACAAAGGATCTAGACAACCTCCATAAGCAGATAATAGGGAAGGAACAGGAGCGAGCCGCTCTAACCAAGAAAAGATAACAGTCTACACCATATTTAAAGGCCCTCATATAGCTGATAGAAGTTGGGCTAAGATGGAGAGATATAGAACGTCCATAAAGGATAGGGAAGGGTACGTTCATTCCATAACTGAATGTCGCATCGCAAAGCAGAGAGAAAGAATTGGCATAACCTTCAATGATGAAGATTTGGTTGGAAAACAATACCCTTACACTGATCCCCTGGTTATCTCCGCCTGGAACAGCCCGGCCGAGGTGTTTCGCATCTTGGTCGATATAGGAAGCTTGGTGAATATTTTTCAAACATGCATTCGATAAAATGAAGTTGTCAATGAAAGATGTATCTCCATGCCATAAACCTTTACATGAATTCGTTGGAGAGTTCACAATGCCTCTCGAGCAACTGGACTTGTTTATTGAGCTTAGAAGTCACCTCCGATCAGCTGTGCGAAAGCAAACATTCATACTGGTGGATGGGCACTCCGCCTAGAACGCCTTCTTGGGAACATCCACATTGTCAGACTTCCAAATTGTATTAGCACTGTGGGGCTTTAAGATGAAATTCCTGACCGATAACAGAATAGGAGAGGTGGAAGGAGACCAAAACGCGGCTCACGATTGTTATGTGACTGAACTTCTCCAAAATAAGAATAAGGAAAAGGGAAAAGGCATGCGGTTCATCCTCTGTGACAAAACTACAATAGCATGGCAATCAAAGAAGGCCCATCCTCTTGAATATACCAACGACCCATTCAATGAAATGGACCCCAGAGATAAAGAGGAGGAGGTCAACACCGAGCCTGTTGAGCTATAGAGCATGTGACAAGTAGACGAACACAATAAAACAAAGCTTTTAAAGATAGGTTCTCAGCTAAATCTGGACCTCAAAGTTCGGCCGATAGGATTCCTACAAAGGAATATGGATGTATTCGCATGGATGCATTAGGATATGGTGGGGATATCCCCAGTGATAGCTTGCCATGCTCTCAATGTTGACCCAACCATGGTTCCTGTCAAGAAAAAGAAAAGAAGCATGGGGATAGAGTAATCAACCGCTCTCAATGAGGAACTAAAGATCCTGCACGCCAATGGTTTCATCCTTGATGCCATTAACTTGGAGTGGATCTCCAACCTAATGATGGTGAAGAAACCTAATGGAAAGCAGCGAACATGCATTGACTTTTCCAACCTCAATGATGTTTACCCCAAGGGCTGTATCCCTTTACCCCGAATCGACCGACTGGTGGATGGAACCTCGGAGCATGAATTATTGTCATTTATGGACGCATATTTGGGATACGACCAAATTCCCATGCATATGCCAGATCAAGAATACACTAGCTTCACTATGTACCTAGGTCTGTACTGTTACACGATCGTGCCCTTCGGGCGTAAAAATGCTAGTGCTACCCATCAACGTTTGGTTAATAAGATGTTCGAATGACAAATTTGTTACTCCATGGAAGTCTATGTTGACGACATGCTTATCGGGTCAAGAAGAGCAGTGGATCATCTAATCCACTTAGACGAGATGTTCCAAGTATTGTGCAAATACAAAATGAGGCTAAACCTACTAAAATGCTCTTTTGGTGTGTCATCGGGTAAGTTCTTAGGTTTTATCATACATGCAAGAAGGATAGAGGCAAATCCTGAGAAGGAGCAAGATTTGAAGGATGTTAAAATCCCAGCAACACTAAGAGAAATGCAGAGCCTAAACAGGAAAGTAGGTGCTTTGAGCAGATTTTCATCCAAAGCAATGGACAATGTGTCCCGTTCTTCAAAGCCCTCAAAAGAGAGAAAGGGAAATTCGAATGGAATAACGAGTGCTACTCTGCCTTTAAAAATCTACTCAACATCTGCAGAAGCTTCCAATACTCTCCACTCTGATGGATGGAGAGAGCCTTTACTTATATATGGATGTATCCTCCCATGCCCTAAGTGCAGCACCAGTATGAGAAGAAGATCATATCCAGAGACTGGTCTACTTCATTAGCTAGAGATTCACGGGCATAGAAGCTAAATACCCTAAGATCGAAAAAATAGCTTACTGTCTGCTCATAGCATCTTGGAAATTGCGGCCCTACTTCATTGTCACTCAATTAAGGTTCTGATGGATCAACCTCTGAGACAAGTTCTGCATAAGCCGGATACGTTGGGGCATCTACTAAAATGGTGCATTGAGCTAAGCCAATATGACATCACCTATCATCCACGCACCACAATTAAAAGACAAGCTTGAGTCGATTTCATAACTGAATTGACAATACGAGATGGAAGTAAAAATTTAGGATGCAGTCAAATGGAATTTGTTCGTTGATGGAGCGTCAAATGAGCTTGGCTGTGGGGTAGGATTCGTAATAGTTACACCCCGAGGGAGGAAGTTATATTGTGCATCAAGACTAGAATTCACTGAAACCAATAATGAAGCTGAATACAAAGTAGTGATAGCCGGCCTAGAGATCAGTAAAGAGATAGGAGTTAGGTTGGTGTGTATTCACAGTGACTCTCGGTTGATTGTAAACCAGATCCTCGGAGAATTCCAGACTCGTGGACAGAAGCTCACGTCTTACCTCAAAAAGGCTAAATCCCTCCTCAGTGAGCAGAACTACTATGTAATCAAACACATCGTGTGAGAAGAAAATCAAGAAGCAGACGCCCTCGCCAAAGAGGCAAGCGTAAGGACCGACCAATGCTAGTGGAAACCCCCATCATAATCAAACCACACCAAGTTTCGAGTGTCTTCAAATCACAGCAACCACTAGAGGAGAAGAGACATGGATGGCATCCATCATCAGATACCTACAAGATGGAACCTTACCCGCATAATAGAATGAAGTCAGGGGGATCCTAAGGAAAGCATCCCGCTACACCATTTAGAGCGGTATGTTGCACCATCGTGGTTTTTCCAATCCATTACTAAGATGTGTTGCTGGAAACGAAGCTAAAGATATCCTTAATAACATCCATCGAGGAAGTTGTGGCGATCACACCAGAGGGCAAACTCTAGCCAAGAAAATTCTCCAAAATAGATACTTTTGGCCCACACTAAATAAAGATGTGATAGAGTTCGCTAAAAAATGTGACAAATGACCTACCACCTACCTGTTTGACCTAAATGGTCAGCTCCTGGCCCTTTGTAATTTAGGGGATTGATTTGATCGGAGAGCTCCGCATGGGTCGAGGAGGGGTAAGTTACGCTATAGTGGCAGTGGATTATTTTACCAAATGGGTGGAAGCAGTACCCTTGAATAAGATTTCATCTTCCAAAGCGATAAACTTCCTAATAAGAAACATCCTGTGCAGGTATGGTGTTCCATAGAAAATCATATCAGACAATGGACTCCAATTCAATAGCGAAGAATTCTTCAGTTGGTGCTAAGAACATGGGATTGCTCGAAGCTTCTCGACTATAGCTTATCCCTAGGCCAATGGACAAGTCGAAGCGGTAAACAAAGGTTTTAAAAACGCTGATGAAAAAAGAAACTAGAGAAATCCAAGGGGTCGTGGGTCGATGAACTACCTACTGCATTGTGGACCTATCGAACCTCCTACAAAATAGCGACAGGACATATGCCATTCGCCTTAGCATACGGGGCCAAAGCCATGCTCCCAGTTGAAACAATTATCCCATCACATTATAATCCGAAAGAAAATGAAGAACTCTTGAATATGCCACTAGATCTAATCGAAGAGAAAAGGAATGACGCTGCCCTCAAAGCCTCCGCACATGGACAGAAAGTGGCAAGGTAGTATAACTCCAAGGTGAAACCTCGGGCACTGTTAGAGGGGGACCTGGTACTCAAGCGGGTCTTTCCAAGTCCAGGAGCATTAGACCCAATCGGGGAAGGACCGTTTGTTGTCCATAAGGACCATAATGGAGCTTATATCCTGTCAGCAGTCGACGGGTAGGTGTTTGGAAAAGCATGGAATCTCCAACACCTCCACCGTTATTTCTCCTAAATTGTAAGGAAGCATGTATCAACTAAAGCAATAAAGGAAAGACAGTGGACGTATGCATATTCTGGCCGGACCACTATATGTTTGTCCTATTTCAACTTTTATTTTTACTTAATTATTTATATGATGCTATTCTTATTGCGATTAATCGCAAGTGCTCGTCGGCAGTAGTGAAAATAAGATAGCCATGACAAAAGGCATGAGACAAGCCTGGGCCGCTCACTACTGACGATCCGACCCCCCAAACCGATAATGATTAACCGACTATAAGCCACGAATTAGGCATAATTTATATCCTAGGTAGTTAATCATTGGCATTAGACTCGCTGGCAACTGCGAACCGATTATAAATCCCACGATTAAGGCATGGCTATAGCCAGGGATAGTTCGCAATTGACAATCGACACCCATGTGCGCCGGCAACAATGGATCAAATAATACTCACGACACGGGCAATAGTCCAAGTAATTATTATTTACGATCAGCCCTGAATATGGCAACAACTTTATGGTTTCCTGCATCTCAGAACATAATGGTAATTAACTAATTCATAAGAAGGTCACAAATAGCAAGACAAACTATAAAATCATATGCCACAAAAGTTAGTTCAGATAAACATACAAAGAACAAAAGTCAAACATTACAACACCAAGTCTGTATGTACAACATAAAAATATATACAAGACAAACTCGCATCCTCTAAAACACATGTAACAAAAAATAGGGAAACTTTCTCAGCTAAGCAAATGGGACATCCTTATCACTTGACCTGCTTCCTTCGGCCATGTCTTTTGAAGGTCATGATCGTTCAAGAGACTCTACCACTTTTTGCGATGCCCTAGCAGCACCCTTTGAAAGTAGAGGTGGCGCAGCATGTCTCGAAGTCATCCATTCATTAGGAAAGCAAGAACAGTCATAAGCCTTTTAGTCTGTGATAAAAGATAACAAAGCTAAAATAAAAAATAAGGTACCTATAGTAATGTATTGTGGATCACCGAGCCCCTCGTGATCCGAACCCTCTTTATCAGCCTTATCCTCGCCAGTAGCTCGTATCCTCTAGTAATGGCCTTAGTCTTTTCCCAACATCATACACGGCTCCTTCTTCTTTGGCAACTGTGGCTTTGGTCTCCTCGATGATCCGAGTATAGATCCTAGCCATCCCTTGATGGTAATTGTCCATCCACCGAAGGTTCCCATGCTTCCAAAACATATAGTAGGTGTCCTTCAGCATCTGATTTTACAGTCTCACAAGAATCGCTAGATTTGTAGACTTCGACTTGAAGGGACATCACCTTGTTCACATATTGTTCTTCGTCTTTCCTCAACCGGATCTATTCTATCTTCAACGCATCGATCTCGGCCTTGTAGGTATCTTTTTCCTTGCGCCACTCAACCTAGGCATCCTTCAACTCAACCAAGACTTTCAGGGACTTCTTATCTTTCCTTTAAGAGATTGGATCTGCTCTTGGTCCTTCTACCTAGCCACATCCATTGAGCTCACAACTTCATTGATCAACATTTTGCATGATTCACTGACCTTCCTCATTGCTTCATCCTTAGCTTTCTTTATCTTAGCCTCATGAGATGCCTCAACCGCCTCCAGTTTTGCATGGTTCTCCCTAAGCACTCCATGGAGGACCTCCACCTCTAGGCGCAACCTCATGTTGGCACTCCTGGATTTCTCACTGGTCTTGGCCAAACGAGATTTATAATCAATAATTTTTCTAGTCTAATCAGTAATCTAGACCATTCTCGCTGTCAAGTTAGCAAAGTCGAAAGTCTTTTCCTTTTCTAAAATTCAAGCCAGAGGATTACAAGGCAGGAGGAACTCGTCATCAGGATCTGCAGGATGGTGACTCATATAACTAGGATTGATATCAGGACGATACTCAGAAGGATTCCTCACCAGCGGTTGAAAGTCTAAGAAGAAAGCATCGAAGTTTTCTTCCCCTAGGTGATGGCGACATGAGAAGGTATGAGAGCCAAGGGAGATGGCATCTTTGTTAGGAGGCCTTGCGCATTTTTGAGACGCCTCGTGGCTTTCCCCTATATCCATGCCAGGCTGAATCTTCTCAACATTTTCTTGTGCAGGTCTTTCTTTTTGGGAGGCAGTCTTAGGAGGAATGGATGCTCCTTTCATCTGTTTGAATTGATCATGTCTCCTAGACATCTTGTTCCTTTACGGATTTGTCCTTCTTCCAATGAAATGGAAATAACATTAGAGCAAAGAAGTGAAAAGTGCATAAACACATGGTCTGCAAGACACTTGGACACTGCAAACTACTAGAAACCCTAAGGAGAGACTGGACCAAGTTGTCGGGATTGGGTCCCACTCAATTGGGGAATACATTGGGACTGGACTCCACTCTGAGTAAAGACACACTATGACTAGACCTCATTTGATTAGGGAGCACGTAGAGGCCGGGACTCGTGTAAAAAGAAAAAATTCTCAAGAGGTACCCCAAAGTCCATAAAGAAACTGAAAGTACCTAGAGAAAGGCCTTACGTCTCAGTAATCCCCACTCCACTTTGAAACGGGATAATAGGCACTCCGTCCAGTTCGTCTGTTGCCACATTCTATTGAGAATGGCCAACAACCAAAGTCGGCCCATATGCTAGATCGGGCTAATATAGCTGCTCAGGCCACTCCCGCACGGCCTCGACGTTCTTCAAAGGTGTTGTGCCTATATCTTTGCTACCTCTAAATCCTACATCCTGAGAAGCTTGAACTTTCGAATCTGGATCCTCGGAATCTCTCTTCGTGCCCTCCTCACCCTTGCTATCATCTTCCTAAACAGAACCCTCCTCGCCTTCAAGAGAAGGAGCATCCCTTATGCGCAAGGACTTCCATATAGGGGGAGGATGAACAAAGCTCTTCTAGTACCTTAGTTTCTTTGGAGCGTCAGCTCCTTTGCCCTCTCCCAATATTTCCTTGCCTTTGCTGGCGCCTTCCCCTATTCTTCGACTCCTTTAGCTCTCTTAGTAGAACTTGGCCTAATCTTAAACACGGTTTGACCAAAGCCAATCAGATTGTAGAAGCGGAGGGCTATATCGCAAAGCAAGAACGAGGCTTCCCGCTCAGCTTTAGGGATAGCCAAGATTTCTTTGGCTATCTTCTTCAGACTATCATCCTCTACTGCCTTTACGCAACCTGAGATATGAAGTACTAAGAAGCCAAGTTGGCCGAAAATGTAAAGAAAGATATAAAGGAAACTTACGCCCAGAAATGAAAGCATGCTGAGGAATGATGTCGTCGAGCATAAAGAAATACTCCTTCTTAAACATGCTGAATTTAGAATATATTTCAAGGACATGCTTGAACTTATGGGCTGACTCTAGGCTAATAAAGGGGCTCCCTTTTTGGTAACTTCTCACATTGTATAAGTACGTATAAGAGTTCGGTTGAAGCTGCAGAGGTGCGATCTTCTGATATACCACAAAGGTGGAAATGCAGCGGATAAGTGGGGTAATTGCACAACACATATAGTGGTATTTTCTATATGCCATATATCCCTCTAGGGAGAGCATGCTCTATCATTTGGCCCGGATAACGGCATGTCCCGACGAGAAATTTTGATTGTCGTAGCTACGGAATTAAGTTTCCCAACGGTCAATATGCTAGGGTAGCACTCGATAGGCTTCACCAGCATTTGGTTGGGGGCGTAACCCTCCACCAAAGAATATGCAAAGCTAGGTTATCTGGGAGGAATAGCAGGAGCCTCAGAGGAAGAAATGCCAACTCCGACAGGCTGTGAAGATGCACGCTTAGCTCGAAGTTCACGATTAGATGGCATTTTCTTTCCTTCACATGGAGATAAAAAGCAAGAATAAGTTCAACAGCCCAATAGCTATGCAATCGTAATAAGAAAAACAAATGCTTATGACGAGCTTCCCATTGTTTGGCCCGACATCGTCCACTCGTCGAAATAAATCATGCAACACTTATGGTTACCACTCCAATGTTTACTCCCTTAGCTCGGCACATCCTTGACCACCGAACTGAATCAAAATCTTGTCCGACATTACTAGCCACCGGACCAAATCGACCACCCCATGTGTTGAACTAAATCAAACTCCAAAGGCCTAGCAACGTCCCTAACAACATCATCTGGAGATCCATCTCGTGCCGTGGCCTAGTGCATCGAGGCACCAAACAAAGTGTGGATGATGCCCCAAATCGTTAACACAATCTACACCTCCTTCAGGGACCCAGATGCCCATCGACTCAAAAAAAGATGTATGGCAACTCATAGTCGCCACTTCACTTGCCCTCGTAGACCTATTCCATGGCTACCGCGCTCATAGCACCCTCTCCATTTTCCAAAACCATTAAACTCTCCTGGAATCTAAACCCTAAAACCCTTAGAACAAAGATCGGATTTAGAGCCTTACCTCAAGTAGTATAGAAATGGAAAAATCGAGAATTTGAATGTTGAAAGCTTCGAAGGACTTGAAAGAGATTAAAGAAATTTGGATTCAAAAAGTAGAAGAAGGGGAATGAGAAAGAAAGGTGTGGTATTTAAAAGAAAACAAGGGGTAGCCGAACAGTAGGGAGTTTCTCAAGACTTCTGACAGGTTGATGAAGTTTGTGCGAACCAAACAAAGCACATCGTGTAGCAACACAACGCACTTTGGAGGGTAAGTGTTGGCTCAATATGTTGGCACACGTAAAAAATAACGGCAGAAGAAAAGGGAAAGGAAAAGCACTGAACGAAATGTGCAAGCTGGAATGTTGAACATTTGGTTTGACGTCCCTGGAAATGCCGGACCAGATATCTAGTCCGACACAACATTGGAATGCCGGACCGGATATCTAGTCCGGCGCAACATTGGAATCCCGGACCAAATATCTTGTTTAGAATAACATTGGAATACCGAACTAGATATTTGGTCCAGCACTACCTAAACACCGGACCAAACATTTGGTCCGATGCTTAGGCTTGCCAGACCAGATATCTGGTCCGACAAATCAACGCCTCTACCTGTGGGCAAAAGCGACTCCAAGAACCCCCCTTTGGCTACCGAACAAAACTAGTTGGACTCAATGCTGGTCAAGATTCTCACTGTCGAACCAGACATACTTGCATGTTGGACCAAACTCAGGAGGTTATAACACCACCTCCACCCTTTACAACTTCACTCTATGAATACCGGAGCTTCTCGACAACAATGTGGACACTTTGGAAAAGAAAGGGAAAACTTTGTTGAGATTCAGTCACTCTAGGTACTCTATTTTTTTCTCTTTGCGGTCATACTTATATTTTTGATCGAATCAAAAAAGAATCATAAGATGGGTAGTGGATGTAGGCATGTTTTGGCCGAACCATTATAAAACTTTATGCGCTTTATTGCTTTTAAGTTACTTTTCTATTTTGAGCTTGTGAATTGTTCTATGACTGTAATGATTACTTGATGACAAATTGAGACATATAAAATAGCATATCAAACAACCTAAAAGTAACTTAACTAAATTCATAATCAGACGTGTTTGACCAATTTTCTTACAAATAGCAAGTCTACTTAGTGAAAGCACCAAAATGTTGGCGTCAAAATTGGCCACCAACACCTAATTATGCAAAAACTCCAATATCCAATCCAATCACAGAAATATGAAGAGAAATAAAATGAAGAACAAAATTAATACAAGTAGAAAGCAAGTAAGAGGAGACAATATTCATAGTGGTTCGGCTAACACTGGCCTACGTCCATTCCAAATAATCCTTTTTATTATATTGAAGTTTGTTTATAGTTAAAATCCGAAATCCAAGAATAAAATTGAGAGAGTGTAGCCTTGGTTAAAGTTAAAGAGAAGCAGAAAGAAGATCTCTTTTCTGGTGCCAAGCCAACTGTATTTATACGAGAAGACGTGCACGGATCAAGCTGAAATGTTGATAGAAGATTCGAGAGACCAAGACGAGCCACCTAAAAATTTACAGGCCCATTGGGATCCACAATAAGGATCTGTACCGACCTCTATATTTGTGGCCAATGGGGTGCGATACCTCTGGGGGGTTCCCCATGATATTAGCTACTTGCTCCCCAAATTTCATCCATTTCAACTTAGATTTGTGTGATATCGTATTTTTCATGAAGTGATGTTGCATATACTCTGATTTCCGCCGATCCCACTAGAGAGATAGGTACTAATCCCTAGAATCTTCTCCAAATGACATGCGATGCCTAGTGGAGCTTATCCATGTTATATTATGTACAACCTTCAAGTTTCATGCCTATTGGATTAGTAGAACTCGGGACATTGACCGACTTTTTTGCAATATGGTGTTAAGGCTGATTATAGCCGATCCCTATGGAGAGATAGGTACCGATCCCTTCAACTTGTTCCAAATGCTATGCGATCCATATAGGGCATTCCAAATGTTTTAATTAGCTTGTCCTCTAAGTTTCATATCAATTGGACATGTAGATGTTGAGATTTTGATCGATCTTTATTATGAAATTGAGCTTAGCCGATCCCTAAGAGGGACAGGTACGATCCCTATTGAGGGACAGATGCTGATCCCTCCAACTTCACCAAGTGTTGTGCCATTCCTAGGGTAGACTCCCTAGGATCCCCTCTTCTTGTTTTCAAAATTTTACTTCAATATTCCTTATGATTATTGAGTTATTGAGCAATAATTGTTGAGTTGTGCTGTTGAGCTAAATATGATCCACACCCTCTTCTTTTTCCCATAACTCCTGCATAAAACTACGATTGACTTGAAATTTGAAATTTATCCTTATGAGCCTTCCTTATCACTTTACACCAATTGCACCTTGATTAGGACAAAAATAAGGGATCCAATCCAAATCCTCTTGACCATCATCCATAGCCTCGTTTATAGCCAATCTCCAAGCTTGGTAACCGTTTCTCCGGGCCTCCCGCCATGATGATCATGATGTCCGTTGGGTTAAATCCGCATGTATACTGCTTTGAAAAAAGTTGGGTTGACACTTTTCCCCCTAAAACATGCCTTGTGATAAGAAGGCTTGTTTTGAATTGCCATAAATCAAAATTGAAGTCCATAATCCATCAATAGCCATATTATCCAATCTCTTGCCAATCCAATCCATGATCTCTTCGGATCATTAGTCAAATCCATGACCATTCTGAGTCAATATCAAATTTTCAATCTACGATCTCTCCGAACCGTTTTATCCCAACCTTCAACGTCACCAGGTTGTTAGCCAAATCCCAAAATGCTCCAATCCCATATCCAAATCCGTAGTTGTTCGAAGCTGATATACAAATTCATAACCTCTCTGGGTTGTTATCCAAATCCAAATCCTTGATGTTACTGAATCCTTGCTCAGCACAATCCATACTCGACGACCTAAGCAGGGCGATCCATCGCGTTCGAGCGAAGCGACATACCCTTGCCTAGGCATAGTCCATAACTGACAACCTTGGTCTCTTCGGATCCTTGCTGAGAACAATCCATACTCGTTGACCTAAGTAGGTTGATCCGTTACTTTTGAGCGAAGCGACCTACCCCTTGCCAGGAATAATCCATACTTGACGACATGTGTTTTCATTACATTGATCCAAATTTAAGCATTCCTAAGTCTGTAAAATAAGAGTCCATACAACCAATAACCAAAGTTCAAATAAAACCAAAAAAAGTAAGAGTTCGAAGCAAACAAGAAGATAGGAAAAAAAATTCACAAACCCTAGCATTACAGTTTATCATCTCAGAGCATGCCTAGGGACGTCCATGATCCCGTACATGTGTAAGTTACTTAGCCGTCTTATTATGGAGTTTTCTACTTATTCGACGCCATCTCGACCAATTGATGACAAATTGATGATGATGCCTTGGTTCAGTGCCATTTTCATTCGAGGTGGATAGTGGCTACTCCTGCTCCACCTTCGTAGCCCGAGTCCTCACATATTGTTGTAACTGACCATTCTTCACATATTCCTCAATGATATCCTTCAAATTGCTACAGTCATTCATACCACGCCCATCCAGCTCATGGAATAGGTAGCGCTTTCCTAGCGCCTGTTCGCGTTTGAAGGGTTCCCTTCTTGCCGGCCTCCGATATGGAAGGCGCCCTTGAGTAACCAGATATATCCATTCTAGGGTTTCATTCAATTCCTAGTAATAAGATTATTTAGGTTCCACCCTCTGCTGCTTTGATCCATCGAAGCTATTAGCCATGTTCCGTTTTACCCTTGTTCTTTCCTGAGCTTTCACTGGGCGATTCTCCAACCCGTACTGTATTAACCTCCGTCGCATTTTTATCAACTTTCACATCTTCTTGTCGTAGAAACCTCTCTACTTCATGATAGAATTCCCTTAGGTCCATTCATGGATCCTATATTAGTGATATCTTATAATTTGAATTATCTGCAACTCCTGACACTACCGCCATCAAAACCATCTATGGATCTAGTTGATCCATCGAAACTACTGCTGCATTGAACCTTGTTAAGAAATTCATGAGCGATTCTCCTGCCCACTGCTTTAATGATGTCAATGTCATCACATTCTTGGGTCTCATGATGTGAATCTGAAACTGTTTCATAAATTTTCGACCATTCCATCCACGTGCTATTATAACCGCTCTCCAACTGTCTGAACCTCCTTAAGTATAGTTAGAAACATCGTGCTAGGAATTCTTTCGATGCCCCCAGTACTTCCATGTGCCGTATATACCTCATCATATGCATAGTTGGATCCGACTTTCCATAATAAGCTTCCGGTGTTGGTAGTTTGAATTCTAGTGGATTCTTGGCATTCTTGATATTTCGAGCGAATGGACTTCTATTTACATCCCTTAGATCCCTATTCGCTAATCCTCCATGCATAGCTCACCTTATCATTTCCACAAATCTGTCACTATCTTCCAATGGTAGTCTCCTATCATCATGCCTAAGTTGCCAACAGAGTCTACATGGGAATTCTAGAACATATTCCTCTGGACAAGCATCTAAATTTCGATGCGCACCAAGCTCCATGGGATTAATCATAGGTCCTCTAGCATCACGATCAACCAGACAAGGGGCATGCCCTCTAGCCTTTGGGCATCGGTACAGATCCTTCTTGAGGGGTCGGTGCCAATCCCTCTAGGGTGACAGGGGACTGCCCCCAACTATTCTATTTCATTCCTTTGTCTATTGGCTTCATATCCGTGCTCTCGGTTCTGATTTCCAACGATTACTGCTGCTTCAACTCTTTGACTCTGTGCTCCAGCTTGTCCAACCTATTGGAGCAAATTTTGCATCATTTCATCCTATATTTTAGCATCCTCTCCTACATAGCATCCATCATCATTCTCATTTCATCCCTGGTGATGTAGATAGATGCTTGATTAGCTCCGTCTCCTAAAAGAGCCTCTTGAGTCCCTCCAAGGTGGCTTCTTTTAGATAGCACTCTCCTTGTTGAATGCCTAGCCATTGCTTTCTAGATCCAAGTATCTAAGCTTCCAAATCTAAGATCCTAGCTTCCAAATCCATAATGCAAGTCTTCTCAGTGAAAGCACCAAAATGTTAGCATCAAAATTGGCCACCAACACCCAATTATGAAAAACTCCAATGTTCAATCCAATCACAGAAATATTAAGAGAAATAAATGAAGAACAAAATTAAATTAATTAAAAGGGAGTAAAAGGAAAAAATATTTATAGCGGTTCGGCTAACTCTGGCCTACGTCCACTCCTAAATATTCCTTTTTATTATGCTAAAGTTTGTTTACAGTTACAATCTGAAATCCAAGAATAAAATCGACATAGTGTAGCCCAGGTTGAAGATAAAGAGAAGCAGAAAGAAGACCCCTTTTCTAACACCATGCTTGCTATATTTATATGGGAAGACTTGCACAGATTGGGCTGAAATTTTTACAGAAGGTTTGAGAGACCAAGACAAGGTCACCCAAAAATTTCAAGGCCCATTGGGGGCCACAATAAGGATCGGTAATGATCCTTATTTTTGTGTATAAATGGGGTGCTTCCCTCTAGGGAGTCTCTCATGATGTTACATACTTTCCCTTTAAGTTATGTTCCATTTTGGCTTACGGTTTGTGAGATATTTTATTTTTCGTGAAGTGGTGTTACATGTGCTCTGATTTCTATGATCCCACCAAAGAGATAGGTACTGATCCCTTGAATCTTCTCTAAATTACATGCGATCCCTAGTGGAGCTTCTCCATGTTATACTACGTATAGTGTTCAAGTTTCATACCAATTAGATTAGTAAAACTTGAGATGTTGACCGACTTTTTTGCAATATGGTGTTAAGGCTTATTATAGCCAATCCCTATGAAGGGATAGGTACCTATCCCTCTAACTTGCTCCAAATGCTCTGCGATCCATATGGGGTGTTCCACATGTTCTAATTAGCTTGTCCTCCAAGTTTCATGTCAATTGTATGTGTTGATGTTGAGATATTAATCGGTCTTTGTTATGAAATTGGGCTTAGCCGATCCCTAAGAGGGATAGGTACCGGTCCCTATCAAGGGACAGATGCCAAACCCTCCAACTTTTCCAAATGCCATATGATCCTTATGGTAGACTCATTAGGTTCCCCTCTTTATGTTCCCAAATTTTCACTTCAATCCTTCTTGTGGTTGTTGAATTATGGAGCGATTATAGTTGATTTGCGCTGTTGGGCTGAATATGATCTGTCCCCTCTTCTTTTGCCCATAATCTAGCATACGAATTCGGATCGACTTGAAATTTTAAATGTTGCCTTATGAGCCCTTCCTTATCACTTTATACAAATTTCACCTGGATTTGGAATTTTTTTAGAGATCTGATCCGAATCCGCTTGACTATCATCCATAGTCTCGCTTATAGCCAATCTCCGAGCTTGGTAACTATTTCTCTAGGCATCTCACCATGATGATCATGATGTCCATTGGGTTAAATCCGCCTGTGTACTGCTTTTCCAAAAGGTGGGTCAATAGAAAAAATATATAATACCCAAAAATAATTGTCCCGAAAAACCAGTATGTGGTCCAATATAGAGTACATAGAAAATATCAATCCGAGTTTGATAAAAGGGATAAAATGTACTGATAAGATAAATAAATACATGGAGAGAAAATATGTGAAAAACCAGTATCCAAAGATAAGCTTGACACTTCAATTATCAAGATTGGGTCAATCACCTCTTGCCCTGTCCACCTATGGTGGGGAAAAAGAAGGAAAAAGGGTAGGTCATACAAAAATTTGGTGAGTAAGTACAAGATTGATGTGTGATGATCATGTGCAATTAACTTTAACGCTACAGTAGATGACATAACGTAAATTCCTAAGGTCCATTACCTAAGGGTTCTTGTCTAATACATACCTACACTACAACTTGTATAGGCTACTACAAGAATCGAACAATGAATCGAACCTTACAACTAAAGATCAACGATCGCTTCTATAGCCACCCAATAAGAAAACACCACCACTAGGATAACGTGGAAATAAATTTCCACCTATATCACTACAAAATGCTACTGTAGAGACTACTCCACACTAATATCACCACCCTAGGCTACTTGGGAACCAATTTCCCCCTAACTATGACCACTATACGTAATCCCCTCTATGTATCGAGGAAAACACCTAATGCCGACTCATCGATGTCTCATCATCTTCATCTGTATCCACCTCTGAATCGTAGTATTAGCCTCTTATTGCATGTGCCGGGTTCCTCCAATAGAAATGTATTACGTCACGTTAGAAATCATGCATCCTAGGATTCTTGTTATGCCATTCTACACTCCATTAGGCATCCTCATCAGTAATGCGCGTCCATCGTGGAACCATTTATGAGTGCCATTTGCAATAAAGGTTACCTTTATCGAATATAATAAACCCCCAGATTCGGTAAACCACATTTACCCAATACCACAATGACCTAGCATCCATCGATTGGGAACTAGCTTTCCTACTATTTCTACCATATACACTTATCCCCAAATAGGCTCAACCTAGAAATTTACATTTATATAATTTTTATCTTAAGTTATATAATTTTTATTTCTAACCTATGCCTTACGTCGAGGTTTAATTTTTGTGGTTTACGTGTTAACTGGTCGACCGGCTGTGAACTAAAATTTAAGGGTTTTCTGATTTAAATGTCGACTGTAAATTTTCATTTTATTTGCATTAGCATTTTCTACTGAACACTGATTTAGGATCTTACTATTAGATTAACAAAAAGAGTGTACCGTCATCAGTGTCAAATTTAACCATTACATTGATTTCAACTCTATCCCAGGTCATTAGTTTCAAATTAGGATTTCACGATTTCAATTATAATTTACTAACATACTAAATCAGTTGGAATAGTTTAAACCTAACTGTAATAATCATCTAATCGAAATTGTTCCCACTCACCGCAAGCTTGAGTTCTTCCTATTTGCTTTGCTTGAAAATCATCCCTCCGAACGCTAGCTTTGCTTGCCTCGTCTAGATCCAATTGCTTATGTTCTTATAGGTTGATTTTATTTAGATTTTTGAAGAATTTTAGGGTTAGAGGAGAGGTTAGAATTGGGTAGAGTTTTATTACAGTAAACGTTTCAGTAGATTTTAGTGGTAAGTTAGGTTTAAATTTATAAGGTTCAGAAAATAGTTTAGAACGTTGGATCTAGTCTGGAGAACCTTTTAGGTCATCGCGTATGCTCGTCTCAGCTTGGCCACGAAGTAACTAATCAATGTCATTCGAACATGTCACTAAGCAGCTAATCATTCTCGATTTAATACAATCTACGCTCAACCGCTTTTCCTTTTGGGTCGATCGTTATCGGTCGACCTTCGGCCATCCTAGGTCGACCGATCATAGTGTTAACTTGTGTGTATATTTTTTTTTAAATTATTATTCTGTTTTCAATTCTTCCAATGCCCATAACTCTCCCATACTAACTCCAATTTTGAAGTGATGAAAATCATCCAAAAAATCGTTACGAATGCAATGGTGCAAGTTTATAGCTAAATTTGGATATTTGTGAAAATTTTCGTTTTAGCCCTTATTAAATTTGATTTAATTTTCTTATTAATTTTCTGTTAAATTATCGGTGTGTTCCTAAATATGAACTATCTACCATGATTCCAATGGGATCGACTGTGCACGTATACCCATGCAGTACTATAGTTGCAAATAAATCCCTAAAATAATGTAACATCGAATCTATCAAATTTGTATTTAAAACTTTACTGAACGAATATTTCAAAATCATTGGAAGAGGTCTCGAGTCTGATTCATCTTCAAAAAATTAGCCTTTTGGACATTCGATTTAAATTAATTAATTACCAAATCTCTAAAGAGTTTAAAACACGGATTGTTACATTTGCCCCCACTTAAGAATTTCATTGTCGATACCCTATAGAGTGGAGCAACATAACCCACCTTAAAGCCACAAACCAAACCCAATATTAAATCTATCAACACTAGCATTAAAGAAACTAATATAATGACACACAAGTTGTCCTATGCTTTTATACCACGCATATCCTCAAACAATCTGGTAAGAAATCACTAGCATATATGTGTTAGGAAAGTAAAATGCTACCACGCTAAGCTAAAAGCGCTTATTCCTAACAAATCAATCTTTTGTCACAAAAAAATTCTACAACATCTCCTTTGCTCGATGTGCTTTCCCACACTCCCAGGTTGTAATATATGGCATACCCAATAATATATATCATATTCAACAACATCTATTCAACATATATCAACATATATACCATATATATCATGCATACCTCCTTATGCAACTTATTAGCAAGAAACTTACCATTTAGATGCGATTAAAGTAAGCAAAGTTCGATGTAGCCATGTCAGTGGTATTATATACCTACTTTTACTCAAACCGTAGTATTGTGAGTATGTCTCATACTAGACATACTTTATTTACAAACATACAAGTTGATCTAGAATTCAACTAGAATTCCAACTTACAACCATGTCAATCAAACTACTTCACATGAACATGTTAATCTAATTTAGTTTTACTATATACTTCCACAAAGGCACACTTCTAAACATGTGTAACATCTATATGCATCTATATAATTCTATGAATCCCTTTCTACACAACTAAAAAACATCATACATAGAAGCGTACACTGTCATACTAATACACACACACACATATATACTTGGCCATATATACATGCAGTATAACAAGATTTTACAAAAATACCTTTTAATTTATTAAATTAAGCATTTTGGTAAGTATCAAAATAAATATTATTCTCCATTTTTATTTATAAACACTTTAAACTTCATATATGAATAAAAAGTGTTTTCTTCTTTGTTTGTATTTACAATTGGTCCAATATGTATATGTGTATATATATTTATATATATACACACTTTCTTATAGTTCCTTTTCATACTTCAAAATTAAATAACATGATTTCTTATTTATATATTCAAATTGCCCTTATTTTCATGAATATGCCATTATATGTATATTACTACTAAAAATAAAACCTCTTTTGTACTAAAAATCTCATTCTTTCATAAATAAATCATAATTGCTTAAGTAAATTAATTTTCAATATCTCAAAATTTATCCTACTTAGTATATACATTTTAAAAACCCATTTATATCCAAAATCACTTCAAAACAAGTATGGTTCATACAAAACTAGTTCCTTTATTGACTAACTTTCCAAATGAGTATTAGTTTGTTTTTTAAATTACTACATGGTCTTAGTCTCTTCACTTTTTCATTTACATAATTTACTATAAACCATTTCAAGTTACTAATCAACTTAATGTTTACTAACTTTTTCAAGTACATGTTTTTAGCTTCAACCAAACAAGCCACTTACGTATATGTGCTTCCCATCATCAACTTATTAGTCAATATGCATCTCAAATAGAAATCAAACAATCAACAAGCAATTACAAATAGTGAACGAACAACAATAAAAAGTAATCCATATCTAAGCAAACAACTAAATAATAATCAAGTAACAATGAAGCAACAAGGAACACCATTAATCAAACAATTAACAACCAAGTTATAACGCAAAAACAACATTCACCAACAAATCGTAAATACATAACAATAATCAACAATCTGGCTATAATTACTAAACCCTTCGCTCCAACACTAATGAGTCCATTCAATCTCAAATAATGCCTAAATCGCGCCGCTCCTCTTAAGTGAGATACACGCTAGACAAAGAAACATGTTATTTATCAAAAAGGTAAGTTGATTCGATATTGTAGACTACTGATTCTTACGACTATCAGATAAATCAAATAATCCTTTTGTCAGCTCTCTCATTCTTCCAAATCAACCCATTCCTCTAACTTGAATGTTTAAAAAATTATTTAAATCATTAATCTACATACAACAAATGCATAAGGCTTAATCAATTTGGAACTCACCATGATAGCACAATGATAAAAAGGAGAGGATACTAAGTGTACCACAACACTCGCCTGATCAAGCAATACACCACTACTTTAAAGATTATCCATGTTATAACCAAATTTTCCATTGTCTCAGAATAGATTCAAAAAGATGAAATGGACATCAAGATAAAGTTGTAATTGATCAAGAGCTTGGATTCATACTTAAAAGAATAAATGAAATAACTCAAGAAATATGGAAGCAAGATGAGCAATAAAAAGGCATACTTTATGGTCGATACCGAGATGAATATTTTGAGGCAGGTCCACATAAGAGCTTTAGAAGATAAAGACTTGCAGGAACATATGGGAACTCATGCCGAGAAAAAACAAAAGAGCTCAGTACTAACCACTTTTATGGTCAATATTGACATGATTTTTCACCTTGGTTTCCATGCGATCTAACCTATTCTTCCTATTGGATTTGCTGAACTTGAAGACTTAGATGAATTTGGGCCTAACTGCGAGATTGAAGGATGGAATCACCTATAAATATGAAGCTAGCTACAACTAGGAAAGAGCCATTGACACTTCGATTCTTTTCCATCTTTTTCTTCCCTAAACACACCTAAATTCGAGGTCCAATAGATTATGGTCGGTGAGTAGTAATCACTGTATTCTAGAGAGAACTAGTTAAATAATAAGATTAAAGTGAATGTTGGCTGGAGTATTTGCCGAACCACTATATAAAGTGCTTCTATGATCTTATTTTCATTTTGTAAGTGACCAGAGAAGAGATAGAGAGGATGATGAAAGAGATGCAACACGGAATAATGGCTCGATAACATGAAATGCTTGATGGTTTTTTCATAAGGATGGATCAATAAAGAACAATCGAAGTAACTGGAATTCAGAACCAAAGGACAGAAAATAATGTAGGAGCATTTTGTGTTGGAGAAATGCTAACTGAAACCGAGGCCCCACAACCAAAACAAGTGGGTATCGACTAGAATCAGGTCAGTACCGACATGAATGTATTGGGGCACAATTGGTTTGAGCTTAGGGCGAGCTGGGATGGTGGGAGAAGATGAGGTTAGAGCCAAAAATGTAAATTGAAATGCAAATGCACAACAATTAGAGGGGTTTATGCTAGAGTTTCCCTTGGGAATGAGGGAAAAGCTAGCGGTGCAGATCAAAATGGAAAAATGCAGCCAGAGGAATACGTGCGGAGAATGGAATGCTAAATACAGCAATGGATCGAAGACTTCCATTAGATGATGATGACCAGGTCATTGAGATGATCCGAAGAATAATGAAAGTGGACCTCCAGACCAAAGGTTGGAGGACGTAAACAAGAATTCATTCATCCTTAACATCCAGTATGCAAGGAATCCTCCCAATTTTAAACTATTGAAGATAGAACTATATAGTGGAAGGATAGATCCAACCATTCATCTAATGATATATATCTAAAATATGAAGGTGATATGTGTGTCTGAAGAGGTAATAGGACGATGGTTCCCATTATACTTAATAATATTGGCTGCTATGTTGTTCACGCAGTTAGAGAATGGGTCCAGAAGCACTTGGGCTAAATTAGTAGACAAATTCTTGAGACAGTTCAGAGTTTGTATCTCTCAACCAAAGAATGTGATGACTCTATTGAGCAGAATTTGAGAAGTTATTTGATGAGATTTAACGTTGTAGCTGCTGTAGTCTATAAGTCAAATCCATCAATAGTACTAATGGCGGCAATGTTTAGAGCTGCGAGAAAGACCGATTTCAAAGTTGTGTTGGAAAGGGATCCGTCGATGGATCTCATGGAGTTTTATCATGAAGCTGAGAGATATTTACATCAAGAGGATGCTGAAGCTGATAATGCTAAGGTTAATACCATGGATGATGGAGGATCGTCTAGAGTAGGATACGGTAAGGACAAAGGAAAGCGGAAAGCTGAGGATGACTTCGGAGGACCGAAGCAACAACGGAGAGAACAAAAGTTCTCTACATATGCAATCTAATTGAAACCCTTAGAGGATTTATCTCAAAACTAGGGGCATATACCCTATCGAAATAAAGCTAAGAGGGAACCCACATATCAGAAGAAAAGGTCTGGAAGATTTTGCCTTTTCCTTGAGATCGATGGGTATGATACGAATGAGTGCCGACACCTTCATGATTTGATCAAAGAGCTGGTCCGGAGTAACTAGCTACAATAGTATGTAAGGAACCAAACTACAGTTGTGCAGCCAGACTAGATACCACATGCAGTGAATACAACAAGACATGACCGTGGTTCTAGGTCAGGATTGGTAATCCATGACTGAGACAAAGGGGACTATGTCCGATTCCAACATTTTTCTTTTTGTTTTAAGTAAATAAGACAATAATGACCTTGGGCCACTTACATGTGTATGGTACACAATTGGTCTCTAGGCATGCTCCGAGTTGGGTGTTTGAGATGAACGTTTAGGATATTGTTTAATACTTTGATTTGGATATTGATTTTTGAAAACCACTTGAACATGATAATTGGCATTGATTGAATATGGTAGTCTTGTCTAGAGAGATGAGATGATGACTGTAAGGTGCAAGTCCCTCTGTTGGAAAGCAAGTGGGTTGGACTTGTACAAATGGTTAGCCCCCTCGCCGAAGAGTGAGTGGATGGGTTAATTAGGAAAGTAAGTCCCTTCATCGAAGAGTGAGTGGATAAACTTTCTTGGACATTGAGTCCCATCATTAGAGAGTGAGTGGATTAGTCTTAGCATGGACCTAGAGAGATGGAATTCTAGATTGGATGTTGGATGATCTAGAGAGATCAAACCCTAGATTGGATATTAAAAGATCTGAAGAGATCGATCTTAGATTGGATGTTGAACGACCTGAAGAGATCAAACCCTAGACTAGACGTTAAACAATCCAGAGAAATCAAGCCCTAGATTGGATGACGATGCATAATCCAAAGAAATCTATTATCCTTCTTCTTAACAAAGTTGGAGTTTACTCGAATCTAAATGTCAAGACCAGGATGAAACATTCATTGACTTGGGAACATACTTTGGAAGAACCATGGAAGTAGACTGATGATGTTGCAGGACGGTTGGAGTTGAGGTAAGCACTCAGAACTGATCTACATGGCATCGACCACTTTTTTGCACTCTAGTTGGCCCCTTAAGCTATGGTTCATGGAAATATGCCTTAATTGATCGTCATGAAGTACATTTCTTAAGGGATGGGCGAATAACTCTAAAGAAATTTCAAAGGAAAGAAGAAAAGTACAAACGATATTAGAACCTCTTAGAAACAATCTCCAAGGAAAGTGCTCGAAATATAATGGATCGGAGATAGAAGATCAAAGGAAGGAAGAAGGAAAAGTTGCCTTTTCAAAAATTAGGTGGGTACTGACCACTTCTAGTATTCCATTGATTTTCGACTTCGCAAGACAATTTTCCTATAAATGCAGTCCCAATAGAAACTGGAGAAGGACTTTTTTGGAAGCTTCTTTCTTCATCTTCTATCTCTCCCTATCATAGTCGCCAACGTAGATGTTGTTGTCTATTCTAGGGAATAGGAACTTGACAATCTCTAGTACTAGTGACTCTCGGTCAAGTAATCAATAAACTACAATAGACATAGGACAAAGATTGTCAAATCACTTTATTAATCATAGCATTCTCTTTGTTTTTCCATATATTTCCTATTATATTCCTATATTTCTAGAGGAATTTGAGTGTTATGCCATTTTTATGCTTAATATTTTGGTGCTTTTATAGAGAGTTAAACTTAGATGTAGATCCTACTTTTTATTTTGGATTGGAGAGTACAGAGGTTAGTTCGAAAAGGCTTTCGTTGAGAATTTAAAGAATTAGCAAATTGGAATCAATGGAACCTAGGATATTCGGGAGATCATATATAATAATGGCTAGAGGAGATGAAGGAGCTTCTCATGATATGGAGGTTAGGAAGCAGTAGGCATTGCCATGACCATATTCTCCTTAGGAGATGGTTACCAAAGTGGAGTTTGAACAAATGATGTGGGAGCTGATTCGGAAGATGGTTGATAGTCAAAAAGCTCTATTGGAAAAGATGGATTCTAGCATAGCTCTATTGACCCACCAAACGCGAAGAAGCAGGAGGAGCAGGAGAAGCAGGAGAAGCATGAGAGAAGTTTCACATGTTCGATCCGAAGAAGAAAACTTATTTGTTTTTTGTCAAAATAGAAGGGATGAAAAGGCTACTAGAATGATAGAATGAGCTTGTGAGAAGTCATGGAGTTCCCTTAAAAGAACTCAACTTGGTACCGACCAGAATTAGGTCGGTACCAAGAAAAATTTAGGTATTTCTAGGGGACAAAGAGCAGAGGCTGTGGACTTGTCTGATCTAGAGAATGATCTACAACATGATGAACATGATTGAAAGCATGATGCTAGGTTCAAGTTGTTGTGTGCAAACAACCGCTAAAGAGCCGATTAGGTGATAGAAAATTCCTAAAGGAGTGGTTCTCCTAAAGACTAGAGAACTTAGACGTGAATAGAAAAACAATTTTTTTTTGTAGAGTCAAACATTCGACACAGCCCCTAATGATCGACCTTCAGAGTTCTAGGCAAGTGAGGAGTATATAGAAGATATGGTTAAGCGTTTGGTAGAAGAGAACAAGTGGATAAAGAATGAGGAACAGGGTTCCGCGCCAAGCAGAATTCCGTTCACGGAGAACATTCCAAGGGAGTGGTATCCTAGGAGGTTCGATTCAGACGATGCCATCGTACAATGGGCCACTGATCTCAAGCAGCATTTATTTAAGTATAAATGTCACATTGATGGTGCCAGGGCCCGAATAGGATAGGTAATTTCCTATTTTTCTACAAGGTGCTGCATTGATGTGGTTTTCTTGGCTCACGCAGAAATCTGTATCGACTTTGAAGAGTCGACAAAGAAGTTTATAGAGCATTACAGATTCCATACTGCTCGGCCTAAGAACATGGTGTCCTTGTTGAACCTTTCTTAAGGACCTAAGGAGTTATTGAAGGGGTTCTTAAGTCAGTTTAATGTTGTAGTAATAGAGGTTAACAATATAAAGGAGGATTTGGTGTTTATGGTTTTGGTCTGGTACATACATCCGGACACTGATTTTGGAAAATGGTCAATGATGAAACAACCAACGACTATGGAGGAATTCCATCGGAAGGCCGGCCAGTTCTTACAATTGGAAGAAGCGAGTTAGGCTGTTAGAAAGGCTGATGGTGAGCAATCAAAAATGGTGATTCAAACCAATGTAGCAGCTAAACAGACTGAGGAGACTTTCGGTAATGTGGCTATAAAAAAGGGCTCTGGTGCACTGATGGAAGCTTAGTCATCAATGCTATTACAGAAGGACGTTATCTAATGGAGAAAAACTGGAAGGAAATGGAATAATATGCAAGCTCGTTGAAGAATATACCATAGGGGAGTTGCTTTGCTAAAGAGGATGAAGCTCTAGCTAACTAACAAAGGATGGTGACGGATGACATTGTTTTTATGTATAAGGATTCAGATGGAGTCGATGCACCAACCTTTGACCTCATGATGGTTTCGGCTGTTGTTGGTCCTACTGTAGTGCATTGATTCTTGGTGGATATTGGAAGCTCGATGAATATATTATTTAAAAGGACATTTGACCAAATGAAAATCAGTATATAGGATGTAAAGCCTTGTAAATCCAGGATTCAGGGATTTACTAACAAGTCAAAACAGCCGGGATGGTTGACTTATTGGTTAAGTTGGGTGATGGAGATTGCAAGGTTATGCGAATCCACATATTTATTACATTGGACGAGTATTCAAAGTATAATGCTTTTCTAGGATGACTACCCTTGGCAGATTTCATGAAAACGTCCTCTCCTTGGTGCTTAATGATGAAATTCCTCATGGATAATGGGGTCGGATCATTAAGAGGAGATAAGAGCACTAGAAGGGAATGTAATGTTGCTGAGTTAAGAGAAGAAAAGCAATGAGAAAAAGGAATGATGTAGAGAAGGTTCTCTCCACTATGAACTTGAAAGCATAACAATTAAAGCCCAAGCCTTGGCTCGGGAACTATAACAGGTTTGATATGTCAATGGATCTCAAGAAGAAGTTGGAGAGAGTGAGAGTAGCACCAACTGAACTGAAAATTGATGTTCCAGTCATTATGGATGACCCTTCCTAGAATCATAAGATTGGATCTCGGCTTGGTATTGGACTAAGGAAGGAATTGATTAATTTTCTTCAAGGGAGTTTGGACGTATTCTCTTAGGCACGTTTGGATATGTGGGGATAACACTGGAGGTAGTGTGTCACAAACCGAATGTGGATCCAAGATTTTTTTCTAGTGAAACAAAAAGGGTGCAATCTGTCTTTGAAGCAATCAGTTGCGTTAAGTGAGCAAGTGGATTAGTTGATGGCAAATGGCTTTATCCATGATGCTTTGCACTCGAAATGGGTATCAAATCTCATGTTGGTCAAGAAATCAAACAAAAAATGACGTACGTGTATTGATTATTCTGATTTGAATAAAGCATGCTCGAAGTATTGCATTCCCTTGCCTAGAATCGACCAACTGGTGGACGTTACCATATGATATGAGTTGCCCTCTTTTATGGATGCCTACTCAGGATACAACCATATACCGATGCACATACCGGATTAGGATCACAGTAGCTTTATAACAAATTTGGGATTGTACTATTATCTAGTAATGCCATTCGGTTTGAAAAATACTAGAGCTACGTATCAAAGGTTGGTGAATTGTACACTTAAAAAAAATCAAACAGACGATGTAAGTATACATAGGTGACACGCTCGTGAAGTCACAACTAACAAGGAATCATATTGTTGACTTTTCTAAAATGTTTGAGATATTAAGGAAGTAAGGAACAAAGTTGAATCTGTTAAAATGCTCATTTGGAGTTGCATTGGGGAAATTTATAGGATTCATTGTGAATTCAAAGGGTATTGAGGTTAATCCAAAGCAGAATAATGCCTTAAGAAATGTAAGAGCACTGACCATGAAGAAGAAGTTGCAGAGCTTAAATGGGAAGGTTTTCGCTTTAAGTTGGTTTATCTCAAAGGAAACAAACAAATGTGTATCATTCTTTGATGCCCTTAAAAAGGGTAAGAAATATTTTGAATGGAACGAGGATTTTCATAACACCTTCAAGGAATTACTAAGGAATATGGAAACACCACTGGTTCTATCTAAACCGTAAAATATAGAAGACTTGTTCATTTATTTGGCGGTGTCTGCTCATACCTTAAGTGCGACACCAGTGTATGAGGAGGAAAGGATCCAAAGGCAAGTCTACTATATCAACAACCAGTTTACTAGAGCTGAAAAGATTTACTCAAAGTTGGAGAGACTTTCCTATTGCTTGTTGATTGCATCGACGAATTATGACTTTATTTTCAGGCTCATCAAATTATGGTGCTAACGGATCATCCCTTGAAGTAGGTGTTGTATCGACTCGACACATCAGGAAGATTTCTTAAATGGAATATTGAGCTAAGCCAGTACGATATCACTTACCATCCGATGAGAGCGATAAATGGGCAGGCTTTAGTGGATTTCATCACTGATTTTACCACATGAGATGGTGAACAGGATGACTACAATCACACTTCCTTATTGGAAACTATTTATGGATGGAGCTTCAAACATACATAGTTCAGGTATAGGAGTAGGGCTTAAAACTCTGAAAGGATGATCAATTTGTTATGCATTGAGGTTGGAATTCCCCATAACTACCAATGAAGCTGAGTACGAGTGGTTAATAGTGGGGTTATGGATAGCAAAGTAACTGGAATAAGGATGCTGTAAATATTCAGTGATTCCTAAATAGTGAATTTTCAACTGAAGAAGGGATATAAGGCTAAGGGTGCAAGACTTGCTCCTTACCAGATAGAGGCACCGAAACTATTGTATGATATAGAGCAGTATATGATCACACATATCCTTGGAGAGAAGAATGAAAAACCTGACTCATTGGTCAAGGTGGCTAGTTTTAGGGAGGCACATGCGACGAGTTCAGTTTTAGTGGAGTTTTTGAGGGCTCCAAGCATCAATCAGATGGACGTTGAATGGATTTTGGAGACTATGGAGGAAATGGAGTCATGGATGATACGATCAAGGATTATTTGCTCAAGGGAATTCTCCCGAGAAATAAAAATGAAAAATAAGAAACTCCTTTGGAAAACACCACGGTTCATGATGCAAGAAGTAGTGCTATACAAAAGATGATTTTCTACTCTCTTTTTTAGGTGTGTAACCAAAGATAAAGCTAGAAAAATCATAATGGAGATCCTTGATGGTGTTATGGAGACCACACAAGGGACAGGCATTAACAAAGAAAGTACTTCGCTATGGATACTTCTAGCCAATAATAAATCGGGACGCAGTTGATTACACCAAATGATGAGACCATTGCCATAGATTTATGCATATACCAAAAGCCCTGTCCGCGAAGCTTATGCAAATGGTTAGTCTATATCCATTTTCGATTTAGGAATTTATATTATTAGTATGCTACCAATAATGAAAGGAGGAGCTAAGTATGCAATAGTTGCAGTGGAATACTTCACAAAGGGGGCTGAAGCAGATACTATTACTACGATTATAACGAAAAGGCGATCAAATTCTTGTCAAAGAACATCATCTGTAAGTTCGGATAACCTCATAATATCATACCAGATAATGGAACTTAGTTTGAAAGTACCAAGTTCAAGGATTTCTACAACCGGCACAATATTGAGAAGAGTTTTTCAGTGGTAGCACATCTATAGGCGAATGGACAAGTAGAGGCAATGAACAAAATCATCAAGTCCACCTTAAAGAAACGGTTAACAAATGTTAAATGCTATTGGGTCAATGAGCTTCCATTGGCATTATAGGCTTATAGGACAACCCACAAGTCTATGACTAGACATACGCCATTTTCTTTGGCTTATGGATTAGAGGCCATGATCCTGATAGAATTGGAGATCCCTCATCGTTGTAAAAGGACCAAAGGTAAATGAGGAACTCTTGCTTGAGTCTCTTGATTTGTTGATGAGAAAAAGGAGGAAACAGAATTAAAGGTAGCTTCTCACCAAAAAAAGTAAAATTACATTTTAACACTAAGGTTCGAAATTGTACTTTCGAGGTAGGTGATCTCATTTTGAAATGAATGCCCCTAGGTACGGGGAGCTTAATCCAAATTGGGAAGGTCCTTATGCAATCGAACAAAAGCTTGGAGATGGAATGATCAAATTAGCAATTACAGATGGGATCTCGATTCCACTTGCATGGAATAGCAACTTTCTATAGCACTATTTTATATTTTAGTATGCATATTTTTTGCGAATAAGCCACCCAAGTATTCCGAGAGCAATGTAATAAGGCAGGAATTGCCATATTTTCAGTTTATGAACAAAAGTTAGCTTCTTGAACCAACAAAACCGTGTTCTTGTAAGAAAATTTCTTGTCCTACATGATTAGCAGTACAATCAGGTACAAACTCCCTTAATCCAGTATCAACATTGGGAGTATAATTTCAAGGGTTGATCGGGTAATTCAACCTTACATGCTTAGGTACTTGGAAAACAATACCGACTCCTTTGGTCCATGATCAGGACCGAAGAGGATAAACGTGGGGCTGGTTTGGTAATTTGATCCTAACTTTTAGGTGTTGATTGTTGCTTGAAATTTAGTAACGTCAAGAAGGAACATCGAGGATAAGATGATTGGAGCACTAGTTTTCGGAGGTACAAACATATGCATGGTTGGATTTTTAGAGACCACTCTTACAGCCTGGTAAGATATGTTAGGCTGAGGTTAAGCAAGGATGGTTAGCGAATACTCCCAGTCTACACCCGAAGCTGGGTGGGACTGGGGAGGATATCCAGAGATGGACACCTAGAAGCACATGCTCTCAGATATTTGAACCATTATGTGGACTAGATTCTCTTAAACATGCTAGTGGTCTAGTGAGACATGCTTGGCCAAGGATAAGTAAGGATAGTCATTGAAAATCAAGAAAATGTATTATCAAATTCCTCCAGACCAGGATTAAGACTGGGGAAGCATGATCAGATAGGGGGCAATTGGATATTTTGCCGGTAGTGTTAAGTCTCTTTCCAATGCTTAAATTTTGGCATTTAGAATAACTATTCCCATAAATAGGACTGGGCATATGGAAAAATTAATTAATATATGTGATTGCACTCACAATCAAGCAAGACACGCTTTGCCGAGGATAAGTAGTGTAAATCTATAAATAATACAGATCATGCCTGACTATTGGCAAAGTCATGAATGTTAGGAAATAGACATTCAAATTGCTATTACCCAGATATATGAAATGGCATAAAAAACAGTTTTTAATGGTTAAGGGTAACACTACCAAGGTGTAAATGGTAATAACCACAGACTTGGTTGAATATTAGTTTTGTTTAGCCAACGAAAATACTTTGGCACCAACAAATTGGACTAAATAATGGAATATAGCTAAAGCAATTTCAGGAAATTTACTTATATGTACAGAGTTGTAGTAAACAAAAGTGTTATGTGGAAATGAACAAGTATAATATGGATAAATTACAATGTAGGCAGTTATATTATATATGCGGGTAGTTGTACATGAGCAGATATAACATACGAAAGTGTGGAAAAGTAAATGGAACATAGATTACAAAAGAAAAGTAGTCTTTCATTACTTAAAATTTTATAGATGGAAATTGCAAGGGTCGATCCTGCATAAACGTGGCCAATGTACAGCAAAAGGAAAAACGAGAAGTTACATCACAAATAGAAACTAATTCACCTTCCTAGGTGGATAGCTAAGAAATCTACTTCCTTTGGATCTTATTCTTCTTCCTCTTCTTCCCGAGATGGCCACTTAAACCATTACGAAGCCTCTTCTAGCCCTGACCATCCTATGGTGTGCTCCTTTTAGAAAAGGTAGTATCGCTCTCGTAGATGATGATGGTAGTATCTTTAGAACGCCAGAGGGAAGCTTAGGGGTCTTCATATTAGTGCCAACGCTGCTGCTCTTTCGAGGATGGATAACTGGATGAGGAATGCAGGAAGAAGATTTTAGCTCTTCGGCACTTGATGGCTTATCAAGACCGGACTCAAGTTTAATCTTTACCTTGGAAAGGTCAATCTTCAGACTCTCTGCCATTATGATTTTGTCAATTGGGTATATAGTACTTGTAATAGCAACATCTTCCTCCTGGGACAAAGACATGTCCTCTAAATTTTCTATGGTAACTATTCTCTTAGAATCAGACCCTAGGTCGAAACTAGAAGAAGGTATAGGAATGGGAATTCCCATGGAGATGAAAATTAATGTGGTAAGGATCATTGTAGGACCTAGGCCTTAAGTGGATGGCGGCGGAGGAGGAAGATGCTCATAACCTACAAGTTGACAAATAGAATTGTAAAGAATAGAGTTGGATTTCGGTTGAAATCGAAGGACTTTGAATATTGGGAAATAAGGGATATACCTTCACCCAGACATGACCATTGGATAGGATACTTAAGTGTTTCGCCTTCTTCGATTAGGTATCTAGCTGATGAATCAATAGAGGGAAGAATATAGTTTCAATGAAAGCGATTTGTTGTAGGTGTTGTGATTATTTGGGTGGTTTTAGAGCTAGACCCTTTTCCATGAGATTATCTGTCGAAAGCTCTAGGGACTTTGGAGTTGGCAGTTCTACTTGACCGGATGCACCTGGCTTATTAGAAGCTTCTACAGTAGCAACAACAGCAGCATCATCCTCTTCAGCTAGGATAGCCTTTCCCTCTTTAAGTTTCATCATATCATTAACATCAAAGGGCTTGGCAATCAATTCTTCTTTGAAGAAAATAAACTTCATAATTATAAATCTAAATTCCATTTAACCCAAATCTCTTCTCAAATCTATAATTTAATGGTATATATGTCTTGTTATACATATTTTGGATTGGAAAGGAAAAGGAGTCAAATTAAAAAGTGAATTTAGATTTGGGAGATTTGGAAAGCAAGAAAGAAGAGTGGGAAATTATACGATTTTCATATTACATTGAAATTTATATCATTGAGTCTTATTTAATTATTATGCCCATGTAAGGTCTATTGATTTGTAGTCTTAGGAAGAACATATTTAATTATAGTCTCATCAACATATTCTATAAATTAGGTAGTTGGAATAGAAATGGTATTTACACCCTAATCTAAAAATTTGGAAACCGGTCCCTAAATTTGTTAAAGTAGAATGCTGGTAAGATTGTAAGATTTATTCCAGGTTTATGGTAATTGGGTTGTAAATTATTAGTACAGATTTAGATTGTCCTAATTTGACTTGGAATGTGAATTTCTATGTATTAATTTGTCGAGAGCATTGTAGGTACAATTTAGTTGTGTCTATTTTCCATGTAGTTTCCATAAATTATCTAATTCCACTACATATAAAAAGTGTGCCGTTTGAAATAATAAGGAATATACTAAAAAAGAAAGAGACGTTTAAAATACAGATGTTCTCTTCTGTAGTTTGCACTGTCTATTTCAATAAAAGTAAAGAGATAATTCCTTGTAATTTCAAATGGAGAAAAAGTCTCACTTTTGGGTAATTTATGGAAAGTTATAACTGTAATCCTTTTAGGAAAGGACAACTCTAATATATTAAAACGTGAAAATAAATGTTCCTCATAGAATGTACATATAAGTGTATGTTATCGAATTCCTAAGCATAGGAATCGATGAGTTAGAAATAAGAATGGGAAGACAAACACACACACACACACACACACACACACTTATAACCACGTTTATTGATTAAAAATATAAATATACATATAGTGTAATATTCATATTATTTATAACTAAGATGACTAGTTATTAATAGTGTAGTAAATTTTAAGACTAGGAGGTGTAGGTGGAAAAAGATAATGACTCTAAAATTAGTAGGGCAATAAATGTGCAATTAATAGATTACATGAATTAAATGGAGATATAAATGCATTTAATAAGACTGATTAAAGGACTTAATATGACATTTATAGAGAAATGAATTAGGCATAATAGTTTGAATTAGAATGAATAAATAAATATCATTAGTGGTAGTTCAATTAGAAGAATATGACCTTTATTACGGTTAATTGACATTTATGAGTTACAAGAGGGAAATAGAGAATATACACAACGAGCGTATAAGATAGGAATTAAATTCTAGGAGGTAGTATAATTTTCATAGTAGGAAATTATATAGTCTTAATAATACATTTATAATGAGTGTAAACTAGTGGGCCTAACCTAATATTTAGGCCTAGGATAATTGGTTTGATTTAGAATGGGTTGGATGCGAGGTCAGTAAAGTTACACAATAGAAGTCTACCCTTTAACTAGAGGCCATCAGGAATTGTGTATACATAATACCGATGTGGGATATCTCTAACCATATGACCCATAGGGAAGGGATATGTGTTTGCATATAGGTGTGGGAAAATATACTAAAGGTTCGCTGTGGATTTGAAATGTTAAATGGCTCGGTTCTTTTAGGGGTGTCAAGCGGTTTATTTCAGGGTGGAAGGTATTAAATGGTCATTAGATCTGCCTCCTTCTTATGTAAGAAGTCTTAAATAACCTGCGATGGTGCCCAATAGAGAAATTAGGTCTGCTTCATTTCTAACAAGTGGTATTAATTAATAAGAGTACACATTTTTCTTTAAATACATTAGGATAGTCTAAACAGGATTTTGGGGGCTATGTCAACATTGTTGTCGGACCAGTATTTAGTAGTATCACTGGCGTATAGGCTATGACTACCATCAATCCCAAGCGGTTATGCCTTGATGGATTTGTCTTCCTACAAGTGGAACCCATATGGGATACTGTAACACCCCTAATTTTTGTTTAAAGTTATTTAAATTATTAAAAAAAATTAGTTAAATAAATTTAGTTAAATAAATTTAGTAGAATAATGTGATGCGATGCGATAAGGTGAATGAAATTTGTTAATTAACTTGGTCATGCCTTAAGTAATCAATTAATAAGATTGATTTGAACATAAAATAGAAGGAAATTTGTGAGAATGGCATAATGGGAATGACTCCTTTTATCCATTCCCTTAACCCTTCCTCTCTCGTTCATTCTCATTTTATTTTACAAATCAAAAGCAAAATATAACCGAAGGCCGGCCATTGCCTAGGAAGAAAAGAAGGGTAAATTTAAAGGAAATCAAAGAAAAGGCTTAAGTGGATCAATCAACATCAAATCTCAATCTCTCTTATCCAATCTAAGGTGAACAATAGTATCCGTCTCATTTATTAATGCTTATTCTTAGATATATGAATAACTTCCGAATTGATTGTGAATATATGCCATGCTTTGATTGATGATTATCAATAGTGAACTCAACGACGGTTTATTGAAATTTTTGTGGAATTGTTTTAATAGGTTTTAAAGGCAAAACCTAACTTTTATCATCTCCAATTGATTTGATATTTGAATATGATGTGTGAAATGTTACATGGAGATAGATTTTTTTCATAATTTTTCAAGTTCATATGAATAATTTATGAATTTTCTAAAAGGAAAACGATATTTATTTCGGTTTTGATTATTAATATAACTAAATTAATATTTTGGTCATATAATTTTTATTAGTGGAAGAAGATGGAAATTCATATTTTTAATGATTTTTGGGATTTTCGCCAAGTGGTTATGATTTTCTATGAATTTATAATGGTAGAAAAGCTTTTAACTAATATTAATTAACACTGTTAATTTAAAGGTTTTGCAAATTATTTTGGGAAGGTAGAACTTGATCTACCAGTAGTTTCTAAAAAAATTATAAAGTAATTCGTTATCCAATGAAATTTTGATAAGAGTTAAGAATTGGTGGAAATCATTAGCTTAAAAAGAAAATAAAACATTTTTAAACACATTTACTGCAATTTCATTATAGATACTCGATGCCCTTGTTATATTGATGTTCGACATCTATAATATATGATACCTAATTTATAGGTTCGACATCTATGTGGGTTGATGCATGCGATATCTACTTAGTAGATATGTGATGTACGTGCTTGTATATAAGTTCGACACCAAGTATTGTAAGGGTTCGGTATCTCAATGTTGTAGAGGCTTAACAACCCATGGTTTTGAGACTCGATACTATTCTTTTAAAAGTTCAGCGCCTTCTTTGTTTTATAGGTTCGATACCCTCAAACTTTCACAATTTTAACACTAACAAGTTTTAGGGGCTCGGCTCCCTTGAGTTTTTAAGGGTTTGACAACCCTAATGTTTTAATGGCTCGAAACCTCTTGTCTAACTATGTATTTGATACTTTGCAGCATAGCTGGCATTTGTATACAAAGTCAACACCTATGTTATATAGATGCGATAACCTTATATTTTACAAACCAGAAAGTTTTTTTAAGTGGCTCGATAGCCTTATATTTTAGAGGCTCGATAGCCTCGTTTTTTATATCGATAGACTAAAAAGCTATTTAAAGATGGCTATATTTTAGCATAGGATTTTGGCTAAATATTGAGCTATATTTTCCTTGTTTTAAAGAATGATTTTAAGTGATTAATCATTTATAATGGTAAATGTTTTCAGGAAATAAAATGTTATTTTAGCCTAAATTTTATATGAATTTGCTAAAGGAAATTTCTAGTTAAGATTAAGTAATTTCGTGATGCCAATGGCTATTGATTGAACATATGTTGATGAACGATGTTATATATTCTTATTAACCTTTGATCACTTAAATTTGCGTATCTATCATTGTCATACTTACATCATTATGACCTAACATTGCATCTTAGGATTTAAGGGTAGAATTACTAGTTAGGTTGTTGCAGTAATGAGTATTGTCGGAATAGACTTCTAAGTGAGTAGAATAACATGTAGGAAATGAGATAGATCAATTGTGTTAGAATGCCTTGAACTGATTGAAAAAAATATGACTCATGGATTTAAAACCAGATAATAAGTGCAAATATGGGACAGGTATAGGGTCGAGCCCTATGCTCTCCATTGGTCTGTGATTCAAGTGCATAGAGCTTGCCATTAGTGCGACTAAAGGATGTTTACACACAGAATGGAACTCGTAGCTCTATGTGCTCATAGAAAAAGGTTATTGATTGACTCTCAAAACCATTAGGTCCATAGCAACCCTAGAAAACTATGATTTGAACAGTCGGTCCAGTTTCCTATTAACCATATCTGGAGATTTTGGAATATCTAGTTAAAATTTTAGCCTTAGTCAGCCTGACAGGTTATTGGTTGGCCTGCTAAACCGTTAGGTTCATAGTGATCCTAGGAAAACTATGATTTGAGACAGACAGTCAAATTATGAAAAGGGTGAAGCATGGATGTGCACAGTCCTAGGAAGACAGACCAGTCAGACTTACCTATGTGTCATGCATGCATATTACCAAGTTATATTTTGATCTAACCATTGTGGTTGTAGGTGCATGATTTATGATTAACATACATGGATAAGATACCTGTGACGGGAAAACTCGTTCTACTCAATGGCATGATCTCACTAGATATCTGGTGTTGGTTTGAGATGGTATGTTATTATTCACACCAAACTTTTTGTCTGACCTAAAGTTTCTTTTTTTCCCTAAACTCTCGTGTACTCATTTGAGTAGATCAGGAGTAAAGATTTTTAGGATTAGATGAATAAGCTTCTAGAAAGGTACATGAGGCAAGCTAGCTAATATTAGGAGTCCATTTCCGCTACGTTGTTTGACGTCTATGTTTTGTCTGAATTAATGTAATGAAAAGAATTATAACTATCAAGTAGTTAGACTCTGACCACCTAAGGGGCATCTTTATATGTCTCTCTTAGAACATAATTATTATTATCATTATATTTTCTCTGAACGTGGAATTGATGGAATTATGTAATGGGGTTTGTAATGAATATGAAAGGCATTAATGAATGTGGTTTGAAAATTTCTTATATTTATGTGCTCTTAATGTTATAGATACTATTAACTGATCTCATATTTTCATCGAGAATTAATACTATAGATGACTGTAGCATCCGCAACGTTTAGTTTTGGGCCTCAAAATGGGTGATGCTACAGATACGCAAAGACCTCAAAGTTTAATTAGTTGTTTGTTATCGAAGGTCGGCTAGTTAACCCTTAGATAAATTTTTGAGAAGCGTTAGTAATATGGAAATTAAATTATAAATCCATATTTAAGGGTCGTCGGTCCCTATAGCTAGGGCTGATTTACTAACGTTTATATTTTGGAGGGCCTGCTTTGGGGTTGAGATGTTAAATGGCCGATGGGTCTGCCTTCTCCCTATTTAAGAAATATTAAGTGCCAGGTATCTTTTTGGGTAGTGAACGTTCAGATATATGTATGTATGTAGGAATATTTATAGTTATACCTCGGAGAAGATTATATATATCATATGCGTTGATGGAATTACATGGAGTAGCCGTGATAATGGACATAACACTTAAATAGAAATCATTTGGCATAAATTAGCGTTATGGATAACGAATGTAATTTTCAGTCATTAAAACATTGTTTTGACCCCTTCCTTATTACAGCCCACATAATAGATTTAGAGGGAAGGGCTACTGGTGCAAGATGGAAACTACAAATGACAATGTCTTCTCATTCATGCTCGGCAATTTTAAGGCAATCATATACTAAAGGAATAATATTGATTCTAAGGTAGTAGCCTTATTCAGCATATATGTTCTGTTATATTTTACTATTCCGCTATGAGTTTGTTCTTTGATATACTTATGCTTATTATAGATTACCAAAACCAATAATCTGTATCATAATGGACTTGAGTTTTGATTTAGTCGAAACTCGAGCCCTTTAAGGTATAGGTTATTACATTTGGTATCAGAGCTTAGGTTAGTCGATCATAGATGTTAGGATATGACGAGTTAAAGTATTTTATTGTTACCCATATATGTACTGCCAAATTCTATGATTTCAGACTATAGAAGTAATTGCGACGATATTATGAAAAGGTCGATGAGGAATCTATGAGTTGGAACATTAAATAGAGTTAAATTGATGCAGCTACATCGATTACCCCATGGAGTGTAGGCCGTATCGCAAGACATGGACCAAAAAGAGCGTGAGCATGACATATAAAAGGGTCCCAAAGGCCGGATGGTACTTGACTCTGTCGTTAGCTTCGACTGCCCTATGATTATGGATTTTGATGGATTGCTGATTAAAGATGTATATTTCATCCAGATAGATGGGAAGTAAGAACCTATATGTTGCAAGCATATGGGAATAAGTTATGAAAAATATTGTGCAAGTTCCAGCAATAAGGTGTGCATTAATCACCACAAGAGGATAGTCATATTTTAGTATATACTCCCAATAAGAAGAGGTTAAGAGTAAAGGGAAAAGGAAAAATGTCAAAAAGAAAAGGAAATTAAAGTCTATATCTAAGTTTGACCCTATGTGAAAGAATTTGACAAAAAGATGTTGAAATTCCTTGAAACATTTTGAATGGGTTTTTAAAAGATTTATTGGGAAGTAGCTGTTTTGAAATAGCAAGGGAATTTGGAAATTATTAGTTTAAAAATTGGTTGGGTTAAAATTTATGATTTCAAAGGTTTTTCATAAAGGAAATTTTCATTTTTGAAATGAATGGAAAGACAGCGTATATTTGGCTCAATGATTTTTCCTATTTTGTTAAATTCTAAAGTTTTTAAAATTCTTTTAAAGGGGTAATTTGAAATTTTACTTTATTTAAATGAAGTAAAGAGAATAGAAGGGTAAGAATGCTTGATAATAAAGATAGTAAGATTATTCTCGTACAAGGAAAATACAGAGAAAAACATCTGAAACAGATTTATACATATTATTTTCATGTTAATGAAGAAAAGCCCAATGATTAAAGTAGTAGGACACTCTATAATGAGTAAATAGGGAAAACAATAAAAAAAAGCTATGTAAGGAGAAGCCATTTGAAGGCAATTTAGGTAGGAGAAAATTCAATAGTGGCAATATTAGGAAATTCAAACAGGAATGATGTTAGGAATTTATATTAAAATAGGATTAGTAATCTAGTTAGAAGTAGTATGAAAGAAAACAACAGGGATACTGTAGGAAAAGTGGGCAGTCTCCATAAATATGTCCAGTAATTGCGCATGTCCTTTTAAAGTCCCCATTATGTGCTATTAGAATCTCCATCAAGGTTGAAAGCAGAAATAACATGGGTAGTAGGATATCCTTGTCTACTTCAGTTCTCATTGTTTAAAGACGTTTTTGAAAAAAAATGGTATGGAATGACAATTGAAATTTTGAATGCATGTAAATATTTTGTGTTAAAATCCTACTCTTAAAAAAGCAAGTCTCTGTTGTACAAAGTCTTTGAAATTGGAAAGTTAGTTTGAATAGGAAGTATTTCATGGCTCCTTTTGGAAACCAAGCAAGTTTTGAAAAATGTTTTTAAGTTTATATTTTCAAAGGTAAAAGTTTGGATTAAGTACTTCATGTCCGTGATTTTTTTATAAAGTTGTGAAAATCAAACCAATTTTGATCTGGGGTAGATAGGGATGACTTCCTATATAAGACGGGATAAAGGTCAAGGCTATGAAAAAAGTAGCTACAAAAGCTCATAGGGTAACAATAAGGAATCCCAGTTGAATATAACAAATATTGGTATGAACTTAGGAATTTAGATTAGACATGTGTAAAAGCTATGAGAACACTCAAAGGAATAGGGAATGGTATTAAAGTATGCTTTTGACAGTCTTACAGTTCACATAAAAGTCAAGGATAAAGAAAAAAGAAAATATCAAAGTCTGAGAATGTTGTCGAGAGATTTTGATTAGAAGAAGACAGTATTATGATTGGAGAATATGGTAATGAGATGGAAAACACACAATAAGTATGTTAGTTGACTCAAGGTTAAAGCAGGAAAGATAGGTTGTAGGAAAGTTATTCTCCTAAGCCAATTTTCCGAAGAGTTATTCTAACTGTGCATAGTTTATACTTCTACTTACTACAGTGTGGGAGTGCATAACTTATCGCATAATCGGGTGTGGTGATAGAAGTAATGGATGGACCTTATTTATTGGGAGAAAATAAGGTAATTAACACATATGGATTATCGCTGAATGACATACTTGAAACGTCCATCTTGATTAACGAGTGATAAGGCCACAACATCATTAACACCAGTTAATGTTGGAGGGTAGCTTCCAACTACTGTTTCTTTTGGGTTATTTGAGTTGTAATCGCTAGTTGTCTCCTTTCGGGTATTGGAAAATCATATAATATGATATGAAATATGTTCCTATTTTATCACTGTGTTGATTTTCTAGATATGATTAGACTATTATATATATATACTGGGAAACGGTGCAAATAAGAAAATCTCATCAGGATGCTTAACTAGCGATAAAATGTAGGTAAGGCTGGAACTTTATAAAATGAATTAGGAACTTAGGTTAGCAATTAGAAATACAGAATGCTTTAATTACAAAAACTTTAGAATTTTGGGAAAAATAAATTTTATCAAGCGGAGGATGGGGAAGAGTTGTTATGAAATCATATGTCATTATCCCTTTACCTTAAAAGCTAAAATATATAAATATGCTTGTGTGTTGCAAAAGGAAAGGTTTCACAATCTAAGATTAATTGCCTAATGCTAGGGTCAATCATATGCATTAACTCATTGACTAAGTCCCAATTATGTTAATATGTGGCTTGATTTGTTTGAAGGAATAAGAAGCAAATGTATTGAAAGATTGTATTTATGTGCTTTTGAAAAAAATGGTGTTTAAATGCTTTTGGGAATTTGATTTTGCAAAAAAATGTTAAGTTTGATTGTAAGGGAGAAAATGGTTTCTAATGAAGTATGAGAAAGTTTCTGAATTTCAAAAGTCATATGTTTAATATAGGGAAGGTCGATGAGTTAGTGAATATGAATTTTACTGTCCAACAAGGGTGATTATACAAAACATAGAAAATAACAAGGGAAAAAGTTGGTTAGCTTTGGAATTTCTATTCCATACCGCGTTGATAGTGAACAAAAACTTGCTTTTATAATACTTGTGCTTTAACATCCAAAAATAAACCTACTTATGCGAATTGTACTTGAAAAAGTTGGAAAAGATTGGGGACAAAAGAGAAGGTTTCAATGTACATTGGAATAAATACCCAAAGGGTGGAAATGTGAAATTTTTTATCTAAGTTTCATTTTCGGTATAAGAGAGTAGATTTAGGAGAACTTGATATTCAAAATTTTGGATGTTAGAAATTGTGTATTAAGTATTGCATGGTAGGGATTGGATACAAAATTGGTTGAACCATACTCCTATTTGTTTGGGTATGGAAATTTCTATGCAAAAACAAGGAAATTTGGTTTTTGAAAACTTTCTACATATAGAACTGTTAGTATATATAGGTTTTTTGCATCATATTTTCAAAATGTTTTAAAAAAATGCATTCATATGTGAGGCACCGATCTAGAATTATTCAATATGCATATCATATATGTTGTGATTAGGCATGTCAATGGTACGAGTTTTGGCCCGAGACATGCCTGAAACAGCCCTATTAATGCGGGTAAGGGTCTGCGTTTTACTACCCAAGCCCGACACGGGCCCGACCCAGGTCAGGTACGGGTTTATCTAAACCCGGCTTGGTTAGGGACCGTCTCGACTTTTAGTTTTTCGTCGTGTCAAAACATGAGTGTGAGTTATTTATTTACCATTTTGTTTATTTACATATACATATTTTTGCATACTTTTGTTGTTAACTTGATTACATCTCCATCCACTTTATATGTTACCATTGTTTATATACACGTTTTAGCAAAGTTGCAATTTTAAAATATGGATTTAACATAAATATTCTTAGTTAGGTATACGGTTATTACCCAACGGGTCTAAAAAGCCCATCGGTCGAGTTCAGATATTGGGTTGAAATACCCTGCGGGTTTGGGCCGGGTACGGGTTTTAATTATTGTAATCAGACTTAGGTCCGTGTTCTATAATACCCGGATCCATCTCGTCCCATTGACAGGCCTAGTTGTGATACACAGTGCATTTGTGCACATTTGGCTGCAAAATTGGTTGCATACTAATTGGTTGGATGGTTTATAAAGGTTATGTGCTATGTTATACGATTTACTGATTAAGGATTTTTGGGATGAAATTCATTTAAGGGGGAGAGAATGTAACACATCATAAAATTAACGGTAACTATTAAATAACTATTATGGCTCAAAAATGGAATTTAAACAAACATCAGAATTTGGCCACGAAATTTGAACCATTGTGTTCATGGCGAATTTCTCGCGACTTTCATATATGGAGTTTTGCGATCGGAGTTCAAACAAATAAGTTATCAATGTTTGAAGCTTTTGGAACCCAAATAATTAAATTGGAATTTAAAGAAAATAAATTATATTAACCGTTTGGACCCCACCAGTCGAACCTCTCCTTGGGTTTCGACTTCTAGCCATCGACGAATTATAAGGGAGTGGTCGACTAGTTGGAATGGTAGCTGCTTTGGTTGAACGACCTAGATTTAAATATTTCAAATCTAATGGATATGATCGATTCGAGCGCCTATAAATACAAGCCTAACCCCTTACTTTTTTTTCTCATACTTTTTGATAAAAGCGGTGGCGCTCTACCATTTTCCCTTCTCCACTAGATCTGTTAATTATAAAATGTTGTATTATATATATAATCAAAGAAGGTACAAAATAAACGAGAAGAAGAGAAGGAGCGAATCAATACTGCGGAAGAAAGTAAATTTTATAGTTATAATCTACATTATACTTGACCTAAATCTTTTATCAGATCTGTAATTCTACTTGTTTGGATATATCTTGTTATACATTTTTTGGATTGGAAAGGAAAAGGAGTCAAATTAAAGGTCAAATTCAGATTTGGGAGATTTGGAAAGCTAAAAAGGCAAGTGGGAAATAATATGATTTATATATAATATTGAAATTTATATCAATAAGTTTTACTTAATTATTATGCCTATGCAAGACCAGTTGAGTTGTAAGCTTAGGAAGAACATATTCAATTGGAATATTGCCTACATATTATGTAAGTTAGGTAATTGGAATAGGAATGATATTGACATCATAATCTGGAAATTTTGAAATCATTTATAGATTTGTTAAAGTAGAATGTTGATAAGATTGTAAGATTTATTTCAGATTTGTGATAATTGGGTTATGAATTCTTACTGTAGATTTAGATTTCCCTAATTTGACATGGAATGTGAATTTCCATGAATTAATTTATCGAGAGCATTGTAGGTACAATTTAATTGTATCAATTTTCCTTGTAATTTCCATAAATTATCTAATTTCACTACATATAAAAACAGTGTCGTTTGAAATAATAAGGAATACACCAAAAAGGAAAGAGATGTGTAAAGTACAGATGTTCTCCTCCGCAGTTTGCACTGTCTATTTCGATAAAAGTAAAGAGATAATTCCTTATAATTTCAAATGGAGAAAAAGTTCACTTTTGGGTAATTTATGAAACGTTATAACGATAATCCTTCTTGGGAACGATAGCTCTAACATATTAAAATATGGAAATAAATGTTGCTCTTAAAATGTACATATAAGTGTATCTTTTGCAATTCCTAAGCGTATGAACTAATGAGTTAGAAATAGGAATAGTTATATATACATAAATACATACATATACACTGTATATGTATGTGTGTATATATATATAAATATACGTATGTATGTATGTATAACTACACATACCGATTAAAAATATGAATGTAAATATATATAGCATATATATTCATATTAGTTATAATTAAGATGACTAGTTATTAATAGCGTAGTAAATTATAGGACTAGGAGGTGTAGTTGGAAAAGAGATGGTAACTCCAAAATTAGTATGGCAATCGATGTGCAGTTAACAGGGAAAATGAAGACATAAATGCATTTAATGAGACTGGCTAAAGGATTTAATATATTATGTATGGAGAAATGAAATAGGCATAATATGCTGAAATAGAATAAATAAATAAATGTCACTGGTGACTATCTAATTACAATAATATTGACCCTTTATTACAGAAAATTGATATTTACAAGATGTAAGAGAGAAATAGAAAATATAAGTAATGAGCGTATAAGATAGGTATTAAATACTAGGATGTAGTATAATTTTTATAATATGTAATTATAGAGCCTCAATAATACATTTAGGATGTGCATGAATTAGTGGGCCTAGGTCAATATTTAGGCCTACGATAATTGGTTTGGTTTAGAATGGCTTGGGATGCGAGGTCGGTAGAGTTATACAATAGAAGTCTACCCAGTACATAATGGCTATCAGTAGTTGTGTATACGTACTACTGATGTAGGACATCTCCAACCATAGGACCTGTGGGTAAGGGATATGCGATTGCGTATGGGTGTGGGAAAATATACCTAGGGTTCGCGTCGAACTTGAAGTACTAAATGGCTTGGTGGCTTTAGGGATACCAAGGGGTTCACTTCAAGGTGGAAGGTATTAATGGCCATTGGTTATACTTCCTCCCTTTATAAGAGGTCTTAAACAACCTACGGTGGTACCAAATAGGTAAATGTGGTTTGCTTTATTTCTAACAAGAGGTATTAAGTAACATGAACGGGCATTTTCCTTGATTTACAGTAGGATTGTCGAAATAGGATTTCGACGGACCATGTCAAAATTATTGTTGGACTGGTATTTAGTAGTAGGACTGACATATAGGCTATGTCCACTAGAGGACTCCAGCGGTCGTTAGAAGAGACTTGGGTTATGCCGTGATGGATTTCGTTTCCTACCAGTTTCGTATGGGACACAAAAAGACCTCAAAATTTAATTAATTGTTTGTTGTCAAAGTTAGGCTAATTAGATCTTATATAAATCTTTGAGATGCATTAGTAATACGGAAATTAAATTATAAAGTCGTATCTATGGGTCATTAGTCCTTGCAGCTAGGGCCGATAGACTATTGTTTACGTTTTGGACTGCCCGCTTTGAGGTTGAGATACTAAATGGCCAAAGTATCTACCTCTCTATTTAAGAAGTATTAAGTGGCCAGCTTTTTTTGGGTAGTGTATGTTCCATATATATATATATATATATATATATATATATTGGCATATATATAGTTATACCGTAGAGAAGGTTAGATATATCATATGCATAGATCGAATTACATGGAATAACATTGAATAATGGATATAACACTTAAATAGAATTCAGTCGTTATAAATTGGTATTATGGATAAAGTATGTAATTTTCTGGTCATCAGAATATTGTTTTGACCCTCTCCTCATTACAACCCACATGAAACTGGTGCAAGATGTGAACTACAGATGGTGAAGTCTTCTTGTTCATGCTCGGAGCTAGCAAGGCAATCATATACTAAAAGAATAATATTGATTCTAAGGTAGTGGCCTTAGTCAATATATGTGTTTTATTATATTTTATTATTCAACACTGTTGGTTCTTCTCTAATGTACTAATGTTTATTATAGGTTATCAAAACCAACGATCCAAATCTTAATGGATCTAGGTTTTGATATAGTCGAAACCCGAACCCGTTAAGGTATGGCATGTTACAAACAATGAGTTTCTTATCCATGTCAAGAAAATGGAAAGTAGTAATAATCTCCTTGGTCGTTCCATGGAGAGTATAGACTCTTCCACATGGCATGATGTCCTAAATCCGAAATGGATTCCAAGTTCAATGGAAAAAAAATTTGATTTTGGTAAATGTACCCAAAGGATTTGATCCATCAGCTGCAAGTGTGTTTTCAAGAAGAAGATCAAAGTAATTGGAAATGTAAGAGGCAAGGTTGATAGGAAATGACCTCGTAAATTTCAAACATTGAAATTTGCGAAATAGTTTTACCAATCAGCGTTCTTAGGTTCGTTCAGATTCTACATGGAAATTATTGCATGGTATGACTTTGAATTTTGGAACATTGGTGTTGAAAAAAGTATAAAATAGTGATTTATAGCAGGTCATTAACGTATAATAGTCTCAATGTTAGTAGGGGCAATAATAAAGCTTGTGGATATGATCCAAGAGCCAATACAACAATGGTTTACAATAAGCATCTATAGGTTGAGCAAGTATATAATAAAGAAATCAAATAGTTTTTTTTAAATGCAAAGGAAGCGTGTGTCTTTAAGAAAGAAAATCAAAGGTACTAAATCATTTCTAACACTATAAGTAAATAACTTGCTATTGATTGTTAACGATGTGATCATGCTAAAATTAGTAAAAAATCGATTGTTTAGTTCTCAATTATAGATTTGAAGGAGGTTTCTATATGCTGGATATAAGAGGAGGTTGGGATTGTCCCAATCAATATACATAGGCACCAGATTAAAATGTTTAATATGGAGCATATGAAATAGATTCCTTTTGCATTGGCAATTTGAATCATTATATATGTTCTGTATTAGATTAGAATTCGCTTATGCACTTGGTATAGTGAGTGAATGTCAAATCTAATTAGAATCACTAAGTGGAAGATAAGAGTATTCTCAAGTATTAATGAAATACTAGAGGATTATTTACGGAAACAATGAACTTCTTATGAAGGCATGTTCAAACACGGACTTCACATCCAACATCAGATATAAGCCAATCTTAAATTGATGTTCACTCCTGATTAAATAGCTTTAAGTTGAAAATGTTCCTAATGAGAAGTTATGGCTGATTAACCTTCAAAGGCTAAGTACATCGCCTTAAGTAGCACCGGGATGAAAGTATTTTATGTATGCAAATTTATAGAAGTGTCAGGGGTGGTTACCACGATTGAGAAACCAGTAACGTATGCGATAATAAGAATGCAATATAAATTGCAATATGGACCATTATCTTTATAAGAAGTTGAGATATGTTCTCCATAATGAATACACGCTAAAATAGTTTATTAGTAACAAAGGAAGCATAATTGAAAAGTAGACATAAAATAACTATCGTAGATCCATTTACTAAGGCCCATTCTCAGTCTAATTTAGGTAGATCGGTCTGAAGTATGAGCATGAATCACCATAGCTGGCCCCAAGTGCAAGTGGGAGATCGGTAGAGTTATGGGTGTGTCCTAAAGGCAATTGTATAATTTATTATATAACTAAGCTTTTGTATGAGAATCTAGTTAGAAACAAAGAGTGCTTTTGGTTTTACTTTTATATTATATATTTTTTACATTAGATATAGGTTATGTTTTATATGCATCAAATATATGAGTAGAAAATCCCTAGAAAATACATTTTTGATTACAGTTGCAAAAAATTTCGTAACCATGAGTATTGAATCGGTATTTAAACATCTATTTCTTATATGTTGCTAGTCAAGATGTATCGAGAAAAAAACATCAATTCGTTCATTGGACTAGTATGTGTAGTTATCTTTATGCGATGGACAATGAAATAATTAAGACATTTGGAGGAAACAAGGGGTTACATAGTTGTGGTTGTTTAGAAAATTCACAGAGCGACTCGAAGGGGTTTTCTATAGGTTAAATACAACTAAGTCAAAATAGAATATCTAATGCAAGAATGCACAGTAGTATTTAGACTCGAGGTACTATGGATTTTAAGTAATTAGAACATACTTTGATCATATCAATCATATGACATAGAATTCGTGTTATGGCCATAGTTGTTGAACTACTTGAAGTGAAACACTGACCAAGTCAGGATTCGTCTCCTTCATTATAGAATGTTAGTATCACCATAATTGGCAATCAACTTAAAGACAAAATCTCGACCAAAGTAAATCGATTAATCAGTAAATGTTATCGTATTGAACTAAGGAATTTAATATAGCCTGGTTTATTAACTTCGAATACTACTAGAGTTTTTGACCATTGACTAAACTTTTAGATATCTAAGTGATATAGTGGTGAGGAAAAGAATATGTGCGCAAAGTACCATTACAAGGTGTAGCTTTGTATAGATTGGAAATTGGATTTCGCTTACAAGATCATAAGCGACTGAAATTGTGTCGATACTGTACTTTGGCAAAGTTCGTATAGGCTTTAATATTTAGATCATTTAAACGTTAGTTGAGGACTGAGTTCACTCAAGGGAGCCACATAACTGTATTGTTGCTAATTTTCAAATTCAATCAATTTGAAATTGACTTATAAATTTTATAAATTAATAATAATATTAATGCAAATGTTGTGTTAATTTTTTAGCATTTTAATTAGTTGTTTTAAGCCTCAAAATTTAAAAATGATGTGTAATTATCATATGTTGATTTAGTTAAAACGTGGGCTTAATTGATTTAATCAGTAATTAACTTAAAGGTTAAATTATTTAGGCCTGGAGCCCATGAATTCCATAAAGGAGGTTCGTCCATGCTTGAGGAATGAGGAGGGATGGGGTTTTGTTATATGGAAGGTTTGAAGATATGGAAAGTTTGATATATAAATGGTAGTCCTCTTTCTTTCTTGTAACGACGCGACTTTTCGACGCTCGAAAACCGACATCAATACGTCTAATGTATCAACTGCCGAGCAATCGATGGCCGGAAAACCATACCGTTATGGTTAAAGAAGAAGAAAGGGTAGAAGAAGAGAGAAAAAGATAGAACATAACAGAAAGAAACAACAGAACAATATCAGAATCTCACAATCGCAGCGGAACAACATATAATAGATAAATGAATAATCTTTAAACAAAGAACTATATCAGTTATTACATTACATCACATTACATTACATCATCAGAGTGTACAACAACAAACAACAAACAGCGGAAAAGAAATACTATATACTAGTGAATACGCCATGCCACCCAGCTTGCCTCCAGCAACTCCTAAATTCCAGAATATCCTGATAAACTAACTCTAGACTGCCCGTGTGGAAATTGGTAGACACCCAGAGTTTAGGAAGGAAAATAATATACTCCGAGTCAGTCATGGGACTGGTGTGAGAACTTAAAACAGTTTATCTTTAAAACAAAGAATAGGATAATTTTAAAATAGATTCGCATTGCTTTTTAGAAAATGAGACTAACATAAGGCCTCCCGCACACACACGATGCAAACGCAGAATCAGAGGAGATTTCTCCTTATGATAGTCAAATATGCTTGATACGTATTAAAAAGAAACATTTGATATTATTAATAGTGCATAGCGTAGAAAACATTTCGAAAGTAAAGATATAAATCTTAGCCAGCATAGGCATTTCGCACTTATGCTTACTATAGCTACCATCCAAACAGTGGGGCGCCACCATAAGTGAATGATAGGTTCTACAACTAAAACCGTACAAGATCGTATTGTTTCTTTGGATTTCCAACAAATGGTCAGGCCAAGGAACTTCCCATTGCCACATGGGTTCGCCTCTGTAAAGACAACCCGAGAACCTAACCGAATCTCTTCCAACACGAGGCCGGGTTACTCCTAACTGGGTAACTACTGACACGAATATGTCATTCCCCGATCGTAACTGATCTATATCCGAGGATCCTCGATTTCCAACAACCACAAAGCAATAAATTTGCAGCAACAACATAGGTTAAGTATCAGGGCTCCATACCATGATACCACCTCTATCCAGAAGGAATGACATAGACTAAAGGGGCGATACCCTCTAATAACCTTACCGCATCCTTCCTGTTTTGACCATTTCCGGGGTTTGAGGTCCGACGAAGTCTCGTCCATAAAGCCACGCTTTATACAAAAGCTGTGCTTTGATCATCAAATTCTCAACAGCACTTCGTATGCCACATTACCAATTTGGGAGTGTATCACTAGTAACCATCAACTACATAACCTCTATGGGTGTTAAGCTAAGAGAATAAATTCTCCGCCACCAACGGGAATATATTTGATAGAAACCAGCTTTACATCTCAAACTGTAACGTCAGACACACATCCACACAAGTCCGTTCCGGGATCGAACGGAACCGAAAGCGCTTACAAAGAAGTCCTTGCAATCCGGATATTCACTAATCGCGACCGGACTTCCCATCACAAAGGGTACTAAATTTCTATATCGGAGATCAGTCGATGCAGAAACATTCGACGATAATCCTTCCGTTTTCACAAATATCCGGTCTTCAACACTGGTCATCAAATGTAATCCATAACGACGTATCACATATTCGGAATGGGTTATACGACCCCAAGGTCCTTTCCCGGCCAACCCGAATAGGAAGCGCTTATTCAAAAATAAGTGTGGCATTCAAATTCAAGCAATCACAACAAATACCTATTTAAAGGTAAATATTGATAGTCGGTTATTTGACTATCAATAGGCATGTTCAACATCACCAGATTCCAAATAATTTCCCAAATTATTTACTTTCCAAAATATCTTTACTAGATATATAATTTCCACACTTCAACCATTCGAAAACAAATTTTCAAATCACTTTTCACCTTTACCACTTTTGAAAAAAAAATTCAAATCGTTTCCCTACACGGGATATATTTTCATTTCAAAATGGTTCATTTAAACCAATTAAATAAATCCTTACTGATTTACTTTATATTTACTTTCCAAATCCGTAAATTTATTCCCACACTTCAAAAATAAATCAATATTTATTTTTAACAAATTCCCTTTTCCTTTTATAAATTCCATAGCGAATTTACATTTCAAAATATCTACTGATATACGTTTTTCAATCGATTTCAAATACTCACTTTCAATTTATCTTTAAAAGATAAAATCTCAAACATTTCACTTCATATTGGAAAACATTTCCATACTTATTTAATAATAAGTAATTCACAAATCCATTTATTTTCAACTCTTGGAAAATATTCAATATACTTAAGTCGAAATTAAGTATATATTTCATTCTTTAAAGAAAACATTCTCTTAACACATTTATTTGGGTCAAAATGAATGTTGCGTAAAACATCGTTACGATAGCCCAAAATCACTAGTATAGGGATTCGAAATTTAGATAGATATATAAATCCCAATATTATACAAAAACATTTCTTTTCGAAAATCATTTACTATAACAACAATGTTATAGTCCACCATTTCCTTCTATTTCCCGAAAACGTCTATTTCAACAATGAATGTTGAAATCTATGGTTTCGACACTTAATGCATTTTAAAACAACTTCAAATCGTTTTTATTCTATTTAAAATATAACTCCCTAAAGATTCCTTTAATATATTATTCACTGTTCAAAATCGTGAATATAAGTCATTAACCAAATTCAACACTTTTACATATTCAATTCAAAAATTATCCAATGTCCCAAAATCGTGAATATACTCCTTTAATAAGCTATAAAAATTAACTTATCAAATTTAATCAATCTTGAATTTATAAATCTATGTTTATAAATTCACCTTTATATACTAAAAAACATCAAGTTATAAAAATCTCTTTATTAACCAATTCTATTTAAATCTCATTTAGATGTGAAAAATCAAATTTTCAAGTTAATTATTTATAATTTTCTATTTTACAAAATCTATTAAATTTATAACTTCACAATTTATAAATCTATAATTTCATTCACTTATGAAATCCATTTTTTTATTTCATTTTAACACTTATAAAAACTCATTTTATAATTCTTATATTTTTAATTTATGATATCAATATTATAGATATTTTATATAAATCGTTTATAATAATTCAAAAATCCTAATTTAAACCATTTTATAAATTAATTTACTATTTATTTCAAAAATCACATTTGGGTTATATTTCTCACAAATCATAACTTTTATAACATTAAATTTATAACGTTAATTTATTTAAAATGAATCAATTCAAAATTTTAATAAAACATATACTTTCAAAAATCACTTTAAAACCCTTTTAAAATTTGCAAATCATTACTTTAAAATCTTTTTAAAATTCTAAAATTGGCCCAATGATGCAACACACCAAATAGTCAATCACGACAACAAAGACATCATATATCAGTATATGATAATCAACAAATATCACAATATTTGTAAATAAATCAATACAGTTGAGGAATCCAGTTGGATCCATCCAACATGTTTCCCTGCATCCAAAGATGTTAGCACAATACCAATTCCGTTCCAGTACGAAATTATCGCGGTATATGTGATTTATAAAAATATGATCCGCTTAATAGGCGGTGCAATAGGGTCTCATCCGCTATATAATGCGGGAAAATCAACTCCAAGTACATATATAATACCAATTTCACTTTGCAGTGAAATATTCGCGGTATATGTTTTTAATAAATAACCTCCGCTTACTAACGGCGTATAATGTTTATGTCAATCAACAACAGATAATAATTTATCATTCAGTCATACAATCAAGCAATTTTAAATCTAACTATTTAAAATTTAAATCGAAACAATTAGATTGAGTGAGAAGTTCTAACCTTGGTTTTAATACAGTTTCGGCATTTTATTTCGAATAAAATTAAACGTGCGTTTAATTTTACCCTACATTTTCACTAACTCCAATTGATTCCAATCCAGCTCCATAGCGTAGCGTTCGACAAAACGAACCCAACGCAATTCGTTTCGTCGAAATCCGACCTCGTATGAAAAAGTTACGCTAGTTTAAAGTTTACACGAATTTAACTATATATTAATTTACAATTTTATTTTAAATTCAAAACCTAGAAATGATCCCTGCCGTTCATCCTTAAACCCTTGAATCTTGGCCGCACTCTCCTTCCTTCATCATCAGATAAAGCACGAACATAAAGAACCCATAGCTGCCATCATTCACGCGAATTATACTTCCTCTCTGATGATCTTTTCAACGATCAGCCACTTCCATCGCGTAGCCCCTCGCGGGCTCGACCCACGGCCATGAGCACTTGAAGCTTGGCCCCCCTATCATTTTGAAAAACGCGCCATAGACGAGCACGAACGCGGCCAAATGTCTCTGCCTATGGTCGATAGTAACCAACTCCACCGTACGGATCTATCGAGCTCGAGACGCTCTACAATTTTCGTTTAGAAAGTTTCTCGAATTTCTTTGTGGATTTGAAGAAATCAGAGGAAGAAGATGATTGAATTTCGGCCACTAATGATAACTGGCGGCTAGGGTAAGGTTTTCTTGATGTGCTGTAATTTGTGAGGTTGGAGGGCCTTTTATAGAAAATTTGCAAACACTATTCACCGCAAAATTTTCCGAACTCCAAACGAAGCGTGCCGGTTGGCATTTATAAGGTTTAACCCGCGTTCCGAATACAATGGAATATGTTTCGGGAGCCAATTCGATCATCTGTGCGATTTACGGCAATAAACGTTCGATTTTTAATTAAATCGATTTAAACTAATTTCTATGCGTTTTGGCTTGCCCCGGACAAACGGTAAATCCGATTGACACAAAATCTGAAACTATACAATAATATGACATTACGGATCCGATGAAATTGGTTTCGTCGAAATTTAAAATTTATTTTTGAAATTATATTTAATATCGGTACATATATATTAATTAATTTATACATAACATATATGTATATTTATACACATATTTATATCTCAAATAGTTTTCAAAAAATTATCTTTGTTCACACGACTTGAATGTGTGCATGTATGTACATACATACATACATACATACGTATATATATAAATTGTTTTTCGGTTTTTAAATTAAACTTCTATATTCATATGGTCATTTATATAGTTTTCGGTTTTATTAATATAAAAAATTTGTTTATGATTGTAAAAAAAAGAGAAAAAAGGGAAAAGAAAATTTTGATCTTAAAATTATATATTTCATGGTTCAATACACACACATACATGGTTTTAAATAAAAAACCTTTTTTCGTTTTGAATTTTATTTTTTGACTATTTTAAATAAGCCAAATTCCGAGTAAATCAAGTTTGTACTTAAATTCTAATTATAAAACAAAATATTACATACACACACATATATCAAAACTTATTAAAAGAACTATATTATGTCTAAAACTATATTTATACACACAAAAAAGAATTAAGGAATGTAAAATATTACATTAATTTAATCAATGGCTGAAAAGATTAATCTAATTTAAATGTGCACACATACATTTGCTATTGATTACATGTACGGTCTTTTTCATTTTAATTTAAGGGAACCCAGTTAGTCGAAAGCTGGTTAAATGGGTAGATTTCAAAAAAAGTCCTATGTTGGATCTATTAAGTCTATGAGTTTAAAAGGTATATTAGATCCAGTCTAATAATTTTTTAAATAAAATCTTATTAAATTTAATTATTTAAAAGTGGGATTTAATTTAAATTAAATATATTTTAAAGGGTATATCAAATATACTCATGTGTATATAGTGCAAGTGCAACAAATAAGTAGTGTACATGTTCAATGTATACGTTGACAGATGCTAGGATTTACACTACAATGGACACATTCACCCTTTTTAATCCTTTATTGTCCACAATTTATATATAAATGTGTATGTGTGTGTGTATATATAATTTAACCGTCATATATACATATATATCAAAATTGATTTTGACTATTTTAAATGTTTTGAAATCAAGCACTAACAATTTGAAATCCAGTTTTAAATTAAGGAGTTCAACATTAGATCAGTAATTTTACACAAAAGTCACTTTTAAATTTGTATAGAAATTCTACATATACACAGATATATACACATAAATACATATAAATAATAACAAAATATATAGATTCAAAATTATATAAATATATATAACTTGTGATCTTATATATTTTGCAACTTAAGGTTAACAATTTGATATCAAATTTTGACTTAGCAAGGAAACTTATATTAGATCTAAAATATTAGACAAAAGTCCTTTTATATATTTTGAGTCAGATCACAATATATGTGTGTGTATATATACATATAAATAATAACAAATTATGTTTAAGTCCAAAACATCATATACAATTATAAAACTTTTAATCCTATATAATATAAAGCTAACAATTTGAAATTGTAATGATTTGGAATTTCATACACTTCGTATTTAAATACCTGAATTATTTAAATATTTGAATCTTGATTTAATGTGAGTAAATGGATTTTATAACCTTGATAAACCCCTTTTAATTAATAATTAATGAGGTAAACTTGTTTTTAAATTTTTTTACAAAAATAAATAATTTGAAGAAATATCGATAATGTGATTGAAAATCATTTTATCACTAAACAGATGTATACTCGATAAAAGTTGTTAAATTTTTTTGGGCATATCTAATATACTAATATGTAATTAGTTAACAACTAAAAATAATTTTTTTGTTTATGGCTAACCAATGTGTAACGACCCGAAATTTTTGAAACCGAAAATTCGAGATAGTTATAGAAAGAAGAAAGAGACAGAAAAAGAAGAAGAAAAAACACCAAACATTTCACATTCGCAGCGGATAAAATATAATAATCAATAATAACAGTTTGCAAAAGAATACTATATCTATCGATTACATTTAATCTAAATCAGAGTTTCACATATATACAGTCACTGAATGTATAAAATTATCATGTCTCAGATTAACAATAATATAAACACAGCGGAAATACTCTATACGCGCTTGCCATCCAGCTCGTCTCCTGATCTCCTGAACGTACCTACCTGGAAATCTGTAATACTTGGTCTGACCCGAGCATTACACCAAAGTAACACCCGGGTCAGGCTGGAAACCGGCGCGAGTAAGCCCAACTAACATGGAATACCAAAGCAAACAACTTATATAAACCCGGGGTAATTTATATCAATCTAACAAATTCACAATTTGCTATAGACAATACTTATTTTACACGTCAATTTCTAAGTACCAAACTTAGATAAAATAATCTAATTCACTAAAATCATTTCATTCCAGCCTATTTATTTCACAAGTCAATTTATAAAAATTCGAAGTGGTTTCGGGTATTTTCCAATACCCGAACCCAGTCTCTTCGAAACTCATGTTATCCTAACCCAAGTTATTCAAATGAAATACACAACATTTCATATCAGGGATATCGACTCATTCAAAGCATCCAATACCATTCAATCATCCATAAGCAAAGCTTAATCACATACAAATCAATTCAGTTGGTTCTAATTGAATTTCAAACCTCAATCACTCAGATTCCTTCATTTAATCTTGATTAATTCCAAATCAATTAATTAATCAATCCTTCCCTATCCATTCATCTTAATTAATTACCCTGTATTAATTATCTTACAATTACATTCAAATAATTATCTTTAATTAATTTCACGATATTAATTATTCTTAACCCAAAATCAATAAGTAATCTTAATTACTTCATAAATTAATTAACTATATTAATTACATTAATCCTTAATTACCTGTATTAATTAATTGCTCATAAGTCACTTATTATGGATTAATTAATCTTAATTAACCAATCTTTAATTACATCATTAATTATATAAATTAAGGATTTCCAATTATATTTTAATTTATCCTAATAAAATTTAATTATATTAATGAAACCACAGTATTAATCATTTTCGATTAGTCCCACTATAATTACTGTCTTTCATTTTACTTCATTCATAAATTGATTACTCCTTACTCATCTATCTTAATTAATCTCTTGATTAATTTCACAAAGTAATTATATTACATTAAGTAATTATTTATCACACCATCAAATTATCATTCTGAATTACTTATACTTAGTTAATTAACCTACAACTTAATTTATTATTTATTCAAACCATTATGTGACATCCTGGATTTTTGGCAGTATTATTTTAATTAATATTTAATGTGACTAATTAAAATATAACTTATCTTTTAAAAACAGATATATACATTTGTGAATTGGGAAGAATTATTGAGTTGGAATTTATAATAAGAGTTTCAGAATATTTTAAAAATGAAATCTATCTTGTTTACATATAAATGAAGTAAGCTCTGCTTATTGACATTTGATTTAAATATATAGTTATGACGTAATTTAAATAATAAGAGTTGAAATGGAATAAATCTTATCAAAATTGCTTCTAAATATAAAACAAATATATTGTTAAAAATAAATATAAATATATATAGACTTAAGAACATTTTGTTATTAACATAAGTAAAATGAAATAATAAATAAGATAAGATAAAAAGATTTTCAACTATGAGTATGAGACTTGACAAAAAAAAAAACAATTAATGTTAATATCTCTAGCACACAATACATTTCATATCAGCCACTAAGACTAAAATAAAATCTGCTTAGCCAAATAAACAAAAGAATAATTTATACAAAAAGAAAATAAAGCTGTCAGGAAGTTAAAATATGTTTGTATGTAACCTGTAAGGTGATATGCTAGGCTAGTACATAGTATAAACAAATATCTAGGAACACAAAAACAAAAATGAGATAATTATAAAAACAAGTCAGGCAAGAATAAAGTATGAAGCATAAGTAGGCAAGTAGATTATACATGACCTGTAAAGTATTATGCATGCAAGAAAGCCTGTTGAAGTGCAAAGTAAAAGAGAATGCTTGTGTACTAATTAGATAAGGTAAGCTAAGTAGGAAACAAAAAGTACATTTTCATTAAATGTTTTATCATCTCAGCTAACTATTGAGTCAATTCGAAATCTTATTAAGCATTTCAGCCTCCACAAATCTGCCTAATAAAACAAAGTATATATGTACACAGGATATAAAGCAAGCTAGCCAAGTAAATTATATATGAATGTAGCCTGTAAGGTAGTATGCAAGAACAAAGAGAGAAATAATACAAAAGAGAAAATATCTTAATACATACAAAATAAGACATGTATACAACATGAATGACATTTCATTTAATACTAGCACACCATTCGGTCTACTAGAAATGTATAAAAATCATTTCAGCCTCCTTTTGAAAAAAATCTGCCTGATAAAAACAAAAAGAAGATAAGCTTATACCCAGTAAACCCCTTCCCTATACAAACTTATCTTTCTATATATACATATCTTCCAATTCATTCTAAACATATCAAACTAGAGAAAAATTATATTGCAAGCCTCTTCATTTTTATACAAACTCAAATATAAACTGAAAACATTATTCAACAATAAGCAAACAAGATGAAATAAAGAGGAAGATCAAAGCAAAATTTTCCTAGTTTTAAAAGCTCAAGCAGAAGTGCTCTGTTATCTTCTCAGGAACAAAGGCGAGTAACATCACAATTGAATAGTTTAAGTATATATTTGTTCCGATGCAAGTTTCTCTGGAATTCAGTTGTGTTGAGAATATTTCTTGTGTATAGTTCTGTGTTATGTGTGAATACAGTGATGAGCATCTCTGTGTTCTATCTGACTTTAGTTTCAGGTTTAAAATCCTCATCAAAACTCATTTGCTCTTATTCAAAGCTTGATAAGATTTAAGTTGTGAATATAAAATGTCTGTTATAACATAGATTTAAGTTTAAAAATTTTATTTAAAAAAAAACAATTTGTATTGGGTCTGGAATACAAAATAACAGTGAAAAACTTACATAAGTAAAAACTCAATTTTTATAAATCATGAATTCAGGCATATGAATCAAAAACTAAAACAAAAACTTGATTTTAAAACTAAAATCACTACTTATAATTAAGTGTTGAAGGTGTAGTACTGGGTTGAACATAATAGGTGAAATTGTGATTTTCTGGTGATCTACTGGAAGGTGGAGGTCTGGCTTCCTCCTGGAGGTGGAGGAATGACTGGAGATTGGTGGAAAATTGTTAAATGGATGAACAATTCGAGGAGGAGGGAGCGGTGATGGGATTTTGTTCAGAACCCTAGTTTTTACCGAGTTCAGTGAATCGACCACTATGACCTGTGATGTTGATCGAGTGCTTCGAGTTTTTGGGGAATGGTAGTTGGGTCGTAGTCGAAGTCATAGCCGGAGTAGGGGATTTTCTGGTGGCCGAGGCATCGTGGAAGAGGCGATGACATGTTTGGATGTGGTGGGCCATGCTGTTTCCAGGTTTGTTTATTATACTCGAATTTGATTTCGAGTCGAGTTGAGGGATTTCTGACAATTGAGTTGGGTTTTGGAGATGCCAGTGGACGTGGGAAGATCGCCGTTGATGGTTGGAATCACCTAAAGCCTCCGTGCACGTGCACGACATGTTTGTTCTGGTGGAGGTGGTTTGGATTTTGATTTCAAAGTTTTGGTGTCTTGAGTTTTTCAGGTAATTCAGTTTTAGACTCGAAGAAATTTGCTTTAGGCTCAAAGCAATCTTGTAGTTGTCTCGGGTAGGTTAATTACAGGTTTGAAAACCTGTAAGTTATAAAAAAATTTTAACCTGGGTTTTAAAATGTAAACAGATATTAAACTAAGTTTTAAACAAAATTTAGTTCGAGTTCAAATGAAGTTTGAACCTCAGTCTTGAAATATAATAAAGTTTTTAAAAAAAAAATTAAATTACTTGTAACAACTTTAAAAGAGTTTTAAATAGTTTTAAATTTAAAAAGTGAAACTTTAAATAAAATGGAGATTCAAACCTAAGTATAAATTTGGGCTAAAATCTAAATTTTGGAATCTTGGTTTTGAAATAAAGGAAGATTTTGAATTGTTTAAATAATTTTTAATGATGAAGTAAATTTTTAAATTGATTTAAATCTAAGATGAAATTGGGGTTTTAAATCCTTTTAAACTTCTATATTAAGGTAGATATTTTTTTTACTTATGAATTTAAAAAGGATTTTGAAATTGTTTTAAACTTTGTTAAGTCATTTTGTTTCATTTTAAATCTTAAATTTAAAGTGAAATTTAAAGTAAAATTTGAAATTAAATCGTATTTAAATACCTTGTAAAGATAATTTGATCATTAATAAGAAAAATGTTTTTATAATTGAAGATTTAATGATTTGTAATCAATAAGTTAATTAAATGGATAATTGTTGATTTGGATTAATTAATAATTAAGGGCTTAAATTAGTTAATTAAGGTTTAAGCTAATTAATTTAGGATAAATAAATTGGTAATTAAAGTTCATTGATGAAATAAGATTGAATTTAAATTAATGATTAGTAATTAATTAATCAATCAATTAAGGATTAAATAAGTTACAGTTAACACTTAATTAAATTAATGAGTTATTAAAAATTAATTAAATGGTAATTAATGATAATAAATCTTAGTTAATTTACTTTAGAAAAGTAATTAAAGAATTGTTTATAGTCAATGAAGGTCGTTAACTAGGATTATTCAATAATGAATTAATGTGATTAGTTTTAATAATTAATTAGATTAATTAATTTAAGATAAAACTATAAATTGTTTAAGTATAGTTACTTAATGGAAGTAATTAAGGAATTAATAACTCATTGTAATTAATTCGGTTTAATATGAATTATTTAAGGTAATTAATTAAGTTTAATTATTTTAAATAATCATTTGATGATGTGATAAGTATAATTACTTAGGGAAGTAATTAATGATAATTACTGGATGTAATTACCCAGGAATGATTTAATAGTGAAAGAATTTGAGTATAACTACTTTGTATAATTAATCAAGGGACTAATTAGAGAAAATTAATTATGTAGTAATTAATTTATTTGAGGAAGTAATTAAGGGTAGTTAATTACTGAATGGGGTTAATCAAGGGTGATTAACAATTTGGTTTAATTGAAGATTAATTACTTAATGTAATTAGTTTAAATAGAAAATATAATTAGAGATTATTAGTTGTTATAATTAATGATGTAATGGATTTATTTGGAAATAATTAATAAATGAATTGATTTATTAATATAACTAATTAAGAAGTAATGTAATTAATTTTAGTAATTTAAAGGTTAACTTCTATATTTGGTTAAAGGAGAATAATTTGTGAAAATGATTAAAGGATAATTACTTGAATATAATTAAAAGTTAATTAATCAAGGGTGATAAATTGAAATGAATAATTAGTGAATGATTTATTAATTGATTAATAATTAATGAATAGTGATATAAGCAAGTTTAATAATGGTTAAGTAATTAATTTAATTTACTTTAAATTAAATAGAGATGTAAGTAATTAATTTAATTCATTTTAAATTAATTATAGCTGATGTCATTGCTTATGTATGGATGGATGATATTGTTTACCTTGTATGGTTTGATATCTCAGATATGGGATAAGTGATGTTATGTGATGTGGATGTTTTGATTAAAATATGATGATAATATGGATTATCTGTTTGTGGTGATAATATAAATTATCTATTGATGATGATAATGTTGATTATCTATTGTGATATTGTGAATTATCTATCTGTGTGTATATGGATAACTGAATTGAATTGTTTTAAACTTTAAAACAACTTGGCCTTAAAAGATACATTTTGGATTTCGATTAGACCGGGATCGGGTTTTCCATATTTGGAAGTCCGAAAACCACATCGATCCAAATTAACGATAGGTCGTGAATCTGAAGTGAAGATGAAGATTCAGAATGCAAGGGTTATCTTCGTTAACTCCGAGGGTGATTCCAAAATGAGTGTAACGAGATAATACCTTCGGTTTCGTTCGAACCCGGAACGAACTTGTATGGATTGAATGCTTTCGGAACATCGTCAGGTGGGCGATGAGCATTCTAAGAGATGTGTTCTCTAAAGGTAATCGCAGCCTCAAGCCACATCAACCGAGAATGGCTACAATAGGGGATATGCAGCAAGGTTAGGTGGGTCATGCCCAAGCAGGACAAGATTTTCCCCTGTCTAGATGTCCCTTTTTATTCGGCTGTGTGGACAGTTGTGAGCTCCAACTGTCGGGGTTGTCTTGTTCGGGACTGTTCAGTAAGGAATGGTTCCGGCCTTGTGTTGTAGGGGGTCGGGAGTGACCCTCGGTACGTTGATCTAGGCCACGTACTGTGACGGACGGTACCCCAGTAGCCCAACCATTGTATGGAATCCACAATCCAATAAGTGCCAACGGTTTTGATTATATTACCCACTTTTGTGGCTAGTAGCTGGAATTTAATAATGTAACAATTTCGGCTATTTCATATTTACTTGAAAACCCTAGACACTATTATAATATCACAGAATTTCCTATTAAATGGTTTGGTTAGCGTAAGGTAAAAACTTACCATGTTTATTTATGGGAAGTCTTACGTGATACCTTTTGTTTTCAAATATTTTCAAAAATTAAGCAACTTTAACCTGTTACTCACACCAGACCCATGTCTGACCCGAAGTTTATTTCTGTTTTTCATAAACTCTCGGGTACTCAAATTTTTACGAGTAGCCAAGGGATTCAGGTTAGCTTTGACGAATTATGGAGGAGCAATGGAGCAGGCGGCTTCTACGTTGTAGATTATATATAGTGTTCCGCTGTGTTGATATCTCTGAGTTGTTTATCTGTATTGTGTATTGAGATGTAATAACTAGACAGGTGTTTATAACTGTCTAGTATGTAATGTATTATCTGTGTAACTCTGATTGATGTTGTATATTATATAATACTTATGTAATTAATATAATTTATTCGTTCCGCTGTTGAGATTCTAATGTTCTTTCTTCTTTCCTCTCTATCTTTTCTATTTAGTATCCCTTTCTTCCTTCAAGATGATACGACTTTTAGGTGGTAGAAAGTCGGGTCTTTACACTATAATTACTAAATTAAATAACCCAAGTCATTAATTAATTGAATTAATTAATTATCCATTTTAATTACCCTACTAATTTAATGTATCTCAAATCATTAAGCCTTTAGTAACCTTTAAAACAGAAACATTTTCTTATTTATGTTTAAGTTTAAAACAACTTAAAATTCCCAATACTTTGAGTTAAGCAACAATTAACTCGAGGACCATCCAAAACCAAAATCACCAGATCATCAATTCACAGTGCATATCAAATCAATTCAATCATTCAACCAAATATTTAAGTTTAACCATTTAAATTTAAATAGAAATCCAACAGAGTGAGATTTACTCATTTTTGCTTTTATTTGCAATTCCATCCAATCCTGACTTGTTCTCTTCTCGATTTTCGACCATGTATAAGCATTATATGGATTATTAATATTTGAATTATGAACAAATATTTATTATTTATTTATTTGATTTAAACTAATAATTTGGTAACTAATATAATTTTAGATTTAATTAAACAAATAAATCTTCACTATTTCAGGATTAAACCCATAAGTGAAGTGTCAATAGGTATATTTACTTTTATTTGGATCTACACATATCAGAATAGCCTATAGACATCTAAAATCAAAAATCTACCCTTTATAGATCCTGCAACATTTTAAAGTCCTATTTTTTTAAAAACAAACCTTATCTCCCTAATCTGCAAACATAATAATTTAACGAAGAAGAATACCTTACCGCTCACTCTAACACGCCACCATCTGAAATCTCGTGAACGACTCCACACCGCTGCCCAATCTCGAACACGCCACCATCTTCCAGAAATCAAGCATCGCAGTCGACGTCGCGAGTGAACCCTAGACCCGGCCTCAAAACAAAATCACGGTAACCTCCCTTATCGCGATCGATTTAGCAACCCAGAGGACGAGAGGGAGAGAGAGAGCGCGCGACCTCTCCTCTTGCATATGAATTCGAGTTCGAGCCGAGTCGAACCCTACCTGCTCGCGCGATGCCCTAGATCACGCGAAAGCTTCTTCTTCATCGCGGCTTCTCGGCATGAATTCAATTGAAATCGAAGACGAGGCAATACTGGGAAGAGGATGAGATTATTTTGATTTTTATCTTCGAACGAAATTTCGTTTGTTCTCTTTTTTTTCATTTTCTTTCGGTTTGAGTTGAGAACGAAGGGAGAAAGGGAAAAATTAAACGAAGTTGAGAATGAATGAATTCCATTTCCCTTTCCTTTATTCTTTTTTTTTATAAATGAACACATTTGTGAAGGAAGATAATTTTTGAAGGAAGATACTTTCCTTTAAACGAGAAGAGGAGATAGCTAGTTCGGCGAAATTCAGGTCTTAGGGTGGCTCGCGTACGATATAGGATGGCTGGTGATTTAACCTTTATATTTTTTAATATTATTAAATTTTCAAAATATCTTGTTACGCATAATGCGAAATCTCGAACCCCGAATCAGACATGCCGACAGGCGTTTATAAGGTTTTACCCATATTCCGAACACAACGGAACATGTTTCGGAGGATAATTTGATCGTATGCGCGAGTTACAGAAAAAAACGATCAAATTTAAATTAAATCGATTGAAATAGTTTCTAAGCGTTTTGGGCTGCCAGGGTCAAACGACAACTCCGATTGCTACGAAAATTGAAATACGATAATAACTAACTATTACGGATCCAATAGAACTAGTTTCGCCGAATTCCGAGACTGTGCCTCGGAAGACTATTTTTAAATATCGATTTAAACGATATATTATTAAAACTGAACAAATCACCTTTAGTTTAAATTTCAACCATTCTATTATCTTCAGTATCATCATTAAATTTTTTACAACCCTTTAAATTATTTTTAACAGGCTTAAAACTCCAGATTCAACATCTTACCCAATTTCGATTTATATAATTCAATAATTTAATTATCAAGCAAATATTAATATTTGGAATTCAAGTTAAAATTAACCTTTAAATATTTTTAAAATCAATTAATTATTCCAAGTTAAATTGTTAAAAATTCCAGGTCTGCACATTCCTCCCCCTTTAAAAGAATTTCGTCCCCGAAATTACTAGTTAGGAAGAATGGTCCAATACCCGTTCACTTTTTCCCCAAAACCAACTGTTTTATCAACATCCTACCAACTATCTTTTACAAAAGGCTTCTTATCTTTCTTACTAACTTTCCAAACTCTCTCACAGTTTTCAAACAATCCCTTTTTACCCAATCATCTAAATTTTAATTTAAAACCAAAATTTGAATTATCAAAATTTTCTCAAAATTTTTCTAACTCTCTAAATTTCCGAAATTTTTTGCCAGCGTCTCCTTTACGCGGCTAGCTCGGTATAACTACAAAATGCCTCTATGGGCTCCCAAATTCCAAAAGAAAACAAAAGCCAAGTGGCTAGATCAAAAACCCTATCCAATTACATACAGAAATTTAGATACGTACCTTTTTGTCGGGCAATTCAAATTTATCTTTTGGAATCAAATCCAATTTTCTTTTCCCTTTAATACCTGCATATCTTACTTAGCAATAATACCCAATTGTAACTTTTTTTTTCAAATCTTTACATACTTTCCTTACAGAAGTTTTCATATCCATTTCTATTCAAACTAGTTTTTCCCCATTTCCATACGAATTCAATTTACTTTAAATTTCGAATACTGAATTTTACCTTTCAAGTATAACTGATTCACATTAGTTCATCCACTAATTTACTTTAATTTTTAATTTGAAATCGTTTTTCGCTAGTGAAAATTTTCTCAATAATTTTGAAAAAATATTCTAACTCCCAAAATTTTGGCAGAGTCCCCGTTGTATGGAGTAGCTTTTGCAATTTGACAAGAGATATAAATATGTATACATCGACCCATCCGGTTGGAAAAAGCAAAAATAGTTCATATTTCCTATTTGTATTGCGTAGGCGTACCTTATTTAGCATTTTAAGCATGCGGCTTATTTATTTTAGCAATTAGTACAATCCAAATCCAGCCAAACGGCCTTCAGGTACCTGTACTTACTCAATTTAAATATGTAAGTGCCATATATAGAAAATTTATTAGCATTTCACTTACTTTCAATAGCTAAACACATGTATTACATACACAACAAGTGCCAAACGATTCCCATAAGCGATTCATAAGATTTTAAAGCTTATTCAATTGTTTTCAACCAAATTTATATGCCATTTCATTCAATTTTAATGGTTTGCAACTCAATTTCTTACATCCAATTGATTTTAAATCCAAACAAACTCATATTTACTTTCAATGATTCAAAAATCAATGTATTAAATCTTTATCAATTTATAGAATTTTAATTACTTCTGTTTACGTCAAACGACAACTGTTTCTGTGTAAATTCGGCGATATCCGCGTAATAGAGTATCTATTTTAAATTGATTTCAACTCATTTTATAATTAATTCCATTTAATTTCAAATTTATTTACCAACCATTCATTTAACTCGACACATTCCATTCTTGTATAGTTCTAGTCATTCCCAAATTAATTCAATCCAAGCTTTTATTTAATGGGCTTTCACTCTTATTCTTCCATAAATTTTAAACTTAAGTTAATTTATTTTAATTTATTCCAACATCAAATTTAAGTTTACTTTTATTTGATTCTCATTTATTCAAATTCCATTAAATTCAGTTAGCTCATCACTTTTAAAATTTAGTTTTAATTCACCTTCTCAATTTTCAAAATAATATCCAAACACATACTTAACTCGTTTATACTACAAATTAATATGTCACCGAACTTAAGTTCAGTCTGATAATCCAATTCCAACTAAAACCTTTATTTAATTTCCATTCAATCAAACTTCATCCATTTATTATTTAATTCAATTAACCAATTTATCCACCCCATTTTAAATTTTAAATTCACCTGCTCATCTCATTTCGAATTTATTTTATTAATACAAAGTCATTCTTAATTTATTTCTATTCACTTGAGTTTTATTTGCAATGCAAATCATTTCTATTATAATTCAATTTCATCTCATTTGACAACACTTCCATTATATCTAATTTACTTGCAGTTTACGTTTAATACTATTTATAACACACTTGAATTTTATTTGTAATTCAAACCATCACTATTTCGATCAAACTCTATTTATTTTTACAACATCTCCACTTATTTATTTCATTATCAAATCTAAGTCGAATTCTATTTACAATTCGAATTCATTCCCAAACCCATTATCAACTTACAATCCATTTATTTTCCCAGTTAAATTTTAGTAATACACTCATTCAAATAATTATTTAGCCAATTAGCTTACTTTTAACTTCTAAATCAATATTCGATTTTAATTACAAATTCACTTCATTAAAATTCCAGTTTGGATTTCCTTGATTTTCCAAAATTCCAACCTTTTATTTTAAAATTTTAGAAAAGCTTTTAAATTCACATAATACTATTGAAATAGCTTTTTATAAAAATACTTTTTATAACTCGATGTCTCAACCAGTCCATCCTTGTTCTCACAGAAATTCAGTCATACGTTGATCAGGCGTAGGACTGAAAATCTATAAGTACTTGGTAAACCCGTTTTCAAAATCCAGTGAAAATACCTTTGAAAATAATTTATTAAAAATATTGAAAGCAATTTGAAATAGAGGAAATATATTTGGTGAGAATGCTCTGTAAACCATCACCTCCATCCATGGTCGCAGTGACATTCCAGGTTACGTTGCCATCGCGGCAAAAATCCATGTAACTGCAGGCTCTCCGCGGCCTCTCGATTACGCCATGGAACCCTCAACAGATCACAGTTACATCCAGGGTTACGTTGTCATCGCAGCAAAAGTCCATGTAACTGCAGGCTCTCAGCGGCCTCTGATTTTCGTTGTCGAAATGAAACCTCTCCACTCCTACATAGGTCGCAGTCTGCCGATATAAAATCAAACGCAAACTGTCGGCTCTCAGCGACACACACGACTTCCGCTATGTTATACCATAGGTCGCAGTTACATCCTGGGTTACGTTGCCATCGCAGTAAAAGTCCATGTAACTAATGTCTCTCAGCGGCACACACGACTTTCGCTATGGTATACTCAACTCATAATCCTCAGGAACTAGTTTTGTCCGGACTCCTCACAGGATTAACTGTAGAACCCCCCCTTGGGGCTCAAGGCAGTACCACCCGGTGGCGCTCCTAAGAAGTTCATTTCAAGGGAGCGCCTTTTTCCCCAGAGCCATCATCAAAACACTTTATACTATACATATATAATATCTTTCAAATCATACACCTAGTATGATCTCATACAAAGTTTCTTTACACAAAATCGATTATCCCAAAATCGATAGTTCTCAAACTAGGCTTTCCAAATTTTTATATTGATTTTACCCAAAAATCCAAAACCTTTCCAAATCTAAAGATTCCCAAAATCCTTTTCCAAGATCCTCATAAGATCCTTTATATATATATTCAGATATATATAATTTAAAAACTTTGGATCCTTTCAAACTTGTATAAAACTCCTTTTATACTTTAAAACACCTTCAAAAATCCTTTTCTTCTGGAAATAAATTCAACCAGGGAAGATTTATCTTATATAACAAAGATGTATAACTTTGTTTATTCAAAATCAAATATTCAAATTTAATTCTTTTCTTTCAATATCAATTTCATCCAAATCCGTACGATGTACACTTATCATCTGTACGCTATACCAATCTGATCGCTCACTCGATCACACAATTTCACTTCCGAACTAGTATCATCCACCTGACTTCCTAGTGTGGGCACAGATCTGGTTTCTTGATTAGAAACTGTCATTCTCCTTGCATAGCCATAACTATGATAGAGAATATCCAGAACCAACCAACAACCCATATCCAGGTTCGCCGTCGAAAATCGAGTGAAAAATCCCACTCGGATCAATAAACTATCTCGAAATCCTGTGTTCGAATCTGGATCAAATCATTATGCGAATAGAATAATATACGTACTTCTACGTATTTATTTCCATTGATTATCAGCCAAATCAATTTCCTTTCTATTCACATTTCCTTAAATTCCCCTTCACTTATTTACAATTGCCTTAATTCTCATTGAATTGTCACTTCAATTCTTATCTCAATTGGGTATTTAAATCAATAACAGTTTGAACTCCGACCAGTTTATTTTTAGAAAATAGCTTGGAAATTTTAAAAATAGATAAGTAGTTGAAAAACAATTTATAGTTTGTGAAATAGCTGAAAAATAGTAATTAGTTTATAAAACAATTGAAAAATAGTTAAATAGTTCCAAAAATAATAGTAAAACAAATATAAAATAAGTTAGCTTTAAAAAGAAAGGTTGTACATATTTAATAGCTTGGAAGAATAAATTTGTATTTAAAACAATTTATATTGAAAATAGTCCAGAGTCAAACTGTTCACTTCCCCAACAATTCAATTTAAATTTCCACTTCCATTTAAATTGACCCAATTCCAATTTGAATAACTCCAATTTCCATTGAAATTTATTTAATCCCAATTCAAGTTGAATCAACGCTGGTTTCTTTCCAAATTAAATCAAATTCCATTTGGATTTAATCCTTGTTCACTTTAATTATAATTTCAACTTATTCAAGTCAATTTGAATTATTATCAAATGAACCCATTTCAAATTCAAATCGTTCCAATTTAATCCAATTCAATTTCCCATTTAAAATGTTAAACTTATACATCTTCAATCACCAACCCAATTAATTCAAACCAAATAAAATTTCGAACTAATTCAATTTCAATCTTAATTCAAACTACCTCGAATTATATAAATTCGAGTTAAATTCTCAAAGGTTGGTTTAACTTTTTAAACCAAATTATCTTTTATTCAAAGTTTTTAATCAATTTAATTTCTGAGTCCAATTCTCAAAATTCCATTTTAAATTACCTTAACTTATGTATTTCAAGGTTCAAATAAGAGCTCAATACAATTTTATTTTAAAATTTTAATTTATTACTAAATTTTATTTTCGTGTTTGAAGCCAGTTCTTAAACAATTTTAATTTATAAACTCAATTATTCAAATTTTCAGTTTAAAGTGATTCCGTATCCTTAATTTCAAATTAAATTTAGATTTCCCTTTAATCACAATAATGGATATATTACCACACTTCATTTAAACAAATCCAATTTATTTTAAAACGTCCATCCATTTCCAATTTCTAAATCTCAAACCCGTTTTGAGATCATACAAATTCCCAATTCAAATCAACCATTTAACTTTCCAAGTTAAATTCTAATTTCATCTTGAAATTTCCAATTCTAGTTGCTTTTTCTACACTTATTTAACTTTCCCAAAGTTAAATTCCAATTTACTTAATCCAATCAACCTTACTCAATTTGAATTACTGCTTCAAACTTCAAAATTCTTTACCTCTTATAAGTTCAAAACTTATATCACTTTGGGTTTTTACATCACACTTCAGGGAAAAATCAAAACTCAACCTCTTAGAGTTTATTTCAAATTATCTTTGTTATCATGTATATCCATACATATATACATATTTATTTCTTGGCCCTCCCAGCCATGCAAATAATACTTATTTATTATTTCTCATTATTTTGAAACAAATTTCAAATTCTGCGACCAGATTTAGTGTGACGACCCGAAATTTCTAACCATTTAAATTTGAATAGTTAATTGATTTTAAAATATTTAAAAGTAAATTTTAACTTGAATTCCAAATATTAATATTTACTTGATAATTAAATTATTGAATTATATAATTGAAATTGGATAAAATGTTGAATTTGGAGTTTTAAGCTTGCTAAAAATAATTTGAAGGCTTATAAATTTTTTAATGATGATACTGAAGATAATAGAATTGCTGAAATTTAATTTGAAGATGATTTGTTCAGTTTTAATCATATATCGTTTAAATCGATAAATAAAAATAGCCTTCCGAGGGACAATCTCGGAATTTGACGAAACCAGTTTCATTGGATCCGTAATAGTTAGTTATTATCGGATTTCAATTTCCGTAGAAATCGGAGTTGCCGCTTGACCCTGGAAGCTCAAAACACTTAGAATTATTTCGATTGATTTGATTTAAAATTGGTCGTTTACTTCTTTAACTCGCGCATAAGATCAGATTAGCCTCCGAAACACGTCCCATTGTGTTCGGAATGCGGGTAAACCTTATGAACATCTGTCGGCATGTCTGATACAGGGTTCGGGATTTCGTGTTGTGTAACACGAGATATTTTTAATATTTAATTATATTATATTCATGTGTACTCAAGAAGCTCTCCAACCCTATATCTTATCCTCGTCTTCCTCTATAATCAAGCAGAAATGGAATTCAATTCGTAAAAAAAAAAATGGAAGCAAGTGGAAAATCAAAGCTCGCGTCTTTATTTCCCTCATATCCCTCAAATACGAAATCATCTGTTCGAAGACGAATTCAATTCATTTTATTAAAAAAAACAAAAGGGATCACAGCTTCGGGATGTCGCGACTGTTCTTTCGTGGGTTGTTGATCACGCATTTCAAAATCAACTCGAATCGAGTCGAGTTCGAAGATCTGGGACTGCAAGGTGATGGCGTGGCTTGTTTGGGGTTCGTGATTTGGGTCGCGATCGTACGAAGAGGGCGGCGCGGGGTAGTCGCATTTTCGAGTTAGGTTTGCGGCGACGAGGGTTTGGCTTCGCGACTGTTTCGAGTTCGAGCGATTGATGGGATGCGGTTGTGGTGGCTGTGGCGGCGACAGCATGTGAGGTTAGCGTTTTCTTGTTTCCTTCTTCTTGGATTTGAGATTGAAAAGATGCAATTTTGAAAATAAGTGTCGGTCATAAACTGTTCAACATGGAATATGTATACGAGAAAACAATAAATATAGTATAAATTGATTTATCGGAATATATATTTATATAGAGATTATAGAATTTATATGGCTATTTTTATCAGGATATGTGTTTAGTACAAATCTATATATTTATTAAAGTTATGTGATTTATCTTAGTTACTAAAAATATTTATTAAAAGGAAATTTGTTTAAAAATAAATTATTGGTTTAAACCCAACTTATTGATTTAAATTATTTTACTGGTTAATTAAAATTATAAGGTGGATAATAAATTTTGCAATTAGTCAAATACTAATAAAACCACGATATGTTTATTCAAGGTCAAAAATCGAGAAACCAAGGCAATATTGGAATGGATTGGAAATAAAAGCAAAGGTGAGTAAATCTCACTCTGTTGGTTTATTATTTAAAATTTAAATGGTTAAATTTAAATAATTGGTCGATCGGTCAAATTGAATTGGACGTGCACTAATGATGATGTGACTTTGGTTTGGTTGTTTCTCGAGTTAAATGTGGTTTGACTTGAAGTATTTGGGTTTTAACTTGTTTTTAAACTTAAGTTATAAATAAGGAAAATATTGTCATTTTAATGTTGAGAAGGACTTGATGATTTGTGATTCATCAAATTATCAGGGTAATTAAAATGGATAATTAATTTAATTAATTTACTAATTGAGTAACCGAGACTTTGAATTAATTAATTAAGGATTAAGTAAATTAATAAAGTTTAATTAAATTAGAATAATCATTGGGCGGTTTAATAAGTAATTACTTAAAGTAATAAATAAAATATAATTACCTTCGGAATTAATCAAGAGATTAATTAAGATAATTAATTTAGGAGTAATTAATTTATTAATGAAGTAAATGAAAAGATAGTTAATTACAGGATGAGATTAATCGAGAATGATTAATATTTAGGTTGAATTTTAGTAATTAGTTTAGATTAGATAAATTAAAATATAGTTGGAAATTATAAATTTTTATAATTAACGATGTAATTAAAGATTGATTAATTAAGATGACTTAAATCAATAATAAGCGATTTATGAGAAGTTAAGTGATATAAATAATCAAGGATTAATATAATTAATATAATCAATTAATTTATGAAGTAATTAGGATTACTAATTGATTGGGATTAAGGATAATAAATGACGAGAAGTTAATTAAAGATAATTACTTGAATACAATTGAAAGATAATTAATCCAGGGTGATTAATTAAGATGAATAATGATGTGTTGAATAATTAATTGATTTGGAATAAATTAATGTTAAATGAAGGAACCTAAGTGATTGAGATTTGAAGTTCAATTAGAATCAATTGAATTGTTTTGCATGCGATTAAGCTTTGCTTATGGATGAACGAATGGTATTGGATGTTTTGAATGAGTTGATATCTCCGATATGAAATGTTGTGTATTTCATTTGAATAACTTGGATTAGGATAACATGAGTTTCGAAGAGACCGGGGTCGGGTATTGGGAAATACTCGAAACCACTTCTGATTAAAAATAGATTGATGTGTGAAATCAATAGGCTGGAATAAAACGATTTAAGTGAATTTGATTATTTTATCCAAATTGATACTTAGAAATTGATATGTGAAATAAGAGTTGTCTATAGCAAATTGTGAATTGGTTAAATTGATATAAGTTACCCCGGGTTCATAAGTTGTATACCTATTTATTCCTTGTTAGATGAGTTTACTCACACTGGTTTCCAGCCTGACCCGGGTGTTACTTTGGTGTAATGCTCGGGTCAGACCGAGTATTACAGATTTTCAGGTAGGCACGTTCTGGAGCTCAGGAGGCGAGCTGGATGGCAATAGCATATAGAGTATTTCCGCTGTATATATATTATTGTTAAGCTGAGACATGATATTTGTATATATATTCAGTGACTGTATATATGTAAAACTCTGATGTATATTAATGTAACCGACAAATATAGTATTCTTTTGTAAACTGTTATTATTTATTATATTTTTCCGCTGTGAATGTGAGATGTTTGGTGATTCTGTTCTTCTTCTTCTATCTCTTTCTTCTTTTTCATAACTATCTGGAATTTTCGTCTTCGAAAATTCTGGGTCGTTACAGTTGGTATCAGAGCTGAAAGATTAAGCGAGGACCTTGGCTCTGCTGGGGATTACTCATTGAATAGAGTCTGTAATACTCTAGAATGAGTTGAGTGTATATATATGAGCGCGTACTTGTTATTTTCTTATATAAAGGTTTTAAATGGTTTTATATATTAGCATATTTTGATATATAAAGCAGTATTTCCTTCTAATAAATATTAAGGTAATTGGTTGTTAAATTATTGAAATTAAATTAAGAAGTAATATAATACAACCAAATTGAAATCTTGAATTGGAATTAAATTACGTGGTTACAGAAAATACAACCAAATTTAAATTTAAATTAATTAAAAATTAAATTCTAGAATTGGAACTCAAAAATTAAATTGTTTAAAAACTTTAAATGAACAAAGTTAATTTTGTTTAAAGGTTAAACCAATCTTTGAGAATATAACTCGAATTTATATAATTCGAGATGGTTTAAAATTGAGATTGGGAATTTGGATTTTTTTGGAAAATTTAAAATTCCTTTGGATTTGAAAGTGGTTTCCAAAGGTTTTGGTGAAATAGCAGTATTATTTCAAAAAAAATATTTTTGTGTTGAATTTGAGATATGGAAGATTTGAAATTAAAAATGTTTGGAAATGTTTTTAAAGAGATAAAAGAATTGAACTCTTTCGGTCACTGGAAAATAACGTCGGTGATGACTGCAACATCATCGATGTTTATTTTCGAGTTTCTAGAAGAGAATTGCTACCAAATTGTTATAATTGGGATTGCTTGTGAACTGGGTCTGTTTTTGAAATTCAAAGGGATAATTGAATTTACCAAAGAATTTTGGATATAGTTAAATTCTAGGGTAATATTGAAATTTTGGAATTTGTTTAAACTCTGGGATCTTGATTTAAATGTTTATGGAGTAATAAAAATATATTGGCTAAATAAAATGTATAATTCCGAGTTAAAAGCAAAATGTGAATGTATTGATTATAAATAGAAATTGAAAAAAATTGAAATTATAATTAAAATTGTACAGGTCTAAAGATCAAATGGAATTTGATTTGAAGTTGGAAGGAAATTGAGAATCAATTCATCTTGAATTGGGATTAAATCAATTTCAATGGAAATTGAAGATTATTCAAATTGGAATTGAGTCAATTTAAATGAGAGTGGAAAATTTAAATTGAATTATTGGGGAAGTGAACAGTTTTGACTCTGGACTATTTTCAATATAAATTGTTTTAATATAAACTTATGTTTCAAAGCTATTAGATATATACAACCTTCCTTTGTTTAAAGCCAAATTATTTTATACTTGTTTTACAACTAGTTTTGGGGATATTTAACCATTTTTCAACTGTTTTCTAAAACCAATTACTATCTTTCAACTAGTTTACGAATAAATTACTATTTTACAACTATTTTGCAATTGTTTAAAATTTCTATTACTATTTAACTATTTTTCAACTGTTTTATAATTAGTTAACTATTTTATAGCTATTTTGCAAACTAATAATTATTATTCAACTACCTATCTATCTTTAGAATTTTCAAGTTATTTTCTAAACTGGTCGGAGTTCAAACTGTAATTGATTAAATACCCAACTGAGATAAGAATTGAAGTGATAATCCAAACGGGGATTTAGGCAAATGTGATAAGTGAATGAAAATTTAAGTGAAGGTGAATAGAAAGGAAATTGATTTGGCCAATAATCAATGAAGTTAAATACGTAGGATGTACATATATTATTCTATTCGTATAGTGATTTGATCCAGATTCGAGCACAGAATATCGAGATAGTTATATCGATCCGAGTCGGGATTTTTCACTCGATTTTCGACAGCGATCCTGGATATAGATTGTTGATTGGTCCAGGATATTCTCTATCATAGTTATGGCTATGCAAGGAGAATAACGATTTCTGATCAAGAAACCAGATCTGAGTCCGCACTAGAAAGACGGGTGGACGACACTAGTTCGGAAGTGAAATTGTGTGATCGAGCAAGCGATCAGATTCGTATAGCGTACGGATGATATGTGTACATCGTACGGTTTTGAATGAAATTGATATTGGAAGGAGAAATAAAATTTGAATATTTCATTTTGAATAAACAAAGTTATATATATCTTTGTTAAATAAGATAAAACTCCCCTTGTTGAATCTATAGCCAGTAGGGAATGGTTTTTGAAAGTATTTGAAGAATAAAGGGATTTTATACAAGTTTGAAAAGATCCGAAGTTTTAAAAAAATTATATATATCTGGATATATATATATATATAAAGGATCTTATGAGGATTTTGGAAAAGGTTTTGAGAACCTTTGAATTTGGAAAGGCTTTTGATTTTTGGGAAAATCAATATTGAAATTTGGAAAGCCTAGTTTGAGAATTATCGATTTTGTGAAAAGGAGATTTTTATGAGATTCATACTAGGTGTATGATTTGAAAGATACTATATGTGTATAGTATAAAGTGTTTTGATGATGGCTCTGGGGAAAAAGACGCTTCCTTGAAATGAACTTCTCAAGAGTGCCTTCGGGTGGTGCTGCCTTGAGCCCCAAGAGGGGTTTCTAAAGTTGATCCTATAAGGAGTCCGGACAAAACTAGTTCCTGAGGATTATGAGTAGTGTACCATAGCGAAAGTCATGTGTGTCGCTGAGAGCCAACAGTCTGCGTTTGATTTTATATCGGTAGAATGCGACCTATGTAGGAGTGGAGAAGTTTCATTTTGACAGCGAAAATCAGAGGCCGCTGAGAGCCTACAGTTACATGGACTTTTGCTGTGATGGCAACGTAACCCTGGAATGTAACTGTGACCATGGATGGGGGTGATGATTTCCAGAGCATTCTCACCAATGATATTTCCTCTATTTTCAAAAACTATTTTCTATATTTTATAAAATTATTTTCCAAATATTTTCACTGGGTGTTGAAAACGGATTTACCAAGTACTTATAGATTTTTAGTCCTACGCCTGATCAACGTATGACTGAATTTCTGTGAGAATAAGGATGGACTGGTTGAGATATCGAGTTATAAGAAATATTTTTATAAAAAGCCATTTTAATTGTATTATCTGAATTTAAAGGCATTTCTAAATTTTAAAATAGAAATGTTGAAATTTTGAACGACGAAAGAAAATCTAAACTGGAATGACGAAAAATTCGAATTCAGGAAAATTTAATAAGGCGATCTTTTGTAATAACATCGAATATTGATTTAAATATTGGAAGTAAGCTAATCAGATAAATAAATTATTTAATAGAGTATGCTAATAAAATTTAATTCGGTTAAATAAAATGGATTGTAAGTTAATAATGGAGTTTGGAAATGAATTCAAATTGTGAATAGAATTCGACTTGGATTTGATAATGAATGAAATCATAAGAGATGTTGTAAGAATAAAAATAAAATAGAGTTGGATCGAAATAGTGATGGCTTGAATAATATTAAATGAAATTTACAAGTAAATTTGATATGATGGAGGTGCGGTTGAATGAAATGAAATGCAATGTATGGTTGGAGAATAAATTAAAAATGAAATGAAATTAAGTACAGAATGAGTTGAAATTAATTTGTAGTTGGTATGAACTAAAATGAATACCCTTTTAAGCGAATATCGTCGAATTTGCATTGGTTGAATTGTCGTTTGACGTTAATGAAAGTAATTAAAATTCTTTGGATTGAGAGAAGTTAAATAACTTGATTTTGAGAATAATTGGATGGAATATGAGCTTGTTTGGATTAAAAATAAATTGAATGTAAGCACTTGAGTTGTAAACTATTAAAATTAAATAAAATGGCTTATGAATTGGTTGGAAGCAATTGAATAAGCTTTAAAATCATATAAATCGCTTATGGGAAGCGTTTGGTGCTTATTGTTTATGTAATGCTTGTGTTTAGCTATTAAAAGTAAGTGAAATGCTAAGAGGATTTCTATATGTGGTGCTTATATATTCAAATTGAGTAAGTACAGGTACCTGAAGGCCGTTTGGCTAGATTTGGACGCGTTATATGCTAAAATAAATAAGCCGCTTGCTTAAAATGCTAAATAAAGGTATGCCTACGCAATAAAAATAGGAAATATGAACTGTTTTTGCTTTTTTCGACAGTGTGGGTCGATGTATATATATTTATATCTCTTGTCAAATTGCAAAAGCTCTTCCGTACAAAAGAGACTCTGCCAAAAAATTTAGACAATTTTGGGAGTTAGAAAATTTTTGAGAAAATTTTTGTTAACGACAAAACGATTTCAAATTGGAAACTTAGAGTAAATTAGTAGATGAAACTAATATGAATCAGTTATAAATGAAAGATAAAATTTAATACTCTAAAGTAAAGACAAATTGAATTCACATGGGAATGGAAAAATACTAAGTTGAATAGAAGTAAATGTGAAAGCTTCTGTAAGGAAATGTACACAGTGATTTGAAAGGTTACGATTGGATATTGCTGTTAAATAGAATATACAGGTATTAAAGGGAAAAGAAATTGGATTTGGTTCCAAAGATAAATTTGAATTGCCCGAAAAAAAAGTATGTATTTAAATATCTGTATGGAATTGGATTGGGTTTTGGATCTAGCCACTTGGCCTTTTGTTTTCTTCTTGGAATTTGGGAGCCCGTAGAGGCCTTTTGTAGTTGTACCGAGCTAGCCGCGCAAAGGAGACGCTGGCAAAAATTTTCGGAAATTTAGAGAGTTAGAAAATTTTTTGAGAAAATTTTGATAATTCAAAATTTGGTTTTAAAGTGAAATTTAAATGATTGGGAAAAGGTAAACGGGTATTGAACCATTCTTCCTAACTAGTAATTTCGGGGACGAAATTCTTTTAAGGGGGGAGGAATGCGACGACCCGAAATTTCTAACCATTTAAATTTGAATAGTTAATTGATTTTAAAATATTTAAAAGTAAATTTTAACTTGAATTCCAAATATTAATATTTACTTGATAATTAAATTATTGAATTATATAATTTGAAATTGGATAAAATGTTGAATCTGGAGTTTTAAGCCTGTTCAAAATAATTTGAAGGCTTATAAATTTTTTAATGATGATACTGAAGATAATAGAATTGCTAAAATTTAATTTGAAGATGATTTGTTCAGTTTTAATCATATATCGTTTAAATCGATATATAAAAATAGCCTTCCGAGGGACAGTCTCGGAATTTGACGAAACCAGTTTCATTGGATCCGTAATAGTTAGTTATTATCGGATTTCAATTTTCGTAGCAATCGGAGTTGTCATTTGACCCTGGCAGCTCAAAATGCTTAGAATTATTTCAATCGATTTGATTTAAAATTGATCGTTTACTTCTTTAACTCGCGCATACCATCAGATATGCCTCCGAAACACGTCCCATTGTGTTCGGAATGCGGGTAAACCATATGAACGTCTGTCGGCATGTCTGATACAGGGTTCGGGATTTCGTGTTGTGTACCACGAGATATTTTTAATATTTAATTATATTATATTCACGCGTACTCAAGAAGCTTCTCCATCCCTATATCTTATCCTCGTCTTCCTCTATAATCCAGCAGAAATGGAATTCAATTCGTAAAAAAACAAAATGGAAGCAAGTGGAAAATCAAAGCTCGCGTCTTTATTTCCCTCCTATCCCTCAAATACTAAAGCATCTGTTCCAGGACGAATTCAATTCGTTTTATTAAAAAAAAAGGGATCACAGCTTCGGGACGTCGCGACTGTTCTTTCGTGGGTTGTTGGTCGCGCATTTCAAAATCAACTCGAATCGAGCCGAGTTCGAAGATCTAGGGCTGCAAGGTGATGGCGTGGCTTGTTTGGAGTTCGCGATTTGGGTCGCGGTCGTATGAAGAGGGCGGCACGGGGTAGTCGCGTTTTCGAGTTAGGTTTGCGACAACGAGGGTTTGGCTGCGCGACTGTTTCGAGTTCGAGCGATTGATGGGATGCGGTTGTGGTGGTTCTGGCGGCGACAGCATGTGAGGTGAGCGTTTTCTTGTTTCCTTCTTCTTGGATTTGAGATTGAAAAGATGCAATTTTGAAAATAAGTGTCAGTCATAAACTGTTCAACATGGAATATGTATACGAGAAAAAAAATAAATATAGTATAAATTGATTTATCGGAATATATATTTATATAGAGATTATAGAATTTATATGGCTATTTTTATCAGGATATGTGTTTAGTACAAATCTATATATTTATTAAAGTTATGTGAATTATCTTAGTTACTAAAAATATTTATTAAAAGGAAATTTGTTTAAAAATAAATTATTGGTTTAAACCCAACTTATTGGTTTAAATTATTTTACTGGTTAATTAAAATTATAAGGTGGATAATAAATTTTGCAATTAGTCAAATACTAATAAAACCACGATATGTTTATTCAAGGTCAAAAATCGAGAAACCAAGGCAATATTGGAATGGATTGGAAATAAAAGAAAAGGTGAGTAAATCTCACTCTGTTGGTTTATTATTTAAAATTTGAATGGTTAAATTTAAATAATTGGTTGAGTGGTTAAATTGAATTGGACGTGCACTAATGATGATGTGACTTTGGTTTGGTTGGTTCTCGAGTTAAATGTGGTTTGACTTAAAGTATTTGGGTTTTAACTTGTTTTTAAACTTAAGTTATAAATAAGGAAAATATTTTCATTTCAATGTTGAGAAGGACTTGATGATTTGTGATTCATCAAATTAGCAGGGTAATTAAAATGGATAATTAATTCAATTAATTAATGATTCAGGTTAATTAATTTGGTAATTGAGTAACTGAGACTTTGAATTAATTAATTAAGGATTAAGTAAATTAATAAAGTTTAATTAAATTAGAATAATCATTGGGCGGTTTAATGAGTAATTACTTAAAGTAAAAAATAAAATATAATTACCTGCAGAATCAATCAAGAGATTAATTAAGATAATTAATTAAGGAGTAATTAATTTATTAATGAAGTAAATGAAAAGATAGTTAATTATAGGATGAGATTAATCGAGAATGATTAATATTGAGGTTGAATTTTAGTAATTAATTTCGATTAGATGAATTAAAATATAGTTGGAAATTATAATTTTTTATAATTAACGATGTAATTAAAGATTGATTAATTAAGATGAATTAAATCAATAATAAGTGATTTATGAGAAGTTAAGTGATATAAGTAATCAAGGATTAATATAATTAATATAATCAACTAATTTATGAAGTAATTAGGATTACTTATTGATTAGGATTAAGGACAATAAATAACGAGAAGTTAATTAAAGATAATTACTTAAATACAATTGAAAGATAATTAATCCAGGGTGATTAATTAAGATGAATAATGATGGGTTGACTAATTAATTGATTTGGAATAAATTAATGCTAAATGAAGGAACCTAAGTGATTGAGATTTGAAATTCAATTACAATCAATTGAATTGTTTTGCATGCGATTAAACTTTGCTTATGGATGAATGAATAGTATTGGATGTTTTGAATGAGTTGATATCTCCGATATGAAATGTTGTGTATTTCATTTGAATAACTTGGACTAGGATAACATGAGTTTCGAAGAGACCGGGGTCGGGTATTGGAAAATACCTGAAACCACTTCTGATTAAAAATACATTGATGTGTGAAATCAATAGGCTGGAATAAAACGATTTAAGTGAATTTGATTATTTTATCCAAATTGATACTTAGAAATTGATATGTGAAATAAGAGTTGTCTATAGCAAATTGTGAATTGGTTAAATTGATATAAGTTACCCCGGGTTCATAAGTTGTATACCTATGTATTCCTTGTTAGATGGGTTTACTCACGCTGGTTTCCAGCCTGACCCGGTTGTTACTTTGGTGTAATGCTCGGGTCAGACCGAGTATTACAGATTTTCAGGTAGGTACGTTCTGGAGCTCAGGAGGCGAACTGGATGGCAATAGCGTATAGAGTATTTCCTCTATATATATATATTATTGTTAAGCTGAGACATGATAATTGTATATATATTCAGTGACTGTATATATGTAAAACTCTGATGTATATTAATGTAACCGACAGATATAGTATATTTTTGTAAACTGTTATTATTTATTATATTTTATCCGCTGCGAATGTGAGATGTTTGGTGATTCTGTTCTTCTTCTTCTTCTTCTATCTCTTTCTTCTTTTCATAACTATCTGGAATTTTCGGCTTCAAAAATTCCGGGTCGTTACATTTAGAATTTCATTTTCAAGTAATTTAAATTTTAATTTGGTTGTATTTTTGTTTTTACTTAATTTAATTCCAATTCAAGTCTTCAATTTGGTCGTACTTCTTAGTTTTAATTTCAATAATTAACAACCAATCACTCTAATATTTATTAGAAGGAAATATTGCTTTATATATCAAAATATATTTTTATATAAAATCATTTAAAACCTTTATATAAGAAACTAACAAGTACACGCTCATATATATATATATATATATATATATATATATATTCTCAACTCATTCTAGAGTACTACAGACTCTATTAAATGAGTAATCCCCACCAGAGCCAAGGTTCTCACTTAACCTTTCAGCTCTGATACCAAATGTAACGAGCCGAAATTTTCGAAACCGAAAATTCCAAATAGTTATAGAAAGAAGAAAGAGATAGAAAAAGAAGAAGAAATAAACACCAAACATCTCACATTCGCAGTGGATAAAATATAATAATTAATAATAACAGTTTACAAAAGAATACTATATCTGCCGATTACATTTAATCTACATCAGAGTTTCACATATATCCGGTCACTGAATGTATAAAATTATCATATATCAGATTAACAATAATATAAACACGGCGGAAATACTCTATACGCGCTTGCCATCCAGCTCATCTCCTGATCTCCAGAACGTACCAACCTGGAAATCTGTAATACTCGGTCAGACCCGAGCATTACACCAAAGTAACACCCGGGTCAGGCTGGAAACCAACGTGAGTAAACCCAACTAACATGGAATACCAAAGCAAACAACTTATATAAACCCGGGGTAACTTATATCAATCTAACAAATTCACAATTTGCTATAGACAATACTTATTTTATACGTCAATTTCTAAGTACCAAACTTAGATAAAATAATCTAATTCACTAAAATCATTTCATTCCAGCCTATTTATTTCACAAATCAATTTATAAAAATTCGAAGTGGTTTTGGGTATTTCCCAATACCCGACCCCAATCTCTTCGAAACTCATGTTATCCTAACCCAAGTTATTCAAATGAAATACACAACATTTCATATCAGGGATATCGACTCATTCAAAGCATCCAATACCATTCAATCATCCATAAGCAAAGCTTAATCACATACAAATCAATTCAGTTGATTCTAATTGAATTTCAAACCTCAATCACTCAGATTCCTTCATTTAACCTTGATTAATTCCAAATCAATTAATTAATCAAGCCTTCCCTATCCATTCATCTTAATTAATTACCCTGTATTAATTATCTTGAAATTACATTCAAGTAATTATCTTTAATTAATTTCATGATATTAATTATTCTTAACCAAAAATCAATAAGTAATCTTAATTACTTCATAAATTAATTAACTATATTAATTACATTAATCCTTAATTACCTATGTTAATTAATTTCTCATAAGTCACTTATTACGGATTAATTAATCTTAATTAACCAATCTTTAATTACATCATTAATTATATAAATTAAGGATTTCCAATTATATTTTAATTTATCCTAATCAAATTTAATTATATTAATGAAACCACAATATTAATCATTTTCGAGTAATCCCACTGTAATTACTATCTTTCATTTTACTTCATTCATAAATTGATTACTCCTTACTCGTCTTTCTTAATTAATCTCTTGATTAATTTCACAAAGTAATTACATTTTATTAATTACATTAAGTAATTATTTATCACACCATCAAATTATCATTCTGAATTACTTATACTTAGTTAATTAACCTACAACTTAATTTATTATTTATTCAAACCTTTAATTACTAAATTAAATAACCCAAGTCGTTAATTAATTGAATTAATTAATTATCCATTTTAATTACCTTACTAATTTAATTTATCTCAAATCATTAAGCCTTTAGTAACCTTTAAAACGGAAACATTTTCTTATTTATGTTTAAGTTTAAAACAACTTAAAATTCCCAATACTTCGAGTTAAGCAACAATTAACTCGAGAACCATCCAAAACCAAAATCACCAGATCATCAATTCACAGTGCATATCAAATCAATTCAATCATTCAACCAAATTTTTAAGTTTAACCATTTAAATTTAAATAGAAATCCAACAGAGTGAGATTTACTCACTTTTTCTTTTATTTGCAATTCCATCCAATCCTGACTTGTTCTCTTCCCGATTTTCGACCTTGTATAAGCATTATATGGATTATTAATATTTGAACTTACGAACAAATATTTATTATTTATTTATTTGATTTAAACTAATAATTTGGTAACTAATATAATTTTAGATTTAATTAAACAAATAAATCTTCACTATTTCAGGATTAAACCCATAAGTGAAGTGTGAATAGGTATATTTACTTTTCTTTGGATCTACACATATCAGAATTGCCTATAGACTTTTAAAATCAAAAATCTACCCTTTATAGATCCTGCAACATTTTAAAGTCCTATATTTTTTTTAAAAACAAATCTTATCTCCCTAATCTGCAAACATAATAATTTAACGAAGAAGAATACCTTACTGCTCACTCTAACACGCCACCATCTGAAATCTCGTGAACAACTCCACACCGCTGCCTGATCTCGAACACGCCACCATCTTCTAGAAATCAAGCATCGCAGTCGACGTCGCAAGTGAACCCTAGACCCGGCCTCAAAACAAAATCACGGTAACCTCCCTTATCGCGATCGATTTAGCAACCCAGAGGACGAGAGGGGGAGAGAGAGAGCGCGCGACCTCTCCTCTTGCATATGAACTTGAGTTCAAGCTGAGTCAAACCCTACCTACTCACGCGATGCCCTAGATCTCACGAAAGCTTCTTCTTTGTCGCGGCTTCTCGGCATGAATTCAATTGAAATCGAAGACGAGGCAATACTGGGAAGAGGATGAGATTATTTTGATTTTTATCTTCCAAACGAAATTTCGTTCGTTCTCTTTTTTTTCTTTTTCTTTCGGTTTGAGTTAAGAACGAAGGGAGAAAGGGGAAAATAAACGAAGCTGAGAATGAATGAATTCCATTTCCCTTTCCTTTATTCTTTTTTTAGAAACGAATAGATTTGTGAAGGAAGATAATTTTTGAAGGAAGATACTTGTCTTTCAACGAGAAAAGAAGATAGCTAGGTCGGCGAAATTCAGGTCTTAGGGTGGCTCGCGTATGATATAGGGTAGCTGGTGATTTAACCTTTATATTTTTATATTTTTAATATTATTAAATTTTCAAAATATCTTTTTACGCATAACGCGAAATCTCGAACCCCGAATCAGACATGCCGACAGACGTTTATAAGGTTTTACCCATATTCCGAACACAACGGAACATGTTTCGGAGGATAATTTGATCGTATGCGCGAGTTACAGAAAAAAACGATCAAATTTAAATTAAATCGATTGAAATAGTTTCTAAGCATTTTGGGCTGCCAGGGTCAAACGACAACTCCGATTGCTATGAAAATTGAAATCCGATAATAACTAACTATTACGATCCAATAGAACTAGTTTCGTCGAATTCCGAAAATGTGCCTCGGAAGGCTATTTTTAAATATCGATTTAAACGATATATTATTAAAACCGAACAAATCACCTTTAGTTTAAATTTCAACCATTCTATTATCTTCAATATCATCATTAAAATTTTTACAACCCTTCAAATTATTTTTAACAGGCTTAAAACTCCAGATTCAACATCTTACCCAATTTCGATTTATATAATTCAATAATTTAATTATCAAGCAAATATTAATATTTGGAATTCAAGTTAAAATTAACCTTTAAATATTTTTAAAATCAATTAATTATTCCAATTTAAATTGTTAAAAATTTCAGGTCATCACACAATGTGTATAGTAAAAGATTCAGAAAATGGATTAAGGAGAGAGATATTTTGGTGTGTAAAAATATTTTCCTAAGTGTGTGACGTGGAAAGTAAAGCACATGGAAGAGAGCATGCATGGTGAACTTCCATGGAGCACAAGAGGTGAGTGTTTACCTCTTGTCCACTTCAACATAAGGGCCTTCCTGTGTTACATTAACACATTTTTTAAATTTCAAAGGTAGAAACAACATAGTCTTAATCCATTTCTTTCTTCACGAGTCAATTTCTAACAAATACAAACCAATATCAAACTTCTCCAAAGTCAAGCTACAGACTTAAAACAATAAAGCAAAAAGGAAAAGCATCTTAAAGTTAAAGGAAGTTACAATAAAATGGTGCACCTATCATGGATGGTAAGCATTAAAAGGAGGAGGGAGGAGGCTTAGTGCAAAATGGAGGGAAAGTGAAGTTTATTGGATGTTTAGTAATGTTAGGAATGTTTATGTTCTTGTGCTTGGATTTAGCATGGATTTGAGTGAGTAAACTCACTATTGAATGATGCACATTGTGTATGTGCGTGTATGTTGTGTGCTTGAATATAAATTTTAAGTAAAGTTAACTAATGCAAGTTTCACTTTTGGACCCCCTTTGATTTGGAAAGCAAGTGACAACTTTATATGTGATATTATCACTTATATTACCCTCTAAAACATTCATGACCATGAATTTGTGTTCATATATTTGGTATGTTTGTGTGTGGCATTAAAATGTGTTTGAAAAGTGTTTGAAGCGATAATAGTCGCTATAAGTGCACATTGAAATCCCATATTTTTAAACTCCTTAAAATGGTTATATGTGAACATATTGTGAAAGTTTATAATTTAGTTGCACTCCCACTTATAGTTGTGTATGGGATAGCAAGGATGTGGTTTGAAAAGTTTTAGAACTTGTGGAACGAAGTTGTAAAATTTATATAAAAAATGTCGCTATGGACGGACTTTGAAATAGCTCTGTGTTCGGTGATTTTTAATACGATTTTGAAAGAAATACTTAGGGGTTTCCTTGCTATTTTAATAAATACTATATGTGCAATTATTATTGTTAACATATCAAGGTTTAAATGATTTTTACAATGGTTGAACGAAGTTGCAAAAGATAGGAGCGAAGATGTTGCTATATGAGCACTTCGTAAAATGCCTTGTTTTTGGTTATTTTAGTAGGATTTTATAAAGACATTCTGATGGATTTCTTTGCATGTTTATTAAATACTATAAGTGTCATTGTAACGACCCGTATTTTTATGGATCGAAAGATTGTAGAACTGTTGTCATTAGGTTGTTGGTGTTGTTAAGTCGTTTGGAGCTTAAGTCGTCCAGAGATGAGTCGTCCAGGGTTAGGTCATGTCATAGCATAAGTCGGTGGAGCGACTTAGGGGATGGAGCGACCTAAGGAAAGTGAACGACTTAAGGAGGTGAGCAACTTAAGAGATTAGACGACTTAGTAGAGTTAGTGGTAGTGGTTGCCGACTTAAGGGTTAACGGCTTAAGGTGTTTGCCGACCTATAGGAGTGAGCGAATTAATGGGATAGTGGTTGAATGAGTTACCGACCTAAGGGAGATAGGTCGGTGAGGCGACTTAAGGCAGGTAGCGGCTTAAGGGGGGTAGCGACCTAGTGGTTAGCGGCTTAAGGAAGATGGCTTAGGTCGTTGAAGTTTAGGTCGTGAGACCCTGTGTTTGTAGTTAGGTCGCATGAAGGTAAGGGTGTTAGGTCGCTGGGTCGTTAAGCCGCGTGTGTTGATAAGTTGCTAGGTCGTTGAGTCGTTGAGTCGTCCAAACGACTTAGGACTTAGGTAGAAATGCGGCAGTGTGTTAGGTCGCTAAGTCGTATCCTGTTGAGCCTTAGATCGTGCGTATGTGTTAGGTCGCGCATGTTGTTAAGTTGTGGGTCGCATGATGGCTTGAGTCGTTAGGCCGTGTCTAAGTTAGGTCGTGTAAAGGCTTGAGTCGTAAGTCGTGGGGCCTTGTTAAGTCGTGACTGACTTAAGGAGGGGCGAACGACTCATAGGTTTGGCCTATAAATATACGGCCTTATCTTACTTTTTGGGATCCGGATTTTAAAGCGACGAAGTTCTGCCTTTTTGAGAGCTCGAGTGCTACACTTCTTCACTTCTTTTATCCACTTTAATCTAGTGCTTCCGTCCATCCAAGATTGGAGATCAAATTGAAGATCCAAGAGCCAAAATTGAAGATCTACATTCTTTAAAGAGAGACTTCATCGTTTGAAGGGAAATCTTGTCGGATCAAGCTAGATCCTTTGCTGTCCAGATCTGGAGTTAGTTGCTTTTGAGGTGTTTAGGTGATTCGGTGAGTGGTGGTTATCTCTCACACGGACCCAAAGGAGTATATTGGATCAGTGGCTTGTTTGTGTGTTAAAGACAGTGATTTCATGCATTTTCCTTAAGTCTGCATGTAGATCCATCGTTCATAAAGTTTTGATATCCACTTTACTACATGTTAACCTATGCTACTTCATTCATCAAGATATTACTTAGAATTCATGCTTGTTAGATTTGGACTCTTTATTTACGAAATTGCCATTATTGTTATAACTGTTTATTTAGATCTTGTTTGAATGATTGATTATTTGGATTAATGATTGATCTGATTGATTGTTACAAATTAGTTGATTGATGATTTGATTTGGAAAAGTTGGTCGAAGATGATTCAAAAGCTAAGTGGAAAGGCTCTTGAATAAGGAAAGCTGCTCGTGGCATATGAAGCGGATGATAAAGCTCATATGGATAGATTTGATGATGATGTTGAGATGGGACTTTGCTATGATGCGATGAAGCAAAGCATGATGTGAGATAGCCTTGGTTTAATCCAGACGGGATCATCCCAAGCATGTTGATAACTCGGTGATATGGTTCGAGTTTGTGGATAATGGTTGGCTCAAGAGGCGCTTGAGCTAGTATGAGAATAGTCGTCGAGGAGGATGACTAGAAGGCTGAGATTTCATCGTTATTGAAGGTTTTAGTAGACTCAAAGCAAGAGTACGCTGGGCAGATTCGATAGTCCCAAGACTAATAGTTGATGGTCTAGTACTCTGGGCAGATTCGATAGTCCTAGGAACGGGTCACGACGACGTGCGGAGTTCTGTCTAGAACCGGGGTTACCATTAGCCCTTGACGGACGGATGAAAGAATGAGTCGGTCATTCAATTAACGGTGATATCGAGGCAATGATAACAGTGATAGCCAGAGTCATGGATGTTTGGATGCTTTGGTTGTATCGTCACTCGGTCTCAAGAGCGATGTTTTTGTGGGTGCTTATCTGATCTTGGTTTAGGCCTTGGGGGTTTGTACTTGGAAAACATCGACCTTGACTCGAGTGATAATTGCTTTACTTTAGTTGTCTGCTTTGCTATGGTTGTTTCTGCTTCGTGTGTCTGGGGGCTATCACCGTAGAAAGAGGTGGAGTGGGATGGTTGGGTTCCTATTCCTTTTTACCCTTTATGCTCTTTTGGTATGTTTGATAGTTGATTTACCGCTCACTAGGACTTTTGTCTGACTCAAGGTTTTATGTTCAACTCTTATTACCTTGGGCTGTTCATCCATTTTGGGATGGGCAGCCTAGATAGCAGGTGACAGGTGCTGTTCTTAGTGACCAACGCTGTTGATGACGAAGACGAGCTGGAGGCTTTTGCATATTGTTTTTCCTTACTTTATGTACTGGATGTTCCGCTGCTTGTATGATTCACTGAGTGTTATGTAGTGAGGCTTGATATATTGACTATTCAGATGTTTGTATCAAATTGTTTTGTAGTGTATTGATGAGATTCTACTAGTGAAGCTTCACTATAAATATTTCTCTATTGTATTTTATCCTTGCGCTATGATTGGACTATTCTGTGTTTACCTTACCTTGATGATCGTCCATGGCTGCTGGGCACGCCTTTCAGCGCACTATCTCCTTGTTTAAGTGCAGGAGTCATGGGTGGTCGTCACATTTGGTATCAGAGCTTTGGTTAATCGATTTTAGCCAACGCTCGCTGACGTAACCACGTATGAGAGACGTAATTGTATTTTGATGGATGATTACTATATATAATATAGTAGCTTAGAAGGATTTGAACTCCTTATGCAGTTGTTTCTCAGTGTATATTAATCATTTTTCTTATAGATATTAGGAATGAGTCGAAGAGGGAGACCAGCTGCTAGGGAAGGCCGTGCTGTTGAGGGGGCTGCTGATTATGCTTCTATGTTCGAGGCTATGATGACTTCGATCATGAGAAGAATACCAGCTCCAGGGCCATCAGTAGATGTTGGAGTTCAGGTTCAAGCCCCAAAACCAGTGGATTTTGCTAAGTTGTGCAAAGACTATACTGCTCTTGGAGGAAAGGTTTTCTTGGGGACAGAATCAACCATTGAAGTTCAGAGGTGGATTGATGCTTGTAGAAGGATCTTTGGTGACTTGGGAATTGAGGATGCAACTAAGAGGAAGCTTGCATCAAGACAGCTTCAAGGAAGAGCTTCTGATTGGTGGAATTCTATCACCATTGATACTCCGGAGGAAGAGATCACTTGGGTGCAATTCCAAGCTAGATTTGAGGCTAAGTTCATTTCTACAGCTCAGAAATCCGTTCTGTTAAAGAAATTTGTGAAACTCAAGCAAGGTGGAAGACCAGTTCTTGAGTATGTTTCTGAGTTTGAAGCTTTGTCCAAGTATGCTCGGTCGTATATTGAATCTCCCTATCAGAAGAATGAGAAGTTTGTGACAGGTTTGGACACTTACCTTGGGAGACAATTGGTGGATCATCTGGACGATCCATTTGAGAAGCTTGTGGAGAAAGCTCTCACGCACGAGAATCTGTTTCCTAAAGAGGGATCTGTTGTTGCGGTGACAAAGGAGGAGTCTAAACCACAACAGGGTGGAAACAAAAAGAGAAAGTAGCAGCAGCAGAAGGGTAAGGATGGCCAGAAGAAGCCGAAGGGTGAAGTGACCTGCTACAACTGTCCGCAGAAGGGTCATCTTTCCAGAGATTGTAAGAATCCGAGAGTGCCGGTGAAGTGTCACAACTGTGACAAATTGGGGCATATCAGGAAGAATTGTCCGGAACCGCGGAAGGACAAACAGATTGTGCAAGCTTATGCTTTGGGAGCTGTGCCATCATCTTCAAAAGCTCCTATGGCGGAAGAGAAAGGAAAGAGTGTGGTGGTTCAAGGTACTCTTTCCATTTGTGGTGTTCCAGTTAGAGTGTTATTTGATACTGGGGCGTCACTTTCCTTTGTTTGTAGTGAACTTGTAGGCCGGTTGGATTTGGAACCGGATATTGTTGATAGACCATTGGTTGTGACTAATCCAGTTGGGGGTTCGTCTTGTTTGTGTACGATATGCCGTGGTCTGGTTGTATCGAGTCATGATTGCTCTTTTGTTTGCGATTGTTTTGTTCTGAACTTTGCGGGGTTCGGAATTATTTTGGGTATGGACTGGCTTAGGAAGTATGCGGCAAGGGTTGATTGTAAGAGGCTAGAGGTGACAGTCGAGAATGTGGAGGGGCGAAAGGTTGTGATACGATGTAAGCATGAAGAAGGCGTCTTCATGAGCTTCATGTATTCGCTAGTTGTTCCACGGGATGGACTGTCATCGGTGCCTATTGTGAATGGATTTGAGGATGTCTTTGATGAGGTCAAAGGGTTACCGCCGCATAGAGAGATCGAATTTCGTATCGATCTAGTTGAAGGAGGCAGACCTGTTGTGATGCCTCTTAGGAGGATGGCGCCTAGGGAACAGAAAGAGTTGAAGGTACAAGTTGATGACCTTTTACAGAAAGGATTCATTCGGCGTAGTATGTCCGAATGGGGTGCACCAGTTGTGTTTGCAACCAAAGCGGATGGATCGTTGAGGTTGTGTGTGGATTATCGTAAGCTGAATAAAGTGACTAAGAAGAACAAGTATCCATTGCCGAGAATAGATGACTTGTTTGATCAGCTTCACGAAGCTAAGGTGTTTTCTCAAATGGACTTGGCAACGGGATTTCACCAGTTGAGAGTGGCAAGGGATAGTGTGCCGAAGACTGCTTTCAGGACACCATCTGGTTTCTTTGAGTGGCTGGTAATGCCGTTTGGATTGACCAACGCACCAGCATATTTTGTGGATCTTATGAATAGAGTGTTCACGGATCAGTTGAACAAGTTTGTACTTGTGTTCGTGGATGATATTATGATTTATTCCAGAATTGAAGAAGAGCACAAGATGCACTTGCGGATTGTTTTGGAAATCTTGCGGAAATAACAGCTGAGGGCTAAGTTTTCGAAGTGTCACTTCTGAAAGAGTGAAGTGAGGTTCTTAGGTCATGTTATCTCTGGAAGTGGAATAGCGGTTGATCCCGCCAAGGTGGCAGCGATCCAGGATTGGGTTAGACCTAAGAATGCATCTGATGTGAGAAGTTTTCTTGGATTAGCAGGATATTATCGTCGGTTTATCAAAGACTTTTCCATGATAGCTGCACCATTAACAGGATTGACGAAAAAGAACCAAGTGTTCAGATGGGTGCTAAGTGTGAACAAGCTTTCGGAATCCTGAAAGAGCGACTAACAAGTGCTCTTGTTTTGACTATTCCAAGTGGAAATGATGAGATGGTGGTTTACACCAATGCATGTGGTACTGGACTTGGAGCAGTGCTAATGCAGAAGGATAAAGTTGTTGCATATGCAAGTCGACAACTGAAGCCGCATGAAAGGAATTATCTGACTCATGATTTGGAGTTAGCGGCGATTGTATTTGCTCTGAAGATGTGGAGACATTATCTATTGGGAGTCCGATTTGAGTTGTTTACAGATCATAAGTCATTGAAGTATCTTTTCTCCCAAAAAGATTTGAATCTCCGACAGCAACGATGGCTAGAGTTTTTAGCATCATATGATTTTGGTATAGCCTATACTCCGAGAAAGGGTAACGCAGTGCCAGATGCGTTAAGTCGAAGACATGCAGAATTGGGAGCCATGTTTTCAGAATCGAAGAGCCTTGAGTATTTGGCTGGATTTGACTTCAGGCCTAGATGTGAATTGGAACGTAAGATGTTGGCAAACTTATCGATAAGACCTACTCTTGTGGAAAGGATTGGCGAGAGCCAAAAGCGAGACGATAAGCTTGTCAAGATTATCCGTGATTTGGAATCGGGGTTGGATCCAGAGAAGGATAAAGGATTCGAGGTCGATCGAGAGGGTTGGCTTCGAAAGCAAGGACGACTAGTTGTTCCCGATATAGATGAATTGAGAAATGAAGTTCTGAAGGAAAGTCATCACTCGAAGCTGACAATTCATCCAGGTGGAAATAAGATGTATCGGGATATGAAGAGAACCTATTACTAGGAAGGTATGAAGAAGGATGTTGGAAATTTTATTTCCAAATGCATGAACTGCCAGTTGGTAAAATATGAGCAGAAGAAGCCCAGTGGATTACTTCAGCCATTAGAAGTTCCTACATGGAAGTGGGAGCAAATATCGATGGATTTTATCGATGGGCTACCTAGAACCAGAGCAGGAAATGAAGGGATTTGGGTCATCATAGATCGTTTGACTAAGAGTGCAAGATTCATTCCTGTTCGATCAACCAGGACTGCATCGAAATTGGCTGAGCTATATGTTAAGTGGATAGTTCGATTCCATGGTATTCCGAAGAGTATAGTGAGCGATCGAGACCCATTGTTCACTAGTGGACTTTGGAAGAGCTTCCAGGAAGTTTTGGGAATCGAGTTGTGTTTGAGTACAGCTTATCATCCCCAAACAGATGGTCAGACAGAGAGAGTCAACAGAGTTTTGGAAGATCTCCTCAGAGCATGTGTTTTAGACTTCGGAGGATCATGGGAAGATCATCTTCATTTGGTGGAATTTGCGTATAATAACAGTTACCAGTCAAGTATTGGTATGGCACCATATGAGGCATTGTATGGAAGACCGTGTAACTCTCCGACATGTTGGTTGGAAATAGGAGAAAGGTTGATACTTGGGCCAGAAATGATTCAACAGACTTCGAATTGCATAGAGATCATTCGGCAACGAATGAAGGCAGCCCAAGACCGTCAGAAAAGTTATGCCAATAAGCGTCGTAAGGATTTGGAATTCGACGTAGGAGATATGGTTTTTGTGAAGATTTCTCCACTGAGGAATGTTATTCGATTCGGGAAGAAAGGGAAATTGACTCCGAGATTTGTTGGACCATTCCCGATCATCAAGTTAATTGGAAAGCTCGCCTATAAATTAGAATTACCAGAAAAGATGTCGGGTGTGCACAATATTTTTCACGTATCGTATCTACGGAGGTATGTGCACGACTCGAATATAGTGGTTTCTGTTGATAGTTGTGAAGATTTAGAAGTTGATCCAGTTGTTAGAAGACCTCGTAAGCTGCTTCGTGTTGTGGAAACTGACACGGAACAGCTTAGGAGAAAGGTAGTCAGGTTGCTCAAGGTACAATGGAGTGATGATGATAACGACTGTACATGGGATGAGGAAGAGAGGATGAAGGCAGCTCATCCTTAACTCTTCGAGGTATGGCCCTAAGGTGTCGTGACATCTCATGAATTTGTAACTTGTTCTAGTCTTAGAATTCTGCATGCTAGGCTTGTAATTGGATGCATGGTTTGTTGATTGCTATGGATGGTAGGCATGCAGAATAGTTTTGGTTGCTCTTGTTTGTTTGGAATTTTGAGGGCGAAATTCCTAAGGGGGAGAGAATGTAACGACCCGTATTTTTACGGATCGAAAGATCGTAGAACTGTTGTCATTAGATTGCTGGGGTTGTTAAGTCGTTTGGAGCTTAAGTCGTCCAGAGATGAGTCGTCCAGGGTTAGTTCGTGTCATAGCATAAGTCAGTGGAGCGACTTAGGGGATGGAGCGACCTAAGGAAAGTGAACGGCTTAAGGAGGTGAGCGACATAAGAGATTAGACGACTTAGTAGAGTTAGCGGTAGTGGTTGCCGACTTAAGGGTTAACGGCTTAAGGTGTTTGCCGACCTATAGGAGTGAGCGACTTAATGGGATAGTGGTTGAATGAGTTACCGACCTAAGGGAGATAGGTCGGTGAGGCGACTTAAGGCAGGTAGCGACTTAAGGGGGGTAGCGACCTAGTTGTTAGCGGCTTAAGGAAGATGGCTTAGGTCGTTGAAGTTTAGGTCGTGAGACCCTGTGTTTGTAGTTAGGTCGCATGAAGGCAAGGGTGTTAGGTCGCTGGGTCGTTAAGCCGCGTGTGTTGATAAGCCGCTAGGTCGTTGAGTCGTTGAGTCGTCCAAACGACTTAGGACTTAGGTAGAAATGCGGCAGTGTGTTAGGTCGCTAAGTCGTATCCTGTTGAGCCTTAGATCGTGCATATGTGTTAGGTCGCGCATGTTGTTAAGTCGTAGGTCGCATGATGGCTTGAGTCGTTAGGCCGTGTCTAAGTTAGGTCGTGTAAAGGCTTGAGTCGTAAGTCGTGGGGCCTTGTTAAGTCGTGACTGACTTAAGGAGGGGCGAACGACTCATAGGTTTGGCCTATAAATATACGGCCTTATCTCACTTTTTGGGATTCGGAATTTGAAGCGACGAAGTTCTGCCTTTTTGAGAGCTCGAGTGCTACACTTCTTCACTTCTTTTCTCCACTTTAATCTAGTGCTTCCTTCCATCCAAGATTGAAGATCAAATTGAAGATCCAAGAGCCAAAATTGAAGATCTACATTCTTCAAAGAGAGACTTCATCGTTTGAAGGGAAATCTTGTCGGATCAAGCTAGATCCTTTGCTGTCCAGATCTGGAGTTAGTTGCTTTTGAGGTGTTTAGGTGATTCGGTGAGTGGTGATTATCTCTCACACGGACCCAAAGGAGTATATTGGATCGGTGGCTTGTTTGTGTGTTAAAGACAGTGATTTCATGCATTTTCCTTAAGTCTGCATGTAGATCCATCGTTCATAAAGTTTTGATATCCACTTTACTACATGTTAACCTATGCTAGTTCATTCATCATGATATTACTTAGAATTCATGCTTGTTAGATTTGGACTCTTTATTTACGAAATTGCCATTATTGTTATAACTGTTTATTTAGATCTTGTTTAAATGATTGATTATTTGGATTAATGATTGATCTGATTGATTGTTATAAATTAGTTGATTGATGATTTGATTTGGACAAGTTGGTCGAAGATGATTCAAAAGCTAAGTGGAAAGGCTCTTGAATAAGGAAAGCTACTCGTGGCATATGAAGCGGATGATAAAGCTCATATGGATAGATTTGATGATGATGTTGAGTGGGGACTTTGCTATGATGCGATGAAGCAAAGCATGATGTGAGATAGCATTGGTTTAATCCAGACGGGATCATCCCAAGCATGTTGATAACTCGGTGATATGGTTCGAGTTTGTGGATAATGGTTGGCTCAAGAGGCGCTTGAGCTAGTATGAGAATAGTCGTCGAGAAGGATGACTAGAAGGCTGAGATTTCATCGTTATTGAAGGTTTTAGCAGACTCAAAGCAAGAGTACGCTGGGCAGATAAGATAGTCCCAAGACTAATAGTTGATGGTCTAGTATTCTGGGCAGATTCGATAGTCCTAGGCACGGATCACGACGACGTGCGGAATTCTGTCTACAACCGGGGTTACCATTAGCCCTTGATGGACGGATGAAAGAATGAGCCGGTCATTCAATTAACGGTGATATCGAGGCAATGATAACAGTGATAGCCATAGTCATGGATGTTTGGATGCTTTGGTTGTATCGTCACTCGGTCTCAAAAGCGATGTTTTTGTGGGTGCTTATCTGATCTTGGTTTAGGCCTTGGGGGTTTGTACTTGGAAAACATCGACCTTGACTCGAGTGATAATTGCTTTACTTTAGTTGTCTGCTTTGCTATGGTTGTTTCTGCTTAGTGTGTCTGGGGTTTATCACTGTAGAAAGAGGTGGAGTGGGATGGTTGGGTTCCTATTCCTTTTTGCCCTTTATGCTCTTTTGGTATGTTTGATAGTTGATTTACCGCTCACTAGGACTTTTGTCTGACTCAAGGTTTTATGTTCAACTCTTATTAACTTGGGCTGTTCATCCATTTTGGGATGGGCAGACTAGGTAGCAGGTGACAGGTGCTGTTCTTAGTGACCAACGCTGTTGATGACGAAGACGAGCTAGAGGCTTTTGCATATTGTTTTTCCTTGCTTTATGTACTGGATGTTCCGCTGCTTGTATGATTCTCTGAGTGTTATGTAGTAAGGCTTGATGTATTGACTATTCAGATGTTTGTATCAAATTGTTTTGTAGTGTATTGATGAGATTTTATTAGTGAAGCTTCACTATAAATATTTCTCTATTGTATTTTATCCTTGCACTGTGAGTAATACGATGGACTATTCTGTGTTTACCTTACCTTGATGATCGTCCATGGCTGTTGGGCACGCCTTTCAGCGCAATATCTCCTTGTTTAAGTGCAGGAGTCATGGGCGGTCGTCACAGTCATACTTATTGTAAAAAAATTAGACTTCAAGTCAATCGTTAACACGTTGAAAACTGGTCAAATATTTAAGGGTTTAAAATTGGTTTTGTGGTAAAAGTATGTAACTGCAACAATTTGCAGCCGAAACACTGTGGGTGTTTCTAAACTTTTAACAGCAGTTCTTAAATGCAGTAGTATGTCGGTTGAGGCTATAAAATGATTAAAATGATATTTAAATAAATTATTTTTCTATACTATTTTTAGGGATATTTTATAACATATATTAGAGTATTTTAAAATTGGTTTCAAGTCTAAATATATTTTTATTAATTATTTATGAATTTTTAAAAGTAAAGAGTTTTAAATACAAAACATGGTTTTTTATTTTAGTTAAATTCTAAATTTATTTTTTACATAATATTTTATATAGATATTAAAACATATAAGTATTTTTAAAGCATTTATATATACATATATGTTTGGAAAACGTAAGTAATGTATTTTGTAAATGGGTAAGTGGTTTTGGTTATAAAAATTAGTTAAAACGAATGGTTTTGAGAAGTTATTTAAAGTATATTATCTTATTAATAAGTACAGTTAGATCTTCAAAAATAATGTCTTAAAAATAATGTCACGTATAAAATGGTTTAGGGTTTATAGAATATAGTGTTTTAGAAATAATATTTTTTTACCCATTTGAATATATTTTTAAACATAGGTGGGTCTTTGAAAAGAATGTTCTTAAAGACAATGGTAAGCATAAATGGTTTTGAGCTTGTAGTGATAACGTTTAAGTAATATTCATCTTTAATCTATTTGAATATACATAATATATAATTGGATCTTTAAAAAGAATATTTTAAAGATAACGGAAAGTACAGAGTGTTTGGGTTTATAGTAAACAACGTTTTAGTAACATTTTTTTAGCCTTTTTTTTAATAATTTCAAAGTGGAAAATCTTGTTAAATAGTTTGTGAATATTCTTATACCATTTGCGATAAGTATACAATATATGTTTTCAAGTATTCAAATGAGTACAATGAATAGTGAAATAGAAGAATACATGTATACATCATTTAAGGTATTTTAAGTATATATATATAGGTAGAAAAAAGTAGTGAATAGAAACATCATGTATTCATACGATTTGAGATCCCCCAAGAGGATCATTCGTTTGGATTGTGCTCTTGCTTAGCAAATTTCTAGAAGAAATATGAGAATTATATGGTATGGTTATCATCTTGGTGATGTTCTACCATATGTACCACTCATCTTGCTCTTCTGTGATAAGAGATAAGGACATCCATATGGATAGGAGATGATCTCTACCCTTATGCATTGTATGTTTATTTCTAAAAGAACCAGAGTCAAGTTGACCATAAATTAATTGATTGTTTTTTAGGTATTCAGTAAGCGGGAAAGTGTACTTATATGAGATGACTCAAAACAGTAATCACTTCAAATCCGATCGTGATCAATGTTTTGGAAGCGGTTGATAAGAATGTTATAGTGTATCAATGTCTATCACAAGGATAAGTCCAAGGGATATGCCATCGTTAACATTTCAAACGATGACATTTGTGTTGTACTATCTATTTTGAGGCTGATTCCAAGAGGGAGGATAGAGTTAGCATTCGTCGGACAACTTGCGCTGGAATCCATGGAGAGATTCATGAACAATTCAGGATGTTGGAATCCATGTTGAGATTCGAATTCTGTTCGAGATGCTGGAGTCCATGTACAGATTCACGAACTGTACGAGTGATGAAGACTCGTACGTTAACATGTTGAATATGACTTCATCATCGGAAATGATAGAAAATAGAGTAGGCACACAGCATGTGGGTTTAGCTAACCCAAGGGTACATCAACTCCAAATATCTGGAGATGCTTTCGGTTGTTGCTAGTGAGACACAACACCAGAAAGGCAATTTCCTCACGGTTATAAGCGTGACAAAACTGATTTGTTACGGTTATAACCGTGAAAATAGGTACTGTGGGCAAATTCAGTCACACTTTTGCTCACGGTTATAATCGTGATAAAAATAGTAGTTTCTCACGCTTATAACCGTTATAAATTTAGATATTATCACACTTATAACCGTGATAGAACAGTATTTACTCACGGTTATAATCGTGATAAAATGGTTATTACTAACGCTTATAACCGTGGAATATTTAGGTAGTATCATACTTATAACCGTGGCAGAACAATAGTTTCTAACATTTATAACCATTACCAAAAATGAAACTCTAACACTTATAACCATGACAAATGCATAAGTAAATAGCAAAATTACCAACACTTATAAGTGTTACAAATTTGGTATAACTGAACCATATCTTATTCAGCATCTAATAGTATTTCATTTAATTATATCTATACGAATTTACAGCAATAATAAACACAAGACTAAATTTCAAAACTAACATATCATCAAATCAGTAAAAAACATCAAAATTACGAAATAGAACATATCAAATTCTACAAAGTTCATTGTGACAACTTCAAATTTCACTACTACAACGTATCTAGAAGCTTACAACCTACCTTGAGATTTCCATCTAATAATCCAGTTAAACATAAAAATTGTGCCACATGAGATCCGAATCCTCCAATAGCTCCTTCCTCAACTGTGATGATGAACTCGTGCTCCTTAGCCAGTTTCCTAATAAGTTGAACAACACCTGCAGCACATAATAGAAATTCATATAATTTTTTTCAAAAAATGCAATAGAATTATGCATGCATGTTTAAATTACGATATGTTTTTTTACCATGCATTTTGTCGGCTGCAACTTCAGCAGGAGGGTACCCTTTTCCTTTATTTGTGACTATGTGAATGAGGACTGGTCCAGGAACAGGCATGTCTTTAACTTTTTTGAGTATTGTCACTAAATCTTCCACATTATGTCCATCCACTGGACCTATGTAATATAGCCCGAGTTCTTCAAATAAGGTTGCACCAGATGCCCTAATCATTCCTCTAGCGTATTCATCTAATCTCGATGCTACTTCTTGTGTTTTCCCTCCAATTTGTTTTGTTACATTCTGTATATACAACATTCAGTACAGTGCTAATCCAAAACATTCAGGTTAAATTCAGCTTGTTTTCATCTTTTTCTTTCTTTCTTTTCCATGCTAATCCAAAACTTTCTGTAGAGTATTCACAAACTATGTATCAACCATAAACTGTATAACATATTATATTTAGAGACTTCAATATGTCCAACATGTTACTGGATGAGAATTGGAACACAAAATTGCCAGATTTTGGTTTTGCTAGGCAAGGACCCGAGGGTGAATTAACTCATGTATCAGCGGCTAAGCACACAGCTTGCAAGTGAACTAGTCTATCGCACTTTACATACTAATTTCAGTTTTTTGTCTAATGCAATTTTATACCATACTTTTTGATACACTAAAAACACATAAATTAATTAGTAAATCCCAGTTCCAATGACAAAGTGAGTATTAGAAATTTAGAATCCTCTGAAACTGTCAGACTTGATTAATTTGTTGATATCTGCATGAAAATATTTTTTTAATAAAATAAATTTTATTTTACAAACATATCTGAACTTTTAATGCACAAATGAAGACATGGTTTTTAATATATTAGATTATGAAACACGCATTTTTCAATGAAGAGTTAGAACAATGCATTTTTATTTCTGAAACCTAATATATTTGTTCAGTACTTAATGTTTAGTGTCTAGTTTTTACACGAGCACTGTCGTGTACATCTCAAAACAATATATAATAATTTGACATACTCTCTTCTTACACCCAATTAGACCCCAATTGAACCAATAACTTTTTTCTACATTTATACTTCACTCCTTACAGCGTAGCCATCCAACATAAGTTTTGATTCAGTTCCATAAAACCAAATAATATTGGAATATTGAATTCAAAATGTCAATGTTCCAACAGTTCAAAAAATATTTTAGCTAGAAAAGTATCCCAATTGACTAATGCCTGTTAAAAAATAGAATTATATCAATATATGTATAGTCATATGTTGTGTACATAATTCTGAAATGGTCTACTCAAATGGTTCCCAATCGGTTTAGTAGATTAGTGTGAGGGAGGAGCATTCAAATTTCAAACTTCCCACTCCAGAATCAAATGTTTCCCACTCAATTGTCACTGAAACTAATTTGTTCATATCAACTAATGGTTTCGAGTTTCTTGCCTTTAATGCGTCCAGTTTGTCCACAAAGCTTTATATGCATTTAACCTGCAAGTTTTAAATCAAATACTTAAGCAAATGAATTAATTAGATTTTACCAGTGTAGTCATCTAAGAAAACAAACCAAGAACGCATGAGATTGTTATGTTATACTGTCCTATGCATGTTTTAGGATTATATACCATAAACTAGATTTGAGGATGCTTTAGTTCAAGACGGAGTCAAACTATCCTGGTTCTGCAGTTTTATTCGGTGAAAATCTCAATGTAAAAATAAAGGTTGATTATCTAGTAATGATATCCAACAGCCTTCCATATAAATTATAGCAAAATGATTTTCTTCAGTTGTATTTCTTAAATGTGTCAATAGACTCCATACACAGTTTATGAGAAGCAAGAGCTAACGCATCTTGATCTAATTCCAAACTGAATTGAGGCTTACATGTGCTTTGGTCAAATTTAAGCAATGCTTAGTAAAAAGAAATTATTATTTTTAAAATAAAACGAATTAGGATTATAGCAAAAATACCACATTCCTAAACAAATTTTATCATTTTCTTTAATATGGATCGATTTGCATTAAGACATGATTATTTTATTTAAAAATGACGTTTGTACTCAACGTTTGTGTACTAAGGCTAATTTTAAATTATCTTACTTTTCTTATTAATGCTGCTGCCATTGAAATGAATATGAATAATCCACAATTGTGCATTCATGTTTGTAAATATAATACTTGAGTTACTTGTTCTGCTTCATCCAACCATCAGCAGACAATTGTTATCATAGACTAATAGATCAATATTAATATCAATATTTACCACTTTTTCAGTGTTGGCAAGTGGTTGAAGTGAATATTAAAACCTAGTTAGTCACCAGTTTAAACATTAATTTTTGTGTTACCTTCATGAAACTGCTATGTGAGAGGCCAGATGCTATTTGCATGAGCTTTAATTTAATAACTGAACTAGATGTGTCAATGCCCGTGTGTGTTAATATACATAATTACATGTGTGTTGTCTCTTTGTGTGTATATGTAGTAGCACACATATACATTCTGTTTTATATTAAAATAATAATATGCCAGTGCACAAAATTTTTTTATTAAAATATACCGAAGAAAAGTAGGAAAATATTTGAATGGTGTACATTGTTGTAATATACATTAATAATAGGGATGAATATGCTAAATATGAAAGGGCATTATTGTAATCTGCACTGCATAAGTAGTCTATAAATATGGAGCTTGATTGTATTGTAAATATATATCTCTCTCATTCAATAGAATTGTTCTCTCCCTAATTGCCTCCATTCTCTTTATTCTGTAACACGTTATCAGCACGAAGGAATGCGAATTAATTATTGACCTCAACCTATTCACCTTCAAACTTTCCAACTTCTCAGCAAGTAATTAAATATTAATTACTCTGACCGTTTCTCTTCTGACCATTCCAATTCTAAGGCTATTTATATTCAAAATCCTATTATATATATTAGTGCAGACGAGTCTTTTAGAATATATCCACATACATTCTATTTCTTATTTCCTTTACAACAGCAGGTAAAGGAATTGTTCTTGCATTTCTTTATAAACTCGTTACTTTTCCTCTCTCCAAAAAGGTAATTGTCAATATCATATTTTTTTTGATAAAGCTATCAAGACAACACATGCTAGTTTGGGGTTCGCTTCTATATTTTTCATGTCTTTTCTTGTATCACTCTTATTATTATTCTTTGGCTTCTAAATTCAATATTATTATTATTATTTTTCCCTTTGCGGATCTATTGTCAAATAAAATTCAAAAGTTTGGAATGGAATATACGCAAAGGCTGACTTTCCTTTCTTATTTGATAAATACATGAAAGTTGCAAAATCCAAATGTTTGGTTTTGTTGATACAATTTATTTTTTTGTATAGTTGTTTGATACCATTATTGAAGACTTTCCATTTTTTTTCTTCTTTTTAGCTGGAATCAAACAAATAGTGAATGCTGTTGTGGCGAATATATTCACCTTATGCAATTTATTTTATGAACAGTTCACAAAATGACAAACATCGCCAAGCTTGAATTTAAAGCTTTGGATATATCTGGAGACAACTACTTATCATGAATACTGGATGCTGAGATTCATTTGCAATCTCAATGCTTAGAAAATGCCATTAAAAATGGCAATACTATGTCCCAGCAGGACAAAGCAAAGACTCTAATATTTTTAAGACGTCATATCCATGACGATCTAAAAACAGAATATTTGACTGAAAAAGACCCTCTCTACTTATGGAACTCCCTGAAGGAGCGTTATGACCACCAGAAGACGGTCATACTTCCAAACACTAGGCAAGAGTGGTTGAACCTGAGGTTTCAGGACTTTAAGTCCGTAAGAGAATATAATTCTGCAATGTTTAGAATCACTTCTAAATTGAAATTATGTGGAGAAAAGGTGGATGACGCACAAATGCTTGAAAAGACTTTCTCAACATTTCATGCCTCGAATATACTCCTGCAGCAGCAATATCGAGAGCGTCATTTTACAAAATATTCTGAACTCATAGAATGCTTACTAATTGCTGAACAAAATAATGAATTGCTTATAAAAAACCATTCCTCAAGACCAACTGGTTCAACTGCATTACCTGAAATTAATGCTAATTTTGCCCACTCTGGAAGAGGTAGGGGTCGAGGTCAAGGTAGAGGACATGGTCGTGGACGTGGATATAACTCTAGCAGAGGTGGTTATGGTGTTTTAAAGGTAACAAAACCACCAACTTTAAAAAGCAACAAAAGAAAATTGAGCCTATAAAGAACAATGATTCAGCTTCAGAAAATAAAAGGCATTATGAGGAAGTTTGTTATACATGTGGACGATCTGGTCACTGGTCACGTACATGCAGATCATCAAAGAAAACAGTTGAAGAATATCATCGCTCGAAGAATATTGAGGCAAATAATGCCGAAAAGTTACCTGAAAACACTAACCTGAAGTTAGATGATTTCTTCGAAGATGACAATGGAAATTTCATTAATGATGAAAATCTAAGTGCAATGATCAATGATATGACCAAGTTGATCAATTAGAAATGTCTTGAAGTTTGTGACTTTCGTTTTATTTCATTAGCTTGCATCAATAAATCAGTTTGAAGTTTGTGTTCATTTAATTGTATTTCCCTTTGCAGTACTAGTAATGTGTAATGTGGATATTGTTTTTAATCAATAGCCTATTTTAATCATATTACTTTGTTTGTTTACATTACATTTATTTATGCATACAAATTTTTAATGATTGACTAATCATTGTCTTTAATTCTTAAGGTATGGAACGCCATTTGGGTGATGATATATGCTTACTAGATAGTGCAACTACTCATACAATTTTGAAAAACCAGAAGTTTTTCTCTGAACTATCTAAAAATTTCTCAGCTAAAGTCTCCACTATAGCTGGATCTGCTAATATAATTGACGGGTCCGGAAGAGCCCATATAATATTACCAAATGGTACGCATATCTTTATTCAGAATGCATTATACTCAAGCAACTCTAAAAGAAATTTGCTGAGTTTCAAAGATATAAGAATGAATGGATACCATATTGAAACTATAAATGAAAACAACAAAGAATATCTTTGTGTTATTTCTAGAATTGAAAGCCAGAAGCTTATCCTAGAAAAATTTGGTACAATTTCAACTGGTTTATATTTTACAAAAATTGGCATAGTTGAATCTCACTCTATAAATATGAGCCAGAAGCTCACAAATACAAAGACATTGATTCTTTGGCATGATCGCTTGGGTCATCCTGGATCAACTATGATGCGTAAAATTGCCAAAAACTCAAACGGACATGATTTATCAAACCAATTGAATTTACCAAGTGATTACTTATGTGCCCCATGTGCACAAGGAAAATTAATCACTCGACCTTCATATAGTAAAATCACCTCTGAATCTCCAACATTTTTACAAAGAATTCAAGGTGATATATGTGGCCCAATCCACCCTGAATGTGGACCATTCAAATATTTTATGGTATTGATTGATGCATCAACTCGTTGGTCACATGTCTGTTTACTTTCTACAAGAAATTTGGCATTTGCCAAGCTACTTGCTCAAATAATAAAATTGAGAGCACACTTCCCTGATCATCAAATTAAATCGATTCGACTAGATAATGCTGGAGAATTTACTTCTCAAGTATTTGATGATTATTGTCTATCATTGGGGATTGAAATTGAACATCCAGTAGCTCATGTTCATACTCAAAATGGTCTAGCAGAATCATTAATTAAGTGCTTGCAACTTATTGCAAGACCATTGCTTATGCAATCAAAACTACCTGTTTCAGCTTGGGGGCATGCAATTTTGCATGCATCGAAATTGGTTAAAATTAGACCAACAACTTATCATCAGCTTTCACCATCACAGCTCTTAACTGGATTTCAACCAAATATTTCACATTTACGAAAATTTGGTTGTGCTGTGCATATACCTATTAATCCACCACTTCGTACTAAAATGGGTCCTCAACGACGGTTGGGAATTTATGTGGGATTTGATTCCCCATCGATAATTCGTTACCTTGAACCTCTTACAGGTGATGTCTTCACTACAAGATTTTCAGACTGTAAATTTGATGAGACAATCTTCCCGCCGTTAGGGGGAGAAAAGACCGTTTCAGTAGAACGGCGTGAAATATCATGGAATAATCCATCTATGTCTTATTTGGATCCACGTACTAAACAATGCCAATATGAGGTACAAAGAATTTTGCATATTCAAAATATTGCAAATCAACTGCCGGATGAATTTAGTGACACCGCAAAAATAACTAAATCTCACATTCCAGCAGCAAATGCACCAGCAAAAATTGATGTCCCTGAAGGATCAAAAATAAATATAGCAGCAAATGAATCTAAAGTAAGACAAAAACGTGGAAGGCCAATTGGTTCAAAAGACTTGGCGCCTAGAAAAAGAAAGTCTAATGAAAAATCATCAATTAAGGAACCTCCTGAAGAGGTTATAAATGATCAAAAAGATCACTCAAATGAAAATCCCAATTCTCCTAGAAGCGCGGAAGGAAACATTATCCCAGAAGAGATAAAAGAAGATTCCAACGATAAAATGGTACCTAATAATAATGAGATCTCAATATTTTATACGAACTACGGAGAAATATGAGATCGAAGTAAAATAATAATTGATGATGTATTCTCATTCACAGTAGCTACTGAAATAATTGAAGGTCATGACCATAATGAGAATAATGAGAATGATGATAATGAACCAAATAGCATAAATGAATGTCGAAAAAGACACGATTGGCCAAAATGGAAAGATGCTATCCAAGTGGAACTAGATTCACTTCAAAAACATGGTGTATTTGGACCAATAGAAAAAACACCAGAAAATGTTAAACCAGTAGGTTATAAATGGGTATTCGTTAGAAAACGAAATGATAAAAATGAAGTCGTGAGGTACAAGGCACGACTTGTCGCACAAGGTTTCCTGCAGAGACCGGGTTTTGACTTTAAGGAAACTTACTCCCCTGTCATGGATGTCATAACATTCCGATATTTGATAAGCCTTGTAGTTTCTGAAAAACTCGATATAAGATTAACGGATGTTGTGACAGCTTATCTTTATGGTGAATTAGATACCAACATTTACATGAAAATTCCAGATGGATATAAATTGCCTGAAGCAAAATCAAAGTTCATGTACTCATTAAGACTAAGACGATCACTATATGGATTGAAACAATCTGGAAGAATGTGGTATAACCGTCTTAGTAAATATTTGGTAAAAGAAGGATACGAAAACAATCTCATTTGTCCATGTGTCTTTATAAAGAAATCGGTAAAGGGATTTGCTATCTTAGCAGTTTATGTTGATGACATAAATTTGATTGGAACTCCAGAAGAGATTGATGAAACAATAAATTACTTAAAGAAGGAATTTGAAATTAAAAATCTTGGCAAAACTAAGCACTGTCTCGGTCTACAGATTGAGCATAGTACTAATGGCATATTAATCCATCAATCAAACTACATTGAGAAAATTCTAAAGCGTTTTCAAATGGATAAAGCATATCCACTTAGTACGCCAATGGTTGTTAGATCTTTAGATATTAAAAAGGACCCTTACCGCCCAAAAGAAGAAGATGAGAATGTGCTTGGCCCGGAAGTGCCATATCTTAGTGCCATTGGTGCATTATTATATTTGGCCCAATGCACAAGACCAGATATTGCATTTTCAGTAAATCTTCTAGCAAGATACAGTTCAGAACCAACAAAAAGACACTGGAATGGTATAAAACATATCATGAGATATCTTCGTGGAACGACAAATTTGGGTTTATTTTACTCTAACACAGGCATTAATTCAAATCTAGTTGGCTATGCTGATGCAGGTTATCTTTCTGACCCACATAAAGCAAGATCACAAACTGGATATGTATTTAATAACAGCAATGCAGCAATTTCATGGCGATCTACAAAACAAACATTGGTAGTAACATCATCCAATCACTCTGAAATACTAGCACTACATGAAGCAAGTAAAGAATGTATTTGGCTAAGATCACTGATTGAGCATATTCGAAAAAGCTGCCAACTTCCATCAGTAACGGAAAGGTCAACCATTATTTATGAAGACAATGCAACTTGTGTAGCTCAAATTCAAGCGGGTTACATTAAGGGTGATAGGACGAAACACATTTCTCCTAAATTTTTCTTCACACATGAGTTACAAAAGGATAATAAGATAGAAGTGAAACAAATCCGATCCCAAGAAAATCCAGCGGACTTATTCACAAAGGCGCTTCCAAAATCAACATTTCAGAAGATGGTGTACAAAATTGGTATGCGTCGGCTACATCAACAAACTAATTGAATAATGCGTTATAATCCAGGGGGAGCATATGAAATACGCTATAATGTACTCTTTTTCCTTCACTAATATTTTTTTCCATTGGGTTTTTATTAGTAAGGTTTTAATGAGGCATTATCTTGATCCAGAAGAATCAACCCTCATAGTAACATTATAAAATATATGTTACTTAAAGATGAAATCATGTTGTACTCTTTTCCTTGTTTATGATTTTTTCCCACTGGGTTTTTCATAACAAGGTTTTTAATGAAGCAATTACTCTTATCATCTTTACATACGCATATTCAAGGGGGAGTGTTGTAATATACATTAATAATAGGGATGAATATGCTAAATATGAAAGGGCATTATTGTAATCTGCACTGCATAAGTAGTCTATAAATATGGAGCTTGATTGTATTGTAAATATATATCTCTCTCATTCAATAGAATTGTTCTCTCCCTAATTGCCTCCATTCTCTTTATTCTGTAACATACATGTTATAATAGTGCTGCTTTAAGTTTTAATCTTTTTCCGTATAGCTGAGTTGAAAAAAATGTATCATTGGTATATTATAGTAAAAGGGAACAACACAGACTATTTGTACGAACTTAGCACTGTTGATTTTAAATACACCTTCATTGTTGTATCTGACCGTCAATGTAAAAGATTATATGATCAATAAATCTATTTTTAGTTGCATGCAACTGCTTCTTTGCTGAAAGACAAATAGTTTTCAATTTTGACCATTATAGTTTTAACTAAAATTAATAATGCTTGGGAGAAGTTGTTATCGCTATGATTATTCTCAAATAATTTTATATTAATTGCAACTCTATTATTTAGCTGATACATAAGTTAAGATTAACCTTAATGCCATGTTATTCATTGTTAACCGGAATAATTAATAATAAACAATATACTCTTGAATGTGATTTTGGTTTTGTATGATGTAAGATAAACTGAAGAAAGGTTCCATACAACCACCTAAATTAATTATTAACTGGAAATTTAGAAAAATGCCAAAAAAGGAACAAAAAAATAAAAAATGCAGGGAAGCTGGTTAAACTGAAAAAGTTTAAGGAGATGAATCGACACCTTATTCATTCCATATTATTAAATAATATTTCATATTCAAATTGGCTTAACAGGGCGATTCCTGAAATAATTAAGAATTTACAATTTTACATGAATAAAGACAGCAGTACAAACACGTCATAAATAACAACTAATAAATTAGGACATGAAGCTACATACTGTACACGAAAACTGAAGTTGAAAATGAAAACCATGGTGTAACAATGTTCATAACACAGATTTATCCAACTTGATATATTTGAAAAATGCAATGTTGTGCATCGCTTCCATGGTTCGGTAAAGATATTTCTTTATTCGCATAGAAAAAGCCCTTATTGCGAAAATTAGAATGAATGAATAATAAACAAATAAAAATCCTACATCAACCTAAACTATTAGGAGAGCATTTTTAAGAATAGAGAAATCGTTACTCCATAAAATTTTGATGCAATGTTTACATATATTTAAGTATTATATGTCATACCATCTACTTCATGTTAGTTTATAAATGTCTAACAACATCTTATTAACTTGGTGATCATAGCACTAGCAATTAGTGGCCAGATTATTTCGAGTTAAGCATAATAACATTCAGAGGATGAATTTATAAAACAGTAAATTCTCATACCCAAAATCAATCTCCCAGCTTTTGATGCTTCAAATACTGATGTCTGCACTGATAATTTAATCGGCAAACTGCAAAGAAAAGTCATACATGAAAAGCTAATGAAAAATACCAATAAAAAATTGGTACATGGACTAATGTATATTTTAGACATAACCTCCTTTTATCTGCACAGATAGGAAGCACATGTTATATTCCTCTCATACGTGATGACTACACAGAAACATTTTAAATTTTTTATTTGATAGTCCCTGAAAATCGGTGTAACAGTTTTATCATATCATTTTAGATGACAAATATGCTTTAATTAATGGTCAAACAATCCTTGAAGATAAATCAATACATGGTTAAAAGAATGGTAACATGTAATAGAATGGTAACATGTAATACAACATGGAAAAAAGCTCAACTTAGAATAAAGGATAATTGTATAAAACAAATTTTTTATTTCTATTGCAGCAATCTCATATCCATAATTAATCTGATCAGACAAATTTTAACCATTGACTACAATATTACCATAACCATGTTTTGTGCATGCTATGCAAGAAATTTTACACATATTTGTTATGTTATTACAAATACGTTAGTGAAGCTAAACCACTTTTCAAATAAGTCAAGAAGATATTATAGTTTGTTTTAGTTTACTGCAATAGCTAATGATTTCTAAAAACTAAATAAGTTAATTTATTTAAATGATTACCGTGTTAAAGAAATTAAAAGCACGTATGTCATGCTCTAATCTTACATTCATAATCCTATTCATATGTTTTGCATTGACAATGTTATTTGAGAAGCAGGTTACAACACATTCAAGTAAAGTGGAAATGCATCATTGTCTACCCAAAAGTTGAAATTTATCATTAGTTATGTAGTAACTGTCAGATGGATGTGTAAAATGAACAGGCTCCGTTACATACATTTGGTACCAACAATCTCTAGATAACAACATATCAAATATAAGAATTTGAAAGGACAAAATTTAAAGTGAAAATTGAGAAAAAAATTGAATCTAGTTTAACAAATTAACACATATTACTTTGAGTAAGGGGAGATAACTCTATTATCGGAAATCTATGATGAGCTTCGTAGGGTTTATAAAATTTAAGGTTATCCGTCTGATGCAAAATCAATCGACTGTAATCACTATTGGAATCAGACAGAATGGATTTGGGTGGAATTACATTTTGGGGAAAAATATTACATATTCATCAAAATTGACAGTACGATGTGAGAAATTAACATCTTATGGTTGATTCTCCACTACCTACAGTCGATTTTCAAGAAAATTAGACATCGACCTCATACGAGAGTCGCATGTTTTATAATGGTACAGCTGTGCCCCAGCTTCGTTTTGGTAAAGGGCCGGCTCTGCTAGAGGGAGGCGATAACCAGGTAACGGCGGTGCTGGAACGAGGCGGAGGTGATAACCCTAGAACGAATATCGAGGCAGAGGTGGGTAATCCTAGAACGACAACGAGGCGGAGGGGGAAGCTAGAGATGGAGGTGGCGATAATGGAGGGGGTGAAAGCCCTAATTTGAATTTTTTATTTATAGAACAATATTGGAAAATGATATTGGAAGTGCGAGAAATGATTTTAGAAGCGTGAGAAACAGATGAGGGGCAATAATAAACAAAATGACATTTCTATCCATATTTTTGTTAATTATTTACCAAACTACCTGATTTAGTAACAGTTATAACCGTGATAAATGGTCGTAATGGAAATAACCGTTAGAAATTTGTAACATTTCTTACCGTTACAAATTGAAAGCGGAAAAGTGTTGCAAATGAGCTTTTTGGTGTTGTGAGAGTTTGTGGTATTTGGTATCACGTGTTCGGACGTGGACCAGCTATGTTTTCCTTATCACATATTTTTTTTAGAGATATGCATGGTCTCTGAAGGTAGTTTCTAACCCTTATTAGGAGGCTAGCCTCAGTACACTAGGAGAACTCCAACGGAAATCTATATGCAAACGTACCTTAGCAGGTTTAGCTGTACTTCTAATATTGTTGTGGTGTGAGATGTAAGTAGAACAATTATTTTTTGACTTATATCTATACCCTAGACACTATCTGTTATATTATTATGTGCTCATTAGATAAGTTTGGTTCTTTTGAGAGGATAACCATTATAGTGATTCCAACGATCTTAAAAATACTGTTATATCTTGGTGGCATATTTCTTGAGTTTCTTACACCAGACTTATGTTTAACTCGTGGTTTTATCCTTCCCTTAATCCATCGAGTGCTCTTTCGAGCAGTTTAAGAAAGGTATGTTTTTGTTGATATTCTTTGGAGATTTATGAGACGAGATGGATCCTTTCACCTATCGCAGTATTCTTATTTCCACTGCACTACTATTATTTATATACCTGTATTTGTGAGGATAAGCTGCTATAACTATCCGTGCTAATGATAGTACTTAGGAGTATAGCTCTAAAATGCTGTGTACCTTAGAGTAACACTTTGTACTATTTTTTGATATTATCTGTTATTGTTCTACTGTGAGATTATGATGTCGTGTTTTTTCTTCCTTATTTCGTTTCTTTTTCAGTTTATTTACCCTAACAATCTATCTGTTCGACTCTTGGGTGCTCGGCATGTAAATACCGTAGTTGTCCTAGTGTCGACATTTGTGGGTCGAAAAGGTGGATTGTTACAAAAATCCAGTTTTGAGTAGGGAAAAAAATCAACATTATATTTACGATTTTGCACAAAAGTCCTACCTTTTTTGATTCGAATTAAAATTATATATATATATATATATATATATATATATATATATATTTACAACAACCAAAATTATTTGATATTCAACACAACATATATATGCGTGAAACTTACATCCAATATCATAAAATAGTATCAAATAGTCTATGTATGTATTTCATTTATATTTTTATATAAATATGTAAAAAAAACTTATCTCAAAAAATTAATTTTAAAACTGAAAACCCTTTTGATTTTCATTAAACTTCTAATTTCTAAACCAATAGTAAGCAAAAGATTAGGCAACACCGGCTTATATAAATTCATTGTATAATACAATAATTAAACTATAATGATAGTATATAGCATATATTAAAAGGATATTAGATGATTACCTTATGATGTTGCTAAGAATCACATTTTGAATGAAGAAAATCTCCTAGATCTGATTGAATCACCTCCAAAAATCGCAACAATCTATTGCACCACTTTTGTATTTATTTTATTTTGTTTGATTTGTTTTTGGAATTTTTTCTCCACGAAACCATGGAAATTTTTGCCATATGAGAGAGAGGAGAGCAGGGGAAAATGAATTGTCAGAAGGAGTGAATGAATGAAATAAAGAAATTTTATTCTATGGGAATCAATGAAACATTTCCAATTCCTTAAAATCTTCCCTCTTTAATTTCACATTAAATCTCAATCAAATCCCCTACCCCTCATCATGTATGGCCAGCCAAGATGTATGCCTAGACAGGCCTTTATAATTTCTAGAAACACTTAGTAATTGACTGATTTAACTAACTTATAATTTTTATATAAGCACTTTATTGAATATTAATGGCATTCAAACAAATAAATTACTAGTTACTATTCTATAAATATTAATTAATTTACAACAATTTATAAATTAGTTAAATTATGTGGTACTATAAAGTATTCAACTTTATGGTTGTGCGATTCAAAGGTGTAAATTCGATCAACTATTAATATTATTATCCTAACTTTTGGCCACCTAGCATACGGACAATCCTGACAAGTCAAATCAAAGTTATTAAGGTAGGATGTTCAGAGAAGTGACCATAAAACCCAGAACGAAAATACAAATAAGATCATAGTGCGAATGCAAATCAAAAGAACAACTTTGGGAGACTGGATCCCCAAAAGTTAGGGATCGATGCCGAATCCTATCCCTTGGCCTTATAGGGACCATCTTCCTCCTGCGGACTCACCCTGATGCCCTAACCATACTTCATGTGTTGTTATGTTACTTCAATACAAATCTCTATTGATCTTCATGAACCCTTGAATTGGCAAGTTTGTTCTAGAACTCTACCGTTTGGACTCCAAAACAAGCTAATATTGGTGCAAACAACCATGGAATCACGAAGCTAACTACACGATGATCCGAGATGGAGAATCGAAGACAACAAATCTAGCTAACACGGGGATCAGTCCGACTCTGACCTATGGATCGGTACCGACTCCCAGTTCTTGATGACGTGGCGCCTACTTTTCGGGGAGAATTAGTCTAATTCGGGTACAACGGTTAGAAGATACTTCTGAGCGAGATTTTTGCTCCCTACCTTTATAAGTATAGGGATTGGGCACATTTTGCAAGATCTTTTTGGATCTAGCACTATTTTTTCTCATATTCTTGCAACTTTGAAATCCTAAGTAATGGAGTTGTACCAAATCCTAAAAACTTCTACCTCTAAGTCAGAAATAAATAATAAAATCATTAAATGGACATAGGCCATAGTTTGCCAAACCATTGTAAAACTTTATGTGTTTATTTTTTACTTCTTTTTCATTACTTTCTTCACTTTTATTTCTCTATTATTACTTCTGGGTGTTTTGGCTTTTTTTTGGTTTAAACATTTTGGTGCTTTCACTGAGAAATACTAGAATTCGTTGATCTAAGATTTGAAAAGGATTCTAAATGGCTAGACCATCAACTAGGAAGGTTGTAACTGTTAGAAATCGATAAGAGGTCAGCCAGAAGGCATCCTCAAGACTCACCCCCCATCAATCTACATAACTAGGAATGAGATGGAAACTATGATGAATGGACAGTAGGAAAGGATGATGACTTGTTAGGAGGAGAGGATAGAAAAGTTCTTTAGAAGGATGGGACAAGTAGGAACGGCTGGAGTTATAGAAACACAAAATCAGAGACCGAAAGTTGGAGTATAGATTGTTGGAGAAGGGATAGGATAGCCTACGACGAACCCCAAGCTGAACTTAGGAATCTGTACCGACCCCCAAGCACAAGTTGGTAATAACTCCCACGGACTCGGGGACACGGGTCGACCTGCCTTGGGAGGGAATGACGTACTGCCTGGAGTTGAAGTGGAGCATTTGAACGTAAATCAAAATGCAGAAGCATGACCAGATGAGTATGTATTGGAGTTCCCTCATGGAGGCGGAGGCAGGCTGGTCACCTCTTGATCGGATGTCGAAATCAGGTTTTCTTCTTGAACTGTTGTTTCCTTTTTTAGTAAAACACATAATAATACAGTCTAAACACTTACTCGTATATGGGATCCTAAATGGTCCCTTGGCACGCTCTGAACTGGATGCCATGATGTAACGCTCGGAGAGGTAGTTATCTTGATATTAGGCTTTATATTTTTGTGTTTGAATTTGATTTTGTTAGATGAACCATTGATTATAAAACCCACTTGAACGTAAAACTCACAGTGATCGCTATAAGTCCTAATCGAAAAGACGAACCGGAGTGCAAGAAGTAAGTCCGCTCATCGGAGAGTGGGTGGAATGGCTTGTTTGTCGCCGAGTTCCGCCGTCAGGGAGTGAGTGTGTTGGGCTTGGCAAGAGCTTCATAAATGGCCATTAGCCTCAAACGACTACGAATTAAATATCGGTCCTGAACGACCACCATTCGCCTCAAATGGCTATATCAACCTTGAATTGTCACCAACTCAAACAGCTTTATTGGTCATGAATGACCATCGTCCACCACAAATGACAAATGGCCTTGAATAACCACAATTTTGATTATTAGCCTTGAACGACTACAGATTTGACCATCTACCCTGAACGGTCACGAATATGATCACCGATCAAGAAAAATCATGCATTAAACTAAATATAAAGCGATCGAGCTTGAGAATGAAAACAAACTTGCTTTTGATATAAAGTATTTGAACGTCTTATAATCGGAATAGAATTAAAGAATCATGGATGAACATGGGATGATTTTGATATGTAATAACTTTAAATGAAATCAAAGATGATAATGATGCAAGTCCCGGATGAACGCGGGATGGTTTTGCTATGTGATGGAATAACTCCAAATGAAATCGCATTTGTGATAATGTATAGAATACCCCTAGGCGGAGTCTAGAGTCTTAGGCTATGACAGGTTTGAAATGGCATGTGGTTAACAAAATGAATCCAAAGGAACTAGATGATTCACCAAGATTGAAGTTGCCAATGAGATCAACTAACAAAGAATGACAAAACATTTGTTCTCGAATAAAGCACATCTTCTATTCGCAAGGCATGCATTGGAGGGCAAGTGTTATCCTTCCTTTTAGGCTGAAAGTATACAGACAAACCCGATAAGTCAAATAAAAGATATCAATGCAAGATGCCCCGAGAAGTGACCACAAAACCCAGAACCAAGATACAAACAGAATCATAGTGCGAATGCAAATAAATGGAACAATTTTGGTAGATTAGATCACTAAAAGTTGGGGATCGGTACCGACTCCCCCAGGGGTCGGTACGGGCTCCTATCCCTTGGCACGGTAGGACCCATCTTCCTCATGTAGTCTCTCCATGATGCTCTGACCCTACTTTCAATGTTGTTATGCTGTTTTAATACAAATCTCTATCGTTCTCCATGAACTCTTGTATTAGCTACTTCGTTCTACAACTCCGTCATTTGGACTTCGAAACATGTTAATATTGTGTAAACAACCATGTAATCACAAAGGTAACTACAAGATGATCCAAGATGGAGAATCAAAAACACCAAATCTGGCTAACTTGGGGACCGGTACCGACTCATACCTAGGGATCGATATCGACTCCCGATTCTTGATGAAATAGCACTTACTTTTCAAGGAGAATTAGTCTAATTTGAGTACAACAGCTCGAAGATATTTTTGAGTGAGATTTTCACTCCCTACATCTATTAATAAAGATGTAGGGCTCATTGTTAGGATTTTTTAGCTCTATCTCTATTATTTCTTATATTCTTGCATCAAGTGTTGGAATTGTATCGTGTCCTAAGAATATATGCCTCGAAGTCAGAAATAAATAATAAAATCATTAAGTGGACGTAGACCAGAGTTCTCCGAACCATTATAAAACTTTGTATGTTCATTTTTTACTTGTTTTTCATTCACTTTCTTCACTTTTATTTCTCTACTATTACTTCTGGGTAACTGGGCCATTTTTGGTTTAAACTATTATCCTGCCTTTTGGCAAGGCCGAGATATCAAGGCGATGGTTGAAAACCAAGGATCATTCGTCTTGGGCATCAAGCATGCGTAGGTTCGTTATGGATGTCGATGAATTACATCTGAGTCCGGATCAGGCTACAATCAGCAAGACACGACAAGCAAAGCCATGAAAGCCAGCGTGCCAAATTTTAGGTCAATCCGAGTTCATATGTTCAAGTTAGGATCGATGCAAGTTGGAAGGAAGGCCTTAGTTTTGTATCCATCAGTAATGCCTTGGTTCACATCAATATGGTCCGCATCCATCATCACGCCTTAATTCGAATCCATCGACTTCACATTGATAAGAAGGGCCGCATCTTCATATCCATCTCCTTCGCATTGATCAATCTCGTATCCATCAGGCAATCTCACTTCGCGTCGCTCGTCTATCAGCTAATTCGCATCCATCGGCTGGAGAGTCATATTCGAATCCATCAGTCTTCTCTAGTTCGTATCCATTAGGTGGCTGCACTCCGTATCTCTTGGATATTCATTATTCGTAACCATCAAGCCACGCAACATTGCCACCTATTCGAATCCAGGATAGCATTGCGTGTTCGTATCCATCAATTGGTAACGACTTTGATCGATACGAACTCAGTCTGGATCGATGGTTGCAAACGAGGCCACCTCTATTGTATGAATTAGGGTATCTCCATCGGTTCGAAATACTCAACGGTCATCGATACAAGCGACGCGAAGTTCATGGATGCGATACGGTCAACTTGGAGCAAAAGGAGGATCGGTGCGAGGAGTGCGCGCCACGTCGTCGCATGGTCATGTGCACTATCGATTCGAAGAAGACCGATTCGAAGCCATGGATTCGAACCAGACAGCCAACCAAAGAGCTCAATCTCCTATCGATTATAACACGAGATCCCCAAGTCCAAATGCTATGAAATTTTCACAGGAGATTACGTACGAGCCAAAATTGCTCCCACCAAGTTTCAGCTCCATTGGACAAGATTTGATCGACACAAAGTGATTACGTATCGATCACCGATCAAGTCGAAACTCTCCGGGATCAATCGCGTGGGCCCATTCACGTGTCAGAAGGAGTCTTCCAAAGTTTGAGCGAAATATCAGCCTCCTATACCTATACATAGAGCCTTAGAACTATAGAAAATGGATCTTTTTGACTCTCAAGCGCCCAAACTCTGCCGGATCGAGTTTTGCATTTTAACCTTGCTGTTGAATTCGAATTTCAAGCTGTAACCTATTGTTGTTCGCTGTAATCACATGTAATCGTTGAAAGAGATTCAATAAAGTCATAAAAACTTCATAGTGGACGTAGCCAACACGCCGAACCACTCTAAATTGCTTGTCTGTGCATTTACCTTTCAGTTTGTTGGAGTTTTTGTTAGATAATCTTCATTTTAAATTTATATTCTTCACTGTTATCTCTTCAAAAATTTCGAAAAGTGTTGTGCCCATTTTTGGTAAAACACTTTTGGTGCTTTCACTGAGAAAACCCAGATTTTCTCTTGCTCATTGGATCTATCGTCGATACCAGATTGTATAAATATAAGAGAAAGATCCAGATTTCTAGTCTAGATTCCTTCCAACCTATTCAGATTTGCATAAAGTCTAGGAAAGGATCTCATTCATTGCCATGGTTAGCACAAGGACCACCTCCAATGTTGTCGATCAAGAAGGCCAGGATAGACAGAATCCTGTGCTACTACCTCCAACTAACCAAGACACGACTGGTCCCTCAGAACCATCAGGCCCGGTTACCAGACATGAATTCCAGTTGCTGCTTCGGGAGCTGACCCAGAGTCGGCAACAACTAACAGAGCAGCTGCGCGCCAATGCCGAGCTGGCTAATCAGCTGAATCGCCAAAAGCGGAGGAGATCTAGGAGAGATCATGCTTCTCGCTCCTCCACAGTAAGTTCTGCCTCTTCTGATTATCATCATCGATCTCCACGACCCCGACTAGATGGGAGCCACACACAAACCGCTGGACATCAACCAGCAATGACCGTTGGACAGCTGAGAGTTGGTCCATCGGCTAGTTTCCAGACCGGACCCTCCTTCCGAGGGGGTACCGCTCCTCACTATACCACGGACTACCGCGTTACGACCGCCATGGTTGAACCAGGGTTCGATGCCCGAAATCATTCGAACCTGGACCGTCGTCGGCATGGACGTACTCCTGAACCATACGTCCTAGAAGACTATGAACCAAGAAGGCGATATGTGGACCGTCGATAGCATCCGGTCCAACCTCATAATGTGGAACCCGACCACACTTTGCTCAACACACACAGAACGTACAAATGCCGGATCTTCCGACCATGATACGTCAGATGATCCCTGAGAGCCAGGGTCTCACGAATGACGACTGGGGAATCTCCCAAGTCACACTCCTGTTGCAGACGATATACTTACTACTGAACTCCCTCGGCGATTCAGGATGCCGACTCTATCCATGTAAGAAGGAAACTCCGACCCCAATCAACATATTTTGCAATATGAATGGTCGATGAGCGCTGATGGAGCTGACAATGCAGTGAAATGCCGTAGTTTTCACATTTCTTTGAGGGGCATTGCTACCATGTGGTTCACCCAATTGCCACCTCGATCCATTTCCTTCTTTGACCAGTTGGCCATTAAATTTTTTGAGAAATTCCATGCACGTCGCAAGGCCAAAAGATGTCAACACTCTATCTAATGTCACCCAAGCTCCCGGAGAAACACTTAGACGCTACTTAGAGAGATTCCATGCTACGTGTGCGAAAATCAGCAATCCGAATGATAACTCCATCCTTATGGCATTGACTAAGGGGACTAACCCTGCTTCTGAATTCGGCAACTGGTTGGCCGGGAAACCACCTGCATCGTTAGACCATCTCTATGCCAAGGCAGCTCAATTCTTGAGAAGGGAAGATACAAAACAATCTAGGAAACAAGATAATGCAGTGCCAAGCACGGAAGGGATCCAAAGCAATGTTGCGGTCAAATAGTCCGGTGAGAACTCCGGAAAAGTTCAGTTGAACATTCAAAACAAACAAACTCAGTGGAGGTAGAACGTAAATCATAATAGCAAGCAAGATCAGAATCGTGGCCCACAGCGCAAGAATCCTATGTTTGACAACTACACTCTTTTGAATACATTACTGGAGAATTTGTATTTTTAAACCTGTAATACCATTCAATATAAAAAACCTGCAGTAAAACCGTCGTCAGAAAGGCAAATCCGGACGGGAAATTTTTGCAGGTTTCATGAAAGCTACAGGCACAATACAAATGAATGTCTTCATTTGCAAGATCTCGTGGAAAAGTTGATTAGAGAGAGGATTCTGGAATAATTTGTACGGGCACCACAGCCTGAAGTAGCGGGCCAATCAGATCAGAATAATATGCCCGATCGGGCGAGACAGGAGGAACCCGCCCGTACCGGCAGGAGACTGGTAATAAATAATGTTAGTGGCCGTCCCACTCTGTCAAGAGCCTGGAGCGACGAGGATTTTCGTCACTATTACACATGACAGGCTTTACTTATCTAGTCTTTAAATCCTTTGCAATTTGTTTTTGCATTTTGGAATTCGAATTTGTAATAAGGCACTGACTTTGCCATGATTTTCCATTCCAGCAATAAATTGCCATCTCTTCAAGCTAGAGCTATGATTCACTGAATGCGACATTCAACTATCATGACGCACGAAGAGCTAAGTTCTACCATATGATGGAATTTATTCAAATAGTGAGTGACTGTGATACGACCGGCCACTCACTATGTGAAACCCAAGCTCAGGGGCAAGCCATCACATTAAAGGATGAACTGGACCGACACACGATAGTCCTATAACTGACTCCAAATTCCCATAGTGCGAATTAGAATATAAACATTAACTCTAGGTTCCCGGAGTATAAACACTAACTCCCAAACTCCCAGAGCGCGAGTTGGAGTATAAAACTTATAAATGCGGCTTCGAAGAGGGTGGACCCGTCCACCTAACGACTTCGACCGTGTCCTAAGCAAGTTCAAGGAGGATGGATCCGTCCATCTAATGATCTTGCTTGTCGACTTGGGGTGGATGTGAATTGACCATCCATGATCCTGATAATTCTGTCATTCCCAGAGTGCGAACGCAATCCAAATGCCTCAACAAACATGATTGACCGTTTGTCGGCCAACTCCAAACTCCCAGAGTGCGAGTTGGAGTATAAACTCATAAATGCGATTTGGAAGAGGGCAGACTCGTCCGCCTAACGACTTCGGCTGTATCCTAACAAAGTCAGAAGAGGATGGACCCGTCCATCTAACGACCTCACTTGTTAACTCGGGGTGGATGTGATCCGACCATCCACGGTCCCGATAAAGCCATCGTTCCCAAAGTGTGAACGAATTCATAAAAGCCTAAACAGATGTGACTGACCATCTGTCGGCCAACTCCAAATTCCCAGAGTGTGAATTGGAGTATAAACGTCAACTCTAGGTTAACAGAGTGCGAATCCAAATATAAATGCTAACTCCAAATTCCCAGAGTGTGAATTGGAGTATAAATACTAAGTCAAAGTTCCCGGAGTGCGAAACGTGTTACAAACATCGATAGTTTTTGGATTCCCAGAGTGCGAACCATATTATTGATTAGAAATAACTCTGAGTCCCCAGAGTGTGGTCAGAGTATAAGTATAACTGGAGTGTGAACGACTACTCATAAGTTAACCTAAGTCCCCAGAGTGCAGACATATGCTTAAAAACTTCGACATGCGCGACCGATCGCCTAAATACAAGTGCTGATCCCCGGAGTGTGGATGTGACTATTTATAAATAAACAAGCATGATTCAACTGCTCAATTCTCACTTATTTTAGCATCGGTCTGGCGATGCAAAAACCCGAAGGGGTAGAAACAATTTTGCGATCGCCGACCGTTCTTTATAACTCATCCCCTATACTGGGGGCAAAGCTTGGGTGTTAATTGTTGACCGAAGTAGTACAACGTACAAGTCCAACTCGATCCCCAGTTACGACTTGTGTTCGCGATTTTCAGACTTGGCCAATAAAACAAACTCAACTCAAAGGCTGAAACTTCACAAGTACACCAGACTGAAATTCAAATACTGTAATACTTGAGCATAAAAGGAATGAAAGTTGAAGCCAAGAAACAAGTTTTCATTTCAACTGATTGTATGTGAAGATTCATATACAAGTTATTTCAAAAAAATTCTACTAGCAGGGGACCGAGCCTGCATCTATACACGGCCTATGAAAGAAAGACAAAAGTACGTTCCTAACCACCAAAAATGCGCCAAAGGGAGCTTATCTACTTATTCTTCTTCGGATTTTTCTTCGACGCGGAACTGCCAGAACCGCTAACGGTTTTTCACTTCGAGCCCTTACCCTTCGGCGGATCATCTTATGACGAAGGCATGATATCGACGTCCTCCTCCAAACTTGAACCTAATGGAATACTCTCTTCGGGAGGAATCGAAGGAGTCCGATCTACAACCGGGGGCGGAATGGGCATGCTAGTATCGACGAGTGTGCCCCCAGAAGATATCATCCTAAGTGGAGTTGGACTAACCGCCATCGTTACACTCATAGAACAACCGCCATGTGCTGCTGCCTCCATCTCAACATTAATTTCAGCCAGTATCTCTGCTTCTCGGATAGCACGGGCTTCGCTGGGGGCAGCAGTGGACTGTGTCGAAGCGCTAGAAGCAGGCGGAAGCCTACTAAGGACGAACGGTAAGTCCGCAAAAGGGTCGCTATGACGACCTAGGAGCTCGTTCATCATCTGCTCATCGAAATAAAGTGTGCTCCCTTGTGTCACTTCAATAGGCACGGCCGCAGTCGTGGTAATCAGCTCGATAATGATGGCCTCCTACACTTGATGTGATCCTTGGATTGCAGGAGGCGCTGTCGATGTAACTTCGGTCACTAGACAATGAAGAAAAGAAGTTGTTAGAACACACTTCAAAAACAAGTCCTTCATTCCGAATACACATGAGACTTGTGCAGAGTACCTTTCTCAACTTGACTCATGGCTGGCTGAACAACTTCCGAAGAGTGCTTCCTTATAGGAGATAAGTGTGGCTGTTCCGGGTCGTAGGCTGGGATGGACTGCGGCTCAATCACTGGGACCGGCTCGGACCCAGATGAAGTCACCATTTCAGAACTTGTAGCTTGATGTGCAACGCCGGAGCCCTCGCCAATTTCTAGGTGCTGGGTGCCCAGTCTCTCTCTTGCATGAGAAATCATAGAATCATGAAGAACCTTCTTCTCATCTTCGCTCAATATGCGGTTCTCTAGCTCAAACTCGTCGAGGGCACCACTCGACAGCACCGTCTTCTCTTCTTCAACCAGCAAATTCCAGGAATTGTATAGATGTGTCGAGTAATCGTCAAGCCAAACCAGATTCCTGTGTCTTAGTACATTGGCTATAAGTGACGAGAAGCTCCTCTATGTCAGCCTCAAGTCTGGCTTCCGCCGGTCGAACCTTTTCATCCACTTCAGCCTCAACCTCGTGGACCATTTCCATGGCCGCATCTCTCTACCTTTGGAGCACCACTACTTGATCGCATGCTTCCTGTGCGAAAACGTTAGCAGTTTCCTTTTCCTTCATGATTTCCGAGATTTTGGCCTTAAGCTCGTTTAGCTCCTTCAAGGTTGCATCCCGCTCAGCAGTCACAATGGTGTTCCTATGGCCCATATCCTCCACCGTGGCGTAGTTCTCCCGTTTCATTCTATCCATCGCCGCATGGGCCTCGTTGGCCTTCTTAAGAGCTTCAATCTCAGATTTACCAGAAGACTCGGCCTCATTATTGAGCGCTTGAATGATCTGGTCTTTCTGACTGAGTTCTTTCTCCAACTTTTCAATCGTGGCTGCCCGGTTGAGGCCGCCTTCGATGCCTTTTTCGCAGTTTTCGACCACTCCTGATATTGGAAGATTATATCCACGACATAATCACGCATTGTATTTTCGGCCAACGCCGGATCCTTTTCAAGTACGGAGGAAAGACGAACCCATCAAAACAAATGTTAGAAAAAAATCCTTTCTCAATTGAGCGAGCCTAATTGCTTCTTTCCCAGTGGGCTTGACAAGGGCCTGTGCAGTAGTGGAGGGGTCTGCAACTTCAGTTCTACGTTGAGATTTAGGCCTAGATGATTGGGAAGATGGTTTGTGCCGCGGAGCTTCCGAAGGTCGTGAAACATGAACTGGCGGCGGTACCGGAGCTCTGGGAGGTGGCGTATGAGATCAAGACCGACACCTATACCCCTTATCTCTATCAAACCATTCGTGACTAGAGTACCCCTGATCATAGTCTCTGTCTCCTTCTCTTCTACACGATTCGTAGTATGACGAAGATCGGCGTTTGCTGCGTAGGCTACCAAGCATGGAGCCTTAACCGTACATGGTATTTGCAAAGCAAAATGGGGACAAAAAGTTAGCAATCTTTCACTGTGGGCATATTACAGTCAGAAATCGTGTAGTGCCGTGAAGTGTGAATGTATGTGCAACCCCCCGACCAACCGGATGTGTTGACCACGCTAGTGGGCAGAGACTCGCTTAAAACTAAGGCGTGTTGGAGTTCATCCAATCCGGCATCATGCTGCATGGGCATGTCATACAGAATTGGAAGATCGGCGAGCCCTTCGTAAAAAAATTTCGTTCTTAGGAGAGACATCTCCGAAATTCTAATTTCGGAGGCGGTCCGGGACATGACCACAGATTTCCATCTTCTCGTTTTGGATTGCTTAAAAACGGCTGCCTTGCCTTTTCTCTTTTCTTCAGAATCCTGGGTTGCATCCGCAGGCTCGGCCAAAGGTTTGTTGTCAGTATGGGTTCTTTCGGAATCAGCTTCCTCAACTATGACAACTCCTGGCTTCTTACGCTTAACTCGTTCCCTCGAGATAGTCCTTAGTGCACTGTCTAGCATTATACTTTGTCTTCGCTCAATTAGCCCAAGAGTCCTAAGGTTCCTATCCGTCAAGATTAAGTCGATGTTCCTCTCTTTGCTTGGGACCTCTTGGAGAACCCGAACTATCTCCTTGTAATATCCGCCTTCGGGTCGCTGAATTATCGTTGTAAAGAAAAAGAGATATGAGTTTGGCTTCATCTATAATTATCTTATCAACTGTCCGGGAAGATGGCAATACTTGCGTCTAAATAGCCATCGACTGGCAAATCCTAGAGGGCATCTGTCATAGAACCACTCCGTCTTGAAGTAGCTCAGCCTAGTCCAGGACCCCGTGACCACATGACAATTCCTCACTGCCTCTAGGAATGTGAAAGATGGACTATATGTTAGACTCTTGAAGTTGAACAAGTATCTTATCTCGGTCAGACGGGTGTTCAATAGAGATATTCCATGAATACAATGAACAAGCTATTCAGTAAAGCATATCCATTTGGGTGTAGCTGAGATGGGGCGATCCCTGGAAAAGACAACACTTCTCTTTTGTATTGATTGAATGGGGGGAGCGTCCCAGCTGCGTACGCATGGCGATTGAATGCAGTATATCCCTTCGTTGGATTATGCGGTTTGTCGTTCGGTCCTAGCAATAGTACATCATCCTTCGACAGACTGTGTTTTAGGCATATTCTCCCTAGCATGTCTTTTGAACTATTGGACGGAACCGAGTCTGGTGGACTATTGATGAGAGATGCGTCAGGAGCTTCGTCCGGGGCAGGGCTAATGATTTCGGCCTCAATGTCCGGTATATCAATTGATGGGGGAGCTAAACTCTGGGTTTCTTGTGGTTGTGAGCTTGGAGTTTCCATAACTAACTAACTCATGAAAATCATCATTAGACGACGAAGAGCCCGTGTGTTCCCCACGTGTAAAGTGTGTGTCGTGCAGTACAATACTGTGTGTTACTTGAATATTCTACAGAATTGAAGGAAATATGCAAACGAAGAAAACTTTGGAATCTAGTGGGAGTGACCGTCATCACTGACCGTCACAACTGTACCATCCAGATGTTAGCAATCGATCCGATTTTAAAATTTCTTGTCATTTTGATAAGTTATAGTTCCATCAACGAGCTTCGAAAGGCAGTCAAATATGCAGTTCAACGGTTATGTCCGGATATGCAAATATGAAGCCCGTCAGAATCATGATATCGACTGTTCACAGATCCGTATCCATCAGGGTTCAAGCTAGGGACTCCCGAGGGGAGTCCAATTCGAATCGATCATGAATATCCATCTTCGAAAAGATCAAGACCGGTGACTTCGAATCGATCAGTTATGCCCTAGTTCGAATCGATCGAGGAAGCCTCAACTTTCACATCGATCGCTTTCGAATCAATACGGTTCGTATCGATCGTACGCGGGTGTGTCGAGTCGAACTAAAAAACTTGACATCGCATTGATTGGTAGTTAGGGTTTTGTATCGATCTCTAGAAACGAGAGTTCGCATTGATCATTGGCCTATCGTTAGAGTGTGATTTTCGTATCGATTGTGTAGAGCGAGCCCATGCATCGGCCATCACAGATCGACACGATACCTCACCATCTTCGATCGATGCGAAGCCATGTCATTCTAACTAACGTTCCCGGGATCGATACAAACACCAAAACAACATTTGTTCATCTCCATCGATTCGAACGTCGCCGCTTGTGATCGACACGAAACAAGGATTGAACCCTTTCTCTCCACATTCCTTCTCGGTGAACACAAGCATCGCCAGGGCCACCCTCGACCAAGCTATGGCCCAGACCTGGCATTGACGACTGCAAAAATTGGTAATCGGCAAATATGGGATGGATCTGAAATTCAAACTCTGTCCCGTGGATTTAGTCATAGCTGATTCATTACCTAGATTGAAGTTGAAACTCAAAGGATTGAAATGATGAATCTGAGCGATTCGAAGTAGATGTGCAGTTCCTCTTTTCTCAAATTTGTGGATCGATGCGAATGCAGGAAATAGGAAAAGCAACGGTAAAATATAAAAAGTGAAAAATAGCCACGTCCAAGGGTATTTATATGGACCCAAGGGAGAAACAGGGGCGATTGGCCTCCTAGTCCACATGACCGATCACTACAAGTCAACCCGTAGATCGAGTCGAATGAGCATTTCGAATCCATCTGCCCAAGTTCCAATCGATTCGAAATGGTCAGTAGATCAATCGATGTGAAGCACGCGACGAAGATAGCTCAGGAGATAGTTGAGTTCCATCGATTTGAAATCTTCATTCACATAGGCAAGTTCACAGTCACGGTCCATCATTGCAAACTGTCCTGTTCGAACCCATTGGTTCCATCGATACGAATGGAAATGTCGAATCCATCAGAGCATGTACACATCGATGCGAAATATCCATGTCGCATTCATCAATGCAAAGTCCATCAACACGAAAGCAACAATTCAAACTTCTATAACAATTCAGGAGAGGATCGATACGAAGGCACATCCGAAAACAACCATCAAGTGTTGTTATAGCGCAAGTCTCATATCGATTCAGGAGAGGGTCGATACGAAACTCAATACGAGAAAAATGACAACGACACGTGAACGTGCAACGTTGACGAGAGTCAGGTTAGCATATATACGTCTGAGCACTATCATACAACAACGCAAGGTTACAACCTTCAACAAAGAAGCAATAACTGTTCAGAATGAAGACTGCAGCTTTTCAAAGCACGTCATGTTACCACAAGACGTACTTTGGGGGGCAAATGTTATCCCGCCTTTTGGCAAGGCCGAGATATCAAGGCGATGGTTGAAAACCAAGGATCATTCATCTTGGGCATCAAGCATGCGTAGGTTCGCTATGGATGTCGATGAATTATGTCCGAGTCCGGATCAGGCTACAATCAGCAAGGCACGACAAGCGAAGCCATGAAAGCCAGCGTTCCAATTTCAGGTCAATCCGAGTTCGTTGTTCAAGTTAGGATCAATGCAAGTTGGAAGGAATGGCCTTAGTTTCGTATCCATCAGTAAAGCCTTGGTTCGCATCGATATGGTCCGCATCCATCATCACGCTTAATTCGAATCCATCGACTTCACATCGATCAAAAGGGCCGCATCTTCGTATCCATCTCCTTCGCATCAATCAACCTCGTATCCATCAGGCAATCTCACTTCGTGTCGCTCGTCTATCACCTAATTCGCATCCATCGGTTGGAGAGTCATATTCGAATCCGTCAGTCATCTTTAGTTCGTATCCATCAGGTGGCTACACTCCGTATCTCTTGGATATTCATTATTCGTAACCATCGGGCCATGCAACATTGCCACCTATTCGAATCTAGCATAGCATTGCTTGTTCATATCCATCAATTGGTAGCGACTTTGATCGATACGAACTAGGTCTGGATCGATGGTTGCGAACGAGGCCACCTCCATCGATACGAATTAAGGTATCTCTATTGATTCGAAATACTCAACGGTCATCGATACAGGCGAGGCGAAGTTCATGGATGTGATACAGTTAACTCGGAGCAAAAGGAGGATCGGTGCGAGGAGTGCGCGCTACATCGTCGCATGGTCACGTGCACTATCAATTCGAAGAAGACCGATTCGAAGCCATGGATTCAAACCAGACAGCCAATTGAAGAGCTCAATCTCGCATCGATCATAACTAAAGATCCCCTAGTCCAAATGCTATGAAATTTTCACAGGAGATTACGTTCAAGCTAAAGATTGCTCCCACCAAGTTTCAGCTCCATTGGACAAGATTTTGATCGATACAGAGTGATTTCGTAACGATCACCGATCGAGTCGAAACTCTCCGGGATCTATCGTGTGGGCCCCCTTATGTGCCAGAAGGAGTCTCCCGAAGTTTAAGCGAAATATCAGCCTCCTACGCCTATAAATAGAGCCTCATAACCTACAGAAAAGGGTTTTTTTGATTCTCAAGCGCCCAGACTCTGCCAGAATGAGTTTTGCATTTTAACCTTGCTGTTGAATTCGAATTTCAAGCTGTAATCTACTGTTGTTCGCTGTAATCACGTGTAATCGTTGAAAGAGATTCAATAAAGTCATAAAAACTTCATAGTGGACGTAGGCAACACGCCGAACCACTCTAAATTGCTTGTCTGTGCACTTACCTTTCTATTTGTTGGAGTTTTTGTTAGATAATCTTCATTTTAAATTTATATTCTTCACTGTTATCTCTTCAAAAACTTCCAAAAGTGTTGTGTCCATTTTTGGTACAAACATTAACAAACATTAAACTATTCATATATTAACCGTCACATGCCACCTTAACTAGTGGTATAATATTTTGGCTGAATTTACTGCTTATACATTTTTTGGTAAAATTCAATTTTACTACTGTAAGTGGTACCGGGTAGCAACATTTATTTTAACCAATTCTCTACGTTAAAACTATATTACTTTAGGACTTATTGAATTTGGTTTTGGTCAAAATTCCAATATCATCCACATTCAACTTAATTAGTCCAAAAACATAATCCTTGGTTCAATAATAACAATTGTTATTAACTGTACTGCTTTGACCAGAGACTTTAACTTTGAGTTGACTATTATTTATTGTGATGCTCACCCTTTATAACCGAAGGGATGAATTCTCCATTGAATAGTCTCACATCCAGGTCGTCAACTCAAACTTAACTATAGCTGCTGGATGGATCGAATGCCATAATTTAATTATAATCAAAGTGGAGTGTTCACTTTGAAATTCTGCAGTATTCTAAAGTCGAGGAACTGTATAACATCGTTAGTTCAAGATTCTCTGTTTGACCCAAGTTATATTAGTCAACATAAAACTCCTGAGTGAGTCATTTCTTAGTTATCCAATAATTATTAGTACATAACCCCTTAGTGCCCCCAACAACGTTGACTAATATAATTTCTAACATTTGGATGGTGTTACATACTCTAGTCTCAACAAATAAATCAATATCATTTTAGAAAACATCTTGACTAGGAGTATTTAAAATAATATGTTATTTAAATGTCATAAATTCTCATTATTGCCCCCATTGTAATTAATACCACATATCATATCATTTCAGGATTTCCAATTTGTATAATTCAAATTAATTGCTTAGTTAAAAATATCACCATACAATAAAGTATATAACAAAAATCAAATACCTTTATTATGAACAAGATTGGATACTGAGTTGGATAAATGTAACAAATTACATACTTAACCCAAGGGCATGTCCCTAGCTCTATCATTCTTCCACTTTTATTTGTGGTCAATTAGGAATTTTATTCCCATTCTTCTGATCAGTTCCTCTAAATTAATGGGACTATTCCCTTAGTGAATGGATATGCTATATTGTTCAAATTATCCAATTTACCAATCAACTATCTCTGATGCTGGTAAACTGCCTTTATCATATGGAAATTTTGCGGTGTATGTTTCTCGAATCAGAGTGAGATTTAGTTTCTTTCATGATGTATCGCAGCATTGCTATCATATAACAATGTCATAAGATGATCAACATTTGGAATCACCCTTAACTCACTTATAAATTTATGCATTTATTTATACAACTTCTATTACAATGCTATTCATGACGATGTACTTAGTTGTTGGTCAAATCATCCGCTACTAATTGTTTGGAATATTTTCATCTTAAAGTTCTTAACCTAATATTGAATAAGAATTTAGGACTACTATTACTTATGAATTTTGAGTTTACACAATCCTTCATAAGTGGTTATTGTTTCTACAAACAATTCTCTAGTATTTCATAAATATTAGAGAACATTCAAAACAGTCATTTAGTAATCTTAATTCAGATTTGATACTTGCTCAATGTATCAAATACATAGGTAAAATGGGATACCATAGAGAATACAACATGTATAATAATTTCTTTTTCCAATTCATAAGAAATACATCTTACATGCTCCATATCAAATTTTTAGTATGTGTCTTTGTATGTCATTTTTGGATAATCCTAACATCCTTTTGTACCGATTATTAAAAATGTCTCTTCAAATCCTATACAGGGAATCAGACTACCTAACAAAAATTATTTTAGCACGAGTACATCAATAATAATCAAAAGTTTTTTTGGTTTACTTATATTTTTAGAAATATCTAATAAGTTTATATTTCTTTCTTACAAACACACCCATCCTCTACATTTTGAATGTGAATTCAAATTGTTTGATTTTCCATCAAAATATTTGCTCAACTCTAATACTTATCGAATAATACTTTTATATTATTTGGATCATATTTAATACTCACAAAATCGGTTATCGTTATCGCTGACATTGAGACATTTTGGTTGTTGTGTGCAAATAGTCTAATCTAAATCATTATTTAGAATCCCTATTTCAACATACATGTACCAAAACTCTAAATCATACTGAGCGATAAGTTTGAAAAATCTGAATTAACCTATGTATGTTGAATGATGAATCTATTGCATTAATTTCAATAATTGAAATTTACGATATTATTCTATTAACGTAGCGTACATTCCAACTGCATTGGTCTTCTTCTCGATGGCGCATTTGCGGCAATGGATCATATTCCTTCGAGTATGCTATCAAAATCATATTTTGATAATGTGCTTATAATCCATTCCAAATTACATCATGTCATATGGTAGAGTCAATTCTCTTAATGACTTATTGATTATATTAAGGAAGTTATTTTCTCATCATCGATAACAAAATCATAGTTGCTCTTTACCGTGTGAGAGTTCTTCTTAAACATTATAATTGGTTGTGTCTGGTTAGGTTTAGTCATTTTCATTTCACCCTTTGTAATCATTTTTATCTTTTGATAGTATCCAAATCAATTTTACTACTAATAGTTTCTAAAATAAATTCTTTCGTTATACGTATTCATAAATGTTTTATGAATTCCCTTTATATATGTATAAATCTAATTTGGTTTCAATTTTATACAATTTATGTTCATGACATAAATTGATCAATCAATATTGATTTCCCCAAACACCTTTGGGGTAATCCACACAACAACCCCATGAGTAGTTATTACATGTGGCCTCTCGACGTACATAATCTGTTAGCTCCTTAACTTAAGATATGCTAGGCTTTCTTATAAACTTTTATCCTGTATGATATCATAAACTATGACAAAGTTAATTCTAACCTATGTACTTACTTTTAAGTACATATCCTAACATTAACAAATTAATTTAACTTCACTCGTTACCAATCGTTTTTTATCCAACAAAGTTTGATTACTCCTTATTGATACATTATTATGTATCATAAGGAGTGACCTTTTTTTATTGAACCTTATACATTTTTAGATACGTTTGGAACCCTAATTTTCAAGACACTCACCTATTCGATCAAATCGAATTTATTTTTATCACCTTTACATGTTATGTTTTCTACTTTTGTATTAAATTCTATGAACTTATCATTGATATACTACTTATGCATCAAATATACATGTTCATTTCCAAGATAATTCATCAATGAATTTTAATGAAAACGGTTTTTTTATTATTATACTTTGAATTGCATACATCTATATATATATCAATCCAAAGAGTTCACCAACTTTTTTGTCTCTCCCACCAAATAGGAGGTCTGCACTTAATCTTTGAGGTCACTAATATCATATGATTTATAATCATATGATTTAAAGAACTATTCCTCCCAGATATTGCTTAGTCCAAAATCCCAAATTAGTTATCATAATTGTAGATATTTCTATGGTATGTGGCTAATGCAATTGATACCATCATCCTAGTATATTTATTTTATAATGCATATTCAAAATATTCATAATAGAATAAAACTATATCTATTTTCGACCAATATTGAAAATAGTTATTATTTCATATATATATATTTGGTATGTTTATAAAAACAAATTTTCATATCTCAATGCATCCACTAGTAAGTATTATATGACATGTTCCCATTATTTCTGCCATTATTATAACCACACATGAAATACGAATCTCCATTAAACTACTTATTATGAGCTATTTATTTCTTTTACTTAATTAGTTTACAGTCTAGAGTTTTTGATCAAATACCTTAAAATTAAAGAAATAAATTTTATAGAAAACGATTTTCTATATGAAAACGCAAGTAAAATAGAAATCACATTTCTCCCTCCATGTTAAGTATCTTTTAGTATTATATGCAATTCTCGTTTTCGACATTTCTTAATGAACCAGAGGGAAAATACACTCTCTTCATTTCAATTGTGCCTATCTTACATCTACTCTTAGGCATTCACTTTCCCTTTACAAATGGTCGAAGCATTAAAAGAAAACCATACTACAAGACCCTAATGAACTTTTTACAAAAAATGCACTTGGTCATCCTTAATATTTAAAGATAACAAATAAATTGCACTTTAGATAAATTGATAAAACTGTTATTTTAGTGATCCAATTCCTATGCACAATTTGTAGCTCTTGCACTAATGCTACATCTAACACAATAAGATCCTTATTATAATCAATCATATCGAATACATATTCTTGCAATATGGTTTATTTTCATGCTTTTGAATGAAACAATTTTATCAAGATTGCGTACACTATGAATTATGATTTGCCACCGTATAACATTTATATACGATTAAATATATATTGAGTATACATATTCTTGTATTTAGTTTAGAGTTCAAAACTGATAAAAGACAATATATATTCTCATGCAAATAAATAACTAAGTAACCAAATTACGAATATATTTAGAAGTTGTGTAATTAGGCACTTGCATGGGTCTTGAATGGAAAACATGCCAAAGGATCTAAGGTAAGTATATTCAATATTTCTATATTAATCTTAATTTGGTTCATTGGTATATTTTAACTGATACACATTTTATCAATTATAATGGTTTCACAAGTTTATCTATGTAGATTATTTTAATATTATAGCATATATTCTTACAATATTAGAAAGTTAAATGTATTCATTTCATTTTTCTAATAAGTCTACTAGATGTTTATGTTTCTCGAAACTCTAAGAGAAAACGTAGAAATCTTTCAATTTCTCTAGTTGCCATTTGTAATCGCTTACCTTGGGATTATGACCTTGAGGAAGGTCAAAAAATTATAGGCCTGCATGCGGTGGATAAAACTTTATTGATTTATCATCTAAACTCTTAACCTATGATATTTGTCCTAATCTCATGCTGACCTTGAACAAGATAAAAATTGAGAGTAATTGATCACCGGTACCCAACCTAGGTATAATGCATATACAGTGAGGATGATCAACAAATATGTGCACGTAACTTACCTCGTCTAGTCAATATTAATGATACTATACATAATATCCCTAACTTGAGGAAGATCAACAGCTAAAGAGTATAAAAGTAATCTATTAATATATAAATGGTAGAGGACAACTTATATATTAAGGATTCGTAATCTTTAATGTATATACATTAAGTGATATCGATTTAGGAAACGATGTATTTCTTATGAGCTTCCCTCATAATTCAAGTGTCAGACATATCTAAAGTCATTGTATATGTACAATACGCATGTAATCGTTCCTTAAATCTACGTTAGGTTTCTTAAAGTTCTACTTAAGTTTTATATTCATATTATATAAGTTTATTTCATTTATAACCTTTTATAATTTAATCTACTCATATAATATTTACATATATCTTATTAAATAAATCTTATTTAATTAGTTTTAATTCTTATTAAATAAATCACACATAATTAATTTAACTTATTTTTGTTACTTATTATAAACTATTTAAGATAGTTGATCAACCATAACGTTTATAGTTTGTTTATGTGTACACATCAATATATTTATGCAATTTAATTAATTAATTTTAATTAATTTATTAATAAAATTTATTTAATTAATAATGTTTAATTTAAAAATAATTAATTTTTATTTTTATTTTAATATACATAAACAATTTTAAGATAAATAAATAACTACCACAATTATAGTTTTGCACATATATCAATATATATATGTATACATATATAAATATATATATATATTAATTAATTAATCAAATTTTAATTAATTATTTTGTTTAATTTAATTAACTATATTAATTAAAGTTCAAATTAACTATTTACATTTTTAAAACAGTTTTGGAAATTTAGAATGCATTTTATAACTTTATTAATTTTCCTTTTTATATTTTAAATTTAACTTTTAAAATTAAAATATAATTTTAAACTTTCGAGCAAATTTTGAAATCTAACTTAATGTCCAAAATTAATTCGGACCTATATATTGGGGATAACCTTTGAGCTTACTTCATCTTTCGGGCCGGACTAGTTGCCAGGTTAAGCAGAGTACCTATTACCAAAACCCAACCTTAGACAATACCTTTCTAGACACGCTACTAAATTAATAGGCTTTAATCGGTTAGCCCTAACATTGCTAATTTAGACTGCATAGATCGTTGGGTTCCGATACCATTGAGGAAATGGGCCTATCGAAAGTGGGTTAAACATGTAGATTTCATTTTTCTTCCCATTTTGGATCTATTAGGTTTGTGTTTAAAAGGTTAATTGGATCCAATGTAATCACTACTACAAAACAGGCCATTTGCATCGGTTGTTTATCCCCTTTTTGCATCAGTTCAACAACTGATGCATATGCAACCGATGCAACAGGCTTAACACTTTTGCATAAGTTCTGAAACCGATGCAAAAAGGTCCCTTTTGCATCGGTTGTTACTAACAACTGATGCAAAATATCATGGTTGGTTGCTTGGACACAACCCCCATGTTGCATCGGTGGTTGAAAACCGATGCAAACTAATCCCTCTATTGCATCGGTTTTTTGTAACAACCGATGCAAACTAATCCCTCTATTGCATCAGCTATTTATACCTGATGCAAAAAAGCCATTCTCAGAAACCATTATTACGGTACTCAAATAGACCATATATATATTATTGATTATAACAAACAATTATTGCATGCAATATTACAATCATTCAAAATTAAATTTGATGGCAAATACATAATCAGATTTAATAATTATACAAAAGAATGAAAAATAAATGCAGCGTGTTATATGTAGACACACAAAAATACATATATACAGAGAAGAGAATGTATCGTTGGCAGTGGATAAATTAAGCAGAAGATGGTCTTCAAATGTACAAACCTTCATCCTATATTGTACTTGAGCTACCTGAAGTCGAGCTGTTCCATCCAAACAACCACTACCTGCTCCTCTTCTACACTGTCACCTTCAATGCCTGCTGCATTCTTCCACCTGACAACAACAACAATACAACATCGAAGTGTAAGCCATGGAACACTGCAATAATACATTTGAGTGAACAAAAGTGAAGTCAATCTCATGAAATCATGATATAAATAAGAATAGTATTAAAAAGGGAAACTACGTTGGCTGTAAAGCAAGTTCATATGTCGAAAGAAAAAATAGTACGTTACAAGTTGTTTTTTTTTTCAGCATCAAACCAATATGCTTATAATAAACTATCAGTACAAAGTTTCAAAGCAAATGCAAGGTTGTATATAGTATATACTACAAGCAGCAAACTGCAGAGACAAAATATATCACCTACTGAAAACAAATACATTACAGATCTGCAGTTTGCATACATAAATCATCTACATCAACTATTACCTACCTTCCTGAAACCAAACAATCCATTACAATACAACACAATAAAAACTCACCACTTACCATTTTTTTTTAAATCCATCAGTAGGGCGAGTTCGAGTTCGAGTTCGAATTATCACCTTCAGTTCTTGCTAACATACCTTCCCCATAACAGCCCTTTCCCTTTCCTTTTCTGGTAGCCTCGCTCTCAGAAACCGACCTCGACCCAACAGAAAAATGACGCTTCAAGAAAGGCTTTTTCAAATCAGCATTCCCTCTTCTACACGTCTTGCCCTTCGACTTCATTTTACTTGCATTTGTGCATACAGGGCAGGGAGGGTCGTATCGATTCACATCCAGCGTTATGTTTTCTAAGCATTCGTCATGGTACACGTGCCTGCATTCGAGAACGGCGGCTATGAAAGTTCGTTGGTAGAGACTATCTTCTGTGCGCTCCATGGCGATTTCTCGTTCATTGGCTTTGAGCAGATTTTGCAGGTTTGATGTGATTTTGAACAAGAGGTAGAAGTAGGAGTGTTGGCGTCGAAAAGCGGCCAGCTTTCTTTCATTGCGGAGGCGGCTACAAGCTCGGAGAAGGTTCGCATTGACCAGCTTTCGTGTGATTCTTCTAGGGATAGTTGCTCGTTGTTGTGTTTACGAGCTTTTTTTGATGATGATGGGTTTGAGAGCAATGGTTCTGGTGCTTTGAACGATGAAGATGATGATGATGGTGATGTAAATGGCATTGACGTTTTTGCAATTATGGGAGAAGAGGATGATCTGAATGAATATTTATCCTCGGATGAGAAATTGCTTCTTGGAGATTGATCTGCAAAAAGACATTTAGAGCTTCCAGCAATCCCTACTTTCTTTCTCCACCTAGGAGCGTGAATGCTAAATGGGCTGTTTCCTTCTGAAATACATTCGTTTTCTGTATCAGCTAAACTCTTTATCTTAGAGCTTACATTGCCACTATGTTGGTTGGAAAGTTGTGAAGGATTGTCCATTATATCCTCTATATGTGTTCGATTATCCCATCTAAAGCTCCAACTTGGTGACAGTCTTACAGTCCTATAGTTAGTAACATCACAATTATTCCTCACTGGAGATGGTTTATTTCTTGATGCCACACAGCAGTTAGAACCCATGCTTTGATCTAGAATGAAGCAACTAGAAAACAGAAGCTAATCCTCTAAACATAAAACACACTTCCTTGCTCCAGCTAGACTTGCGTAAAAATTCCAGTTTGTTTACCGCCGAGAAATTCGCACATTCAGAGATCCGCCTAATTCTCCATTCAACAACCTTCATTAAATCGAGGAGAAAACATCATGTTTGTAGTTTACTGTATAATGAGTTACAAGTTGTCATTACACGACCAAAGCAATAAAATCTGGACATTTATTTAATGAATACCTCAATAAAAATGCCACAGGTTCCAAGATAATGGACGATGCCCCAATTATTAGTGCAGTACAATCAACATAGGAAAATTTGGAGCAACTCAATGGTGCACCACATGAGTCGAACTATCCTAAACCCTACCAAAAGTACACTTGTCCAACAGCTATGACAATGAATGATCAAAATCTCAATTTGGAAAATGCACGGCAGAGTGATATTTGTCAAGTAGGAACAATTCACAGTGATGCAAGACACGATTCTTTATCAAACTCACTCAAGAAATACAAAGAATCAACTGCATTGTCCCCTATCAATCCAAAAATAATAAAGTCCCCATAACATCCCCACATAAAATCAAAAAATCCATGCAACAAACTCTGCTTTTCAATTTTTTCACCCCATTAACGACTCTTGATGAACAAAATTCAAACATTTCTGCGGAACCAAACACATGCAACTCGACAAATATTCCCTCCTCACCACTTATACACAATCAACAAAATTCCCTCATCTAAAAGAAATCTAAACATCTCTCAATCTACAGCCATCTCTCCCCTACCCTCCGAACACATCAGCTCAAAGCCGGACATGCACACAGTCACATCAGACTTGTACTCACGTTGAGAACAATTTAGTGCTCTTTAAAGGAAGCTACAGTATGATTGGTATAGTTAAAGGGATGAGCGAATCTCATTCCCGAACTCCATCGATCACGTGGTGAAGTTCTGTTCACCTTTCAACTGGTGAGTCGGTAAAAGTACATAACAGTTCAACTCAAACTGTTTACATTTTGGTGCACCCCTTCCAACAGCAGGTGAACAATAACTCCATAATGTGATTGGTGGAATTCAAGAGATAAGTTTCTAATTTTAAAACTCCTTTGCACTGACCTTGATTTCCAACCGAAAAAACCATAAAAAAGACAAAGATTTGAACCAAGTAAGTTCTCTTAAATAGTGCATAGGCTTTTATTATGACAAGAAACACCAATCAAAAAATGAGCTTAATTTGCTGTATAATGTGGAATAACACTTAAAATTGGAATAAAGAAGGGACTGCCACATCCACTTATTGATCACAACTAAGGGCAATATTACTAATAGTTCAACCAATATTCAGTCACTTTATGGTTCGTTACACTGATTTAGGAAGTCAGATTGATTACTATTTTGGAAAACAAATAACCTTTGTTGGGAAGCCAGTTAATAAATTGGTACAAATGACTCAACTTTGACCGGGGAATACGCACGCAGAGAGATGACACGATCAGAATACAATGACCTCAATAAAACCGTTATACAGTTCAATGAAATTTTGCAGTAGAATGTCTATAATAGTAAACTACACATAATTTTCATGGATAGAAGTAACAGCTGTTACTGTGTTTTATTTTACTCTTCTGCATAACAACTAATCAAATAGACAGTAAAGTAAACAATGAATGCATGTGTTCCCCTATCTCCTTTGGGCAGCATCAGTGCGTGAACTAAAATGTTTAACTTCTGCATAAACTATGATTTTAGCCTTCCCTCACAAGAAAACTAACTAGTTAATTTATGAAACGTTGCATCTAAAACTCCCATTAGGTGTTTTTCACATATCAATCGGAAATTGCTGATTGCTGTTTTAAAAAGTAGATTGTATGACTGTAACATGAATTAATACTAATTGAATACGTTACATATAACCTCATTTACTTGGATATGTATTGAGTTGTAGAATATTGTTTACCTTTTTAATAAGTCAGCTAACCTTTCACTATGTTGTAGTTGAAGGTCAATACTGTTTGCTATTTCATCAAATGGGTGAGTGCAAAATTGAAAGGTTATCGTTGAATCATGAGCCCTGCACAATGATGCAGTCAAGTCAGATAGCAAATAAAAGTAGAAAAATGCAAAAACCAAATGGTAGTTAAAAAAATCTGGCGAGGAAACAAATATTTGAAAACCGTACCAATTTAATCTATCCATCTCAATCAAATCATGCCAAAGTTCCAATGTTACTCCAGAGTAATAACCCTATACATTTCACCTCTAAAGCAGTTGGTGGATCATGATCTAAGGCTTAGAGTTTGTTATTTCTGTAGAAATTAAAAAGAGAAAAATACATGATTAAAAGAAGGCGGTGCCACCAAAATGACAGTTCAAACTTTGTATATTTGATCATATGTCAAGAAGAAAGAAAGCACTAATGCTGTTATTGTAAAAGGTGACAACTTGAAGTAAACTGTGCATAGAATTCGAAACATATATGGTACATATTTCAGTTTTTTATTATTTGTGCAACCATGTGCTGTGATACTTCATACCGACAGGTATAGCATAGGGTTTGACTTACGTGTATTACAAATGCATTCGATAAAAATGAAAGGTAGGAAGAAGGATAGATTATCAAATGGTTAAACTGTAGTCACTTGGTAAGTTGTTTGTGGAAAACCTCTAGTGAGGAAAAACCAAGGTTCAACTCCCAAAAATGATACATCTTCGATCATCGTAATTGATTCTCCACAATATCTCAATCCAGGTCATGTAAAGATCATTAAAAAGAAAAGAGAAATACTTTTCTGAGAAATTTAGGGGCGTTTCTTGAGGTCCGAACATTAAGTGAATCGGCCTCGTAAATCGTTGCTTCAATTGTGTCATGCAGCAATATGAGAGCCATTTTCCTTGGCACCAATTTATCTATCTATACATATAAAGGACAAATCAATTAATTATATCGTATTATATTGTTACAGATGATCGAAATGTGCGATGGTTTATGCAGAATTATTGAAGTTACTTGCCTGAGATCTGAAGAGAGAAAGTGATTACTCTACAGTCAATCGCCAAAAAAGGACATAAATAACGAGGTGACTATGCACTTAGTGTTGAAACTGTCAATACGAACTTTATTGCCATAGTTACTTCAAACAGCTCCCCATTGTATTCTGCCAATTATTTTCCTAGTAAAGGAAAATAAAACTCTGGTTAATTTTCGTCGGTCTTTAAGTGAAAAAAAATACAAATTTCTTTATCAAGAGATAAATGAGGACCAAGAAACAATTGTCAGACTAAAAGGCAGCACATTAGATTATAAACAACTATGTAAACTTATGATGGAAGGGTTCTATTGAGGTATCCTAAAAGTAGATATGTTAATCAAGATTCAATAATCAGACTTATTTTTTGAAACAAATGCAAACTGGGGCCGCTGAATTACAAAGAGATGCACAAATGACTAAGAGAATTCAACTAAACCATTAGCATAATCAATTTTCACAGCACACCAACATCCAACTTGAACATAACTTTTCCCTACAAATTTTCAGATCAACTCAAATACAAGACAAACTTGTGCATTCAAAGTTCATATTTGTTAATATGCAAGCATGGACTTTTGTCAAATATAATGAGTGGACATTTGTAAATTGTAATGTAACCAATCTTTATCAACTGCAATATGGTCAGCATTTATAAACTGAAATTTAGCATAAATTTATATCAGCTGGTTTTAACTGGAATGACACCGAGGATATCAAATCTTGGCTTTATAATTCACTCATTTCCACAAAATGAAAAGTTATAAGTAAAGAGAACCACTCTACCATAATTTCACTATAACAATATTCAACTTGATATGAGATAATAAACTCCATTTTTTAATGTAATAATAAATAGTATTTTAAAAGCATGGACAAATATAACAGTTTTTGAAAATAGGAATACACTGCGTGGTATATAAATAACAGTGGGTAAACATATAAACCTAGATCATAGGCAGCCATCCTTATTCACTTTCCAAACATAGCACAGTTATGTAAAAGCAAAACTGGGGAAGATGCACCATAATGGCATACAAAATTTCGAATTTGTTCTAAACTTGTCTTCAACGAAACTGGATAATGAGTCCTCATCTCAGTCTTCACCTAGGATTCTAAACTTAATCACTATATATACTCTTATCTTAGAATTACACTATACACACTCTGGTTACACAAAAATCAGATGCACTGGATAAACGATGATACAATTGAAAAGTAATTCCAAACCTTAATGAATCAAAATATCATGCTGAACAGTATGTAAAAACATGAGCCAGAACTAAATAGTTACAGAAACAATACATTTTGTCTCACATGTTAGAGATCATGGAGATAATTCACTAGCTATAACAAAGCTTTAATTGAAGAATGGTTAATCATAAAATCCATATCAAACACTTACTTATCATGACCATAAAAAATAGATCACATGCAAGCCAAAATTCATTGTACTTTTTGTTAGATATGAACAACAATATTCACAAACAAATAATTTGAACATATAATAAAGGAACTTGATTAGAAGACAACAATCGATAGTAACTTACCTCGGATCAAAATATGAAAAGACTTGCAGTTTTATTAATTTAATATTCCTATATCCACTCACCTACATGTAATGATTTAATTTGAGTTGCTGGCTAAAATTCAGACTTTGACTAGCTGTTAAAATGCATAAACTGAACTAATCGCCACCGCAATTCCATGACCAAAGCTCCATCAACTCATTACATCCCACCATCCTCCTCAGAAATCACCACGGCCATCCCTACTCCTCTTCGCCGTTCAACAATCACGAACAAAACCAGAAACACTACTCTCGAACACCTGAACTCGCGAATCTCACAGCAAGCGAGCATCGAACACGACCCAAATTCGCCACTTGATCTTCATTGATTTCGATTTAAAAAAAATTGAAAGAAAAGGCAGTTACCGTGTTTTTACAATTCTCAGTGAAATGTAATAATCGAGATGAGAGAGAGGAGAAGAAGGTGAAGGAGAAAATGGGAGAGGAATTTGATTGATTAAATCATGGATTTGGTCAAGTTCTGGGTTTTTTTTTTTGGGGGCAGACGAAATACTAGAAAAAATGGGAAAATAAGCGGCGGCATAAAAAATTGGTATGGCGGGAATTGAAAGTGCGCAACGAAAGGGATGCAAATTAATTTAGTTGCATCGGTTGACTTTAAAACCGATGCAACTACAACTGTTTGCATCGACGTATTTGCATCGGTTGTTGGCGACAACTGATGCAAATTTGATTTTTTATTATCTATTGCTTTCTACGTACCAATTGCATCGGTTATTAAGACAGAACTAATGCAAATAGTTCTATTTGCATCAGTTTTTACTTCAACCGATTCAAATGGGGCGATGCAAATGGCCTGTTTTGTAGTAGTGAATATTGTTTTAAATAAAATATTATTTTATTTAATTTGTTTAAAAGTGAGTTTTAATTTGGTTTAAATTAAATAGATTATAAATAGTGTATCAAATACACTTATGTGTGTATAGTGCAATTGCAACAAATAAGTAATGTACGTGGTCAATGTGTATGTTAATAAGTGTTGAGGTCTACACCACAATGGGCACATTTGTTTTTGTATATGCCTTTTTATCCACAGTTTTTCTATATAAAATCAATTATGTATATACATATACACACACACACATAACAAGATTGATTTTAACTAATTTACATCTTTTGCAATCAAACATTAATAATTTGAAATCTAGTTTTAAGGGATTTCAACATTAGATCTGTAATTTTACACAAAAGCCCATTTTGAATTTGAGTTGAAATAATATGTATATATACATATTATTTCAATTTTGAATCTAGTTTTATGGGAGTTCAACATTAGATCTGTAATTTTGCACAAAAGCCCATTTTGAATTTGAATTGAAATAATATGTACACACACATATAATAACAAACTATACTTAAATTCATAATAAGATGTGCGCGCGTGCAAGGACACACATATATAAACTTATGATCTTATATGCTTTAAACTTAAGGTTAACAGTTTGAAATCAAATTTTGACTTAGCAAGGAAATCAATATTAAATCCAAAATTTTACCCAAAAGACCTTTCACATATTTTGAATCAAATCATAATATATGTGTGTGTGTGTGTATTCATATACGTTGATGTTTAAATCCAAAATATTATTCACAATTATAAAACTTGTAATCCTATACGTTTTATAATTTAAAATTAATAATTTGAAATCTAGTTGCGGATAGGAAAGAAATCAAAATTAGATGTACGACTTTGAACAAAAGTCCAACCCTCTTTTTAATTTGAATTAACACTATATATATATATATATGTATATATATATGTGTATATATATGGATATATATATGTATATATATATATGGGTGTGTGTGTGTGTGTATAGACATATGTTTAAGCATGGTGGAAAGGACTTCATTATCCAAAATAGTTACTAATATCGACTTCTACACCAGACTATATATATATGTATGTATATATATATATATGTATATATGTATGTATCTATGTATGTATATATGTATGTATGTATGTATATGTATATCTATATGTGTGTATATATATATGTATATATATAGACATATGTTTAAGCATGGTGGAATGGACTTCATTATCCAAAATAGTTACTAATATCGACTTCTACACCAGCCTACGGGTCTCGAACATGGGTGGAGGTAGTTAAACAGTTTAGGTTATCAACTTCACAAGACTTGGACATAGATCTATAGTTCTTCGCTCCTATTTGATGAAGTACAAACCTTAAACCAGAGGCCGGTCCATCGTCACTCCCCCACGACTCATTCCCCTCCGACCCAACTCCTCACCGACCCACGACCTATCTCCATCATAAGTCGCGACCGACTTAACGTCCACCCTACTACGACTCTCACCTCCACTTCCATCTCCAATCGCGGCCGACCTACGACTCATCAATATCTCGGCCTCCACCCTAGAATCGCCCCTTCCATCGCCCCTTCCAAAGCCCTAAGTCGCGACTCTGCCATGAGTCGTTAACGACTTACTCCTAGATAAAGCCCTAAATCCATATACCGTACGCGAGCTACCCTAAGTCGCGAGTTCATTCCAGTAAGTCGCGAACGACACATCGCTGAAGGAAACAAGGAGGAAGGTCGCAAACGACCTTAGCTTGAGTCGGTGATGATTTGTTAAGTCGCGAACCATTTTCTTTTGTCTTTAATTCGCGAGCGACTTATTTAAGGCGCGGCTGTTTGTTAAGTCGCGAAGGAAGCTTCAGTGAGCCGTTGCCGAGTTAACGTGAGTCGTAGCCAGGATAGCTTAAGTCGTTGCCGAGTCAATTCTTAGGTCGTGTACTGATGGTATTGTAATTTTCTTAAGTCTTTTGTGTTGTGTCATAAATCCTATAAATAGAGATGTAATGTCATTGTAATAGGTTGTTGAAATTGAATAAAATTTCCATTTGATTGCTTTGTGCTTTCTTTAAATTGGTAGTCGAGTGCAAATCCCCTATCTCCACTTCGGCATTCGAGTGCGCTCGAATCAACGAACGTTGAAGCCGATTCACGGAATCAAGTGCGCTTGATCAACGTCGAAGAATCGTAGATCCTTCATCACGGTATCGTGCGCGATCAACGTGTTAAGGATAGCTAGAATCCGGTATCTCTTGAGATCAACGGATTTGGGCATTTTCAGTATTGTTCAATCCACCGATTGCTAATTCCATCGACATATCAAGTTTTTGTTAATCCGCTGCGTCAGTTTTGGTATCGGAGCGAGATTTAGCCAATCATAGCTAAGCCGAGTTTGGAGTTTGAAGTTGGTGTTCGTCGTGTTCATATTGAAGTTGCAACAAGTTTGGGGTGTTTGATCCATAATCATTTGGATCAAAGTGTGGAAAAGGTGTTTGAATTTGCATGGGAGAGTTTGCACGCCAAAGTGAAGTTCGAAGCAAGCTTGAAGCCGTGCTAGTTGATTTGAATTGTTGTTTTGGAGTTGTTTTGTTTGAAGTTCAATCATGCCTCCGAGACGAGCTCAACGTCATCGTAATATTAATGCCTTGTATGGAAGAAAAGAGGCCGATGAAATGGAGCAACGAATCAACGAGAGTTTCACTGAGAAGTTGAATGAAGGAATTGGTCGCTTAGAGAGAATGATGCTTGAAATGAATCAAAGTAGAAGAAGAGTTTCACCTGAATCGAGCCATGGAGAAGTAGAGCTTCGATACATTCAGATCGGGAGAGAAGAGAAGATCATAGAAGTATTGACAATCGTGCTAGGAATGTTGATCGAAGGAGTGGTAGTAGAGATGTTGGAGGTCGTGATCGACATCGATATACTTCAGATTTTGATGAGGAGTTTGATGGTGATAGGGGAAGTGTTCATTATCGAGATAAAGAGCAAACACGACGTCAGAATCGAAATGTAGATGATGATCGTCGATGGGAATCGGGTATGAAGATGGAGATTCCAGAATTTAAAGGTGGAATGGTAGCTGAAGAATTTCTTGATTGGTTGTCTAATGTTGAAGAGATCTTTGATTTCAAAGAGATTCCAGAGAATCGTCGAGTGAAGTTGGTTGCTACTAGGTTGAGGGGGAGAGCTTTGGCATGGTGGCAGCAAACTAAACTTACCAGAGAACGGATGGGGAAGTCAAAGGTTGTAGAGTGGGATAAGATGAAGAAGATGATGAGAACTACATTTTTGCCATACAACTATCAATCACTTATGTACCAGAGATTGCAGAATCTAAGGCAGGGGACGAAATCAGTCAACGATTACGCCGATGAATTTTACCAACTCATTGCCAGGAATGATATAATAGAGACGGAAGAGTAGCTGACCGCTAGGTTTGTTGGAGGGCTAAGGATGCAGATCCAGGATATGGTTAATATGTTTGATCCAAGATCTGTGGCGGAAGCACACCAAAAGGCGTTGGCTTGGGAAAAGCAGGAAGGCGTGGAGGTGGTGTGTTTACTAATTCTAATAATCAAGTGAAGGGTGTTAGCGGAAGTTCTAATGTTTCTAAACCTGTCAGTAAACCCGTAGTAAAGGAGAGTGAGAAGGCGAAGGTTAACAATGGTTTCAAATGCTACAATTGCCAGGAGATGGGTCATAAAAGCAATGAGTGTCCAAAACCGAAGAAACGAGCTATGATAGCTGAGGTTGAAAGTGAGGATGCTGTTGATGGTGAGGATAGTCCAGTTGAGGAGAATGAATAGGATATCGCATCGGGAGACGAAGGGTGTAATCTAATGATGAGGAGGTCTTGTTTAACACCAAAGCAAGAAGATGAAGCTAGTTGGTTGAGGAGTAACATCTTTCAGTCGACATGCACTATATTGGGGAAAAGTTTGTAAATTTGTGATTGATGCAGGAAGTTGTGACAATATTATTTCTACAGAAGCGGTGAGAAAATTGAAATTGAAAACGGAAAAACATCCAAATCCTTATAAGTTAGCGTGGCTGAGAAAAGGAGGAGAGGTGAAGGTGGATAAGCGAGTTCGAGTTTCATTTTCTATTGGGAGGAAATATAAAGACGAAATCTGGTGTGATGTAGTTGAGATGGATGTTTGTCATTTGCTTTTGAGAAGACCGTGGCAGTATGATCGAGCAGTGCAACATGACGGTCGAACCAATAGCTACAGTTTTATGTTTGAAGGCGTTAAGATTATTCTAGTTCCAAAGAAGAGACAGCAGGGAGAGAGTAAGTCTGAGGAGATTGAAGAGCTGAAAACTTTGTTAACTTTGAAGGAGTTTGTTGAGGAAGTTGAAGAGGAACCTGAAATCTTTGTGTTAATTGGACGAGATTGTAGTGAAGAGGTTGAAATTCCATAAGAAGTGAAGCCAGTTTTGAAAGAATTTGAGGATGTATTTCCAGAAGAGTTGCCCAAGGAGTTACCGCCACTGAGAGACATTCAACATCAAATCGATCTTGTTCCGGGAGCAGTATTACCGCATAGACCACATTATCGAATGAGTCCGAAGGAACATGAAGAGTTGAGGAGACAGGTGGAAGAGTTACTTGAGCAGGGACGTGTGCAGGAAAGTTTAAGTCCATGTGCTGTGCCAGCTTTGTTGGTACCGAAGAAGGACGGGACATGGAGGATGTGCACTGACAATAGAGCATTGAATAAGATTACGGTGAGATATAGATTTTCAATGCCAAGGTTGGATGACTTGCTAGATTAGTTAAGCGGAGCTACTATCTTTTCAAAGATTGATTTGAAAAGCGGATATCATCAAATTCGAATTAGACCTGAGACGAATGGAAGACAGCCTTCAAGACGAGAGAGGGGTTGTACGAATGGTTGGTTATGCCATTTGGTTTATCAAATGCACCTTGTACATTCATGCGGATGATGAATCAAATCTTTAGACCATTCATTGGGAAGTTCGTGGTGGTTTATTTCGATGATATTCTGATATATAGCCGGAATATGGAGGAGCATGTTCAACATTTGAGAGAAGTGCTGATTATTCTTCGTGAGGAACAATTTTATGCTGCTATGAAGAAATGTGTGTTTATGACACATAGTGTTTTATTTCTGGGTTATGTTGTTTCAGGAGAAGGTATTCAAGTTGATCAGAGTAAAGTTGAGGCAGTCAGAAATTGGCCAAAGCCCAAGACGATAACAGAAGTTCGGAGTTTTCATGGGCTGGCTTCATTCTACCGAAGATTTATTCCACACTTCAGTAGCGTGATGGCGCCAGTTACTGATTGCATGAAGGGTAAACAGTTTTCGTGGTCAGAGGAAGCCGGGGTTGCTTTTGAGAAGATCAAGAAACTATTGACGACAGCACCGATTCTTGTTTTACCAAATTTTCAGTGGTTGTTTGAATTGCATACTGATGCGTCGAAGGTGGGAATTGGTGGAGTCCTGAGTCAGAGTGGGAAACCCGTTGCTTATTTCAGTGAGAAGTTATCAGGAGCAAAATTGAGATATAGCACTTACGATGTGGAATTTTATGCTGTTGTGCAAGCTGTGAAACACTGGAGACACTATCTATTTTAGAAAGAGTTTGTTTTATACACTGATCATGAGGCGTTAAAGCATTTACAAGGCCAAGACAAGATTTCAGCGAGACATGCATCATGGGTTGCCTATTTGCAGCAGTTTACGTTCGTTGTGAAACACAAATCAGGGGTAACAAATCGTGTAGTGGATGCTTTGAGCAGGAGGAATCACTTGTTGACAACATTGAAAGTTGAAGTGACAGGATTCGAATTATTGCCATAGTTGTTTGAGGAGGATCCTTACTTTGCAAAGTTTGTTGAGAAAGTTAAGGATGGGAATACCGATGAATTTGTATTGGTTGATGGATTCTTATTCAAGGGGAATCAATTATGCATTCCAGATTGTAGCTTGAGAATGAAGATTGTTAAAGAATTACATGAAGAAGGCCACGTGGGTAAAGATCGTACATTGCAGTTAATTTCTCAATCTTATTTTTGGCCATCAATGAGGAAAGAAGTGGAAAGGTATGTGGAGCGATGTCATATCTGCCAGGTTTCGAAAGGAACTGCGACCAATGCTGGGTTGTATATGCCGTTGCCTGTACTCGCTAAACCATGGGTTGATGTGAGTATGGACTTTGTTTTGGGTTTGCCAAGAACTCAAAGGGGTAATGATTCTATATATGTGGTGGTTGATCGGTTTTCGAAGATGGCACATTTTATTGCTTGTAAGAAGACGGCAGATGCTGTTCGTGTTGCTCAGTTGTTCTTTAAAGAAATCTATCGTTTACATGGGTTGCCGGAGTCTATTGTTTCAGACAGGGATACCAGATTTTTAAGTCATTTTTGGCTTAGTTTGTGGAAGATGGTGGGAACAAAGCTGAATTTTAGTAGTGCTTATCATCCGCAAACAGATGGGCAAACAGAGGTGGTGAATAGATCGTTGGGAAATTTGTTACGATGTCTTGTGAAAGACAATTTGAAGAATTGGGATTTGAAATTGTGTCAAGCTGAGTTCGCACACAATCACGCAGTCAATCGAAGTACTGGTTTCAGTCCATTTCAGATTGTATATTCAAGCTTACCAAAGGGACCACTGGATTTGACAACAGTGCCACAACCAAAGGTGACAGTTAAACGGGTTGCTGATTTTGTTGATGGGTTGACGGAATGCCATAGAATCGTTCAGGAATGACTGGGAAAGACAAATGAGAAGTATAAACAAATGGCAGATAAGAAACGAAGAAGTGTAGTCTTCAAAGAAGGTGATTTTGTTTACGCAATTTTGACGGAAGATCGTTTTCCAGTTGGAACTTACAACAAGTTGAAAGCACGAAAAATTGGTCCAGTAGAAATATTGAAGAGGATCAATGATAATGCGTATCGATTAAGATTGCCGGAAAATATTCATACTTCTGATGTTTTCAATATCAAACACTTAGTTCCGTATTATGGGGAGGAACTTGATGAAGTTGACGAGAGTGTGGATTCGAGGACGAATTCCATCCAACAAGGGGAGGATGATGAAGTACAAACCTTAAACCGGAGGCCGGTCCATCGTCACTCCCCCACGACTCATTCCCCTCCGACCCAACTCCTCACCGACCCACGACCTATCTCCATCATAAGTCGCGACCGACTTAACGTCCACACCACTACGACTCTCACCTCCACTTCCATCTCCAATCGCGGCCGACCTACGACTCATCAATATCTCGGCCTCCACCCTAGAATCGCCCCTTCCAAAGCCCTAAGTCGCGACTCTGCCATGAGTCGTTAACGACTTACTCCTAGATAAAGCCCTAAATCCATATACCGTACGCGAGCTACCCTAAGTCGCGAGTTCATTCCAGTAAGTCGCGAACGACACATCGCTGAAGGAAACAAGGAGGAAGGTCGCAAACGACCTTAGCTTGAGTCGGTGATGATTTGTTAAGTCGCGAACCATTTTCTTTTGTCTTTAATTCGCGAGCGACTTATTTAAGGCGCGGCTGTTTGTTAAGTCGCGAAGGAAGCTTCAGTGAGCCGTTGCCGAGTTAACGTGAGTCGTAGCCAGGATAGCTTAAGTCGTTGCCGAGTCAATTCTTAGGTCGTGTACTGATGGTATTGTAATTTTCTTAAGTCTTTTGTGTTGTGTCATAAATCCTATAAATAGAGATGTAATGTCATTGTAATAGGTTGTTGAAATTGAATAAAATTTCCATTTGATTGCTTTGTGCTTTCTTTAAATTGGTAGTCGAGTGCAAATCTTCTATCTCCACTTCGGCATTCGAGTGCGCTCGAATCAACGAACGTTGAAGCCGATTCACGGAATCAAGTGCGCTTGATCAACGTCGAAGAATCGTAGATCCTTCATCACGGTATCGTGCGCGATCAACGTGTTAAGGATAGCTAGAATCCGGTATCTCTTGAGATCAACGGATTTGGGCATTTTCAGTATTGTTCAATCCACCAATTGCTAATTTCATCGACATATCAAATTTTTGTTAATCCGCTGCGTCACTATTAATGAAGAAGAAGGGCGTGTTTTATTTATGAGACGTGTTTTTCTCTGAAAACACTGGTAAATGGTCTAATACTGTAGTTGCATATATCATGGGAAGTAGACCTACTTATGATTAGTTTAAATAGTTTCTATCCAAGGTTATGGAACCTATCTCAGAATTTGCAATAGATTATAACCCAGATAGTTTCATACTCATCAAATTGTCTTCAAAAGTTGATTTTGACAACATTATCAAGAATGACCTATATACGTTTAACTCTAGGTTATCATTCTCAAGAAATAGATGCCTGATTTAAAGTTAACTTGAGATTATTTTACTACTATTCCAATATGGGTTAGAATTGTAGATTTGAATTTAGCATATTGGAGCAGTGAAGGAATAAGTAGAGTAGCAAGTACTCTTGCCAGATCAATTAGAATGAACAATACTACTACTAATGAGACACGATTAAATTATGCAAGAGTACTTACTAAGGTAGAGGCAGATTTTAAATACCAAGATAAAGCACAAGTCGTTAAATAAGACAAACAGAAAGAGTACATTACATATGAATACAAGCCAAAATCATGCGCATCATGTAAGCTATAACGTCATAATGCAAAACTCTGATCTATTAGTATAAAACAGACTTAGCAACGAAAAACTACAGTCCCAAATACGCAGTGTAATTCGAAATATGATACAATTGATACTACTACTTCAGTTAACACAACAGAGGAAAAAGAGATTTTAATACAATAGAAAGGAAAGCGACAACCGAGTGAAACTGAATAGGTAGCACCTTCAATTGTACAACTGCAACCGATTTGATTGTTTAAACTTAGATGATGGTCCCTCAACATCATAACGAGTACACTCCAAGGGCAAGGTCCCATAGCAACAGAGTCACACACAAAACCAATAGAGCAAAAGCAGTTTTCAAGCTTAGATAAAGTTATAGTGGAGGATTGCAATAATGAAGATTCAAATTTCGAAAATTATTGTCAAGCAGAAGACTTTTTTGAAAATTCAAACCAAGAGTTTATGGAAAATAATGCAGCACACCTTCAAGAAAATTCAAAAGTAGAAGATAAACTGAATGTTTCCATATGGTCACAACAAATCCAATATATATTTCGAAGCATCAAAAAGTACCCCCAAAACTGTAGCTCCTCTCAAAAGATGAACAAGGAGCTCGACTACAAATAAATGAAAATAATGTCGTGGAATATTAGAGGAATGAATATAGATGTTTAGTTTCATCATGTATTCGAACTTTTGAATTTCCACAAACTTGTAATTTTTGGTTTATTTGAAAATAAATTAGACATTAGAAATGTTTTCAGATTTCAAACACTTTTGACAAGATAGTGGAAAGTTATTCATAATAATGATTTGGGGTCTAAGGGCCGTATTCTTATCCTAATCGACACATCAGTTTGGTTTTATGAAATTCTTCATAAGAGTGAACAACATATTACTCCTAATATGATAAATAAAGAAGGTTTTCAGTGTGTTTTCACCTTTACATATGCTAGCAACCTATATAGAGAGAGTGATACACTTTGGGAGCAGTTATGCATAAATGCTTTTACTATTAAATTGCCTTGGGTAGTAATGGGAGATTTTAATAATGCTTCAAGTTCAAAGGATAAAAAGGGGGTTTACCAGCCCTTTTTCCTATATTACTAATTTTAATAATTACATGTTAAAATGTGGATTGGTTGAAACTATTTTGCAGGGTTGCAAATTTACATAGAGAATGAGAGTTGCGGCAATAAAGATCAACTTAGTGACTATACCCCATTGCTACTATAACTTACACTACAACAGCAACAACCAAAAGGAAAACCTTTCAAATATGCCAACATATGGAATCAACTTGAATCTTATATAGAATGTATACATGATGGACTTAAAGTAGATATATGGGATACACAAATGCATAAGTTTATAAATATTTTGCAAACAATCAAGAAGAATCTCGAAAATGGAACAAGGACAAGAGCTAGAACCAATTCTTTACAACAGTTGGAAGAGGAATACAATAAGGCTTTTTTAAAACTTGAAGCAAATCTAGAAAACGAAGAGCAGTGTAATAAAATACTAAATCTGCATCCACATCTCAAAGAAACACGTAAACTACAATGTGAATTTAATAAGCGACGGAGTAAATTACATGGCTTCAAAGTGGGGATACCAACTCTAATTTTTTTTATGCAAATATGGCAATGAGGAAGCATAAATACAAGATTCATGCATTGATGGATACTGAAGGAAATTTTATATATGATCAACATCAAATTATTATCCAATCTATAAATTTCAACTCTAACTTATTCAATGGTCAACCAAAAAGGTTTTTCCCACCCTGTTCAACCAAGATGACTTATTGCAAAAGGAAGAAGGTACCAATCTGCTGTTGTTGCTATATCTGAGGTAAAAAAATGTTGTATTTTCCATTGAAGATTCCAACAGCCGAGACTCGAGGATTTTCTTCAAAAAAATTCAAATTAGACTTAGATGGGTTGCAAAATAAGTTGTTTGCTATAGTAACTCATGCCTTCCAAGCTAGAAAGATAGCTCAGGGACTGAACCATAATTTTATTTCATTGATAGCTAAGAAAGATAAACCACAAAGCATTTTTGATTATTGTCTGGTTTCTTGTGCGAATGTTTTATACAAAATAATATCTAAAACTATTTGCTTCAGAATAAAACATTTTTTTACCTTATCTAATTGCAGAAAACCAATCAGCATTTGTGCCGAATAGAAACATTGGAGAAAATATATTGCTTGCTCAGGATTTGGTACTAGAATTCAGGAAAATGGCAGGACAAAGATGTGTATTAGCAAAAGGCTTATGATATGGCGAATAGGAAGTTTGTATGCTACATGCTATTCATGATGGGCTTTCCAGTTTCATTTATAAATCTAATGTATGAATACATAATACATTAGCACTCCTATGTTTTCAATTATGGTAGATGGCACACCCCATGAATTTATTACATCAAATAGATGCCTACGTCAAGTTGATCCATTATCTCTCTATTAATTTTATGTGGTAAAGGAATTTTTCCCTCTCTTGATGGAAGATGCTATTACATTACAACTACTTCAGCCTATTTCACTTATTTAGCCAATTATCTCACATTTATTATATGTTGACGATGTTATGATCTTTTTAAGTGCTACTACAGGTAATGCAATTACAATGAATACTATTTTCAGGCGACTTACAAGCACTGTGGGTCTACATATTAATTAGATTAAATCGAAGGTGATTTTGGTAGAGAAGTTACAAATAAAGACAAAAATTTATCGATTTTGAGGATAGTTGAGAATACATTGCCAGTTAAATATTTAGGCGTCCCGTTATCTACTGATTACATACATGCTTCTTATTGTACATCTTTCCTAAACAAGGTGTTTACTAAATTTGAGGGGTGGAGCAGTGCTCTGTTATCAACTGCAGGAAGAGCAAAATTAATACAGAGCACTATAACACCAAAAGTTTTATATTGGCTGTAAATTGACCATCTACCTACCTCAGTTTTAAATAATATTGAGAAAATGCATGTTGATTTTTTTTAGGATGGTAGAATTCATAAAATTGCATGGGCATTCTGTTGTAGACCAAAGGCAGAAGGAGGTATAAGACTCATATTATTTAAGGATCTACGACAAACAGCATTACTAAAACTTTTTTGGACAATTCTCATCTAAGATGGTATTTGGAGTTTATGGACGAGAAATAAATATCTACTTAACCAAAAATTTTGGGTTATGGCAATAAACAACAATTTTTCATGCACAATTAAATATATATTATGAGCTAAGGACTCAGCAGCAAAATTAACGCATAGAGTTGTAGTGAATGGTGACACTATTTCTTTGTGGTTCGACCCAGGGTTGAATCATAAATCTACGTTTGAGTTATTGGGTGTGGCATCGACTTTGTTTGTGCCTAGGTGCTAGTCCGAATATAAATTTCATTATATCAAGGGAATCTTTACATCTAAAATGTTGTCATCTACCAGAGAAATCGAAACATCCGTACAACAAATTCAAATGGTTAATGATCAGAATGCCGATTATTGGAAGATTGCGGATTATATTTCTTCTAAATTTTCTTTGGTCTGGAATAATATCATAGAAAAATCACCTACGATTGGCTGGAGAAAAGTTGTATGGCATCGAACTACAGCAAAGAAATTCAGTTTTATGGCTTATAAAGCATGTTTGGGTCAATTAGCAACAAAAGATAGATTATGCTCTGGGTTTAATGGAACGGCTGAGTTTGTATTATGTAATCATGAAGATGAATCTCATACACATTTATTGTTAATCCGTCTTTTGGCTAGGCAGCATATAGACAGATTTAACCTAATAGACTTCATGATCATCAAGGCAGAAAGACTACAGATATGGTTACCAGGATTAGACATCGATTAAATTTGAAAAATTGGACTATATTTGAATGAATTCGGAAGGACAACACTCAAAAAATGTCTAAGTATATAACTAATACCTTCCGTAGAAGAGGGATCGGATTAAACAGATGCACATAACACAACTCAACGATGCTCGATCCATAACTCAACAACCACAAGACAGATTGAAACGAAACTTTGGTAATAAGAAGAAGGGACCCTAGGGAGTCTATCTTCGAGATCACGCTTCATTTGGAGGAGTTTAGAGGAATCGGCCCTTATCCCTATATAGGAATCGGCTATAATCGGTCTTCACAACATGTTGCAACAAATATCAATCGATAACTCGAGTTCTACTAATGTATTTGGCATGAAACTTGGAGACTAAACATAATACAACATGGAGAGTTTCTCTAAGGATAGCACATCATTTGGAGGAGATTGGATGGATCGACCCCTATTCCCATTCAGGGATTGGTTTAGTTAAATTTGTAGCAATGATCGGTCAATAACTCAAGATCTATAGATGCAATCAATATGAAACATAGAGTACAAGCATATCACAATATAAGGAACAAACCATAGGAATCTCATGACAAAAGGAGCAACTTGGAAGGATTGACACCTGTCCTTATATAGGGATTGACCCCTATCTCTATTCAGGTATTAGTTTAGTTGAATTTGCAGTAATGATTGATTGATGTCTCAAAATCTGTAAGTGCGATCGACATGAAATTTGGAGAACAAGAAGATAACATCATGGGGGACCGACCACAGGGATCGTACCCCATGATTCCACCAAAATAAGGATCGGAATCGATCCTTATTATGGGCTTTGGGGCCCCAGACTTTCTGGACAGGCTCGTTTGGCTTCAGGGTTCTAGATCTAAGTTTTAAGCGAGATATTTTAACGTCTTCTCCAATAAATACAGTAGGCATGGCATCATAAAAAGGATCTTCTTTCTACTTCTCTTTATCTTCAACATAAGCTACACTCTGCCAATTTTATTCTTGAATTTCAGATTGTAACTGTAAACAAACTACAATATAATAAAAGGGATTATCCCAGAGTGGACGTAGGCCAAAGTTAGCGGAACCACTATGAATCTTGTCACTTTTCACTTGCTTTCATTTTTAATCTGTTTATTTTTCATATTATATTTTCTACATTAGATACTGTTTGAGATCTGTGATTGGATATTGGTGCTTTTACGTAACTGGGTTTTGGTGGTCAATTTTGAACGCTAACATTTTGGTGCTTTCAATGAGAAAGCTAGTCCCAACAGATTTGGAATTCTGTTTTGGAGCTTGGAAAAGATATAGGGTTTCGATTTGGAATAATGGTGAAACAATCAACAAGGAGAGTGCAATGAGAAAGGAGTCACCATGGAGGGATTCAGGAGGACTCCTTTGGAGCTAGAGATAATCAAGTATCTATCTACATCACCATGGATGAAATAGAAACGATGATGGATGTAATGCTGGAAAGGATGCTAAAAAGAACTATGGAGATGATGCAAAATTTAATCCGAAGGATTGTACAAGCTAGGACGTAGAACCAAGGGAATAAAGTAGCAGGAGCTAATGACAACTTAGATCAAGGAGTTGAAGCATCAAGAATCATTGAAAATCAGAATCGTGAACATGGAGATGGAGCTATTGGACATAGGAATGGTGCAGAGCAACAGAGGGTAGTCCCTGGCCATCTTAGAAGGATTGGCGCCGATGCCTTAGAGGGATTAGCCCCGATCCCCAAAGGTCAGCGGGCATGCCCTCGGGTCTAGTTGATTGCGATGCTAGAGGACCTGCAAGCGATCCCATGGAGCTTGATGAAAATCAGAATTTGGACACTCATCCGAAGGAGTACATTCTAGAATTTCCTCGTTGACTCGAGGGCCAGTTTGGAAATGATGATAGGAAACTACAGCTGGATGACGTTGACAGGTTTGTAGAGATTATCAGGCAAGCTATGCGTGTAGGATTGGTGAACAGGGATCTGGAGGATGTAAATAGAAGTCCGTTCACTTATAATATCAGGAATGCTAAAAAACCACCAGAGTTTAAACTACCAACTTGAGGCATATGACGGAAAGTCAGACCCAACTACGTATATGATGAGATATATATAGCACATGGAAGTACCTGGGGGATCGGAGGTGGTCATGTTAAGGTGTTTTCCACTTTATTTGATGGAGTTAGCTGCACTCTGGTTGGGTCAATTAGAGAATAGTTCAATAAGGACATGGAGCAAGTTGGTAGATTAGTTCATAAGGCAGTTTTGGGTCCACATCACAAGACTCAAGAATGTTATGACATTGGTAGCACTAAAATAGAGGACAGGAGAGTCTCTAAGGAGTTTTCTAACATGATTTAATATTATGGTGGCATCAGTGGATTGGCCAAATCCATCCATGGTTTTTATGGAAACTGTATCAGGAATCGCCAATGGCATGGATTTCAAGGATTTATTGGATCTCGGGAAGTTTAATCATGAAGCGGAAAGGTTCCTATGGAAGGAAGATGCACGGGCTGACAAACTAGAGGTGAACGCTATGCAAAACGAAGGATCGTCAGGAGATGCAAACAAAAATGATAAAGGCAATTGGAAACTGGTTGATGGGTATGATCGGACAAAAAGGTGATGGAAAGAGCGGGAGCCGAAGTTCTGCTCCTACTCGAATTTGATGGAAAGCTAGAATGGATTTATCTGGACATTAAAGGGAAACTCCCTTACTGAAAACCGATAAGGAGGGATCTCATGGAGCGGGAGCGTATGTTTGGAAAGTACCGCCCACTCCATGAATTGAACATAGCACACCATGGATGAATGCATGCATATAAAGGACATAATTGAGGAGCATGTCTGGAGCGACAGAATGTAACAGTACATGAGGAATCAGACAATGGAGATGGAACATGAGCTGCCACTGTTTGCATTGAATGGAAATAGGAATGGCCCTGAATCGGGGTCATAGATCATCATTAAATGATCATGATGATAAGGGCCGAGTTCAGGACTTGGGCTCCAGCCATCATAATAATAATAATAATAATAATAATAATAATAATAATAATAGTAATAGTAATAGTAATAATGAACTTTATAATAAGGCGGCTAAGTTACTTACACATATGCATATGAAGGAAGGTCCATAGGCATGCTATGAGATGATGATGAACTGTCGTACCTAGAGAGGCACCCTTTTTGCTTTTTTAGTTTTTTGGATATCTGGATGTACGAACTCTTATTTATCAGTTTATTTATGATCTGCATTACTGCTTCAATAGATAAAATAGGACACAATTATTGTCCCAACCAAATGATGACGCGGTAACCGTAATTTGCGAGTCCCTTCGTCGAAGAGCAATAAAATGGACTTGCACATGGATTAAGTCCTCGACTAGAGAGTTGAGGCTAGGGAATAAAACCCAATAGGACACTAGGTATGGATTATGCCTGACAAGGATAAGGTTGCTTCATCGTAGAGTGACAGGATCGACATACTTAGGTCATCGATTATGGATTATGCTCGATAAGGATCCGAAGAGACCACTATTGGCCTAGGACTTAAGCCATGACACCACTTGACGTTCAAGGATATTGAACCTGAGTACAGGATATAATATAATACCACTTTGTTAAAAAGCGTCATTTTACTTAGAAGTTAACTGCGGATTATGCTCGGCAAGGACCCGAAGAGGACACGGATTTGGATATTAGCTTGGAATAGCTATGGATTTGGACATTGACCCGGAGTGGTCACAGACTTGGATATGGGCCCGGAGTGGTCCCAGACTTGGCTAACGACCTGGTGAGGCCAATGGCTTGGGAAAATGATCTGGAGAGAATGTGGATTTGCCATAGATATGGATTTGGATGAAACAATCCAGAGAGATCACGGATTTGGAATTGGATATTGACTCGAAATGGACATGAATTTCTCTAACGATCCGAAGAGATCAAGGATTTGGATTGGAAAAGATCAAGGATTTGGATTGGAAACGGATTGGATTTAGATGGGATAATATAGATATCGATGGATTATGGGGTTTGAACCTTGGATTTATGACAATTCAAAACACACCTTCCTATCACAAGGCATGTTTTGGGGGGTAAAGTGTTAATTCAACTTTTAGCAAGGCAGTACATAGACGAATTTAACCCAACATACTTCATGATAATAAAGGCAGAAAGCCCGAAGAGATGGTTATTAAGATTGGAGATTGATTAAATTTGAAACTATGAACTATAGTCGAATGGATTCGAATAGAGAGCACTCAAAAAATGGCTAAGTATAGAACTAATACCTCTACTGAAAGAGAGATCAGAATCGAGGGCTTAGATTAAACTGGATGCGCACAACACAACTCAACGATGATCGCTCCATAACTCAACAACCAAAAGGCGGATTGAAATAAAAAATTTGGGAATAAGAAAAAGGGACCTTAGGGAGTCTACCCAAGGGACCGCATGTCATTTGGAGAAGTTTGAGAGGATCAGCCACTATCCCTTTATAGGTATCAGCTATAATCAGCCTTCACAACATATTGTAACAAAGATCGATTGATAAATCGAGTTCTACTAATCCAATTGGCATGAAACTTTAAGGCTAAACATAATACAACATGGAGAAGCTTCCTTAGGGATCGCACATCATTTGGAGGAGATTGGAATGATTGGCCCCTATCCCTTTATAGGGATCGGGCTTACCCTTATTCAGGGATTGGTTTATTTAGATTTGCAGCAATGATCGGTCAATAACTCATGATCTATAGATGCTATCAACATGAAATTTAGAGTACAAGCATATATACAAGGCACATATCGTAGGGATCACATAACAGAATGAGTAAAATGAAGGGATCGACACCTATCCCTTTATAGGGATCAGCTCCTATCCCTATTCAGGGATTGGTTTAGTTGAATTTGCAGCATCGATCTATTTTCAAGATCTGTAAGTGCGATCGACATAAAATTTAGAGAGCCTGAAGATAACATCATGGGAGACCGACCATAGGGATCGCACCTTATGATTCTACCAAAATATGAATCGGCACTGATCCCTATTATCGGCTCCTGTGTGCCCCAAGCTTTCTGGGCAAGCTCGTCTTGGCTTCAAAGTTCCAGATCTGGGTTTCGAGCGAGATATTTTCACGTCTTCTCCTATAAATATAGTAAGCATTTCATCAGCAAAGGGGACTTCTTTCTGCTTCTCTTTATATTCAATCTAGGCAACATTCTGCCAATTTTATTCTTGAATTTCAGATTGTAACTATCAACAAACTACAGTATAATAAAAGAGATTATTCTGGAGTGGACATAGGATGAAGTTAGCCGAAATACTATAAATCTTGTCTATTTTTACTTGCTTTCATTTTTAATAAGTGGTCATAGTCCCAAAAATTGTGTAAACATTGTTTATATGTAAATAGTTGTTTAATAAGTGTAAACATGGAAAAGAATCAAAAAGGAAACGATAATAACAATTCATTTCTTAGTTAACGAACCTCCTTAGGCCCAAATAGCCGATGTAGTTGAATGAGTAGTGAGAAATAAACTTATAGGTTTATTTTCCTCTCATTTTCATTTTCAACCATACCAAAACCTGAAAATACTCTATCTCCATTTTTCACCAACCCTAGAAATAAAATCACCCCAAATTAAGTGCTAATCAAAGGGGTTTTTTATCAGTAATTATAGAAATCAACTTTAGGTAATCTCCTACCCTTTAATGAATCGTTTTGGGTTAGTAATCTCAGTGTTTCATCTTTTGCTTGTAATCTCCTTGTTGCACTTTCTGAAATAACCTAGGTAATTATCAAGAGAAGCTAATCCAGGTTTTAATCTTCAATCCAAGTGCTTATATATGAGTTTACCTCACATTACAATCGCTAATGAAAGTACAACTGCTATTTGGCTAAATTGGGTAAATCTATGGTTGTGTTGTTCTTAATTTTGTAGTGTTCATATTTCATGTTTCATATTGTTCAACTTCTATATTGCTGAAACCCTAGCCTTTTGGTCTAAATTAGTTGACAATTATAATTGTTTATAAAGATGAATGCACTCAGAAATCACCCTAGAATAATCACTCAAGATTTAAGATCAAACCGACCTAACCAAGGATCGATCTGAGGGGATTCTAAAGCTGGAACTGCTTTAGAATTCATTCGGTGGACCGATGGTGCGCTACTGGTGCACCGATGGGCATATCCTGGGGTAGTTCTAGCCCTAAAAAACCTTTCTCGGTTCGCCCATGCGTCACTCTTCTTGTTGCAGTTTCTTGCTATGCTTTGGATGGATGATTATAATATGCTATGGAGATAATTTCAACTCATACTTGCTAGTAGAATAAATTTGAAAAATATGTTTAGAAATGATATAAAGTCGAACCCTATGGACAATTTTTTTGTTATGATCTTGTGATGGTAGTAGTGTATTATCTTGTGTTATGGACTTCAAGTCACTTTGATTCAAAGATTTGAATTTTATAAACTTATATCTATCTATTTTATTTATATAAATAATTTTATAAAAGCGAGTTTAATTTAAGTTTACAAATATCAAACTCATCTCTAAATTAATTTAGTTTTTTTATAAATGATTTTAAAAAATAGTTATATATATAATGGTTATGAATTTTGGAAACATGGTTTTGGAAATATAAACCTAATTTATTTCTAAGTAAAATGGTTATATATACTAAAATGGAGTTGAAAGGATAATAAATATGGTTTTACAAGACAAACGCACTTATATATAAGGGATTTAAAAACATTGTTTGTCTTGTATGGAAATTTGAGACAACTATGTATATATGAGTGCAATTTTGGAACAATTCGGATTCATGGAAGATTTTATCAAATAGTAAACATTTGTATAAGGTTAAATAACAAAGGAATTATGGAAAATCACAACATTTTATTTTTAAACTATAAACTCAAAAGAGGAAAATGTTTTGAGAGCCTTAGTTCTATTATATGGGGAGTACTAATAATCGATTTAGTTTTATAGATTCGTTTAAATAATTCTGAGTTCATGGAATTTTATACAACTCATTGAATATAATGTTTGAGTGGTAATTGCCAGCCTATTAGTGACTACTTGAATTTCACCGGGTAGTGTGCGTCGCCTTGGTTAAATTCTTTTGATTGCTATTAGGGTTGTATTCTCTTTTGGTGTTCAGTAGGACCAATAGATCCTTAGGAGAATATAATTCAGGTTTTCCGGTGATATACGTAATGAGTGAAATTTATTAGTTAAATACATGAATTTCACTTGGCGATATGAGAAGTTTTGATTAAGTTCTAGTGATTACTAATGTTATAGTATTTAGCACTTTAGAGTATATTTCCTTTTGGTGTTTGGTGGGATCGATAGATCCTTAAGAGATATGCTCACAGATTTCTTTACGATTATGAATTTATAAAGATGAATAATATAGAGTCTTCAAGTCATGGTTTCTACGATCGTCTTAATCGATATGGACTATCCTTGAGCTTAGTTGTGATTCTACATTCCTGGTCTGAGTACGATATTTGGTATCGGATAGCTATGTGTGATACCTTTGTTTGTTTGTTTGCTACAGTCTAAGTACAATCATTTTGATTGGTATGGATGATCATTACGATCGGTAAAGATAAAGATTTCTTGGATTCTGGAAATGTGGATTCTGTGTTCGTGAAATATATACTCTTATGTCTTGAGGTGGATTCTGAGTTAAATTAATTTTGTGACTTGTTATATCTTAGATATCAAGATTTACTTATATGTCACATACCTTTATGTTATATCTTGTTCTCACCTTTTTGGATATATAGATATAGTCTGACCTGGATGTTATTTTAATGCTCGAGTTAGGCCAAGACTTTTTAGGTTACAGGATAGGTGTAACGACCCAGAAATTCTATTAATTAAAATTTGTATATTTAATTGAATTTAAATATTAATAAGTGAAATTTATAAGTCGAATAAATTTTTTCCGAATAACTGAATTTAATTGGATAATTAAATCGATAATTTAATATGGAAATTACAGAAATAATTGAAAATCAAGTTAAATATGATTAAAATTGATTTGTAAAATTTTATTATATCATATTGGAGTTAGAACGATATTTTAGAACTTTTAAAATCAAATTTGAAGTTAAATTGTGAAAATTGAATATTTTAATATTTAATTATCGACTGAAAAATAGCCAATTTTCGAACAGTCTCAGAATTGGACGAAACTAGTTCCATTGGATCCATAATAGTTTGTTATTATCGGATTTCAATTTTCGTAGCAATCGAAGTTTTCGTTTGACCGTGGCAGTTCGAAATGCATCGAAATTATTTTTATATTAATTTGGCGAGTTAAAAAAGTCATTTTTTAAACAGTCTCGGATTTCGATGAAACCAGTTTCATCGGATCTGTAATGTCATATTATTGTAAGGTTTCAAATTTCATGTCAATCGGATTTACCATTTGTCCAGGGAAAGCTAAAACGCACAGAAATTTGGTTAACCGATTTAATTTTAAATCGATCGTTTATTGCCGTAACTCGCATAGATGATCGAATTAGCTCCCGAAACCTATTCCATTGTGTCCGAAACGCAGGTTGAACCCTAGAAATGCCAGTCACCGCGCGAGATTTGGAGTTTGGAAAATTTCGAGTGAATAGTAATTTGGAGAATTTTCTATAAAAGGCCCGCCCTATTATCTCCATTTTGCAAAAACAAGGCAAACCCTAGGTTGAAAACCTTCAGCCGCCACTAACCCAATCAATGGCCGAAATGTTTCCATCTTCCACCTCATTTTTCTCTCGATCCACTCAGTATTAACGAAAGTTGTCAACTACAACATCGAAGAGGGCATGGAGATCTAGCTAATCAACGGTGGTGATTGGATTTGGAGCAGTGTGGTGGTCGTCAGGGGGCCGTGTGGGCCTACCGTTCATGCACGAATTCCCACGTCTTTGGGAGGCCGAGTTCAATGAGGTTCATGCCGAAGGTAGCTCTCGAGATGGACTTCAATGTGGCAGTCACTGATTGTTGTAGAAGTCGACGTGGTGGAGGCGAGGATTAGGGTTTTGGGGCGGCAAGGTGGGTTCTTCGTGACCTGGAAGTAACGTGGGAGGAGAAGCATTCGCGAACGGCCTGGATGCAGGGGGCTTGAATCCAGCGGTAGTGATTAAGTGGGGTTTGAAATTAAAAGGAAAATTGTAGATTAAATTATATTAAAATGTGTAAACTTTAAAATATTGTAACTTGTTCATACGAGGTCGAAAATGGATGAAACTAGTTGCGTTGGAACCGTATGGACGAATACTACGCAATGGAACTGTATTGGAGTCGTTTCGAACTAGTTTGAATTTTGGATAAAATTAAACGCGTGTTTAATTTTATTCGAAATAAGACGCGAAAACTGAATTGAAAGCAATGTGAGAACTTCTCACTCAATCGAATTAGTTTCAATTCAAATTTTAAATAGTTATATTTAAAAATTGCTTGATTGTATGTTTGTATGTTGATTATTATCTGTTGATGATTGAAATAGACATTATGCGTCGTTAGTAAGCGGATGTAATTTATTAAAAACATATACCGCGATAATTCCAACTTGTATGGAATTGGTATTATATATGTACTTGGAGTCGATTTTCCCGCTTTATATAGCGGATGAGACCCTATTGAGCCGTCTATTAAGAGGATAATATTTTATAAATCTCATATACCGCGATATTCCGTTTTGAACGGAATTGGTATTGTGCTAATGTTTGTGGATGCAGGGAAACAGGTTGGAGGGATCCAACTGGATTCCTCACCAGTATTTATTTGATTACAGATATTGTGATGTTTGTTGATTATCATATCGATATATGATATTTGGATGTCGTGATCGACTATTTGGTGTGTTGCATCATCAGACCCATTTTTGGAGTTTTAAAAATATTAAAATAACGATTTTGATTTTTAAGGGAATTTTTAAGCGATTTTTGAAATTATACGTTTATTAAATTTTCGAATTGATTCATTTTAAATAATTAAAACGTTATAAATTTTTATGTTATAAAAATTAGGATTTTTGTGAAATATAACCAAAGCATGATTTTTGAAATAAATAGTTGATAAATGTATAAAATGGTTTAAATTGGGATTTTTGAATTATTATAAACGGTTTATCTAAAAGGTTTATAAAATTGATACTTTATAAGTTAAAGATATTTGAATTATAAAACGAGCTTTTATAAGTGTTAAAATAAAGTTGTACCTAATTTTATAAGTAAATAAGAATTTTAGATTTATAAATTAATGATGATATAAAAGAATGGATTTGTGAATAAATGGATTATAAGTAATTTACTTCAAAGTAGGATTCGACATGTAAACGAAATATAAATAGAATTGGTTATTAAAGGAGATTTATAAAGCGAAGTAGTTATGAAATAGAAATGGAATTTATAAACGTTGTTTTATAAATCTGTAATCAAATAAATTTGATAAGTAAACATAGAAATTATTAAAGGAATTTTATCCACGATTTTGGACTGTGGAAAATCCTTTAATTAAATATGTGGAAGTGTTGAATTTGATAAACGATGTACATCCACGATTTTGGACAGTGGATAATCTTTTGATAAAAGTGTAGAAATACTGAATTGGGTAAATAAGGTATATTCACGATTTTGGACAGTGAATATATTATTGAATAAAACGGGTATGATTTGGAGAAGTGAAATTTTAAAATGAAATTAATTGTTTTAAAAGATGTTTTAAAATGTATTAACTATCGAAACCGTAGATTTCAACATTCATTGTTGAAATAGACGTTTTCAAGAAATGGAGGGAAATGGTAGACTATAACACTGTTGTTATAGTAAATGATTTCCGAAAGGAAATATTTTGTATAGTATTGGGATTTATATATCTATTTTAATTTCGAATCCCTATACTAGTGATTTTGGGTCGTCGTAACGATGTTTTACGCAACATTCGTTTTGACCCAAATAAATGTGTTTGAAATGATGTTTTCCTTAATGAATGAAATCTATACTTAACTGTGATTTAAGTATATCGAATATTTTCCAAATGTTGAAAATAAATAGATTTGTGAATTACTTATTATTAAATAAGTATGGAAATGTTTTCCAATATGAAGTGAATATTTTGAGATTTTATCTTTAAAAGATAAATTGAAAATGAATATTATAAATCGATTTGGAAATCGTATATTCATAGATATTTTGGAATTGTAAATTCACTATGGAATTTATAAAAGAGAGGGGAATTTGTTTAAAAATAAACGTTGATTTATTTTTGAAGTGTGGGAATAAATTTACGGATTTGAATCGTAAATATAAAGTAAATCGTTAAGGATTTATTTAATTGGTTCAAATGAACCATGTTGAAATGAAAGTATTTCCGCGTAAGGAAAATGTTTGAAATTTGTTTTCAAAAGTGGTAAAGGTGAAAAATGATTTGAAAATTGTTTTCAAATGGTTGAAGTGTGGAAATTATATATCTAGTAAAGATATTTTGGAAAATAAATAATTTGGGAAATTATTTGTAATCTGGTGATGTTGAGCATGCCTATTGATAGTTAAATAATCCGACTATCAATATTTACCTTTAAATAGGCATTTGTTGTGATTGCTTGGATTTGAATGCCACACTTATTTTCAAAATAAGCGCTCACTATTCGGGTTAGCCGGGAAAGGACTTTGGGGTCATATAACCCATTCCAAATATGTGATACGTCGTTATGGATTGCATTTGATGACCGATGTTGAAGACCGGATATTTGTGAAAACGGAAGGATTACCGTCGAATGTTTCTGCATCGGTTGATCTCCGATATAGAAATTTATTACCCTTTGTGATGGGAAGTCCGGTCGTGATTAGTGAATATCCGGATTGCAAGGACTTCTTTGTAAGTGCCTTCGGTTCCGTTCGATCCCGGAACGGACTAGTATGGATGTGTGTCTGACGTTACAGTTTGAGATGTAAAGCTGGTTTCTATCAAATATATTTCCGTTCGTGGCGGAGAATTTATTCTCTTAGCTTAACACCCTTAGATGTTATGTAGTTGATGGTTACTAGTGATACATTCCCAAATTGGTAATGTGGCATACGAAGTGCTGTTGAGCATACATGATCAAAGCATAGCTTTTTTATAAAGCGTGGCTTTGTGGACGAGACTTCGTCGGACCTCACACCCCGAAAATGGTCAAAACAAGAAGGATGCGGCAAGGTTATTAGGGGGTAGCGCCCCTTTAGTGTATGTCATTCCTTCTGGATAGAGGTGGTATCATGGTATGGAGCCCAGATACTTAACCTATGTTGCTGCTGCAAATTTATTGCTTTGTGGTTGTTGGAAATCGAGGATCCTCGGATATAGATCGGTTACGATCGGGGAATGACATATTCGTGTCAGTAGTTACCCAGTTAGGGGTAACCCGGCCTTGTGTTGGCGGAGATCTGGTTAGGTTCTCGGGTCGTCTTTCTAGAGGCGTACCCATGTGGCATTGGGAAGTTCCTTGGCCTGACCATTTGTTGGAAATCCAAAGAAACAATATGATCTTGTACGGTTTTAGTTGTAGAACCTATCATTCACTTATAGTGGCGCCCCACTGTTTGGATGGTAGCTATAGTAGGCATACGATAATGGTTGTATGTGGGCTAAGATTTATATCTTTACTTTCGAAATGATTTTTCCTACACTATGCACTAGTAATAATATCAAATGTTTCTTTTTAATGCGTATAAGGCATCTTTGACTATCATAAGGAGAAATCTCCTCCGATTCTGCGTTTGCATTGTGTGTGTGTGCGGGAGGCCTTGTGGTAGTCTCATTTTCTAAAAAGCATTTCGAATCTATTTTAAAATTATCCAGTTCTTTGTTTTAAAGATAAACTGCTTTTAGTTCTCACACCAGTCACATGACTGACTCGGAGTTTATTGTTTTCCTTCCTAAACTCTGGGTGCCCACCAATTTCCACATGGGCAGTCTAGAATCAGGTTATCAGGATATTCTGGAATTCAGGAGTTGTTGGAGGCAAGCTGGATGGCATGGCGTATTCACTAGTATATAGTACTTCTTTTCCGCTGTTTGTTGTTGTTGTTGTACACTCTGATGATGTAATGTAATATGATGTAATGTAATAACTGATATAGTTCTTTGTTTAAAGATTATTCATTTATCTATTATATGTTGTTCCGCTGCGATTGTGAGATTCTGATATTGTTCTGTAGTTTCTTTCTGTTCTATCGTTTTCTCTCTTCTTCTACCTCTTCTTCTTCTTAAAACCATAATGGTACGGTTTTTCGGCATTCGATTTCTCGGCAGTTGATACAGTAGACGTATAGATGTCGGTTTTCGAGCGTCGAAAAGTCGCGACGTCACATTTAGTATCAGAGCATATGGTTAAGCAACAACCATGGCTCTGTTGTGTGTTACTTATTAGAGATGGAGTCAGTAATACTCTAGAATGAGTTTGAGTGTAATAATAGATACGAGCGCATATTTGTTAGTGAATATGAAATTGTTTTATATTGTGATGATTGGTTTGTTGAGTGGTATATGGATTCTGATCAACACGAGTAATTAACGTTGTTGATAGTGATCTCTAAACACTTATGCAGAACAATTTGACACGATATCGTTTTAATAGGGGTAAATGAAATAATTTTACCTCGATTATATTTTATATATAAAGGAATAATTTTTCAGAATTATTAAAGTGTATATGAATTGATTGTTTGGTTGTAGAATAAGTTAAATAAATACAACAGCTGTAAAAGGAATAATTGTATAAGCGATGAATTATAAGTATGAAGTTATAATTAAAATAATTTACAATTGTGAAATAATCTTATATATAAGAAGTGAAATTATATAAGTAAAAGATTTGTAAATGTGATTTATAATCTGAAAATAAAATTCCAGAGAAGTGTTTTGAAAGGATTTGATATTTTGGAAAATTATTTTTGAGAATTAAAGCTCTAAACTCTTTTCGATCGCTGGAAAATAATTACGATGATGATCATGACATCATCGGTGTTCATTTTCGGGTTTCCAAAAGGGGAATTGCTGCCAGATTGTTTTAAATGAAAGTTGTTTGGAAAAATTTGGATTTGGTTTTGGAAATTCAAAAGCATAATTTGAATTGAGTTCTAAAATGGTTTTGGAAGGTTGAAAAGACTCTGGAATCCTATTTAAAATATTATGAGAATGATAAATGAGTTGATAACTTATACAATTCGAATTTGGATAGAATAAATTTAACTTAAAGGATGGAGTTAAGTTAAAGGGAGTATAAGTGAATCAATTAAATTCCAAGTTGTAATTGATGAATATAAGTGAAATGAGTTTTGAACTTATAATATGAATAACAAATTTAGCTTTGGATAATTTAATGGATTTGGAAGTTAGTAAATAAGTTGTATAACTTATAGAATGGGAAAGGATAAGTAAAACCAATTATTGAAGTGGTTAAACAATTTTGTTAAGAAAAATGAGATGGAATTTGAATAAGTGGTGGAATTTGACTTCGGTAAAAAAGTTAAATAGAATTTACTTTAGAATTGGAAATCTGAATTGAATTTATAAGTGGAAATTTAAGTTAAGTTAAACAAATGATGTTTGAAATGGGATATAACTTAAGTGAAGTTGAATAAAGTTGATTTTGGTATCGAAGTAAATTAATCAAGAGAAGTGATCAATTTGAACTTGAGTTGTATAAATGAAATTCAACTTTATATTGTTAAAGGAATTAGCAATTGAATTAATAAATGGATTGAATGTTAATCAATCGGATGTAAAATAAGTTGATATGAAATAATGAATGTAAGTGTTAATTCATTAAAAGCTAATGTTATTGGAAGTTGAATAAATTGAATGAAAATCAATTAAATGTTAAACCAATTGGAATTAAAAGTGTTGAACCAAATTGAATGTAAAATGAATGAATTTGGTTGTGTTGGATATACATTGGTTGTTATTTGATTGTAAATTGATTTTATATAATTCATTAAGTGTTAATGAAATTGAATTAGCGAAATTGGAAGCTATATAATTGAATTCAAATGGATAATATGTAAATTTGAATAGAATTGAATTTGATTTGATTTGGAAGTGAACTAATGTGAATGTAAATTAGTGAATGTTAACTAATTGAATGTGAATAAATGAATGTTAGTAAAGACATCCCATGTTAATGAATCAAATGTGATTAAATTGGAAAACCAATTCACTAAATAATAATGAGAATATGAATGAATATTTATTTGGTTATGGATGATAGTTGGATGCTAGTTGGTTAATGGTTGCATTTGTTGATTGGTTGCATTTACTATGTTGGCACATGTACTTGTTGTGTTGCTATATGTTGTATATTGATATTACTTTCATATATACATGTTTCTCATGGTTTGTTGAGTGTTTAGTAGGTGTGGATTGCGCTTGCTTCGTATTTGGAGCTCGCTTTCGCGCTATATTAGCCGTATATGCTCGCTAATAAAATATAAGATACATATCTTGGATTAAATATCGTACTTTTACACTTTTTTCCTTGCAGGATGCCTCATCACTTGATGAGATGTATATTTGTGATATATATACTGTCATTTTTTTTCGGATCGAGCCGCGCAAAAGAGACTAGCGAATTTTTTCGAAAATTTAAGGCGTTAGAATATTTTTGAGAAAATTTGGAAAATTTTGGAAAACTAAGTTTGGATTTGGAAACTTAGTAAAGATTTTGTAAGAAGTTTAACTATGAATTTTGGAAAAGTTAAACACTTAAGAGATTTGAAAAATCCAATTTGAATGGTTTGTTTTGGAAAGTTAATGGATTCTGTAACTTTTTCTTACTTGGTAATTTCGAGGACGAAATTCTTTTAAAGGGGGAAGTTTGTAACGACCCAGAAATTCTATTAATTAAAATTTGTATACTTAATTGAATTTAAACATTAATAAGTGAAATTTATAAGTCGAATAATTTTTTTTCCGAATAATTGAAGTTAATTGGATAATTAAATCGATAATTTAATATGGAAATTACAGAAATAATTGAAAATCGAGTTAAATATGATTAAAATTAATTTGTAAAATTTTATTATATCATATTGGAGTTAGAACGATATTTTAGAACTTTTAAAATCGAATTTGAAGTTAAATTATGAAAATTGAATATTTTAATATTTAATTATCGACTGAAAAATAGCCAATTTTCGAACAGTCTCAGAACTGGACGAAACTAGTTCCATTGGATCCATAATAGTTTTTTATTATCAGATTTCAATTTTCGTAGCAATCGGAGTTTTTGTTTGACCGTGGCAGCTCGAAACGCATCGAAATTGTTTTAATATTAACTTGGCGAGTTAAAATAATCATTTTTCAAACAGTCTCGGATTTCGACGAAACTAGTTTCATCGGATCCATAATGTCATATTTTTGTAAGGTTTCAAATTTCGTGTCAATCAGATTTACCATTTATCCGGGGCAAGCTAAAATGCACAGAAATTTGGTTAACCGATTTAATTTTAAATCAATCGTTTATTGCCGTAACTCGCACAGATGATCGATTTAGCTCCCGAAACCTATTCCATTGTGTTTGGAACGCGGGTTAAACCTTGAAACGCCAGTCACCGCGCGAGATTTGGAGTTCAGAAAATTTCGAGTGAATAGTAATTTGGAGAATTTTCTATAAAAGGCCCCTATTATCTCCATTTTGCAAAAACAAGGCAAACCCTAGGTTAAAAACCTTCAGCCGCCACTAACCCAATCAATGGCCGAAATGTTGCCATCTTCCTCCTCATTTTTTCTCTCGATCCACTCAGTATTAACGAAAGTTGTCAACTACAACATCGAAGAGGGCAAGGAGATCTATCTAATCAACGGTGGAGATTGGATTTGGAGCAGTGTGGTGGTCGTTAGGGGGCCGTGTGGGCCTGCTGTTCGTGCACGAATTCCCACGTCTTGGGGAGGCCGAGTTCAATGAGGTTCATGCTGAAGGTAGCTCTCGAGATGGACTTTAATATGGCAGTCGCTGATCGTTGTAGAAGTCGACGTGGTGGAGGTGAGGATTAGGGTTTTGGGGCGGCAAGGTGGGTTCTTCGTGACCTGGAAGTAACGTGGGAGGAGAGAAGCATTCGCGAACGACCTGGATGCAGGGGGCTTGAATCCAACGGTAGTGATTAAGTAGGGTTTGAAATTAAAAGGAAAATTGCAGATTAAATTATATTAAAATGTGTCAACTTTAAAATATTATAACTTGTACATACGAGGTCGAAAATGGACGAAACCAGTTGCGTTGGAACCGTATGGACGAATATTACGCAATGGAATGAGATTTGAGTCGTTTGGAGCTAGTTTGAATTTTAGGTAAAATTAAACGCGTGTTCAATTTTGTTCGAAATAAAACGCGAAAACTGAATTGAAAGCAAGGTGAGAACTTCTCACTCAATCGAATTAGTTTCGATTCAAATTTTAAATAGTTATATTTAAAAATTGCTTGATTGTATGTTTGAATGTTGATTATTATCTGTTGATGATTGAAATAGACATTGTGCGCCGTTAGTAAGCGGATGTTATTTATTAAAAACATATACCGCGATAATTCCAACTTGTATGGAATTGGTATTATATATGTACTTGGAGTTGATTTTCCCGCATTATATAGCGAATGAGACCCTATTGCGCCGTCTATTAAGCGGATAATATTTTATAAATCCCATATACCGTGATATTCCGCTTTGAACGGAATTGGTATTGTGCTAACGTTTGTGGATGCAGGGAAACAGGTTGGAGGGATTCAACTGGATTCCTCGCCAGTATTTATTTGATTACAGATATTGTGATGTTTGTTGATTATCATATCGATATATGATATTTGGATGTCGTGATTGACTATTTGGTGTGTTGCATCGTCAGTCCCATTTTTGGAGTTTTAAAATGTTAAAATAACGATTTTGATTTTTAAGGGATTTTTAAAGTGATTTTTAAATTATACGTTTATTAAATTTTCGAATTGATTCATTTTAAATAATTAAAACGTTATAAATTTTTATGTTATAAAAATTAGGATTTTTGTGAAATATAACCAAAGCATGATTTTTGAAATAAATAGTTGATAAATTTATAAAATGGTTTAAATTGGGATTTTTGAATTATTATAAATGGTTTATATAAAAGATTTATAAAATTAATATTTTATAAGTTAAAGATATTTCAATTATAAAACGAGCTTTTATAAGTGTTAAAATAAAGTCGTACCTAGTTTTATAAGTAAAAAAGAATTTTAGATTTATAAATTAATGATGATATAAAAGAATGGATTTGTGAATAAATGGATTATAAGTAATTTACTTATAAGTTGGATTCGACATGTAAATGAAATATAAATAGAATTGGTTACTAAAGGAAATTTATAAATCGAAGTAGTTATGAAATAGAAATGGAATATATGAACGTTGTTTTATAAATCCGTAATCAAATAAATTTGATAAGTAAACATAGAATTATTAAAGGAATTTTATCCACGATTTTGGACTGTGGAAAATCCTTTAATTAAATATGTGGAAGTGTTGAATTTGGTAGACGATGTATATCCACGATTTTGGACAGTGGATAATCTTTTGGTAAAAGTGTGGAAATACTGAATTGGGTAAATAAGGTATATTCATGATTTTGGATAGTGAGTATCTTATTGAATAAAATGGGTATGATTTGGAGAAGTGAAATTTTAAAATGAAATTAATTGTTTTAAAAGATGTTTTAAAATGTATTAACTCTTGAAACCATAGATTTCAACATTCATTGTTGAAATAGGAGTTTTCGAGAAATAGAGGGAAATGGTAGACTATAACACTGTTGTTATAGTAAATGATTTCCGAAAGGAAATATTTTGTATAGTATTGGGATTTTTATATCTATTTTAATTTCGAATCCCTATACTAGTGATTTTGGGTCGTCGTAACGATGTTTTACGCAACATTCGTTTTGACCCAAATAAATGTGTTTGAAATGATGTTTTCCTTAAAGAATGAAATCTATACTTAACGGTGATTTAAGTACATCGAATATTTTCCAAATGTTGAAATAGATTTGTGAATTACTTATTGTTAAATAAGTATGGAAATGTTTTTCAATATAAAGTGAATATTTTGAGATTTTATCTTTTAAAGATAAATTGAAAATGAATATTAGAAATCGATTTGGAAATCGTATATTCATAGATATTTTGGAATTGTAAATTCACTATGGAATTTATAAAAGAAAGGGGAATTTGTTTAAAAATAAACGTTGATTTATTTTTGAAGTGTGGGAATAAATTTACAGATTTGAATCGTAAATATAAAGTAAATCATTAAGGATTTATTTAATTGGTTTAAATGAACCATGTTGAAATGAAAGTATTTCCGCGTAAGGAAAATGTTTGAAATTTGTTTTCAAAAGCGGTAAAGGTGAAAAGTGATTTGAAAACTGTTTTCCAATGGTTGAAGTGTGGAAACTATATATCTAGTAAAGATATTTTGGCAAATAAATAATTTGGGAAATTATTTGAAATCTGGTGATGTTGAGCATGCCTATTGATAGTTAAATAATCCGATTATCAATATTTACCTTTAAATAGGTATTTGTTGTGATTGCTTGGATTTGAGTGCCACACTTATTTTCAAAATAAGCGCTCACTATTCGGGTTTGCCGGGAAAGGACCTTGGGGTCATATAACCCATTCCAAATATGTGATACGTCGTTATGGATTGCATTTGATGACCGGTGTTGAAGACCGGATATTTATGAAAATGGAAGGATTACCGTCGAATGTTTCTAAATCGGTTGATCTCCGATATAGAAATTTATTACCCTTTGTGATGGGAAGTCCGGTCGTGATTAGTGAATATCCGGATTTCGAGGACTTCTTTGTAAGTGCCTTCGGTTCCGTTCGATCCCGGAACGGACTTGTATGATGTGTGTCTGACGTTACAGTTTGAGATGTAAAGCTGGTTTCTATCAAATATATTTCCGTTGGTGGCGGAGAATTTATTCTCTTAGCTTAACACACTTAGAGGTTATGTAGTTGATGGTTACTAGTGATATATTCCCAAATTGGTAATGTGGCATTCGAAGTGCTGTTGAGCATATATGATCAAAGCATAGCTTTTGTATAAAGCGTGGCTTTGTGGACGAGACTTCGTCGGACCTCACACCCCGAAAATGGTCAAAACAGGAAGGATGCGGCAAGGTTATTAGGGGGTAGCATCCCTTTAGTGTATGTCATTCCTTCTGGATAGAGGTGGTATCATGGTATGGAGCCCAGATACTTAACCTATATTGCTGCTGCAAATTTATTGCTTTGTGGTTGTCGAAAATCGAGGATCCTCGGATATAGATCGGTTACGATCGGGGAATGATATATTCGTGTCAGTAGTTACCTAGTTAGGGGTAACCCGGCCTTATGTTGGCAGAGATCCGGTTAGGTTCTCGGGTCGTCTTTCCAGAGGTGTACCCAGGTGGCAATGGGAAGTCCCTTGGCCTGACCATTTGTTGGAAATCCAAAGAAACAATACGATCTTGTACGGTTTTAGTTGTAGAACCTATCATTCACTTATGGTGGCGCCCCACTGTTTGGATGGTAGCTATAGTAGGCATAGGATAATGGTCGTATGTTGGCTAAGATTTATATCTTTACTTTCAAAATGATTTTTCCTACACTATGCACTAGTAATAATATCAACTGTTTCTTTTTAATGCGTATCAAGCATCTTTGACTATCATAAGGAGAAATCTCCTCCGATTCTGCGTTTGCATTGTGTGTGTGTGCGGGAGGCCTTATGGTAGTCTCATTTTCTAAAAAGCATTTTGAATCTATTTTAAAATTATCCACTTTTTTTGTTTTAAAGATAAACTGTTTTTAGTTCTCACACCAGTCACGTGATTGACTCGGAGTTTATTGTTTTCCTTCCTAAACTCTGGGTGCCCACCAATTTCCACACGGGCAGTCTAGAGTCAGGTTATCAGGAAATTCTGGAATTCAGGAGTTGCTGGAGGCAAGCTGGATGGCATGGCGTATTCACTAGTATGTAGTATTTCTTTTCTGTTGTTTGTTGTTGTTGTTGTACACTCTGATGATGTAATGTAATATGATGCAATGTAATAACTGATATAGTTCTTTGTTTAAAGATTATTCATTTATCTATTATATGTTGTTCCGCTGCGATTGTGAGATTCTGATATTGTTCTGTAGTTTCTTTCTGTTCTGTTCTATCTTTTTCTCTCTTCTTCTACCTCTTCTTCTTCTTAAAACCATAACGGTACGGTTTTCCGGCATTCGATTTCTCGGCAGTTGATACAGTGGACGTATTGATGTCGGTTTTCGAGCGTCGTAAAGTCGCAACGTCACATTTGGTATCAGAGCATATGGTTAAGCGACAACCATGGCTCTGTTGGGTATTACTCATTAGAGATGGAGTTAGTAGTACTCTAGAACGAGTTTGAGTGTAATAATAGATACGAGCGCGTATTTGTTAGTGAATATGAAATTGTTTTATATTGTGATGATTGGTTTGTTAAGTGGTATATGGATTCTGGTCAACACGAGTAATTAACGTTGTTGATAGGGATCTCTAAACACTCGTGTAGAACAATTTGACACGATATCGTTTTAATAGGGGTAAATGAAATAATTTTACCTCGATTATATTTTATATATAAAGGAATAAATTTTCAGAATTATTAAAGTGTATATGAATTGATTGTTTGGTTGTTGAATAAGTTAAATAAAAACAACAGCTGTAAAAGGAATAATTGTATAAGCGATGAATTATAAGTATGAAGTTATAATTAAAATAATTTACAATTGTGAATTAATCTTATATATAAGAAGTAAAATTATATAAGTAAAAGATTTGTAAATGTGATTTATAATCTGAAAATAAAATTCCAGAGAAGTGTTTTGAAAGGATTTGATATTTTGGAAAATTATTTTTGAGAATTAAAGCTCTAAACTCTTTTCGGTCGCTGGAAAATAATTCCGATGATGATCATGACATCATCGGTGTTCATTTTCGGGTTTCCAAAAGAGGAATTGCTGCCAAATTGTTTTAAATGAAAGTTGTTTGGAAAAATTTGGATTTGGTTTTGGAAATTCAAAAGGATAATTTGAATTGAGTTCAAAAATGGTTTTGAAAAGTTGAAAAGACTCTGGAATCCTATTTAAAATATTATGAGAATGATAAATGAGTTGATAACTTATACAATTCGAATTTGGATAGAATAAATTTAACTTAAAGGATGGAGTTAAGTTATAGGGAGTATAAGTGAATCAATTAAAATCAAAGTTGTAATTGATGAATATAAGTGAAATGAGTTTTGAACTTATAATGTGAACAATAAACTTAGCTTTGGATAAGTTAATGGATTTGGAAGTTAGTAAATAAGTTGTATAACTTATAGAATGGGAAAGGATAAGTAAAATCAATTATTGAAGTGGTTAAACAATTTTGTTAAGCAAAATGAGATGGAATTTGAATAAGTGGTGGATTTTGACTTCGGTAAAAAAGTTAAATAGAATTTACTTTAGAATTGGAAATCTGAATTGAATTTATAAGTGGAAATTTAAGTTAAGTTAAACAAATGATGTTTGAAATGGGATATAACTTAAGTGAAGTTGAATAAAGTTGATTTTGGTGTCGAAGTAAATTAATCAAGAGAAGTGATCAATTTGAACTTGAGTTGTATAAATGAAATTCAACTTTATATTGTTAAAGGAATTAGCAATTGAATTAATAAATGGATTGAATGTTAATCAATCGGATGTAAAATAAGTTGATATGAATTATGAATGTAAGTGTTAATTCATTAAAAGCTAATGTTATTGGAAGTTGAATAAATTGAATGAAAATCAATTAAATGTTAAACCAATTGGAATTAAAAGTATTGAACCAATTGAATGTAAAATGAATAAATTTGGTTGTGTTGGATATACATTGGTTGTTATTTGATTGTAAATTGATTTTATATAATTCATTAAGTGTTAATGAAATTGAATTAGCGAAATTGGAAGCTATGTAATTGAATTCAAATGGATAATATGTAAATTTGAATAGAATTGAATTTGATTTGATTTGGAAGTGAACTAATGTGAATGTAAATTAGTGAATGCTAACTAATTGAATGTGAATAAATGAATGTTAGTAAAGACATCCAATGTTAATGAATCAAATGTGATTAAATTGGAAAACCAATTCATTGAATAATAATGAGAATATGAATGAATATTTATTTGGTTATGGATGATAGTTGGATGCTAGTTGGTTAATGGTTGCATTTGTTAATTGGTTGCATTTACTATGTTGGCACATGTACTTGTTGTGTTGCTATATGTTGTATATTGATATTACTTTCATATATACATGTTTCTTATGGTTTGTTGAGTGTTTAGTAGGTGCGGATTGCGCTTGCTTCGCATTTGGAGCTCGCTTTCGCGCTATATTAGCCGTATATGCTCGCTAATAAAATATAAGGTACATATCTCGGATTAAATATCGTACTTTTACACTTTTTTCCCTGCGGGATGCCTCATCACTTGATGAGATGTATATTTGTGATATGTATACTGTCATTTTTTTTCGGATCGAGCCACGCAAAGGAGACTCCGGCGAATTTTTTCGAAAATTTAAGGCGTTAGAATATTTTTGAAAAAATTTGGAAAATTTTGGAAAACAAAGTTTGGATTTGGAAACTTAGTAAAGATTTTGTAAGAATTTAACTATGAATTTTGGAAAAGTTAAACACTTAAGCGATTTGAAAAATCCAATTCGAATGGTTTGTTTTGGAAAGTTAATGGATTTTGTAACTTTTTCTTACTTGGTAATTTCGAGGACGAAATTCTTTTAAAGGGGGAAGTTTGTAACGACCCAGAAATTGTATTAATTAAAATTTGTATACTTAATTGAATTTAAATATTAATAAGTGAAATTTATAAGTCGAATAATTTTTTTTCCGAATAATTGAATTTAATTGGATAATTAAATCGATAATTTAATATGGAAATTACAGAAATAATTGAAAATCGAGTTAAATATGATTAAAATTGATTTGTAAAATTTTATTATATCATATTGGACGATATTTTAGAACTTTTAAAATCGAATTTGAAGTTAAATTGTGAAAATTGAATATTTTAATATTTAATTATCGACTAAAAAATAGCCAATTCTCGAACAGTCTCAGAATTGGACGAAACTAGTTCCATTGGATCCATAATATTTTTTATTATCGGATTTCAATTTTCGTAGCTATCGGAGTTTTCGTTTGACCGTGGCAGCTCGAAACGCATCGAAATTGTTTTAATATTAATTTGGCGAGTTAAAATAATCATTTTTCAAACAGTCTCGGATTTCGACGATACCAGTTCTATCAGATCCGTAATGTCATATTATTGCAAGGTTTCAAATTTCGTGTCAATCGGATTTACCATTTGTCCGGGGCAAGCTAAAACGCACAGAAATTTGGTTAACCGATTTAATTTTAAATCGATCGTTTATTGCCGTAACTCGCACAGATGATCGAATTAGCTCCCGAAACTTATTCCATTGTGTCCGGACCACGGATTAAACCTTAGAAATGCCAGTCACCGCGCGAGATTTGGAGTTTAGAAAATTTCAAGTGAATAGTAATTTGGAGAATTTTCTATAAAAGGCCCCTATTATCTCCATTTTGCAAAAACAAGGCAAACCCTAGGTTAAAAACCTTCAGCCGCCACTAACCCAATCAATGGCCAAAATGTTGCCATCTTCCTCCTCATTTTTCTCTCGATCCACTCAGTATTAACGAAAGTTGTCAAATACTACATCGAAGAGGGCAAGGAGATCTGGCTAATAACGTGGAGATTGGATTTGGAGCAGTGTGGTGGTCGTTAAGGGGCCGTGTGGGCCTGCCGTTCGTGAACGAATTCCCACGTCTTGGGGAGGCCGAGTTCAATGAGGTTCATGCCGAAGGTAGCTCTCGAGATGGACTTCAATATGGCAGTCGCTGATCGTTGTAGATGTCGACGTGGTGGAGGCGAGGATTCGGGTTTTGGGGCGGCAAGGTGGGTTCTTCGTGACCTGGAAGTAACGTGGGAGGAGAGAAGCATTCGCGAACGGCCTGGATGCAGGGGGCTTGAATCCAACGGTAGTGATTAAGTAGGGTTTGAAATTAAAAGGAAAATTGTAGATTAAATTATATTAAAATGTGTAAACTTTAAAATATTGTAAATTGTTCATACGAGGTCAAAAATGGACGAAACCAGTTGCTTTGGAACCGTATGAACGAATATTACGCAATGGAACAGGATTGGAGTCCTTTGGAGCTAGTTTGAATTTTAGGTAAAATTAAACGCGTATTTAATTTTGTTCGAAATAAAACGCGAAAACTGAATTGAAAGCAAGGTGAGAACTTCTCACTCAATCGAATTAGTTTCGATTCAAATTTTAAATAGTTATATTTAAAAATTGCTTGATTGTATGTTTGAATGTTGATTATTATCTGTTGATGATTGAAATAGACATTATGCGCCGTTAGTAAGCGGATGCTATTTATTAAAAACATATACCGCGATAATTCCAACTTGTATGGAATTGGTATTATATATGTACTTGGAGTTGATTTTCGCGCATTATATAGCGAATGAGACCCTATTGCGCCGTCCATTAAGCAGATAATATTTTATAAATCCCATATACCGCGATATTTCGCTTTGAACGGAATCAGTATTGTGCTAACGTTTGTGGATGCAGGGAAACAGGTTGGAGGGATCCAACTGGATTTCTCACCAGTATTTATTTGTTTACAGATATTGTGATGTTTGTTGATTATCATATCGATATATGATATTTGGATGTCGTGATTGACTATTTGGTTTGTTGCATCATCAGACCCATTTTTGGAGTTTTAAAAATGTTAAAATAACGATTTTGATTTTTAAGGGATTTTTAAAGTGATTTTTAAAATTATACGTTTATTAAATTTTCGAATTGATTCATTTTAAATAATTAAAACGCTATAAATTTTTATGTTATAAAATTAGGATTTTTGTGAAATATAACCAAAGCATGATTTTTAAAATAAATAGTTGATAAATTTATAAAATGGTTTAAATTGGGATTTTTGAATTATTATAAACGGTTTATATAAAAGATTTATAAAATTAATATTTTATAAGTTAAAGATATTTGAATTATAAAACGAGCTTTTATAAGTGTTAAAATAAAGTTGTACCTAGTTTTATAAGTGAATAAGAATTTTAGATTTATAAATTAATGATGATATAAAAGAATGGATTTGCGAATAAATGGATTATAAGTAATTTACTTATAAGTTGGATTCGACATGTAAACGAAATATAAATAGAATTGGTTACTAAAGGAGATTTATAAATCAAAGTAGTTGTGTAATAGAAATGGAATTTATAAACGTTGTTTTATAAATCCGTAATCAATTAAATTTGATAAGTAAACATAGAATTATTAAAGGAATTTTATCCATAATTTTGGACTGTGGAAAATCGTTTAATTAAATATGTGGAAGTGTTGAATTTGGTAGACGATGTATATCCACTATTTTGGACAGTGGATAATCTTTTGATAAAAGTGTAGAAATATTGAATTGGGTAATTAAGGTATATTCATGATTTTGGATAGTGAGTATATTATTGAATAAAACGGGTATGATTTGGAGAAGTGAAATTTTAAAATGAAATTAATTGTTTTAAGAGATGTTTTAAAATGTATTAACTATCGAAACCATAGATTTCAACATTCATTGTTGAAATAGATGTTTTCGAGAAATAGAGGGAAATGGTAGACTATAACACTGTTGTTATAGTAAATGATTTCCGAAAGGAAATATTTTGTATAGTATTGGGATTTATATATCTATTTTAATTTCGAATCCCTATACTAGTGATTTTAGGTCGTCGTAACGATGTTTTACGCAACATTCGTTTTGACCCAAATAAATGTGTTTGAAATGATGTTTTCCTTAAAGAATGAAATCTATACTTAACTGTGATTTAAGTATATCGAAAATTTTCCAAATGTTGAAAATAAATAGATTTGTGAATCACTTATTATTAAATAAGTATGGAAATGTTTTCTAATATGAAGTGAATATTTTGAGATTTTATCTTTTAAAGATAAATTGAAAATGGATATTAGAAATTGATTTGGAAATCGTATATTCATAGATATTTTGGAATTGTAAATTCACTATGGAATTTATAAAAGAAAGGAGAATTTGTTTAAAAATAAACGTTGATTTATTTTTGAAGTGTCGGAATAAATTTACGGATTTGAATCGTAAATATAAAGTAAATCCTTAAGGATTTATTTAATTGGTTTAAATGAACCATGTTTAAATGAAAGTATTTCCGCGTAAGGAAAATGTTTGAAATTTGTTTTCAAAAGTGGTAAAGGTGAAAAGTGATTTGAAAATTGTTTTCCAATGGTTGAAGTGTGGAAATTATATATCAAGTAAAGATATTTTGGAAAAAAAATAATTTGGGAAATTTTTTTGGAATCTGGTGATGTTGAGCATGCCTATTGATAGTTAAATAATCCGACTATCAATATTTACCTTTAAATAGGTATTTGTTGTGATTGCTTGGATTTGAATGCCATACTTATTTTCAAGATTTGGGTTAGCCGGGAAAGGACCTTGGGGTCATATAACCAATTCCGAATATGTGATACGTCGTTATGGATTGCATTTGATGACCGGTGTTGAAGACCGGTTATTTGTGAAAACGAAAGGATTACCGTCGAATGTTTCTGCATCGGCTGATCTCCGATATAGAAATTTATTACCCTTTGTGATGGGAAGTCCGGTCGTGATTAGTGAATATCCGGATTGCAAGGACTTCTTTGTAAGTGCCTTCGGTTCCGTTCGATCCCGGAACAGACTTGTATGGATGTGTGTCTGACGTTACAGTTTGAGATGTAAAGTTGGTTTCTATCAAATATATTTCCGTTGGTGGAGGAGAATTTATTCTCTTAGCTTAACACCCTTAGAGGTTATGTAGTTGATGGTTACTAGTGATACATTCCGAAATTGGTAATGTGGCATATGAAGTGCTATTGAGCATATATGATCAAAGCATAGCTTTTGTGTAAAGAGTGACTTTGTGGACGAGACTTCGTCGGACCTCACACCCCGGAAATGGTCAAAACAGGAAGGATGCGGCAAGGTTATTAGGGGGTAGCGCCCCTTTAGTGTATGTCAATCCTTCTGGAGAGAGGTGGTATCATGGTATGGAGCCCAGATACTTAACCTATGTTGTTGCTGCAAATTTATTGCTTTGTGGTTGTTGGAAATCGAGGATCCTCGGATATAGATCGGTTACGATCGGGGAATGACATATTTGTGTCAGTAGTTACCCAGTTAGGGGTAATCCGGCCTTGCGTTGGCAGAGATCCGGTTAGGTTCTCGGGTCGTCTTTCCAGAGACGTACCCATGTGGTAATGGGAAGTTCCTTGGCCTGACCATTTGTTGGAAATCCAAAGAAACAATACGATCTTGTACGGTTTTAGTTGTAGAACCTATCATTCACTTATGGTGGCGCCCCACTGTTTGGATGGTAGCTATAGTAGGCATATGATAATGGTCGTATGTCGGCTAAGATTTATATCTTTACTTTCGAAATGATTTTTCCTACACTATGCACTAGTAATGATATCAAATGTTTCTTTTTAATGCGTATCAAGCATCTTTGACTATCATAAGGAGAAATCTCCTCCGATTCTGCGTTTGCATTGTGTGTGTGTGTGGGAGGCCTTATGGTAGTCTCATTTTCTAAAAAGAATTTCGAATCTATTTTAAAATTATCCACTTCTTTGTTTTAAAGATAAACTGTTTTTAGTTCTCACACCAGTCACATGACTGACTCGGAGTTTATTGTTTTCCTTCCTAAACTCTGGGTGCCCACCAATTTCCACACGGGCAGTCTAGAGTCAGGTTATCAAGATATTCTGAAATTTAGGAGTTGCTGGAGGCAAACTGGATGGCATGGCGTATTCACTAGTATATATTATTTCTTTTCCGCTGTTTGTTGCTGTTGTTGTACAATCTGATGATGTAATGTAATATGATGTAATGTAATAACTGATATAGTTCTTTGTTTTAAGATTATTCGTTTATCTATTATATGTTGTTCTGCTGCGATTGTGAGATTCTGATATTGTTCTGTAATTTCTTTCTGTTCTGTTCTATCTTTTTCTCTCTTCTTCTACCTCTTCTTCTTCTTAAAACTATAACGGTACGGTTTTCCGGCATTCAATTTCTCGGCAGTTGATGCAGTGGACGTATTGATGTCGGTTTTCGAGCGTCGAAAAGTCACGACATTACAATAGGTTGACCTTTGGATGGTTGTGCTAGGAAGAAGATAAACATTTTTTACTTTTATTTTGTCTCATTTAGGATTCATGTTTGTTTATGAGATGTATAATTGAGATAGTGATATGCATCAGATGTATATTATGTGATTCTAGTGTTCTATTGAGTCTAGTGTTATATTTGATGGACTCTCACATTTGTATATGTATATGATTTTTATCATTCCATTATGATCTGTGACTGTTGTTTATATGATATACTGTTCTGATTTGGAGAAACCGGTGCAATTATTACTTTGAATTAAGACTGTACAAGTGAAATTTTATCCCGGAGATTAGTTAAAACAGTAAGTATGACGCTTCTATGTTAGTTTAAAGATATGTTGACATTCGGTTGCCGTTAACAAGCCGTATTCTTCATATAAGTAAATGACATTATTTATACCATTTTTTACTTATATGGGTATAACGGTAGGGTTTGTACAGTTGGTATCAGAGCTGAGTCAGAATATTATGGCATCTAACCTAGTGAGACATAGAGTCCTATCCCCTGGGTTGTGTAGTAGATAGTTATGTTAATTATCTAGTTAGTGATCGAAATATAAATTACTTATCGAAATAATCAATTGGGATGTATTTTGATTTAAAATTTTAATTAGTTAAGTTGGAATTTGTGATATTAAAATTTTGAAAAGTAATGTGTTGAAATCCTTTACAGTTTGGAAATATACTTTTGGATTATTGGGAAGTTAACTTTAATAGAGATAGATAAGAGTGAATTAGTTTGGAATATTTGAGTAAATGGGTTTATAAATTTGAATGATGTAGGAATAATCAGAGTTGCATAGCGGAATTTTAAAAATATAATTATTGAGCTGAAAGCGACTATTTAGTTTTGGTTGATTGGTTGTTAGAATTGATTTCTTGGTTGTATTTATTTATATTGGATGCATGGATGCTAGTGATAATAAAATAAATATAACTAAGGAAAACTTGTGATTATTATTATGCTGTCTTACCAAAAAATGTTTAAGGGTTTTGATCAATATGTGGGACGCCATGTTATCAATAGAAGTTCTTAAACATCGAACAAGATATTTTGACATGAGAAATAATTAATTTGAAAATTTGGAAAATATTTGAGTTAAAATGATTTAAAATAATATTTTAGTCATCGAATAAATTATGAGAAGTGGAGAGCATGGCGAGGCAGCATTGATATTCTAGGTAATCAACTTTGTAGCCAAGTGACGAAATGGATCACTAAAATTTCATGGCTTAATATTATTTTATATAATAAGATAAGATTAAGGATTTTTTTTTTAAAATTTTGGAATTGGTATATAATAAAGTTAAATGGAATTTAATTGGAAAACTTTTGAAAAGAGAATGACCAAAAATCTACTTCCATTTGTGAATTTGATTTTCAAGTTCTTTAGTTTGGATGAAAGTAAATTGTTATATATGAATCTTATTTGGTAAGAAGTTAACAATAAAGAAATTGTGAAAATAAATTTTGAAAGTAAAAAAGTTATTTTGTAGAAAATTATATACAAATATGATAAGTTTAAAAGTAAGTATTAATTGGAATTTCTATAGTTGTATTAGGTAATTGATTTGAAACTTGGTATTATTGTTTGTGAATGTTGAAAATTTTAGGGAAAATATTTTGGGAAATAAATTTAAAGGGAAATTTATCTACTAGTATATATGTATTTAAAAGTTTGGTGATTTAGAAAATGAAATGGAAATTATAAAAGTGCATTATATATGCATTACATTGGATGACGTATGTAGCCACCGAACCTTAGCAATAGCAGAAGTCAGTGGCGAGTCCATGTTGACTTTGTTATCAATATCGCAACCATTTGATAAAGCGATTTGCTATACATAGATTGCAAGGCAACTTCATTTTGTTATTTAATATTTGTAAATTGTGAATGTTTATTTAAGATATATAGTTAGAAGAATAATATGTGATAACTTTTTATTTATTATGTATACCATTTAATGATTTAGATGAACGATAAAATTATGGAATTTTAAATAAGAAACTAATGGAAAAAGAATTGGAACCTTATATTTGATGATTTAGAGTATATTCTTTAGATCTAAATTTCGAAAAGAGTTATTTGGAAGAAATAATTAAGATTTGGAATTTAAGGATGAAAATTAAAAATAATCTAATTCAAAAAGGGTTTTCTTTTATTTTAAACCTTGGACAGGTAAAGAGTTATAACTAAAAATTTCTTTGAGAGTTTGTGAAATTTGGAAATATAATTATAGATTTATTTCGTTAAGGAGATTGTAGGGATGCAATTTTCTTAAGGAGGAAGCCTGTAACAACTCTGTTGTTAATTTCCTAATTAATTAAGTTAATTATGGATTATTGATTCTAATTTATGGTTTGTGAAAATTAAATTGTGAAATTAAATCTAGTTTTTGAGAATAGTTGATTTGATTTATTTGAGAAATGAGTTTCATTCCTTAATGTGTATTTCAATTTAAATTTGAAATATTATTAAGGAACAGTTTCGCTAAAGTCCCTATTAAGTTTCAAAATACATCAAACATTCTTGCCAAAAAAGGTATACAAATTATGTCCCTAGAATTAAGTTACCGAAAAATCACATACATTTATGAAATTATTCAGTGAATAATTGCATAATTGCAGACATTTATGCAATTATATCCAAAGATTGCGTAAATGTCTGCAACTATTCACTAAAAATAAGGGAAATTTCCATAGTTATTCAATGAATAATTGTAGATATTATGCAATTTTTGGATATAATTGCATAAATGTCTGCAATTATTCACTCAATATTGCATAAATGTATGCAATTATTCAGTAAGTTAATTTGAGGGATCTAATTTACAATCTCTTTTTGAGGAGGAGTTTTTGTGTATTAAGTTTGGTTTTAAGGACCTGAGCCCAATGTTCACTATTATTAAATCAATTATTAAATTTTGGCATTTAAGGTAAAATTGTTAATATTGTGATTATTGTTAAGATGAGATTTTGGAGGAATTGAGTTATTAAACATATGGTGATATTTTAATAGTTAACATGTGAATAATAATGTTTTTTTCATTCACTTATTTATAAGCAATGATCTGTAGTTAAATATTTTCCATTTCAAATTATTTCAACAAAGAGTGATGGATTTAATTATAAAATAGCAATATTGGGATTTATTGTAAAATGAGATTTTACGATTATTAAACCATTTTAATTAATAACACGAGAACAACTTCTGATTTCAAAAGTTGTATTGAGTTTTATATAATATTTCATTATTGAGGGGAATGTGAATTTTAAGCATGTTGATTATTTACTAAAAATTAAAGAAATCAATTTACAAATTTTGTAAACATTGTCTATATGTAAATGGTTATTTAATAAGCTTAAACATGGAAAAGAATCAAAAAGGAAATAATAATAACAATTCATCTCTTCGTTAATAAACCTCCGTGGGCCTAGATATCCTTTATATTTGGATGTATAGCGAGAAATAAATTTGTATATTTATTCTCCTCTCATTTTCATTTCCAGCCAAACCAAAACTCGAAACTACTTTATCTCCATTCTCTCAAATCCTAGAACTAAATCACCCCAAATCAAGTGCTAATCAAAGAGGCTTTTGATCGATGATTCTTGAAATCAACTTCAGGTAATCTCCCACAAACCTAATGAATAAGTTAGGGATAGTAATCTTAGTTTTTATCTTTTGTTATAATCTCTTTGTTGTAATTTCTAAAAATAACCTAGGTAATTATCAAGAGAAGCTAATTCGGGTTTTAATCTTCAATTCAAGTGCTTATAGGTGAGTTTACCTCACACTACTCTTTAAGTGAAAGTATATTCGCTGTTTGGTTGAATTAGATGAATCTATGGTTGTGTTGGTCTCAATATTGTATTGTTCATATTGCATATTATTCAATTTCTAAATTGTTGAAACCATAGCCTTTTTCTCTTAATTAGTTGAAAATTATAGTTGTTTATATGGATGTATGCACTTAGAAATCACATAAGAACAATCACTCATGACTTAGGATCAAACCGACCTCATCAACGATCGACTGGAGTGAATTATAGAGATGGAATAGCTCCAGAATTCGTCCCCACCGGTGGACAGGTGGTGCACTACTGGTGCACCGGTGGGCGTATCCCGGGGTAGTTCCAGCTCCAAAAAACCTTCCCCGGTTCGCCAGTTCATCGCTCAGTTTGTTGTCGTTTCTTGCTATTCTTTGGATGGATGATTATAATATGTTATGGAGATAATTTCAACTCATATTTGCTAGTAGAATAAATCTGTAAAATTATGTTTAGAAATGATATAGAGTCGAAACTTATGGACCAATTTGTTGTTATGATCTTGTGATGTGTAGTAGTGTATTCTCTTGTGTTATGGACTTTGAATCACTTTGATTCAGAGGTTTGGAATTTTTATAAAATTATATCTATCTATTTTGTTTGTATAAATAATTTTATAAAAGCAGTTTAATTTAAGTCCATAAATAATTTGTCTCTAAATTAATCTAGTTCTTTTTATAAATGATTTTTATAAACAGTTACTTATATATAGTATTGGTATTATAAATGGTTATGGAATTTGGAAACATGGTTTTGGAAATATAAACCTAATTTGTTTCTAAGTAAAATGGTTATATATGCCAAAATGGATTTGGAAGAATAATAAATATGGTTTTATAAGATAAATGGACTTATACACACACACACACATGTTTTTAAAACATGGTTTGTTAACTAAGTATCTTGTATGGAAATTTGAGACAATTATGTATACATAAGTGCAATTTTGGAACAATTCAGATTATGAAAGATTTTATCAAATAGTGAATTTTTATATAAGGTTAAATAATAAAGGAACTACAGAAAATAATAATATTTTCTTTTTGAACTATAAACTCGAAAGAGGAAAATATTTTCAGAGCTTTAGTTCTATAATATGGGGAGTACTAAAATCATTTTAGTGTTATCGATTAGTTTAAATGCTCTCGAGTAACGCTTCATTGAATATTGTATAAGACATTGAATAGAATGTTTAAATGGTAATTACTAGCCCATTAGCGAATACTCGAATTTCACCGGGTATTATGGGATGCTTTGGTTAAATTCTTGTGATTGCTATTAGGAATTAAACATTTTAGGGTTGTATTCTCTTTTGGTGTTCGATGGGACCGATAGATCAGAATATAATTCAAATTTTACGGTGGTAGCCATAACGAGTGAGATTTACAAGCTTCTAGTAAATACTTGAATTTCACTAGATGGTATAAGACGTTTTGGTTAAGTTCTAGTGAGCGCAGAAGGTGATGGTATTTAGCCCTGTAGAGTATATTTATTTTGGTGTTTAGTGGAACTGATAAATCCTTAAGAGATATACTCATAGATTTCTTTATGATTGTAAATTTACAAAAATGAATAATCTAGAGTCTTCGAGTCACGGTAGCTATAATCGTCTTGATCGGTATAGACTATCCTTGAAATCAGTTGTGATTCTATGTTTCCGATATGAATACGATCTTTGGTATCGGATTGGTATGAGTGATACCTTTGTTTGTTTGTTTGCCATGGTCTGAGTACAATCATTGTGATTGTTATGAATGATCATTACTGATTAAGATCTCTTAAATTTTGAGAATTTGGATCTTGTGACTATTCTGTGTTTGTGAAATAAACATACACTCTTGTGTCTTGAGGTGGATTCTGAGTTAAATTAATTCCATGACTTGTTATATCTTGGACATCTAGATTTACTTATATGTCATATAGTTTTATATTATATCTTGTTCTCACTCTTTTGGACATTTAGAGATAGTCTGACTGGGGTGTTATTTTAGTGCTTGGGTCAGGCCGAGGCATTTTAGGTTACCAGACAGTTTGACCTTTGGATGGTTGTGCTAGTAAGGAGATAAATAATTTTGACTTTTAGTTTATCTCATCTAGGATTTGTGTTTGTGTATGAGATGTATAATTGAGATGGAGATTTGTATCAGATGTATATTATGTGTGTCTAGTGTCATATTTGATAGACTTACTTTTGTATATGTATATGATGTTTTTTATTCAACTGTGATCTACAACTATTGTTTGTATGATATAATGTTTTGATTCTAAGAAACCGTGAGATTATTAATTTGAACTGAGACTCTACAGGTGTTAAATTTTATTCCAGATATTAAGTATAATAGTAAGTATGAGCTATAAGAGTCAGTTTAAAGATATATACACATTCGGTCTCCCTTAACAACCTGTATTCTCTGTATTAGTAGAGGACATTATTTATAATGTTCTATAATAAGATGGGTATAACGGTAGGATTGTTACACTAAGTGTTCAGAAATGATTTTGATTATCGGCTTACATTTTCTTGGCTCTATCATTATTCTATTTCCAACCTTCATTTTGATTCCAACCTTCATGTGTACATCCCTGGAATTTTTTCCAATTTACCTTATAGAAACATTACTTTGTATTACCTCATCTAGATTTCCAGTAATAATCCTTCGTAGATGCTTGAGTGCATCCTCTCGATGTAAATATTTATCGACTTTCCTGTGAAAAGATTCTATTATCGATGGTTGTCTCCTTTCCAACTAGTCATCGAAATCTGAATCAGGGTGAATTCCCTACATAATGCCATTAGTACCATGTCTTCCATAGGATCCATTACTTTTATTACAGCCTTTTGGAATCGATTCAGAAAGTCACTCCATGGCTCTCCTTTGGCTTGATAATTGGATGGTGACAATATATGCTTCAGAAATGAAGCGTGTAAGCGGAACTAGTATTCACGACAGCTCGCGAAAGACAATATGGACTTCAGTGGAAGCCGAGTGAATCACATCGTAGGTAACCCCTCTAGGAAAATTGGGAAAGAGCGGCACTTCACAGCATCTGAAGCTCCGCCCGAATCCATGCACCATTCATATCTCAATAAGAGTTGACTAGGATCCGTCATTCATCCATACAACAACATCATTGGCATATTAAATCTCCAGGGATATCTTGCAAGAATAATGTCCTCCGTGAATTAGTTTCGAATCGCATTGGTGCCCGTTCATCATTGGTCCTGAATTTGTTTTCGTTCACCAATTTCGTAACCATATCTTCCAGATAGTCCGAGTCAATAAGTTAGACTAAACGATGGTAATCGGATCCTGTCCCAAGTATTTGGCTTAATGAACGCTCTCGAGAAGGTGCTCGGTACCTAGGCTTCCTAAACTCCATGGGATTCATTCGTCTAACAGTCCCCCTGTTTGATTTTTGCGAGTTGTATTGTTAGAAGCAGTTCGAAACACCATATTCTAAACACCAGCAGCATGACCATAAGCCATATCCACGCCGCCTTCTAACTGTTGAGCATCAGGACTACCATATGAGGTTCGATACCGATCCCTCCTCGAGAGGCGGTACCGATCCCTTTACGTGTGCCATGGTCGGCGCTCTCGCCTGGTACAATATCCTAGTAGTATTTTGGGTGCACTTCTGCCTTCTATCCCTTTGCCTTTTCTTGGAGAAGAGGAACTCTTTGACTTTGAGCTGGAATCCCTTCTACTCCATCTACGGCTATTTTGAGTCAGTTCATTCAGCAGCCTTAAGTTCTACTACATTGTTTAATTCTTCTCCTTCTGAATAGCCTGGAATCTACCTTCCATCTCCTTCATCATATCCATCTCCACTTTCATCACAACGTCAGTAGAGTCTGGATGTCCATTTTCTATGGTTGGTTAGCTTCATTCCTATGTTAGGGATTCTGATTCTCAACATCACTGGGGTAGCTCTACTTATTGTAGTACGTGTTTCTTTCCATGGTAGGGCCATGGCAGAAAGCTTCTAGTAGATTTTCAAAAATATAAGTTGTATAATTTAAAGGTACGGAAATTGGATCTATCTCTTAGATACAAGAAATCCAATAGTAGATGATGGATCCAATGGACTGAGAATATTGCTCTCAGTTAAAGCACAAAAATGTTTGCACCAAAATTGGTACAAACACCTAGAAAAGTAGACTGGAGAGATTGAACAAAGAAAGTAAAAGGAATATAAAGGAAATCAGATAGAAAACAAGCACACACAAATTATAGTGGTTCGGCAATCTTGGCCTTAGTCTACTTCAATGATTTAATTGCTTTTGCACTTTTTTTGCGATTACAAGAGAGTGGGATCAGAATTGATCCTTGAATACAAGAGAGTATGATAGCGTAAGGATCCTAAGAATGTACCATGCCTTCTGTATTTATAGGAGGAGATGACCAGATACATCACTGATATTTCTGTTGCAGAACCTAATTTCCAAGACCAAGTCTTCTAAAAAATCTCAATTTCATATCACCTATTGTTGGATATCGGTACTGATCCTTCTGTATTGATCCCTATAGAGGGATCGGTATCGATCCTTATATATGCAGTATAGGCTCTTGCGATTTCTTATGTCGGCTCATCTTGTTATTCGCTTTAGAATTCCAAGATTGCTTTGCATAGTCGCCTAGATATTTTTTGGTTCAAGAGATGGATCTATAGAACGCTAAATTGCTGTTTTAGACTGCATTTGGAGATTGCCAGTACAACGCTCGGGAATTCTAGAATAACACTTGAATCAAGCTCTATGAAGATAGGGAAGAGTGCCATAGGAGTAGGGGCCGTTTTGGATGTATCCCTAGGGGTCGGTACCGATCCCCTATGTAGGGTGGAACACCGATCCATACTTAGCATATTCCAAGGTATAGCACTTCTATGCTTGTTCGACTGTCTTCTTGTGGTCTTGTCTATACTTGGTTCCTGGACTCTAGGACCATCTCTTTGGGCTGTTTGGCTCGACAATCGTCAGATCTAACTTATCTAATTGGTCTGATATAGCCAGGTTAAAAGGTTGGATAACATCAACATATTGAGGCGCTCTATGAGGCTTGCATTCAACTGGTTCATATTATAGTTCAATATGAATGGCTTATATTAGGGGGGGGGGGTAAGAGATCCAACGATCAAGTCTATTTGAATTTTGTTGCTTATTTCCATATCTAGTTGTGCAAGTCTATCAATATAGCCTTCCATCATTAGAATGCAATCACCCATTTTTTATCCCTGAGTCATTTTGGTGTTGAACATTTTCTTTGAAAGTTCATACCTTGCAGAATGGGATTGTTCACCAAAAAGAGCTTTGGAACTATTAAAATATCATGGATAAACATATTTTAGTGCTTCCTCTACAAAGGCTTGTCTAATGTCGACACCATTAAAACTTGGGTGATCTCTTGGTTTGAAACTCACTTTTCATAAATAAGTCTTACTTCAATGTCCACATCATTAGCAGGTTGTTCTTTAGGTTCGTATGTAGTAGCTGACCATAGATGCTTGTAATCTAACGCCAGCTTAGTTACTCTTAGCCAATGGGTATAGTTAGGTCCAATGAGTTTGTCATTACCAAAAAATGGTTTTGGAGTTAACGTTTCTACAAGTGTAAATTAGTAGATTATTAGGGCAATATCACAACAGATATTCTTGTATTATTAGTAAGGTTAAACTTTATTTTTCATTTTACTAATATGCTCCCTCTAATCATTTATGTTTCACCGAACCCTAAATCGAATCATTGAAGTCGGTGGACTTCACTAGTGGATGTGATAACTCATCTGTCTTGGAATCCTAAGACTTCACCAATGGGTGTTAGGACTAGTTTATCTTGGAATTCTGACATTGAGTTTGCCCAATAAGTCATAGCTCCATAGACGATGGACAACTCCTTATCGGTTGTATCATATATAATTCCTAACCTTTAGTACCTTGTCCTAATTTCATTTTGACCTTGAGTTTGCTCAACAAACTGAAATGAAATTATTCACTTGTACTTACCTTATCGCGATGGCCTAAGTACAATATATGTACCTTGAGTTTGCTCAACAAATACATATAGTTATCTTACATCGTCTATTCACTATATTATAATATTACACATAGCATCCATAACTTGAGTTTGCTCAACAACTAAGATGTATGCAAATAATTTATTAATATATATATGGTAGAGGAAAATGCTATATTGAGTGACATCGACTTATGGAATAATATATTTCTTATGAAATACCCTCAAGATTTAAATGTCAGACACATTGGAAATCACGGTATACGAACATTTACGTATGTATTTATTGAGCCTATTTACGGTTTCTTAATGTTCCACCTTGAATTTATATATTCATATTATATATGTTTTATTATTATATAAGTATTATATTTTACTTAGCTTATATAACAATATTATGCATAACCTTATATTAATTAAATCATATTTAATTAATTTTAACTAATTAACTTTTTAACTATTTGTTTATTATTTCATTTTAACATATTATATTGAATATTTATATATTATAACTTTATAGAAACAGACATATATCATATATATATATATATGTATGTATGTATGTATGTATTTTAATTTATTAATTAATCCATTTAATTAAATAATTTTAATTAATTTCAAAAAATTATTTTACATGCATACTTATGTACTTACGTTGTCATAATCATTTTAAGATAACGTAACATACACAAATATATACTAGGGGTTTTTAGGCTCATGGAAAAAGTTAGGGGAAAAATTAATTTAAGAGACAAGAAGTTCGTTTCTTAGGCTAAAGGACACTTTTTAGTGTAAATCATAAAATGATAGTTGTAGCTATCATTTTCAGTTTACACTAAAAAGTGTCACTCAAACTAAAAAACAAACTTGTTGTCCCTAAAACTAATTTTTTTTGCAACTTCTTCCTTGTGTCTATTTTCCTATATATACTACATATCCATATGTGTACAAAAATTACTTAACTTATTTAATCAATTTATTTTATTAATCTTATTAATGAATTATTTTTTGAAATTAATGTTTAAATTTTAAATTTTCAGACACTTAGAAAATTTTATTATCTTTTAAAACATTTTGAAAACTTATGTGATATTATAACTTTTATAATAGACACGTTTCATTTCAAATTTAAAATCTATACTTTGATTTTTAGTTTTGGAAGTCAAACCAAGGCACAATTCAGATTGGGCCTTTTCTATTAGGGCCAACCTTTAGGCTCACTTTGCTTTTCAGGCTAGGTAAGACAGTGTACCTGTAACGATCGTGCTACACCTAAGGTATAGAAGGTTGTCAAAGGAAAGAAAAGAAATAAAGAAGTGGAAATAGAAGAGAATGGGAAAGAAGAAAGAAAGAAACATCAAATCATCACATAACATGTCGTATATCTCATATCGCTTCTGAGTAATTATAATAGTTAACACAGATATAAACTAGCAGAGACGGTAATAACAACATGAACTCATCATTTGAATATAAGATCCACATAATTATACAACATACTAACAGAGTTTATACAACTGGAAAATAAACCCAACTGACACACTGTCTCGTATAATAGTAAGTCAAACACTATCAAGGCTCCATATTGTCACACAGCAAAAATACAATAACAAACTCAAATACAAGTATGAGTAAACGTCACCTCCTGTTATTCCATCTGTAGAACTCCATATGTAATCTAGACCTGCTCCCAAATCTACTCATTTATGAGTGACCGAGATAAGAGCAGCAAAGCAAAAAACCTCGAGTAAGACAACTGTCTGGTGTGAGCGATAATAATCTCAAAATACTGTAAAATACAATACAGTATACGGAATAGAGCATGAATCATACATGTCCCTACAACCAAATAGTCATCATATAACATAGATAATATGCTTTTAACGACCTGCAATCCCACCCAATTCGAGCTGACACTAAACCACACATGTCCAACCAAAATCGAATCGAAAGACGGATAGTTATAGGAAAGAAAGCAGAAAGAAGAAGAGCAAGAGACACTAAAACAAACATAGAATCTCACAATCACTGCAGAACAACATATAATATAAATAAACTTTACAAAAGCGATACTATAATCTTTAATATGCTTACATCAATCAGAGTACAATAACAAATCACTAATCATCAGCCGGGGTAGTTGTAATAACTTCTCCTCGCAAATGCGGATAATTTAAACAACAATGTAGTGGAAAATAAACATATACGTGAATATAACCTAAAGACCTCCAACTCCTCTACTGAAGATTAAAGCATCCAAATCCGATTCTTTAAATATGCTCGGTCTTACCCGAGCATTGTAAGGTAAGATGCCCGGATCGGTTTGGAAACTAGCATGAGAAAACACATCTCAACTGAATTTTAAATCTATGAAAACTTTTCTTTATCAAAACGAAGGCATCTCATAAGACCACGCCGCATATAAACACGTTTGGGTTTTTACCTTATGATAACCAAAACATTTCATATCAACTCCTATTATATTATATTAGTGTCTAGTATACAAATAATATTAATCATAGCCAAAATTGTTACATTGGTTAAATTTGACAGCATAATAGGTTTACAAAAAAATGGCAGGAACGTATTGAAGAATGGATTTCCATATAATGTTACGTAAGGGACTACCTTCCGTACAGTACATCTAGAGGAATGTGCAGAGGATACACAAATAATCCTCCACATCTGGCAAGACCGGTCCACCCTATTTGGCACTTATATATGGCCGGGATAGAAACCGAATATGTCATCACATTGGTCGTTACCGACTTATTCAAGCCATCTCATAGCATACACCACATACCCGACATATAAAGGGTTATGTAGAAAGTTGATGATCATACACTTATGGTAGCAAACCATATAGCCTTACAACATACCCTGTTTAAGCCATTACTGAGTGTTGAGGCTTAAGGTAACATTTACTTTCACATAACATATTCCACTTTGAGTACCATATTGTCATTCCTTCAATCAATATTAACTTTCATGAACATACAACCTCTGAACTCGTACGTCTTCGAGAAGTGTGTTATGCTAAGAGAAGTTTCCTACTCCGCCATCAAATAGATGCACGTTTGAAAAAGTCAACGCTGTGATCTCAGAAATGCAATGTCAGACAATCATCCATATAAGTTATCCAGGAACAGGAAAAACGAAAGTCACTCTTCTACCACATCCTGTCAGAAATTACCCCTATATAGTAGCGAGAAGTCCTTGCATATCCTCCATTTTCATAATGCACTACTGCCACCATATATATATAATATGCATTGTGGGTCCAGTGGCAAGTAGCCCAGCATCATGAAGATCTCCATCTTCAAAAATCATCATCATAAACCTACACTTTCGAACGCATACATTGGTTCAAAGTTGTTCTCAGATAAATCCGACCTCGGTCTCTCCGGACCAATAACGATAAAGATGTTAGTTGCTATATACGTGATCGAAGATAACCAATAGTAATAAACATATTAGCAACATTGTTGTATGGATGTTATCATCAAAACACCATATATATGGTTCTCCCATTCTCCCCCTTTTTGACAATGACAACCACACAGCTTTATAATATAAAATAATAGCTCCCCCTAAATATATGTTATATAATAAATTTATATCCCTCAACTTTATATAAATTCCAATATAAAATATGTAACGTACAAGTTCTTCTCCCCCTTCATCATCAACGAAAAGGAATAAATGCATATATTATATTATACAAACTCCCCCTAAATATGATATTTCTCTTAAGAAATGTTCCTGTGTACTTTTCTTATAAATGTGTACCATTTTTCTCCCCCTTTATTAAAAGAGATAGGATGTATCATAGATAAGTTAAATAATTTATTATTAATGCAAAGCTATGAGTATCTAATATATATGACAAATGTAAGCAAAATGATATTCATTTTGCAAAAAATATTGGGTTTATGACCTAGGAAAACATATCCAATTAGATGTGGTTGATTCCTTAAAAAAATAATTTTCATTATTAATTATAGTGTCATGATAATTGCCAATTATGATTGTCTATCATGATAAGTTAGATTAGTAGGAACCCATATATCAATATTAATTATCATTGATTTAATTCAAAGGATTTTTCTATTTCTAAGCATAATACTATCATGACATGGATCGGTTTTAGAAATATCCTACTTTTAGTATTAGCATTAAAATGTGTATACATGAATGCATATCCGGTACTTTTTCTACAATTATATTGTTTATAGTGTAAACCGGTTCTATTATTGTAAGCTTTGCTCTTAGTAGTTAAGGAATACACATCATCTTTTTCACTATTAAAATTTATGTTTTTCTCATTTAATTTATCAAAAATAGTTTTGGAAAGACAAATTTCTTTTTGCAAAATAATATTATTATCGTTAAAAAATTCACATTCCTATTCTCTTTTTCACGAGACAAAAGTTTAGAATTAGAATAACTTAGAGAATTTTCCAAAAATATAATTTTATTTTGTAAAACTTCAATTTCCTTTAAAAGATCAGTATTTTTATCATATAAGCGCTTATTTTCTTTTAATAGAAAATCCTTTTGTAAAACAAGTTCTTCCCATGTATTTTCGAAAAATTCAATTTGTTTTACTAAAAACTTATTTTCTTTCTTTAAATACTAATTTTACACTCACAATCATCTAATATAGCTAAAGCAAAAGAATTGACATTTTGTGATGCTCTAAAATCTTTTAATAACTTATCGTGCATTTGTAAAAGATCACTATATGTAGAATCTAAATGTACCGATTTTAATCTGAGATTAGCCGCACAACACATGTACCTAGATTCTATAGATTGTTGCCGGCTTCCAGAAATTTGTTTTTCTCAACTATCTTTGAGCTCTAACTAGATCTTCTCTTTCTGGTCATTATTCTATGATGTTGTGACCATCAAAAGAATTTCAAGCTTTGATACCACTTGTTAGTCGCTATGCACAGGATCGAAGAAGACCGATAGTAATAAACAATGTAAATGCAATGGAAATAATAAAGTTGCTCGCATAGTCGATTTTATACCGGTTCAGAACTTCCATCCTATGTCCAATCCCAAAGCTCCCCTTCAATATTTCACTATCAAAATCCTCACTTTATCCGGAGGAATAGGTTTACAAACTCAACCTGAACAACCGAAGAGAACTTCAATAATAGTTACAAGTAATGTAATAAATGTGACTTTCTAACATAGCATATTTTGATATACAGAATGACATTTTGATGTACAATAACTTCTATAACCAGACTAAACTATATTGAGTAGAGGTGTAGAGGCCAATGAGTTTATTCGACTAGAGTATGAGATGTTGTGATGAAGTACACTAGTTGACATCTCTAAATCACATGAATTTCTTGGAATTCGGGGTATTGCTTAGGAATTGAGATTTAAGGACTAATATTCAAAGCATGGAGTAGTGTTTCAATGTATATTATTTAGGAATGGTAGGGGATTATATAATTGTTGTAGTGATATCAATGTAGGGGTGCAACCTTTGAAATTCGCCGTTGATGAAGAGAAGTGGCTACAGGAGCAAAGAGATGCAACTTCTGGAGCGAAGAGACATGAAGCACCAGTTCCCAAAATAGCCATTTTTGTACTAGATTAGTCAACTGAGGACTAAATTCAATCGACTGAAAGTGGCCAATTTTGGTCCAAAGAGCAGGGCTTGATTCAGTAGGCTATTTTTATAAGTGAGTCGACTTAGGCTGGTTAAGTCTACTGAGCGAGAATTTCAGTCGACTGAATAAGTATAATTTCCAAAAGCTTGCATAGTTCAATGGTAAAGGCATGTGCTTATCTCTCAGCCCACCTGAGTTCGAGTGCCAACCTAGTATATTTTTAGCCAATTTATTTTTCATCCTTTCCATCATCGTTTTAACCTGAAAGAACTTAATAAAGATATTAGTAGCATTGTTGCATGATTGTTATCATCAAAACATAATATATATATGGGTCTTTCAAAAGAGGCCCTTAACCTCATACGAAAACTAAGTCTCGTAAACTTATCATGTTTCCAACTCACAACTTGCTATCGTACGGACAAGAAGGAAGCCCAGTATATTGGAGTACCATAGACACTGCACAGCGCTCGAATCAACATTCTTAATCCAAACTATAGTCAAGTCTACTCAGTGGGCTTCGTGCTAAGTGCATGACTAGTCAGTTTCCATATTAAGTCAAGGAACTAAAAATGGTAAAATTTGATGGTCGGTTATTTAACTATCAAAGAAACAAATAATATCTAGCACATAAGCAGTCACTAGGCTAATTTAATTAATCTTTTATTAATTAAATCAGTTTTCAAATATTTACTTCAAATTATCTTTAAAAACATATATTCTCAAAACCATTGCAATCCTTCGATATTGGATAACATTTTCATATACTTATATCAATGGTATGAGTATATTTAATAACACTATGTTTTGGAGACATGCCAAATAGATTTCTATAACCATACAACTTTCGAGTTCTTACGCCTTAGAACGGGTGTTAAGTATAAGAAGCAATGCTCCTATACAACCAAGCCTTTAGTGCTATCATAAGAACCAGTTCGAGTATTTCACAATAGAAGGTCAAACACAATCTATTAGGTCAAAACGAATGTTGCATAAAACATCGTTACGACAACTCAAAAACAATAGTATATGGATTCAATTAATTAATTATATATATATATATATATCATGTATACTATATAAATCATTTCCTTTCGGAAATCATTTACTATAAACAAAAGTGTTATAGTTCATGCCTTCCATACTTTCCCAAAATCGTCTATTACAACAATAATAAGTTCCATTTGGAATTATTACTTTCAAAACTTTACTTTAAAGATTATCACTTTAAAAACCATTAACTTTATCAAAGGTATTCCTTTCAAAACATTCTTTTAAAATATTATTGAACTCTTATAAACTTGAACGTATTTCCTTTATATAAAAATCCATATTTAAATCTCAACATAAATCATTCTCATATTTATAAAACTATGTTTATAAATCTCCTTTCTATTTCATAAAACTTCCATATTATAAAATCTATTTATTTATAATCATTCTTTTATAAAAACTCATTTCACTATCAACATCCATTTACAAATCCATTTCTTTATAAATTATATTTATTTATAAAATCCATTTACCAAATAAATTTCAAATACATTTACGAAATATTTATATATTCTGATTATAAATCTATTTCCTTATTTATGAAATATCACTTTTGTCAATCCTTTTTATAAATGTATTCAAATATCTTTGTTTACGAATATTTCACAAAACCAGACTTTTACAATATCAAATATCATACATTTTATTTTTTTAAAATAAATTCATTCCTTTTAAAAATTATTAAAACATATATACTTCCAAAATCATTTCAATTCAAAATCACTGTTTCATAGTATTTCAAAATACTAAAAAATATGTTCCAGTGCTACTATAGCACTAAATAAGCAAAAACAAACCATGTCATCAGAATAGTGTAACAAATCGGTATTTTCGACCCTCGAAAATCGACATTAATTCATCATCGGTATTCACGTGCCGCAAATCCAGGTATCGAAAATCGATTGTTAAGGGTAAGAAAGAAAATAAAGATAGAACAGAATCTCACACGAATGAAATAATATATATTTTTTCAACATATAATCTTTATAGCGGTAAAGTTAAATACATTTATCAGAGTTAAACATAGACATTTATAAAAGTTTGTCCTTACAAATGCGGAATACAATAGTACATGAGTGTGGTAGAAATGGATAACAATCTTTAGAAGAATCTTCTAACTCCATGCTTCGAGCTCTTCCAGGTTTCTTCTAACTAAACCTGACTGCTAGACTGCCCGGGGAAATTAGGGCACCCAAAGTTTAAGGGAAAAGGAAAATAAACTCCGAGTTAGTCATGGGACTGGTGTGAGAACTCAAAATACAATGTTTGAAAACAAAAAGGTATCTCCTAAGACCACGTCACGCATAAACAGGGAATGAGTTTTTGCCTTATGATAACCAAACTTTTGCTATGCAAAAATAAACATTTGATATTATTTTTAACGATATTCTTTGAAAACGCTTTTCAAGTAAATATATCCAAATAGCCGAAATTGTTACGTTGGTTAAATTTGATGGCATAATTGGTTTACAATTTGTCCAAAGGCACTTATTGGAGAATGGATTTCCATATAAATAATAAGGTAAGGGACTACCTTCCGTATAGTGCACCTCTAAAGGGATGTACCTAGGGTTCTGATGCTGAATGCCTATACCAACACAGAACCAGCCTACCCCTTTCATATGGATAGTACCAAATAAGACATCACCCCGGTCGTTATCGACCTATCCGAGACGCCTCATAGCATACGTAACATACTCGATATATAGAGGGTTATCTAGAAAGGTGATGACCATCTTCTAATCGGAGCGACCCACTTAGCCCTGCTGCATCTACCCAGTTTTTTTTTTCAATTTTCGGTTGATGAGGTTTTACCTTTCACATAGCACATTCCACTGTGAATGCCACACTTCCATTCCATGATCAGACAATCGATCTCTACAAACGTATAACTCCTGAGCTCGTAGGTTTCGGGAAAGGGAATTAAGCTAAGAGAAGCTGCCTTCTCCGCCACCAAACAGGTGATACGTTCATAGAGATCAATCAATGTAATTAGGAATGCAACGTCGGACATTCATCCATTCAAGTTGTCTAGGAATAGGACAAGCCGAAAGTACTCTCCTACCTCATACTATCGGGAGTTACCTCTAGGATTAGTAGCGAGAAGTCCTTGCATCGAAGATCTTAGATGAAGAACTACTGCCACATAATATGATATGGGGATCTTCCCCCAAGCGTCAGTGACTAGCAGCCCTACACTCCATCTTCCAAATCATATCCATATATTCATTTCAAATACGTAAATTGGTTCGTAGTGGTCTTTGGATATGAACCCGACCTCGGTTCCTTTGAACCAATCATCGATAAAAAGATGTTTTATAAATAGGGTATCATTATTTAATTGATTTAGTTCTTTTTATCAAAATCTCCATTGGAGATATATATATTTCTAAAACAATCCTTCCAGTATATAGAAATATTAAACCCCTCCTATCGAAACCTTTGATTACTTAAAGCCCTTTCTAGTTTGAACAATTCAAAATCATTTCTTTTACACTTAGGAAAATATTTCCAAATCATTTCATCTAAATCTTCGCAAAGATTTCTTAATTCAAAACTCTTTATTTTAGTCGAGATAAAACAATGTTATCTAGAATGATGATCCTTAAAACCAGTAAATATTAAGTGAGCAGAATTTATAGAAATCATCTAATTCTACTCAATATCAATCCCCGTATTCAACAAATACTATGAGTGGAATAATGGAAAAATCATCTTTTAAATTCCATGAATAGTACGAGTTTCCTCTTTGGGCTTTAACACCGACTATAAGAAGATCATCTTCATAAAATCAAGTTGTATTAAATTTGGAAATTTAAATATTTTTATACTTAACTCGTTTCCAACATTTCGACCTTATCTGTCCCTCGCCCAAGGAAGCGGCTAGGTGAGCCAGGGCATTGGTTTCTTCAAAACATCTCCTTAGTTTAAGCACGTCACATCCAAATCTCACGAATAGAAAAACCAAGTCTACTCGCCGACTTTTAGAGCCAAGATTAAACCACTTATTTATAATAGCTTTTTCTTTAAATCATTTACTTAAACTTTCTTCAATAAGCTACAAAACCTCCAAATCATTATTAAAACTCTTAATTATCCAATATTTGCATAAGAATCGTTAAGTTTAAAACTCTATTTCAAAAGTTATAGAAAAGTGCTAAGAAAAACTGCTTTGGAAAGTGCCTTTTGAGCTATATTGATCAAATTGACTTTTTATTATTTGAAAATCCATTTTTATTACTCAAATCACTTTTAAAATATTTTAAATGATTTGTAAGATTTATTTCACATTTTTAAATAATTTTAAAACATCTTCTGTAAAGAAATCCAGTTTTTGATTTCGAATTACAAAATCAAGATTTTTCCAAAACTTGTTTTACTCATACGTCAAAATATACTTGTCGAAATATCGATTTTCTTTCTTAGTTGGAAAACTATGGATGAAATAGTTCAAAAAATTCTTATCTCAAAGAATTCCAAGCTATATTCCAACTTTACACCTTTTTGACTTTATTAGCGTGAAATCGCGAACTACCTTTATGCGACGCCCTTATTTTTAACTAAATTTTCCATTTCTCATTCAAACTTCACCAAAACACTTTTAAATGTTTCTAAAATATTTCAAATACAGTTTAAACCATTTTAAAGGAGGTTTAACATTCCATATACGCCATTTCATTAAATATGGAGGAAAGTGATTTCCTTTGTGCTTACTGATGTGTATTCCCATGATTTGCATATATATTCAACATTCATATGAAAACAACCAAACTTGATGATCGAAGCATATTAAAAATTCATTGAAAACATCGTATCATCATCCAAAAATATAATAATAATAGACTAGGAGTTCTCACCTTTAACCAAATCGATTAACTTCCTACCAACATTCTTATCAACAACACTTCACTAAAATCATTGTTAACTTTAACTAATAAACTTCTACTTCATTCCATTTTGCTTTATGATATCAATCTCTTCTTCCAAACTTCCAAAAATTCAATAGAGCTTCCACAATATTTTAAACTTCCTTATATTTTCATGGAATGAAACGTGTGACACTTCCTTCTCGTTTTCTTGCACCGAAGCGTTCAAACTTGCTCCTCCCTCCTTAATAGGTTCGGCCTCCTCCTAATTCCTCCTCATCCTCCAATATTTCTTCGCTTCTTATATGCTAAACCATGTTTTAATGATGATATAAGAACTTTGGAAAAGTTTGGTGGAGTTCGAAGTTGGTTTGATATGATTTTAAGAAAAGTTAGTAGGGAAAAGAAGAGAAGAAGAAGCCATTAACATAGCTTAAAAGAAGAAGAAGAAGAAAATAATGATTTGTGTGAGAAAATGAGAAAGATGGATGCGTATTTATAGGAAAAAATGTAAAGGTAAGTTATTAAAATATCCCTTTATCAAATTACCAAAATAACATTGCTTAACTTTAAAGTGACCTTACTTTTTCAACATTTACCATCACTTCTTACTTCATGTCATAGTCAATTAAGAGCTAAGCAAACGTATTTGGATAGAAAAGCAGCTAAAGAGAAGATTTGGTTTGATTTTTATGTGATGTTTACTTTTTTGAATTTTCTTTTTTACTTATTTTTTTGAATTATATTCTAGAAGTTTCCTAATCGTAACTAATAAATGTAAACATGTTTAGTTATTAAAATATGTAATATATATGTTAAAACATGTTAACAAAGGTAGAATAACGCTACGGCAACTTTTATTCGACAAACATTCGACAAAATGTTTTATGGTCACATATACACATTTTTGTTAAACTATTTATTCATTTAAACAAAACTTCAAAACAAATTTATTATTATTTTTAAATAATTAAACAAGTATATTTGACTTATAAAATAATATAAAACAATATCAAAATTCATTTGCAAATAAACGACATTGATTTTGTCAATATGCGATGAAATTTGTTAATAACTATAACATAAGTATATATATATAATGATTTTAAAATGATTTATTCATCTTTTAAATCAATTATTTGACCATATATCCAATTTTATCCAAAGCCAGTTTTGTCAATTTTGTCAATGTTACGATAAAAGTTCAATTCAGTGGAAAGTTCAATTAACGTATGAATATTCCACTTTGAAAGTGGTAAAATTACAGGTCGTTACATATAGCATCCAGCACATCATATATCAAAATATATGAAAAGTAAAATCAACAGTGTGAGGAATCCTGTTGGATCCCTCCAGCCTATCCTCCTTCATCACATACAATATATAATCAATAATTTATATCAGCCACTTCGAGGCGGGATTCATATAAAAAGGGTTATCCACTCATACATGAGAACATAATAGGTTCTCAACTTCTCTAATAGGTAGGAATATATATCCAAACCAACTAATAAATAAAGTAAGTCATCCAAAAAAGCAACAAAAAACATAAATAAAATTATCCACACTTATATTAAGATATATATATGGGCCAGAGTGGTGAGTTTACTCATAAAAATTCCAGAACCGCCTATGCGCTCCAGTTTGAAATAAAATTGAATGGTCATTCAATTTAACCAAAAATTCCTACTAATTCTGAATCCATCTAATCCAACTTCATATAGTAGCACTCGTTGCTACGAATGGATCACTACTTGCTGTGCTCAAAATCGACCTAGTACAAAAAAGTTACGAGTTAACGAACGTACAAGATAATTAAAAATTAGTTAACATAACTAGTTAAAGTTTTAAATTAGACTTCCCTCTTCTTCCCTCTTGCGCTTGCTTCCACCAAGCCACAACTTTCTTTGTTTTTTATATGATCGAAGACCGATCGCAACCTAGAATGCTACCGCCGTTGCCACTTGTGCTCACGCCTTCCCATCGCTATGCGTCTGCCATTGCTCCACCGTCTTATGCGCCGCCGCCTTAAAATCGAACGCGACTACCAACGAATGCCATCCCCTAGCCGCTGCCATCATCAATGATTTGATAATCAGTTAGTATGGATGTACTCGTGGAGTAGAACTCTCTAACTTTCATGTTAGACATTTCGGCTTATTTTGCTTCTGGCTTGCCGTGAAATGATGGTTGTTGGATGTTGGAGTTTAATGGCATCTGAAGCTTTTAGGTTAGGATTTGGTTGCAAATGAAAAAAATGGATGTCCTTTTATAGAAAATTTTTGCGGCCCTATTCGTTCCTAAAAATTTCAAACTCCAAACAAAGCGTGCCGCTTTGCATTCTATATGTTATACCCTTATTCTAAACACAATGGAATATATATCAGGAGCCAATTCCATTATATGTAGAAGTTAACTTTTTAAAATCAAATTATACCAATTTAAATCCCTTTAAATAATTTCTACGTTTTTCGAACTCGCATGACCAAACGATATGCCCGATGGCCACGAAATTCGACAGTGTCTAATAATTCACTATTAGGGATTCAATGAAACTGGTTTCGTCGAAATCCAAGATAGTGTCCCAGAAGGCAATTTTCATACATTAATTCAAATGAGTTATTTCCAAAATCAGTTTAATCACTTTTAATTCAAATTTAAAAGTTTAGTATCCTCCTTCTTATCTAAATAGAATTTAAAATCAATTTTTGAAATCATTTTTATTCATAATAAATTCAAGATTCAATTATTTAAACAATTCCAAATATTAAATTAAATAATTTAATTAGCCAATAAATCATTATATTTGAAATTCAAGTTATTTAACTTATAAAATTAACTTTTCAATATTTAAAATCAATTAAATATTCCAAATTCAAATGACTAAAATTCTGGGCCATTAGATTATCCTCTCCTTAAAAGAATTTCATCCCCGAAATTGCCAAAGATAGAAAAATGACCAAACTCATTAACTTTTCAAACCAATTAATTAAAATAGATTAGCAAATTCTTTTGAACCTTTTATCCATTCAAAATCAATTAGTGAAACTTTGTTATCACATTTTCTAAATCTTTGAATTCATAATTAAATTTCCGAAACCAACTAATACCATCATAAGTTGTAAAACCAAAATCCAAATTTTAGTTATAAAAAAAATTTCTAAAATTCTCAAAATTTTTCTAATGCCTTAGGTTTACAGAAAATTTTGCCAACGTCTCCTTTACGCGGTTCAATTGGAAAAATTTACAATATATATATAATCACAAATATACATCTCATCTTCAAGGATAAGGCATCCCGTAGGGAATTTTTTTTATAAAAGTACGATATGTAATTCGATATGTGTACCTTTTATCATATTAACAAGCATATACAATAATATAATGTGAAAGCGGGCTCCAAATGCGCAACATATGTCATCCGCATCTACTAAACACTCAACAATTAGTAAGAACATGTATTGGGAAAGTAATATCAATATATAACATAGGCTATACCATAACTATTTGCAAATATAGCAAATGTAACAAGAGAAACCGTCATACAATTTATATTCATCTAATTAATTCATAACCATATCAATTTGCATTTTCCAATATCAACTTTTAATTTATTAAAGCTCGTACGATGTACATAAATATCATTCGTATGCAAAACCATACCTGAACGCTCACTTGATCACACAATTTCACTTTCGAACTAGTATCATTCTCCCGACCATTCTAGTGCGGACTAAGATTCAGTTCCTTGATTAGAAACTGCCATTCTCCTTGCATGGCCATATACTATGATAAAGAATATCAGCATCAATCAAAAGTCAATATCCAATGTTCGCCATCAAGAATTAAGTGAAAAATCCTAACACGGATCAGCGCAAATCATCTCGAAATCGTATATTTGAATCTGGATCAAACAACTATGCGAATAAATTAATATACGTACAATTTACGTATTTATTTCAATTGCTTTCTTATTATATCCCATTCTTTTTATTTATTATTCACGTTCATTTATTATTAAGTATATTTATTTCAATACTAATTTCATTTACCCATTTCATTAAACTATTACTTAAGTTTATTGTAAACATTTTATACACAACACTTGTATTTATTTTCATTTCACAACTTAAGTTCATATTTATTTCTAGCAAACAACATTCCAAAACATATTCAATTCATTTTACAACTTAAGTTGAATTTCATTTTATAACTCAAGTTCATATCCATTTCACTAATTTATTTCATTAGTTCATTTCATTAATTCATTACAAATCAAATTCAATTTTATTTAAATTTGCTTAAATTAAATTCAATTTCAAATTTCATTTTATTTAACTTAAGTTAATTTCATTTCATAATTCAATTTTCAAATTTACTTTTCTTAACATTTATATTCAACAATTTTTTTAAAAATTGGTTATAACTCACTAATTCTCAAAATTTATAAACTATAAAACTTATCTACTTATATTTTCAGAAAAAACACTAAGATAACAACTTTCAGAATTTAAACACCCAGTTTTTATTTATTATATTTTTCGAATCATTTTGAAATCATATATATACATAATTTCTTTTTACATCAAATCACATTTTTAAATTTTAAATAAACTTGGCTTAGCAAAACAAAACTCCAATGGTAGAAATCCATCACTTAGAAACTTGAAAATAATGTCAATGATGCTACAGTCATCACCGGAATTATTTTCCAAAGATCGAAGTAGGTTCAATGCTTTTTATTTCTTTTAAACTCTATTTACAAATCATATTTATAAATTTACCTTATAAAATTTAACTTTGGTAATATAAACCATTTCTTAATTGTTTATCTTTGTTTACATTATAATTATAACAACTTTTAATAGAACACAACAAACAAATAACAATTAATAATAATCAAATATTATCATTCATTAACAACCAAACACACCATATAGAACTATAATAATTTTGGAGAAATTATTCTTTTTATATAAAATATAATAAAGGTAAAATTATTTCAGTTACCAATTTCAAAACAATACTGTGTTGATATGCCTTGTTCAAGCATTTAGAAACCCATATCGATAATGTGGCATCCCACATACCGACCAGAATTCATAAGCCACTCAAGAAATAAATTAACACAATATAATTTTTTATAATCACTAACAAATACGTGCTCATATCTATAATACACTCAAACTCATTCTAGGGTGCTACTGACCTTATCTATAATGAGTATCCAACCAAATCCAAGGTTTTCGCACAATCCTAAGCTCCGATACCAACTTTAACGATATGCAATCTCACCCAATTCGAGCTGACAATAAACCGCACATGTCCAACCCAAATCGAATGGAAAGATGGATAGTCGTAGGAAAGAAAGAAGAAAGAAGAAGAGAAAAGAAGAAGAAGAGAAAGAGAACAAAAAAAATCTCACAATCGCAGCGGAACAACATATAATATAATATCATTGAACTTCACAAAAGAGAAAATGTAATCTTTAATATACGTACATATCAAAGTACAACAACAAATCACTAGTCATTAGCTTGGACAGTTATAATAAGCTATCCTCACAAATGCTAATAATTTAAAAAATGCAATGGAAAATAAAAATATACATGAATATGACCTGAAGACCTCCAACTCGTCTGCTGAACTCCAAAGCATCCAAATTTGAATCAGTAAATATGCTCGGTCTGACCCGAGCATTGTAAGGGAAGAACACCCGGATCGATCTGGTAAACCAGCATAAGAAAACAAATCTCAACTGATGGCATAATAGGTTTACAAACAAAATAACATGCACATACTGTAGAATGGATTTCCATATAATGGCAAGTAAGGGACTACCTTCTGTAAAGTACGTCTTTAGAGGAATGTACTAAGGATATACAAACAATGCTCCGCATCTGGCAAGACCGATCTATCCCTATTTGGCATACATATATGGCCTAGATAGAAATCGAATATGTCATCACCCTAGTCGTTACCGACCTATCCATGACATCTCATAATATACACCACATACACGACATATAAAGGATTATCTAGAAAGGCGATGATCATACCCTTATGGTAGCGAATCAATAGCCTTACGGCGTACTCTATTTAAGCCATTATTGAATGTTGAGACTTAAAGCAACGTTACCTTTCACATAATACATTCTACTTTGAATGTCACATTGCATTCCTTCGATCATTATTGGCTTTCATGAACATACAACGTCTAAGCTCATACCTCTTAGAGAAGGGTGTTATGCTAATAGAATGTAACGTCCCGAATTTTCTATCCTGAAAATCCCAGATAGTTATGAAAAAAGAAAGAGATAGAAGAAAAAAAGAACAGAAACACAAAACATCTCACATTCGCAGCGGATAAAATATAATAATAAGTAATAACAGTTTACAAAAGAATCTATATTTGTCGATTACATTTTAATATACATCAGAATTTCACAAATATATAGTCACTGAATAAATACAAGTATCATGTCTCAGATTAACGGATATATAAATACAGCGGAAGTACTCTATACGCTCCTGCCATCCAGCTCGCCTCCTGAGCTCCAGAACGTAACTACCTGAAAATTTGTAATACTCGGTCTGACCCAAGCATTACATCAAAGTAACACCCGGGTCAGGCCGGAAACCAGCGTGAGTAAACCCATCTAACATGGAATACAAAAGTATACAACTCATATAAACCCGGGGTAACTTATATCAATCTACACTTCACAAGTTGTTATAGACATCACCTATTTCACGCATCAATTTCTAAGTGCCAGAACTTAGATTATATGGTCCAATTCACCTAAATCATTCCATTACACCTTATTGATTTCACATATCAATTAATAAAGAATCGAAGCGTTTTCGGGTATCAACTAATACCCGACTCCAGTCTTTTCGAATCTAATGTCATCAAAACTCAAGTTATTTAATTGAATACTATTCAATTTTAATTATCGGATATCACATTTCGCAGCAATTCATTATGGATAGATAAACTCAACACATTTTTCTCTGTTCAACCCAACATATCATCTCACACATCAGTTCATATCAGAGATATCAACCAATCCGAAACACTTATCATCATTCAATCATTCATGTACTAGATTGATCTCTTCCATTAATTACATTAGTTAATTATCCCCTTATTATTCTCACTAGTTAATTATTCTCAAATTTCATTTAATAATTAAATTTAACTTAATTACGTTTATTAATCAGCCTTGGTTAATCACAATCAAAAATTAACTTCCCTTGATTACTCCATCAATTAAGCCAACTTTTTGATTTAATGGTTAATTAATCCTTTAATTACACTGAGTAACTTATCACTTAATTTCTTCCTCCAAGTAATTATCCTTTAATTACTTCTCATCAAGTAATTTCCTTCAATTAATTTCGTCCAGTAATTATTTCCTACTTACTTCACAAGTAATTATACCTTATTAATTAGCTTTAAATTTTTTACTTAACCCAACATCAAATGATTATCTTCAATCAATTAAACTTAATTAATTAACCAGTATTAACCACTTTAACGTAAATTATTACACAAATTAATTAACCTTGCCCCTACACATTGATTACATTGATCATAATTAATTACTCGAATTAGTTATTCTATAATTACTTATAGTTATTATCCTCTAACTAATCATCCTCATTAATCAACTAACCCTTTCATCAATTCTCTTTCTTAATCAATCCTTTAATTAATTTCACTAAGTGATTAATCCTTAATCATTTCCTTTAAGTAATATTTCATTATAACAAATTTAGGTTTAAAAAACAACATTTTTATGTTTTAACAAACTTAAATTAACCATCATACCGTTTCTAAATTAAAGTTTAAGGTTATTTTTAAAGTGGAAGGGAGATTTTAGCAAAGATTTAATCACACAACCCTTTTTAACTTCAAACCTTTATTTTAAATAATCTTTAATTAAGCCTAACATTCCTATTCCGGCTTCGGGTTAAACCCCAGCATTTCTCGAGTTCCTCCCCCGAGTTCCCCTTCATCTTCTACTTCTTCTATTATTTCCTGATAAAACTTCCAACAAAAACACTACCAAACTCACGCGGGCAGCCCGATACAATACTCGAGAATCACCCGAGACCCTCATTCTTTTTGAAGCAACAACACAACACAACACAAACAACAGGCACAAGATAAACTATGTGCACGTGCACATTACCTTGCCGCTGCTCCGATCGCCGCTGCGATCTCAGATAAGGCATTGACGATGATCTCAACGCAACTGATCACCAAAAAATCTAAACCTTTCGAGAAATCAAAAATCGAATATTTAAACCCATTGGCAACAAGAAACCAATCAACTGTATTTCACCCGCCACACCACCACAGATCACCAGACACTGCCTTGTCCAAAACTTTGCCAACAACCAACGCTCCCACTCCAACCATCTGGACCAAGTCCGATGCGCCGACGTCCTCTGCAAAGTCTCGTAAATGTTCACGCTCTAACCCTGGTCTAAAACCCTAAGATTCACTCGACAAGCCACTATGCACATAAAAAAATCGAGTTTATTTTTCCCACATGGGCCTTTCCTTGCCCTTCCTCCCTGCCCAGCTTCGATTCACGAAATCGAATAAGCAACTGGAATTTAGACGAAAGCCTAAATCTGTTCACTCCTGATTTCCTAATACAATACCGCATTAAAAATTTTAAAATCACCTTAAAAAATCATCATTTGCGATGAAAAATCTGTTTATATAAGGAAAATCATAAATTATGATGTTCGAAATTATTCGCAATACTTGTTTGCTTATAGTAAAGTATCCCTTTACTGTCTATATTTTGCAATTACTAAGTGGAATGATTTTCGAAATAACCTACACTAACAAACGAATAATGGTGCATTGGAATTCATAATCTAGAATTGTATGAATCAAGAGATATGTTTTATTTTACCTTTGCAAAGCTGTTAGTGAACTTAGGAAGAAGAACTGAACATTTAGAATGCTGATACAAATAGCTGAACGTAATATCAGACCGAATTGATTTACTCAACATTACTTTTACCTATCTGAATAATATGTAGTAACAAAATAAGGCTATGATTTACTCACCAGATTAATGTGTAGAGAGTAAATTTTTTGATGTGCTGGAAACATTAAATCTGCAGATCCTTGAAACTACAACTGGAATTGCTGGGAAACTAAAATACTATGTTGAGTAGTTTTAAACTTTGGATCTGTTTTGAGTTGAATTTGTATGATTTGTTTTAAGTTATGAAATGCAGTGATATCCATCTCCTTTGTTATACTTGGTTCCCGTGAAAGAAAAGGAACAAGGTAGAGGTATAAATAGAGAGGTAGGCTGCCTTCTTCAGCAAGTTGTTTTATTTACTTTATTTTATTATTTCTGGCTTGCTAAGTTGTGATGAACGAATGAAATAAGAAAGAGATGATATATAGAATAAAGTTTGCAGGGTGATTATTTTCTTTGTAAAACAATGGTCAGAGATTTTTTACCTTTTCTATGGAGGCTGATATGATTTTGTTCTTGCAAGAGATGATGGCATTTAATGCCTTGGTTCCTTTTCATGTTTACACATATTATCATAATGTTTGCTGTAGATAAAGATTTTCATGAAGACATACATATGGAAGGTAGACATATGGCTTGTAAATGAAGATACTTGTATAAAAATGTTTGTTTTTATTAACTTATAATTTGAATAGTTTACATACATATGCTTATGTCAGATTTATACTTTATACTTTGACTGATTTCCCTTTTTGTACTTTGTTTTCATGCTTATTTTAGCTTTATACATTCATTCTTTCAATTTTCAGTTTATGTTGTATGTTTACCAAAATTACTTAATCCTTGTTTTTCCTTTAGTTTTATTTCTAACTATCAATATTTAAGTTATATTCAATATGGTTTACTTACCTATATTTATAATTATTTCTATTTGTATTTTTAACTATCAACAGTTAAATTATATTCATATGTTTGACTTATATTTAATATTTATATTTTATATTGATAGACTTTGATTTTATTTTAAACATTGTTATCCATATATATCTATTTACCAAATGTTAATAGGATAGAACATTTTAATTCAATTATATAAAATAGATTTTATTGTAAATATTATCAAGAGATTTTATTTAAATTCCCAAATCAAATTTTCCTTTCAAAAAAATACAAATCCATACCAATAAATGGCCATTATTTCAAAATTCATATTTATTTTAAAATGAAAAGTTCACTTTTATTTAATTAGATTAAATATTTATTAAAATAATAGGGCCAAAATCTAGGGTCGTTACATTTCTCCCCCCTTTGAATCTTTTCGTCCTCGAAAAGGAACGAAACCAGATTTATTAAAATGCTTAAAATCAGATAAATTTCCTTTGATCATTTTAAAGTACTTTAAAAATTTGTATACTATTACTAAAATAGTTCTTATAAAAATACATTTATAACTCGATGTTTCTACAAATCCATTCTAGTTCTCACAGAAATTCGGTCATACGTTGATCAGGCGTACGACTGAAAAATCTATAAGTGCTTGGTAAACCCGTTTCAACACCCAGTGAAAATACTTGGAAAATAAGTTTATTGAAGATATAGAAAATAGTTTTTAAAAAATAGAGGAAATATCTTTGGTGAGAATGCTCTGAGAATCATCACTCCCATCCATGGTCGCAGTTAACCCGATGGTTACATTGCCATCCCGACAAAATCCATAGATAACTGTAGGCCTCCACGCCCCTCGATTACACCATGGAACCCACGACAGATCGCAGCTACAACTGGGTAACGTAGCTATCACAGCAAAAACCCATATAACTGTAGGCATCAGCGCCATCGAATTATGCTATCAAAAATGAAACTTCTCCACTCCACTTGACCATAGATCGCAGTCTACCGATGTTGCGTTGCCTTCCCGGCAAAATCAAGTGTAGACTGTTGGCACTCATCTTCCACATGATTTCGCTATGGTCCCCACAGTAGATCGCAGCGACATCGAGTTACACTGTCGTCACAGCATAACCAAATGCCTCTGTAGGCATCAGCGCCCTCGACTTTCGCTACCCAATAATCTTCAGGAACTAGTTTTGTCCAGACTCCTCACAGGATTAACTTTAGAACCCCCCTTGGGGCTCAAGGCAGCACCACCCGGTGGCACTCCTGAGAAGTTCATTTCAAGGGAGCGCCTTTTTCCCCAAAGCCATCATCAAAACATTTTATACTATACATATAGTATCTTCAAATCATACACCTAGTATGATATCATACAAAGCTCCTTTACACAAAATCGATTATCCCAAAATCGATAATTCTCAAACTAGGATTTCCAAATTCAATATTGATTTTACCCAAAAATCAAAAGCCTTTCCAAATCCAAAGGTTCTCAAAACCTTTTCCAAAATCCTCATAAGATCCTTTATATATATATATATACACATATATATATAATTTTTAAAACTTTGGATCTTTTCAAACTTGTATAAAACACCTTTAAAAATCTTTTTCTTCAGGTAATAGATTTAACAAAGAAAGGTTTATCTTATATAATAAAGATATATAACTTTGTTTATTCAAATTCAAATATTCAAATTTGATTACTCTTTCCAATATCAATTTCATTCAAATTCGTACGATGCACACATATCATCCGTACGCTATACCAACCTGATCGCTCACTCGATCACACAATTTCACTTCCGAACTAGCATCGTCCACCCGACTTCCTAGTGCGGACACAGATCTGGTTTCTTGATCAGAAACCGTCATTCTCCTTGCATAGGCATAACTATGATTGAGAATATCCAGAACCAATCAACAATCCATATCCAGGTTCGCGGTCGAAAATCGAGTGAAAAATCTCAACTCGGATCGATAAACTATCTCGAAATTCTGTGCTCAAATCTGGATCAAATCACTATGCGAATAGAATAATATACGTACATCCTACGTATTTATTTCCATTGATTATTAGCCAAATCAATTTCCTTTCGATTCACACTTCCTTAAATTTCCCATTCACTTATTTACAATTTCCTTAATCCTTATTTGGATTATCACTTCAATTCTTATCTCCATTGAGTATTTAATTAATAATAATTTAAACTCCGACCAATTTATATTTAGAAAATAGCTTGAAAATTTTAAGAATAGAAAAGTAGTTGAAAAATAATTATTAGTTTGCAAAATAACTGTAAAATAGTCAAGTAATTGTAAAATAGTTGAGAAATAGCTAAATAGTTTCAGAAATTTTAGATAATTGCAAAATAGTTGTAAAATAGTAATTAATTTGTAACATAGTTGAGAAATAGTAATTAGTTTTAGAAAACAGTTGAAAAATGGTTAAATAGCTCCAAAAATAATCATAAAACAAGAATATAAAATAGTTTGGCTTTAAGAAACAAAGGTTGTATATATTTAATAGCTTAGAAGAATAAGTTTATATCAAAACAATTTATATTGAAATTAGTCAAGAGACAACTGTTCACTTCCCCAACAATTCAATTTAAATCTTCATTTGAAATCAATTCCAATTCAAATAACTCCAAATTCCATTGGACTTGATTAATTCCCAATTCAAGTTGAATCCATCTTGATTCCTTCTCCAATTTAAATCAAATTCTAGTTGATTTTAATTCTGTTCAATTTTAATTATAATTTCATATTATTCCAATCTATTTGAATTATCATCAATATGATTTCAGAATCCAAATCACTTCAATTTAATCCAATCCAATTTCCCATTTTAAATTATTTTAACTTATGTATTTCAAGGGTTAATACTATTTTATTTAAAATTTTAATTTATTATTCAATTTAATTTTCCAGTTTTAAGCCAGTTCTTAAACAAGTTTAATTTACAAATTCAATTATTCAAATTTTTAATTCAAAGTAATTCCAATTAATTCAAATCAAATTCAATTTTGAAACCAAACTATTAAAATTTCAGTTTGAATTGATTTCAAATTCCGTCTCAAATAAAGAAGTGATTTATTAGATCATGCCACCACAAAATATTTCATATATAGATAGACTGTACATTAGCAGTTCAATAGTACACCCATTCATCACAACAAAAGCCTTACAAAGTCAAAATTAAGATGTTTATACCATCACCTAGGTTTTAAAGTCCTAGCGTTACTATCAGAATCCTTCTTATGGACTTCCCTTCAATGGGAAAAGCCCAAACATGCACTTTCCAACAGGATGTCCCCACTTATGGCATTTTCCACAAAAGGTTTCTGCCCCCTCATCATTCTGAATGACCTCAATGTTTCCTACTGGATGTTCCATAACCTTAATCTTCTTCCTCTGTCTCTTGGGACAATTTCTCGCGATACGTCCCAGCCCTTTACAATGATAGCAAATGGTTGACTCGTTGACTGGTTCCATTTGTTTACGCTTCACCTTCCTCGCTTCAGGACAATGATTAAGGAAATGTCCCTTCTTATGACACTTAAAGCATAATATCTCGGAACGAAATCGTTGGAATGTACCCTTTGATTCCTCCCATGTTTTTCCACAGGTAGCTGCGTAATGACCCTTACTGTAACATCTATAGCAAGTGACATTATCGTAAGGTCCTGGTCCATTTCTTTCCTTAATTCAATTTTCATACTCCTGAATTGCTATTTCCCGTTCCTTACGTGCAGCTGCTCTTCGTTCTCTACGCCTTGCCTTCCATTCTTTACTCTTAGCCATTTCTCTCAAAGACTGAATTTCTAGAGGGACTTCCTAAACTATAATTTATACTTAATTAGAAGAATTCAACTCTTATATAACAATTTGCTTACCTAGATATACCTTAAGTCTTAAACCACCTTTGGTTTTAAATTCAAGCCCAATCTTCAAACAACCCATTGTTTGCAACAAGTCTCTTTTATTCCAATTTAAGATTCCACAATTCAGGTATTTTCAATTTTATAAGTCATACTTTACTTAAATGTTTACTTCTTTAAAATATTTCATTTTGCTTACCCATTAATACACATCTTATTATTTAACACACAACAATAACTTATGATAATAACCAAGATTATCATATCTAAAGCCATCTATTATTATCTTATTCTGAAATACTTCTCCAATTCAAGATTTCGATTTCAATTTGAATCCATTTCAAACTTATCTTTATTTAGTTTCAGTTTGGTTGTATTATATTACTTCTTAATTTAATTCTAATAATTTAACAATAAATTTCCTTAATATTTATCAGAGTGGGATATTGCTTTATATCTCAAAATATAATCTTATATAAAATCATTTAAAATATTTATATAAGAAAATAACAAGTACGCTCTCATATCTATATATATACACTCAACTCATTCTAGGGTACTATTGACCCTATCCTTAATGAGTACACCCACCAGAGCCATGGTTCTCGCTTAACCTCGCTCTGATACCTAATGTAACGTCCCGAATATTCCATCCCAAAAATCCCAGATAGTTATGAAAACAGAAAGAGATAGAAGAAAAGAAGAACAGAAACACCAAACATCTCACATTCACAGCGGATAAAATATAATAATAAGTAATAACAGTTTACAAAAGAATCTATATTTGTCGATTACATTTTAATATACATCAGAATTTCACACATATACAGTCACTGAATAAATACAAGTATCATGTCTCAGATTAACGGATATATAAATACAGCGGAAGTACTCTATACGCTCCTGCCATCCAGCTCGCCTCCTGAGCTCCAGAACGTAACTACCTGAAAATTTGTAATACTCGGTCTGACCCAAGCATTACATCAAAGTAACACCCGGGTCAGGCTGTAAACCCGCGTGAGTAAACCCATTTAACATGGAATACAAAAGTATAAAACTCATATAAACCCGGGGTAACTTATATCAATCTACACCTCACAAGTTGTTATAGACATCACTTATTTCACGCATCAATTTCTAAGCGCCAGAACTTAGATCATATGGTCCAATTCACCTAAATCATTCCATTACACCTTATTGATTTCACATATTAATTTATAAAGAATCGAAGCATTTTCGGGTATCAACTAATACCCGACTCCAGTCTTTTCGAATCTAATGTCATCAAAACTCAAGTTATTCAATTGAATACTATTCAATTTTAATTATCGGATATCACATTTTGCAGCAATTCATTATGGATAGATAAACTCAACACATTTGTCTCTGTTCAATCCAACATATCATCTCGCACATCAGTTCATATCAGAGATATCAACCAATCAGAAACACTTACCATCATTCAATCATTCATGTACTAGATTCATCTCTTCCATTAATTACATTAATTAATTATCCCCTAATTATTCTCACTAGTTAATTATTCTCAAATTTCATTTAATAATTAACTTTAACTTAATTACATTTATTAATCAGCCTTAGTTAATCACAATCAAAAATTAACTTCCCTTGATTAGTTCATCAATTAAGCCAACTTTTTGATTTAATGATTAATTAATCCTTTAATTACAATGAGTAACTTATCACTTAATTTCTTCCTCCAAGTAATTATCCTTTAATTACTTCTCATCAAGTAATTTCCTTCAATTAATTTCGTCCAGTAATTATTTCCTACTTACTTCACAAGTAATTATACCTCATTAATTAGCTTTAAAAATTTTACTTAACCCAACATCAAATGATTATCTTCAATCAATTAAACTTAATTAATTAACCAGTATTAACCACTTTAACGTAAATTATTACACAAATTAATTAACCTTTCCCCTACACATTGATTACATTGATCATAATTAATTACTCGAATTAGTTATTCTATAATTACTTACACTTATTATCCTCTAATTAATCATCCTCATTAATCAACTAACCCTTTCATCAATTCTCTTTCTTAATCAATCCTTTAATTAATTTCACTAAGTGATTAATCCTTAATCATTTCCTTCAAGTAATATTTCATTATAACAAATTTAGGTTTAAAAAAAACATTTTTATGTTTTAACAAACTTAAATTAACCATCATATCGTTTCTAAATTAAAGTTTAAGGTTATTTTTAAAGTGGAAGGGAGATTTTAGCAAAGATTTAATCACACAACCCTTTTTAACTTCAAACCTTTATTTTAAATAATCTTTAATTAAGCCTAAAATTCCTATTCCGGCTTCGGGTTAAACCCCAGCATTTCTCGAGTTCCTCCACCGAGTTCCCTTTCATCTTCTACTTCTTCTATTATTTCCTGATAAAACTTCCAACAAAAACACTACCAAACTCACGTGAGCAGCTCGATATAATACTCGAGAATCACCCGAGACCCTCATTCTTTTTGAAGAAACAACACAACACAAAACAAAAAACAGGCACGAGATAAACTATGTGCACGTGCACATTACCTTGCCGCTGCTCCGATCGCCGCTGCGATCTCAGATAAGGCATTGACGATGATCTCAACACAACTAACCACCCAGAAATCCAAACCTTTCGCGAAATCAAAAATCGAATATTTAAACCCATCAGCAAAAAGAAACCGATCAAATGTATGTCACCCGCCCCACCACCACAGATCACCAGACACTCCGATGCCTTGTCCAAAACTTTGCCAACAACCAACGCTCCCACTCCAACCATCTGGACCAAGTCCGATGCGCCGACTTCCTCTGCAAAGTCTCGCAAATGTTCACGCTCTAACCCAGGTCTAAAACCCTAAGATTCACTCGACAAGCCATTACGCACATAAAATAAAATCGAGTTTATTTTTCCCACATGCGCCTTTCCTTGCCCTTCCTCCCTGCCCAACTTCAATTCACGAAATCGAATAAGCAACTGGAATTTAGACGAAAGCCTAAATCTATTCATTCCTGATTTCCCAATACAATACCACATTAAAAATTTTAAAATCACCTTCAAAAATCATCATTTGCGATGACAAATCTGTTTATATAAGGAAAATCATAAATTATGATGTTCGAAATTATTCGCAATACTTGTTTGCTTACAGTAAAGTATCCCTTTACTGTCTATATTTTGCAATTACTAAGTGGAATGATTTTCGAAATAACCTACACTGACAAACGAACAATGGTACATTGGAATTCATAATCTAGAATTGTATGAATCAAGAGATATGTTTTATTTTACATTTGCAAAGCTGTTAGTGAACTTAGGAAGAAGAACTGAACATTTAGAATGCAGATACAAATAGCTGAACGTAATATCAGACCCAATTGATTTACTCAACATTACTTTTACCTATCTGAATAATATGTAGTAACAAAATAAGGCTATGATTTACTCACCAGATTAATGTGTAGAGATTAAATTTTTTGATGTGCTGGAAACTTTAAATCTGCAGATCCTTGAAACTACAACTGGAATTGCTGGGAAACTAAAATACTATGTTGAGTAGTTTAAAACTTTGGATCTTTTTTGAGTTAAATTTGTATGATTTGTCAAGTTATAAAATGCAGTGATATCCATCTCCTTTATTATACTTGGTTCCCGTGAAAGAAAAGGAACAAGGTAGAGGTATAAATAGAGAGGTAGGCTGCCTTCTTCAGCAAGTTGTTTTATTTACTTTATTTTATTATTTCTGGCTTGCTGAGTTGTGATGAACGAATGAAATAAGGAAGAGATGATATATGGAATAAAGTTTGCAGGGTGATTATTTTCTTTGTACAACAATGGTTAGAGATTTTTTTTTCTCTCCTATGGAGGCTGATATGATTTTGTTCTTGCAAGAGATGATGGCATTTAATGCCTTGGTTCCTTTTCATATTTACACATATTATCATAATGTTTGCTGTAGATAAAGATTTGTATGAAGACATACATATGGCAGGTAGACATATGACTTGTAAATGAAGATACTTGTATAAAAATGTTTGTTTTTATTAACTTCTAATTTGAATAGTTTACATACATATTCTTACGTCAGGTTTATACTTTATACTTTGACTGATTTCCCTTTTTCTACTTTGTTTTCATGCTTATTTTAGCTTTATACATTCACGCTTTCAATTTTCAGTTTATGTTGTATGTTTACCAAAATTACTTAATCCTTGTTTTTCCTTTATTTTTATTTCTAACTATCAATATTTAAGTTATATTCAGTATGGTTTACTTTCCTATATTTATATTTATTTCTATTTGTATTTTTAACTATCAATAGTTAAATTATATTCATATGTTTGACTTATATTTAATATTTATATTTTATACTGATAGACTTTGATTTTATTTTAAACATTGTTATCCATATATATCTATTTACCAAATGTTAATAGGATAGAACATTTTAATTCAATTATATAAAATAGATTTTATTGTAAATATTACCAAGAGATTTTATTTAAATTCCCAAATCAAATTTTCCTTTCAAAAAAAATACAAATCCATACCAATAAATGGCCATTATTTCAAAATTCATATTTATTTTAAAATGATAAGTTTATTTTTATTTATTAGATTAAATATTTATTAAAATAATAGGGCTGCGACGACCCGCCCTTCTACGCCCAGAAAGACGTTTCGTCTTGAAGAAACAAAGGGATGAGAAAATAGAAAAGATAGAGAAGAAAGAACAACAACATCAGAATCTCACAACGGAATGGAACAAAATATAATAGATCACATAACTATTATGAAATTTTACATATATCACAGTTATACAGATCATACAACACATACTAGACAATTATAACACCTGTCTAGTTAATACAAGTCAATATACAATACGGATAAACAATTCAGAGATATCAACTCAGCGGCACACTATATATATATATATCTATCTACAACGCTGAAGCCTCCTGCTCCCTTGCTCCTCCATAATTTGTCAAAAGCTAATCCTGAATCCCTTGGCTACCCGTAAAAATTTGGGTACCCGAGAGTTTATGAAAAACAAAAATAAACTCCGGGTCAGACATGGGTCTGGTATGAGTAACAGGTTAAAGTTGCTTAACTTGAAAAACATTTTAAAACAAAAGGTATCACGTAAGACTCCCCACAAATAAATATGGGTAAGTTTTTACCTTACGCTAACCAAAACATTTGATAGGAAATTCTATGATATTATAATAGGTCTAGGGTTTTCAAGTAAATAGAAAATAGCCGAAATTGTTACATCTATTAAATTCCAGCTACTAGCCACCGAAGTGGGTAATACAATCAAAACCGTGGGCACTTATTGGATTGTGGATTCCATACAATGGCAGGGCTACCGGGGTACTGCCCGTCACAGTACATGGCCTAGATCAACATACCGAGGATTACTCCCTTCATCCCCTGCAACACAAGGCCGGAACCATTCCTTACTGAACAGTCCCGAACAAGACAACCCCGACAGTTGGAGCTCACAACCTTCCACACAGCCGAATAAAAAGGGACATCTAGACAGGGGAAAATCTTGTCCTGCTTGGGCATGACCCACCTAACCTTGCTCCACCTCCCCTGTTTTAGCCATTCCCGGTTGATGAGGCTTGAGGCTACGATTACCTTTAGAGAACATATTTCTTAGAATGCTCATCGTCCGCCTGACGATGGTTTGTAAGCATTCAATACATACAAGTTCGTTCCGGGTTCGAACGAAACAGAAGGCATTATCTCGTTACACTCATTTTGGAATCACCCTCAGAGTTAACGACGATAACCCTTGCATTCTGAATCTTCATCTTCACTTCAGATTCACGACCTAACGTTAATTTGAAATCGATGTGGTTTTCGGACTTCCAAATGTGGAAAACCCGATCCCGGTCTCATCGAAATCCAAAACGTGTCTTTTAGGGCCAAGTTGTTTATTTAGTCTTAACAGTTTAATACAAAATGATTCAATACACACACAGATAGATAATTTACAATATCATAATAGATAGTCAACATCAACATAAACAGATAATCAATATTATCACTACAAACAGATAATGCATATCATCATAACAGATAATTCATATTATCATCATATTTAAATCAAGCATCCATATCACATAGCATCATTTTCTCATATCTGAGATCTTAAATCATTCAAGGTAAACAATATCATCAATCAATATATAAGCAATCACATCAGCTATAATTAATTCAAAATGAATTAAATTAATTATATCATCTCTAATTAATTTAAAGTAAATTAAATTAATTACTTCATCATTTAAAACTTGCTTACACAATTATTAATCAATCTCCAATCAATTAATAAATCATTCACTAATTATTCGTTTCAATTTATCATACTGGATTTATTAACATTTAATTATATTCAAGTAACCATCTTTTAATTATTTTCACAAATTAATTATCTATCTAAATATAGAAATTAACCTTAAATTACAAACATTACATTACTTCTTAATTACACTACTTAATTATTCTTTAATTTCTGATTAATTAAACTAAATTTATCATCCCATCATTAATTATATTAATTAATGATTTCTAAGTACATTTTAATTAATTCCCTGTTTTAAAATTAATTAACTTAAGTAATTAATCATCAATTAAACCACATTTATTAATCACCTCTGATTAATACCATTAAGAAATTAACTATCTTTAATTACTCATCAAATAAATTAATTACTCCTTAATTAATTTCTCTAATTAATCCCCCGATTAATTATACAAAGTAATTATATTCCAATCACTTTCATTTTTAAATCACCCTCAGTTAATTACATCCAGTAATTATCATCAATTACTTCTCTAAGTAATTATACTCATCACATCCTCAAATGGTTGTCTAAATCAATTTAAACTTAACCAATTAACTTAAACAATTCATATTAAATAAAATTAATTACAATGAGTAATTAATCCCTTAATTACTTTCGTTAAGTAATTATACTTAACAATCCACAATTTCTTATCTTAAATAAATAATTTAATTAATTATTAAAAATAATCCCATAAATTGATTATCTCATAATTTTAGTTAATGACCTTCATTAACTAATTATAATCCTTTAATTACTTTCCTAAAGTAATTAACTTACATTTTAAGTTAGTCTTAGTAACTCATTAAATAAATCCTTTATTAATTCATTACTAATCATTAATTTAAAATTAAACTAATGATTTCCCAATTACCAATTAATTTACCTTTAACTTATATCTTATTTAAATAAATTTAACTCTTAATTTCTGAGTTAATTAATTCTAGTCATTCAGTATCCATTTAGTTAACTTGATAATTACAAAGCCTTAAGTTTCTAGAAACCCTTCTTCTATTTAATGATCAATTTATCATTAATAAGCTATTTAATTAATTAAATTTAAATTTACATTTAAATTCATTTTAAATTTAAGATGAAATCAAATTAATCTTAATAATTCCAAACTCCTTTTATTTTACAACTTAAAGAATATTTATCTTAAAACAGAAGATTAAAGAATTTAAAACACGATTTCATTTTGAATTTAAATAAAATTTAAAAATTCTCTTTATCATTCAAATTTGTTTAAAACAAATTTTAAACTTAAAAATCTTTATTTATTTAAAGACTGAGATTCAAACTACGCTTTGAATCCAAACTTATCTTGTTTTAAACTTTGTTTTAAATACGTATATTTTTTTCCATTTAAAAGCCCGGTTTTAAAATTTTTATAAAACTTACACGTTTAAAAACCTGTAGCTAAAAATACCCAAGACAAACAAATATTTTTACTAGCAAACCCCACATTTCTTCGAGTCCGACACTCGAAACACTCGAGTGAAACTCGCGCAACAAATCCCCCTTTTTAAAGTGGTTTCAAATAATTTAAAATTTTAAACTTTATTTTATTTTAACCTGAGATTCAAACTTCTTTTGAATCCAAACTTTTCTTTTATTTAAATAACTATGTTAAACATTCATTTTTCATTTTAAAAGCCAGTTTAAAGCATTTTAAACTTTACAGGTTTTTAAAAATAACCTGTTACAACTTACCCAGGTTCCCCTTTCCCACTACTCCTAGACAACAACGAGCACGCTTCGAGTCACGTGAAGTATTTTCCCGAGTCAAAATACTTAAAACTCGAGTACCCCTCCCTTTTGCGTCAACAACCATTCCAGGCACAAACATAGTGCACGTGCACGTGTACCCCCACCGAAGCTCCCTTCGATCATCGACGATCACTCCAACGCATCGCCTGACCACACAGCAACCCACAACGTTCACCTAAACATTTGCTCGAGCCCTGAAATCGAAATTGAGCACAAACCCAAACCTGGAAACGTACTAGCACCACCTCCACGAAACCTGTCAACGCCTTACTTGGAAAATTCCAACCACCGTAAACGATGAAACTCCGGCTATGACCTTGTCCACGTCCAAGCTACCACCACCCGAAGCCTCGAAACACTCGGTCGTCCATACAAGCCGTAGTGATTTATTCATCAACCACTGACAAAAATTAGGGTTCAAAATCATAACCTGCAACCGCAACCTCACTGTTGGATTTCATCACCATCCAAAAATTTTCCCAACACCATAGATCATCCCTCCATCTCCATGCCTGTTCTCGAACTCTCAAACCCACTTGATCACAAGCAACTCACGAATTCCCATATTTCGTTCATACCAGAATTTTTCTTCCATCCCTTTTCTAAAAATTATGATTTCCTTCTTAAAAATCATGTTATAAGTTAAGGTTTCAACTTATGATCCCGAATTTATAAATTAGAATGTTTAGTTTTTCTCTTATACATGTTTGCTCTGTTGTTTTGATTTTCTAGAGTAATATTAACAAATTATTTTAGCTAAAAAAAACTTAAACTCCAATCTAGGATAAAACAAACAATTCTTGTTTGTATTTTAAGTTCTAAAGGTTATTAGATCAATGGATAGTAATTTTTGATCCAAACTTAAGCTTGAAAACTAAAAAAAACATAGTCACAGAAACTACAATATATACACGGCCATTCATCCATAAATACACAGAGGAATACATACATACATACATACATACATACATACATACATACATACATATATACATACATACATACATATATATATATATATATATATATATATATATGCAAAGCAAACTTATTTCAGAAACATATACTTAAGTTTTTAAAATAATGTTACTCACCTGCAAATAAACAGAGAGCATCTTTGAAAACTGGAAAAGGTATTTGCAGGCTTTTGTTTTGATTCCAGAAACTTGTATTTTGAAACATGAGTGCTTGCTACAGATTAACTTGAAAACTTTATCTTGCTTTGATCTTTTTTGTAAATCTTCTTGCCTATATTGTAGTATGATGTTGTTTAAGTTTGCAAATAAAAACTTTCTTATGTTTTCTGATTTACCCAGTTTTGAACAGAGAGTATTGTATATAGATATAAGTTAGGCAAGCTTATACAGGAAGATGTAGTGATTTTATCATATTATTATTATTTTAATGTCAAAGATATTTTATTTACATTTCGGCTGAAATGATAAGTATATATCTTTAGTAGACCAAATGGTGTGCTAATTAAATGAAAAGGTACTTATGTTTTCATGCTTATCTTAATTTTGTATGTAAATAGATCTTCTACACTATGTTTATTCCTTTTCACATTTTGTTCTTGTCTACCATGCTACTCTACAGGTAACATAATATCTTTCCTCTGCCTCAATTTTTATTTTATTTTATTTTTGACTGATATGCTAATGTACTTTGCTCCTTTACTTGCCTGCATATGCTTTTATTCTTAATTACAAAATGTTTTCCTTGTCTAACTTCTAAATTTTGATGTTGACAAAATTTTCTTTTATTTTAAAACTTAGCTATCAACACTTAATTTGATGGTTATTAATTTATTTTCATACTTATGCTAATATCATAGATGTTTATGTATTTATGCTCATTTTAATACCATACATTTAATTTATGTTTGTGTTTAATATATTTTAAGACTTGTTTTATTTTAAACATGTTTGAAAGATGCTATTTCAAATTTACAAATCATTACTTCTAATGTTAATGTATTCAAATAAATTTTTGAAATAGTCATTTCTATCTATATTAAAATCCATTTTGTAAGAAGATTACATCATTAATATTGTTAAATATAACGCATGATTAAATTAAAATAATTCACAAATGAATTTGTCTTCTTATTCAATACATTACTTATTTTATTAGCTACATTAAAAACAAACAAATCTTTTTATTTAAATTTAAACTTAAACTAAAATCAATTTTAAATAATTAAGTTTTTAGTTTGGGTATTAAAATTATATATTTATTTATTTAGTAGCTTAATATCAATTTAAATCCAATTTCAATTTATCAAAAATGTTAGAATAAGAAACCAGGCCTATATATATATATTAAAGTTTAAAACAAAGATTTATCTAGTTATAATATATATACAGATATGTATACATTACAAATATAAAACAATTTATTTGCCTATAGAAATAGATTATCAGTTTAAATATTTATTCTAAAGAAGATTATTACATTTAGTTCAAATTTATTATTAACAATATGGTCAAATCAATTAAATTTTGACATAAATTATTAAATTGTTATTGTCAAAATTTCCGGGATATCACATTCTTCCCTCCTTAAAAGAATTTTGTCCCCGAAATTTAAAACAAAGGTAATTTAATAATCTAATTAAAGATTTAATTTTTTTTAAACACAAGCATATATCAATCATAGCAACCAATTCATCCAAACAAATCTAATTGTCCAGATAAAAATTCTGAATAGAATTTTCTCGAGTTTCCCCAAATATAAATACTGGGATACTCTCTCTACAAAATTCAAACAAACAAAATTCTCTGAACTGCTGACTCTACAAATCAAAGATAGCTCTTACACGTACTCCCTCAGAGATACGTGAAACACACCGAATTTCAGTTATACAAACTGGCAATCCACTCCAGAAACCAAACACTTCTCCAAAATCAAATCTCCGATCACGGCCTCCAAATTCCTCCGTCTCTTATTCACAAAACTCATCGGACGATTCTGGGCTGCCTACATCCTTCCTGATCAGCTCAACTCTTGCTGATACCCCCAGAAACAAATTGATCCAAAAACAATCCAAAATGATCTTTCTAAGATTAACTTTAAAAATCAGAACACAACTTCAATTCCAAAATCAGCAGACTGATCTTACTTCTTCTCATATGGAAAGATAGTACAGATGCATTCCAATCTGGTCTTAAGATCCTGAAATTTTTTCCTGTAGAAACTCTCTAATCCAAAACACTGCAAATTTTAGTTGTTTCCACACCAAACAGCTGCCACCATGCTTCCACTGCGCAACTCTGAACAGAGCAGGTGAAAATGCTGATGATGCTCACGAGGACAAACTGGACAACACATCATAGAACTATGGTTCAACTGATTCTTAAAAGAAATTCAGAAGTTCCTCTAAAACTCTAGCTGTTTCACCAAACTCATTTTCCAAAAAACATCTTACTACTAAGATGAACCATCAGTACCACCCCTGGAATCCAGAAGATACCAAACTCAATCTCTAGATGCGAACAAAATTCTAACTTCCTGAAGACATCCAGAAAAATCAGATAGCCCAAGAGAAACTCAAATAATCGCAAGTCACTTTTGCGATCAATCTAGCCCACTACCAAGGAAAAACTGTTCTCTCTTTACCAAACAGAACAGCCTATGCTTAATTAGCCAACCCATCAAAGAAATGGAACCACACTGCAATTTCTGAACTCCACTGTTGATGCAGAAGTTAAAAACTTCCTTGCCAACACCAATGCCAAGAAATTCTTAATCCAGTGTTCTTCGAGAAACTCGGACCTCAAACCAACAGAAACATTCTATTGAATTCAGCCCCAACACCGAAACAACCACGCTTCCTTAACTTGTTTCAAAGAAACATCTTCAAAGACTTCCATAGTCACTGTGTCTCATCACACAGCTACTACATCCAGAGGTAAGATATCCGGACTTGCTCATGTCAAACCGATAGGTCCAAATTCCAGCTCATCCAAACTTATGCTTCAAAAAGGAACTCCGAACCTTAACAGGTTTCCTTTCAGAGATCAATGAAATCCTTACTCCATTCAAAGCTCACTCGAGACGGTAATAAGTCTACAGTCTCGACAGATACACTTCCATCCTCAAATATTCATACTTCAACCATTGGTAGTCGTGTTACACACACCACTACCGTATCTACCTTTATAACTTATATTGGATAACCCGGACAGGTAACCCAACAGATAGGTAGAAATAAATATATAAATTTATATATTAAAATTACAAATACGCTCTCTCAAGATAGAAATCACTCAAGAGCCTAGGTATTCACTCAACCTAGCGCTCTGATACCAACTGTGGCGACCCGCCCTTCTACGCCCAGAAAGACGTTTCGTCTTGAAGAAAGAAAGGGATGAGAAAATAGAAAAGATAGAGAAGAAAGAACAACAACATCAGAATCTCACAGCGGAATGGAACAAAATATAATAGATCACATAACTATTACAAAATTTTACATATATCACAGTTATACAGATCATACAACACATACTAGACAGTTATAACACCTATCTAGTTAATACAAGTCAATATACAATACAGATAAACAACTCAGAGATATCAACTCAGCGGAACACTATATATATATATATATATATATATATATATATATATATATATATATATATCTACAACGCTGAAGCCTCCTGCTCCCTTGCTCCTCCAGAATTTGTCAAAAGCTAATCCTGAATCCCTTGGCTACCCGTAAAAATTTGGGTACCCGAGAGTTTATGAAAAACAAAAATAAACTCCGGGTCAGACATGGGTCTGGTATGAGTAACAGGTTAAAGTTGCTTAACTTGAAAAACATTTTAAAACAAAAGGTATCACGTAAGACTCCCCACGAATAAATATGGGTAAGTTTTTACCTTACGCTAACCAAAACATTTGATAGGAAATTCTGTGATATTATAATAGGTCTAGGGTTTTCAAGTAAATAGAAAATAGCCGAAATTGTTACATCTATTAAATTCCAGCTACTAGCCACCGAAGTGGGTAATACAATCAAAACCGTGGGCACTTATTTGATTGTGGATTCCATACAATGGTAGGGCTACCGGGGTACCGCCCGTCACAGTACGTGGCCGAGATCAACGTACCGAGGATTACTCCCTTCATCCCCTGCAACACAAGGCCGGAACCATTCCTTACTGAACAGTCCCGAACAAGACAACCCCGACAGTTGGAGCTCACAACCGTCCACACAGCCGAATAAAAAGGGACATCTAGACAGGGGAAAATCTTGTCCTGCTTGGGCATGACCCACCTAACCTTGCTGCACCTCCCCTGTTTTAGCCATTCCCGGTTGATGAGGCTTGAGGCTACGATTACCTTTAGAGAACATATTTCTTAGAATGCTCATCGTCCGCCTGATGATGGTTTGTAAGCATTCAATCCATACAAGTTCGTTCCGAGTTCGAACGAAACCGAATGCATTATCTCGTTACACTTATTTTGGAATCACCCTCAGAGTTAACGACGATAACCCTTGCATTCTGAATCTTCATCTTCACTTCAGATTCACGACCTAACTTTAATTTGGAATCGATGTGGTTTTCGGACTTCCAAATGTGGAAAACCCGATCCCGGTCTCATCGAAATCCAAAACGTGTCTTTTAGGGCCAAGTTTTTTATTTAGTCTTAACAGTTTATTTCAAAATGATTCAATACACACACAGATAGATAATTTACAATATCATAATAGATAGTCAACATCAACATAAACAGATAATCAATATTATCACTACAAACAGATAATGCATATCATCATAACAGATAATTCATATTATCATCATATTTAAATCAAGCATCCATATCACATAACATCATTTTCTCATATCTGAGATCTTAAATCATTCAAGGTAAACAATATCATCAATCAATATATAAGCAATCACATCAGCTATAATTAATTTAAAATGAATTAAATTAATTATATCATCTCTAATTAATTTAAAGTAAATTAAATTAATTACTTCATCATTTAAAACTTGCTTACACAATTATTAATCAATCTCCAATCAATTAATAAATCATTCACTAATTATTCGTTTCAATTTATCATACTGGATTTATTAACATTTAATTATATTCAAGTAACCATCTTTTAATTATTTTCACAAATTAATTATCTATCTAAATATAGAAATTAACCTTAAATTACAAACATTACATTACTTCTTAATTACACTACTTAATTATTCTTTAATTTCTGATTAATTAATCTAAATTTATCATCCCATCATTAATTATATTAATTAATGATTTCTAAGTACATTTTAGTTAATTCCCTGTTTTAAAATTAACTAACTTAAGTAATTAATCATCAATTAAACCACATTTATTAATCACCTCTGATTAATACCATTCAGAAATTAACTATCTTTAATTACTCATCAAATAAATTAATTCTTCCTTAATTAATTTCTCTAATTAATCCCCCGATTAATTATACAAAGTAATTATATTCCAATCACTTTCATTTTTAAATCACCCTCAGTTAATTACATCCAGTAATTATCATCAATTACTTCTCTAAGTAATTATACTCATCACATCCTCAAATGGTTGTCTAAATCAATTTAAACTTAACCAATTAACTTAAACAATTCATATTAAATAGAATTAATTACAATGAGTAATTAATCCCTTAATTACTTTCGTTAAGTAATTATACTTAACAATCCACAATTTCTTATCTTAAATAAATAATTTAATTAATTATTAAAAATAATCCCATAAATTGATTATCTCATAATTTTAGTTAATGACATTCATTAACTAATTATAATCCTTTAATTACTTTCCTAAAGTAATTAACTTACATTTTAAGTTAGTCTTAATAACTCATTAAATAAATCCTTTATTAATTCATTGCTAATCATTAATTTAAAATTAAACTAATGATTTCCCAATTACCAATTAATTTACCTTTAACTTATATCTTATTTAAATAAATTTAACTCTTAATTTTTGAGTTAATTAATTCTAGTCATTCATTATCCATTTAGTTAACTTGATAATTACAAAGCCTTAAGTTTTTAGAAACCCTTCTTCTATTTAATGATCAATTTATCATTAATAAGCTATTTAATTAATTAAATTTAAATTTACATTTAAATTCATTTTAAATTTAAGATGAAATCAAATTAATCTTAATAATTCCAAACTCCTTTTATTTTGCAACTTAAAGAATATTTATCTTAAAACAGAAGATTAAAGAATTTAAAACACGATTTCATTTTGAATTTAAATCAAATTTAAAAATTCTCTTTATCATTCAAATTTGTTTAAAACAAATTTTAAACTTAAAAATCTTTATTTATTTAAAGACTGAGATTCAAACTACGCTTTGAATCCAAACTTATCTTGTTTTAAACTTTGTTTTAAATACGTATATTTTTTTCCATTTAAAAGCCCGGTTTTAAAAATTTTATAAAACTTACACGTTTAAAAACCTGTAGCTAAAAATACCCAAGACAAACAAATATTTTTACGAGCAAACCCTACATTTCTTCGAGTCCGACACTCGAAACACTCGAGTGAAACTCGCGCAACAAATCCCCCCTTTTAAAGTAGTTTCAAATAATTTAAAATTTTAAACTTTATTTTATTTTAACCTGAGATTCAAACTTCTTTTGAATCCAAACTTTTCTTTTATTTAAATAACTATGTTAAACATTCATCTTTCATTTTAAAAGCCAGTTTAAAGCATTTTAAACTTTACAGGTTTTTAAAAATAACCTGTTACAACTTACCCAGGTTCCCCTTTCCCACTACTCCTAGACAACAACGAGCACGCTTCGAGTCACGTGAAGTATTTTCCCGAGTCAAAATACTTAAAACTCGAGTACCCCTCCCTTTTGCGTCAACAACCATTCCAAGCACAAACATAGTGCACGTGTACGTGTACCCCCACCGGAGCTCCCTCCGATTATCGACGATCACTCCAACGCATCGCCTGACCACACAGCAACCCACAACGTTCACCTAAACATTTGCTCGAGCCCTGAAATCGAAATTGAGCACAAACCCAAACCTGGAAACGTACTAGAACCACCTCCACGAAACCTGTCAACGCCTTACTTGGAAAATTCCGACCACCGTAAACGATGAAACTCCGGCTATGACCTTGTCCACGTCCAAGCTACCACCACCCGAAGCCTCGAAACACTCGGTCGTCCATACAGGCCGTAGTGATTTATTCATCAACCAGTGACAAAAATTAGGGTTCAAAATCAAAACCTGCAACCGCAACCTCACTGTTGGATTTCATCACCATCCAAATTTTTTCCCAACACCATAGATCATCGCTCCATCTCCTTGCTTGTTCTTGAACTCTCAAACCCACTTGATCACAAGCAACTCACGAATTCCCATATTTCGTTCATACCAGAATTTCTCTTCCATCCCTTTTCTAAAAATTATGATTTCCTTCTTAAAAATCATGTTATAAGTTAAGGTTTCAACTTATGATCCCGAATTTATAAATTAGAATGTTTAGTTTTTCTCTTATACATGTTTGCTCTGTTGTTTTGATTTTCCAGAGTAATATAAACAAATTATTTTAGCTAAAAAAAAACTTAAACTCCAATCTAGGATAAAACAAACAATTCTTGTTTGTATTTTAAGTTCTAAAGGTTATCAGATCAATGGATAGTAATTTTTGATCCAAACTCAAGCTTGAAAACTAAAAAAAAAACATAGTCACAGAAACTACAATATATACACGGCCATTCATCCATAAATACACCGAGGAATACATACATATATATATATGCAAAGCATTCAGAAACATATACTTAAGTTTTTAAAATAATGTTACTCACCTGCAAATAAACAGAGAGCATCTTTGAAAACTGGAAAAGGTATTTGCAGGCTTTTGTTTTGATTCCAGAAACTTGTATTTTGAAACATGAGTGCTTGCTACAGATTAACTTGAAAACTTTATCTTGCTTTGATCTTTTTTGTAAATCTTCTTGCCTATATTGTAGTATGATGTTGTTTAAGTTTGCAAATAAAAACTTTCTTATGTTTTCTGATTTACCCAGTTTTGAACAGAGAGTATTGTATATAGATATAAGTTAGGCAAGCTTATACAGAAAGATGTAGTGATTTTATCATATTATTATTATTTTAATGTCAGAGATATTTTATTTACATTTCGGCTGAAATGATAAGTATATATCTTTAGTAGACCAAATGGTGTGCTAATTAAATGAAAAGGTACTTATGTTTTCATGCTTATCTTAATTTTGTATGTAAATAGATCTTCTGCACCATGTTTTATTCCTTTTCACATTTTGTTCTTGCCTACCATGCTACTCTACAGGTAACATAATATCTTTCCTCTGCCTAAATTTTTATTTTATTTTATTTTTGACTGATATGCTAATGTATTTTGCTCCTTTACTTGCCTGCATATGCTTTTATTCTTAAGTACAAAATGTTTTCCTTGTCTAACTTCTAAATTTTGATGTTGATAAAATTTTCTTTTATTTTAAAACTTAGCTATCAACACTTAATTTGATGGTTATTAATTTATTTTCATACTTATGCTAATATCATAGATGTTTATGTATTTATGCTCATTTTAATACCATACATTTAATTTATGTTTGTGTTTAATATATTTTAAGACTTGTTTTATTTTAAACATGTTTGAAAGATGCTATTTCAAATTTACAAATCATTACTTCTCATGTTAATGTATTCAAATAAATTTTTGAAATAGTCATTTCTATCTATACTAAAATCCATTTGGAAGAAGACTACATCATTAATATTGTTAAATATAACTCATGATTAAATTAAAATAATTCACAAATGAATTTGTCTTCTTATTCAATACATTACTTATTTTATTAGCTACATTAAAAACAAACAAATCTTTTTATTTAAATTTAAACTTAAACTAAAATCAATTTTAAATAATTAAGTTTTTAGTTTGGGTATTAAAATTGTATGGTTATTTATTTAGTAGCTTAATATCAATTTAAATACCATTTTAATTTATCAAAAATGTTAGAATAAGAAACCAGGCCTATATATATATTAAAGTTTAAAGCAAAGATTTATCTAGTTATAATATATACAGATATGTATACATTACAAATATAAAACAATTCATTTGCCTATAGAAATAGATTATCAGTTTAAATATTTATTCTAAAGAAGATTATTACATTTAGTTCAAATTTATTATTAACAATATGGTCAAATCAATTAAATTTTGATATAAATTATTAAATTGTTATTGTCAAATTTTCCGGGATATCACATTCTTCCCCCCTTAAAAGAATTTCGTCCCCGAAATTTAAAACAAAGGTAATTTAATAATCTAATTAAAGATTTAATTTTTTTAAAACACAAGCATATATCAATCATAGCAACCAATTCATCTAAACAAATCTAATTGTCCAGATAAAAATTCTTAATAGAATTTTCTCGAGTTTCCCCAAATATAGATACTGGGATACTCTCTACAAAATTCAAACAACCAAAATTCTCTGAACTACTGACTCTACAAATTAAAGATAGCTCTTACACGTACTCCCTCAGAGATACGTGAAACACACCGAATTTCAGTTATCTAAACTGGCAATCCACTCCTGAAACCAAACACTTTTCCAAAATCAAATCTCCGATTACGGCCTCCAAATTCCTCCGTCTCTTATTCACAAAACTCATCGGACGATTCTGGCCTGCCCACATCCTTCCTGATCAGCTCAACTCTTGCTGATACCCCCAGAAACAAATTGATCCAAAAACAATCCAAAATGATCTTTCTAAGATTAACTTTAAAAATCAAAACACAACTTCAATTCCAAAATCAGCAGACTGATCTTACTTCTTCTCATATGGAAAGATAGTACAGATGCATTCCAATCTGGTCTTAAGATCCTGAAATTTTTTCCTGTAGAAACTCTCTAATCCAAAACACTTCAAATTTTAGTTGTTTCCACACCAAACAGCTGCCACCATGCTTCCACTGCGCAACTCTGAACAGAGCAGGTGAAAATGCTGATGATGCTCACGAGGACAAACTGGACAACACATCATAGAACTATGGTTCAACTGATTCTTAAAAGAAATTCAGAAGTTCCTCTAAAACTCTAGCTGTTTCACCAAACTCATTTTCCAAAAAACATCTTACTACTAAGCTGAACCATCAGTACCACCCCTGGAATCCAGAAGATACCAAACTCAATCTTTAGATACGAACAAAATTCTAACTTCCTGAAGACATCCAGAAAAATCAGATAGCCCAAGAGAAACTCAAATAATCGCAAGTCACTTTTGCGATCAATCTAGCCCACTACCAAGGAAAAACTGTTCTCTCTTTACCAAACAGAACAGCCTATGCTTAATTAGCCAACCCATCAAAGAAATGGAACCACGCTGCAATTTCTGAACTCCACTGCTGATGCAGAAGTTAAAAACTTCCTTGCCAACACCAATGCCAAGAAATTCTTAATCCAGTGTTCTTCGAGAAACTCGGACCTCAAACCAACAGAAACATTCTATTGAATTCAGCCCCAACACCGAAACAGCCACGTTTCCTTAACTTGTTTCAAAGAAACATCTTCAAAGACTTCCATAGTCACTGTGTCTCATCACACAGCTACTGCATCCAGAGGTAAGATATCCGGACTTGCTCATGTCAAACCGATAGGTCCAAATTCTAGCTCATCCAAACTTATGCTTCAAAAAGGAACTCCGAACCTTAACAGGTTTCCTTTCAGAGATCAATGAAATCCTTATCCATTCAAAGCTCAGTCGAGATGGTAATAAGTCTACAGTCTCGACAGATACACTTCCATCCTCAAATATTCATACTTCAACCATTGGTAGTCGTGTTACACAAACCACTACCCTATCTACCTTTATAACTTATATTGGATAACCCGGACAGGTAACCCAACAGATAGGTAGAAATAAATATATAAATTTATATATTAAAATTACAAATACGCACTCTCAAGATAGAAATCACTCAAGAGCCTAGGTATTCACTCAACCTAGCGCTCTGATACCAACTGTGGCGACCCGCCCTTCTACGCCCAGAAAGACGTTTCGTCTTAAAGAAAGAAAGGGATGAGAAAATAGAAAAGATAGAGAAGAAAGAACAACAACATCAGAATCTCACAGCGGAATGGAACAAAATATAATAGATCACATAACTATTACAAAATTTTACATATATCACAGTTATACAGATCATACAACACATACTAGACAGTTATAACACCTGTCTAGTTAATACAAGTCAATATACAATACGGATAAACAACTCAGAGATATCAACTCAGCGGAACACTATATATATATATATATATATACACACACACACACAACGCTGAAGCCTCCTTCTCCCTTGCTCCTCCAGAATTTGTCAAAAGCTAATCCTGAATCCCTTGACTACCCGTAAAAATTTGGGTACCCGAGAGTTTATGAAAAACAAAAATAAACTCCGGGTCAGACATGGGTCTGGTATGAGTAACAGGTTAAAGTTGTTTAACTTGAAAAACATTTTAAAACAAAAGGTATCACGTAAGACTCCCCACGAATAAATATGGGTAAGTTTTTACCTTACGCTAACCAAAACATTTGATAGGAAATTCTGTGATATTATAATAGGTCTAGGGTTTTCAAGTAAATAGAAAATAGCCGAAATTGTTACATCTACTAAATTCCAGCTACTAGCCATCGAAGTGGTTAATACAATCAAAACCGTGGGCACTTATTGGATTGTGGATTCCATACAATGGCAGGGCTACCGGGGTACCGCCCGTCACAGTACGTGGCCAAGATCAACGTACCGAGGATTACTCCCTTCATCCCCTGCAACACAAGGCCAGAACCATTCCTTACTGAATAGTTCCGAACAAGACAACCCCGACAGTTGGAGCTCACAACCGTCCACACAGCCGAATAAAAAGGGACATCTAGACAGGGGAAAATCTTGTCCTGCTTGGGCATGACCCACCTAACCTTGCTGCACCTCCCCTGTTTTAGCCATTCCCGGTTGATGAGGCTTGAGGCTACGATTACCTTTAGAGAACACATATTTCTTAGAATGCTCATCGTCCGCCTGATGATGGTTTGTAAGCATTCAATCCATACAAGTTCGTTCCGGGTTCGAACGAAACCGAAGGCATTATCTCGTTACACTCATTTTGGAATCACCCTCAGAGTTAACGACGATAACCCTTGCATTATGAGTCTTCATCTTCACTTCAGATTCATGACCTAACGTTAATTTGGAATCGATGTGGTTTTCGGACTTCCAAATGTGGAAAACCCGATCCCGGTCTCATCGAAATCCAAAACGTGTCTTTTAGGGCCAAGTTGTTTATTTAGTCTTAACAGTTTAATTCAAAATGATTCAATACACACACAGATAGATAATTTACAATATCATAATAGATAGTCAACATCAACATAAGCAGATAATCAATATTATCACTACAAATAGATAATGCATATCATCATAACAGATAATTCATATTATCATCATATTTAAATCAAGCATCCATATCACATAGCATCATTTTCTCATATCTGAGATCTTAAATCATTCAAGCTAAACAATATCATCAATCAATATATAAGCAATCACATCAGCTATAATTAATTTAAAATGAATTAAATTAATTATACCATCTCTAATTATTTATAAATTTTAAATTTATTTATAAAATCCATTTATACCAAATAAATTTCAAATCCATTTACGAAATATTTATAAATTCTGATTATGAATCTATTTATTTATTTATAAAATATCACTTTTATAAATCCTTTTTATAACTTGTTCAAAAATCTCTATTTAAGAATATTTCATAAAACCATACTTTTACAACATCAAAAATCATACTTTTTGTTTATTTAAAAATAAATTCATTCTTTTAATAATGTAAAATTATTATAACATAAATACTTTCAAAATCACTTTGAAAATCATTTCAATTCAAAATCACTATTTTATAGTATTTCAAAATACTAAAAATATGGCCTAGTGTTCAAAAACAAACAAAAACAAACCATGTCATCAAATATGGCATCCAATACATCATATATCAAAATATTTGGAAGTAAAATTATATGTGTGAGGAATTTTATTAAATCCCTCTAACCGGTCCCCTGCATCACATGCGGTATAAAATCAAATATTATAAATCAACCGTTTCGAGGTGGGTTCGTATACAAAGCGTCATCCGCTCATACTCGGGAACGTAATAGGGTCCCATCCACTCTAATATGCGAGAGTATGTAATCGAACCAACTAATAAATATAATAAATTAACCAGACAAGAAACAACTAGCATAAATAAAATTATACACACTTATATCAAGATACAAGTGGGCCAAAGAGGTGAGTTAACTCATAGAAATTCCGAAATTCTCCAAAGCGCTCCGGTTTGAATTAAAATTGAACGGTCGTTCAATTTAACTCAAAGTTCCAACTAGCACCGAATCCATCCAATCTAACTCCATAATGTAGTACTCGCTGATGCGAACGCAATGCAACTTGTCGCGCTCAAAACCGACATCATACGAAAAAGTTACGAACATACGAGATAATTAAAATTAGTTAAGTTACTTAATTAAAGTTTTAAATTAAACCTTCCCTCTTCTTCCCTCTTGTGCTCGTTTCCACTAGGCCACGAGTTTTTTTATATGATTGAAAACTGATCACGTAACCCAGAACATCACAGCCACCACCTGAGCTCGTGCCTCGCCATCACCACACACCTGTCGTCGTTCCATCGCCATGCATGCCACGTGCCGCCGCCTTGAAATTAAACACGACTGCCAACGAACTCCATCCCCTGGCCACGACCATCGTCGATGATTCGATGATCAGTTGGTATGGATGAATTCATGGAGTTAAACTCTCCAACTTTAACGTTGGATGCTTGGCTAATTTTGCTCCTAGCTCGCCGTGAAATGATGGTCGTTGGATGTTAGGGTTTAACGGCGGCTAAAGCTTTTAGGTTAGGGTTTGGTTACAAATGAAAGAAATGGATGTCCTTTTATAGAAAATTTTCATGGCACTATTTATTCCTAAAAATTTCGAACTTCAAACGAAGCGTGACACCTGGCATTTTATATGTTATACCCCTATTTTGAATACAATGGAATATATATATCGGGAACCAATTCCATCATATACAGAAATTAAATTTTCAAAATCACATTATATTAATTTGAATTCCTTTAAATAATTTCTACCATTTCGAACTCGCACGACCAAAATATCGTCCCATCACTAAGAAATTCAACAACATATAATATTTCACTATTACGGGTCTAATGAATCTACTTTCGTCGAAATCCAAGACAGTGCCCCAGAAGGTCATTTTCACATGTTAATTAAAACGTGTTATTTCCAAAATCATTTTAATCACTTTTAATTCAGATTTGAAAGTTTACCATCCTCCTTATTCAAATAGAATTTAAAAAAACTTTCGTTATCATTTTCATTCATATTAAATTCAAGATTTAATTATTTTAACAATTATAAATATTAAACAATTTAATTACCCGATAAATCGCTATATTTGAAATTCAAGTTATTTAACTTGTAAAATTAACTTTTAAATATTTGAAATCAATTAAATATTCTAAATTCAAAAGATTGAAATTCTAGATCGTTATAATGCTACTCTACAACATCATAAAAAGGGTACCACACTTAATATCTGTCGAGGTGCATAGGTATCTCCATCTATAACACCTACTCCATACTAAGTAAACTGTCCATGTGTGTAGGTATCTCCATCCACAATACATACTCCATACTAAGTTAAGTCAGAATGTTTAGGTATCCCTACCGCAGTGCCAACCTCATTTGACATCCCTAGGGTGACAGGTGGCTAGTGAAGCAACCATAACAAACATAGTATCCATCAAACAATACAAATTGTCACCCATCGTGCTCTAGATATATGATAACTCTTATGACCCCCATAATGCCAGGGACTAGTGGAAAGTCCTGCTTCTTTGATGTACTCTTGAATCTCGCAGCCCAAAGTTGGATACGTATGTCACGGCTCAAAGCTGGACACTAGACCCAAAGCCAAAGTTCCAAGGCATGCGGATCCCAACATGATCCATGGGTGTCCCCACTATATATAATCCTTTCTTCGAGTACAACAGAAAACATTTTGAGTCATCAATGGTCCCTTAGCACATGTACATTCATCTAAGCCGTACTAACTCAAATACAAATTCCACTATCTTGGAACCAACCATGTTCCAACACTCTACAACTCCCAATATGAGCCCCTTGGGTACCTACTCCCTATACGATTCACTAATTGAAGGTTACAGAGTGTCTAATCTCCAGCGCTTGCTATCCCCATAAGACACAAACCGAAGATACAAGGATTTTCCATCATGTTGTACATTGCCATCCCCTAATGATGCAAACGAGCCAACATCTCCAACATGATCTACCTCGGAACCTACTCTACATCATCGAGTCATAATCCGAAATACCAACTCTCATGTCAAAACACCGCATCATCGCCTCGCCATTTAAATAAGTCGGTCGCATGAACAAACCATCAAATCGCACATAACCAAATCTCATCAACGTCCAAGTTAAAGATCAACCAAATCGTTAATCAACAATAGTGATGGACATTGACTATTCTATAGTGGTCAATACCAGTCTTGTACTTATTCGAATGGATAAGAACAAACCGAATGGAAATGTCTGACATCCATCCCGAAGTTTTAAGCATCAACCCCTACCTTAGATCTGTAGGCACGTATCCTAGGTCTCTTCTACAACTTATCTCATTCATTAAACATTCGCATGTGAAAAACCTCAATGTACAAGATATTCCCTAAAACATAATCATCGTTAATTGGCATTTTCAACCAAAACAGCCATACATACATCAAACAACCATACATACATCCCAAAACAGCATACATACGACATGTATAATCCATCCATATCAACCAATGTTGGAAATCATATCAATAATAGCTCAAATCTAATAATTCCCTAACTATGGCATGTCGATGAAAAATATGTGATATTCTTTATAAATTATTTTGAAATAATTTTATTTTCTTTTATAAAAATCTAGTAGATATATAAGTATAGGAAAATTACATTTCAAAATCAAAAATCATTTTCGAGCATCAGTCTAATACTATACAACCAATCACAGTATGGTGAGAGACAATATTACTCATCTCTGTAAAATCTTTCTACACCTGTGCCAAAGTGTAGATCTTGCCATCATAAGTGCAACCCAAGAACCCGCATCCAAAACAGACCTCCTATGCAAAAGATATATATATATATAATAAGAATCGAGATTAACTAGATAATTAATTAATAAAATGTTAAGTACCTTAATTAATTCCCTAATCTTTCTCCCTCTTCAACCTGTACATGTGCATGAGACATAGCAATGCACACTTTCCATGCACACTTCCTTCTCTTCCCTTCTTTATTTATCACTCAATAATCAACGGAGTCCACATCCCTTCACCAAATTATTCCTCTTCACGATCTCCTCGATCTGCACCTATCCACTCAAGATCCGATCCACCTTATGGATTCATGACCAAAACCATGAGCTTGACCTGCTCCTAATGCATTTTTAGATGCCACACCATGTTTGACCAAACTCGGTAGGAAGGTGCATGTCGTTGAGAGAAACGCAACGGTAATCGCCGATCCTTCTACCTTCACTCCCAGATCCAGCAATTTAAAACCCTAGCTGGTCGTGAATGGGTTGGTCTCGACCAAACGTCGACCCACCCTAGATCTAGCATATGGAATAAAAGATCTAATCGATACAAACTCATTAGATTTGGTTTTGTGATTTTTAGTGAAGTGAATGTGGAGAATTTGATTTTTGAATGGAAGAATAAGGGAGTGACCATGATTTTTTTTTCTACAGGCATGAATAATGAATGGCCAATGAAGATTTGGAGGGAGATCCAAATTTAGGGATATATTTTAATATTATTATATTCCATTTATTTAATTTCTCAAATAAATGGCTGTATGTTTTGAGTTCGTATGACCAGACGATGAGTCTGACTGCCACGATACTCGTCTATCTACATCACCTCATTTTTCTGGATCCAATAGTACAGATCTCGTCGCCTTTGAGACTGCACCCGGGATACTAATTTCATGCATTTCGAGAATGTTTTGACCATCAAATCCTCTGATCTTCAAATATAGCGATCCTTACTCATTTTAATTTGCAATGTCAATTCGAATTCAACGAAGGTGGTCTCAAGTCCTGATTCGACTGTATATGAAAAATCACATTTTTGGGCCTTCGTTTAATTAACGATTAAATATTAAAATCAATTATTTAAATATCCGATTGTTAAAAATATGGGTCATTACATTCTCCCCTTCTTAAAAAAGATTTTCCCTCGAAATCACAGAGAAAAGAGAACATTTCCTAACCAAAAGGCCCTCAAAAATCTATCAAATTTCGACAAAGTTTGGTATAAGCTTCTTTGCACTGTTAGGTTCAGGAAAAATCCCAATATAGCAAAGATATGTATACATCTCATGTTGTTAAATATACTAGATCTTATATAGCAACCGTCTCAATTAAGTATGCTATATCGAACCATAACTATCCTACATGCCTAACAACCATACAAATAACCATTTGTAGCTTTCACTTCTACTTAAAATCTACTACTCCACTACTCTCCTCCTAACTTGATTCATATCACATCTATTGGTATGAATAAGCCAATGAGGTCTCAAAACTTTTGCTTCAGTCGTAACATCATATAATCAACTTGGTGCTAAGTTCCCAAATTCCTCTTGTAAGTTCTCTCAAGACCCACTATCGAATAATGGGTCTCGACCACTTACAATTCTCTTAGCACACAATGGAATCACACTATCCATCCCACATACAACTCGATAAATACAGATGTCATTCTTCTACACTTTTGGAATACAAATCTAGCATTATTCATCAACCAATCGACTATGACTCAAATTCTGTCATACCGTCCTCAGTCTTCAGCAATCCATCAATGCAGTCTATAAATATATGTTCCCACTACTCAGCAATAGACAATCTCTCATCTCTACGGAACCAACAGTCTTGGTCAGGTCCGCACTAACTCACCTCTATAGACACTTCT